>CM057455.1:282170000-283370000 GCA_016271365.2 Neoceratodus forsteri | reverse complement strand
CTTTATAGGATGCATACATACATTGTACAATGCCTCAGCACACCTTGTTATCTGTTGTCTGAGCCACCAACTGTATTGTTTGTACACACTGAATTTTGTATACACTGTATATGCCTATCAAATCTGTATTTTGTCCACCATGATTGTGACTCTTCAGTCAATGTAATGACGTGGAATCTCTCAATAAGCAACCGCTCACAGGTGTCTTCCAAGATCTTTAATAAATAAAATAATTAATAAATAAATAAAGTTGGTCTGACATGACCAGCCCCAGGTGAATCTATGCTGGTTTCTTTAATTTGTTTTCCTCCAGAAATGCAACTGTGTGCTCCTTGATATATGCAGCAAGTTCCTCCATGAGTTCCCTTACCACCCTTGGATGTATCCCATCCAGTCTCATGGCCTTGTCCACGTTCAGGTTTGCAGGTCCCTTCAGGACTCTTTCCTTTATAAATGGACTTGTGTTCACCTCCCCACTCCTGTGTTCAAGCTGTTTCTTGGTCCAACCCCCTCCCTATACACTGTGAAGACTGAGCAGAAGTATATAATCTTACTTTGTAATATATAGAGTCAGACTGGCCCACCCAGATATCTAGACATTTCCACATGCCCCCATTGGGTACCTGGTCACCTTCTGAACTGTAAAAATCTTTGAATTTGTCATCTATTTTCTAATTATAGGAGGTTGTTTGGGCACAGCAAGTAAATTTAAGATGCAAACACAGAGTTAATGTATCAAATGTAAGTGGAACACTGATAAGAATGTGTCACAATGGGCACTCCCCTACTGATTTCCAGGTGGTACCCCTGTACCCCAGCCCGACCCTGCTAATATAAAAATTTATGAATAATATTTGATTAGATAATGTTATTACACCTTTAACGTTTTCTGTAAAAAATGGTTTCTATTGAAAATCTCAAAAAAATAACATATTAAACAGCAGGTAGAACTTAAAAACGTATGCACCCCGAACAGCAACATTTCTATGGCAACATGCATCAATATCAACAACAGCGCCCTGCTGCCATAGAAGTGACGCTGGAACCAGGCAACCCCTTTCCCCAAGCTGCATCACCTCCCCGAACTAACTCCGACCTGGAGTTAGAATCTAATAGTAAGGGAGGGTGTGGGGGGCAGATCACCCCATGTAGGGGGTTCAGGGGGTAAAGCCCCTGATGTAAGAACACACACTGAAGTGTGCGGCTCCATGCCGACTGCAACTCATGGTCGACATGGAGCTTGGCACTGTAATGCTGGTCAACGTCTTTCCTGTCGAACCAGCATGGTAGACCCACTTAAAAATACAAATTTAAGACTAGGAGACCCAGTTGAAACAGAAGATACAATAGAGGCAGAAAGAACAGTGCAGCTTAGTAAGGTGAAGCAGGAATGCACTATTGGATTATGAGACAGATGTGTCAGCCACCACCTGATTTGAAGCAGGGAACTAGACAAAGGAGCCCCTCCTATTAATTCTTAGTTTACTTAGTTAGAAAAGACGGAAAGGACATGAGGTCCATCTAGTCCATCTCCCACTCTTGTGGGTAATATTTCTCAGGATGACTGAGACCTAAGGTATTTGTCAGGTTCATGCTTAAACTTGTCAAAAGACATTATATCCACCAGAGCCTGAGGGAATGTGTTCCAGGCCTTTGCTACCCTTACAGTGTAGTGATGTGCACGTTTTTAATACTGCTGTAAGGTATTTGAAGTTTTCTGTTATGTGATCTCAAGCAAAACTGTCTGTTACTGTATGATAGACCACATTGATTCATTAGATCATTGTCCTGAAGTACTTTGAATAAGAACAATAAATTAGTGTTGTTCAGAGGGTATCCTATAAATAGGATACCAACAGATACCTCTCATTTGGCCAGATAGTTGGTGTGGTAGGATAGTAGTACTATCTGACCATGGATCCTTCCCTCTAGGATTCAGCTCAGATCCTAACTATCTGACCTAGGGTCCATCACTTTCTGACCCTGATTCCTACATCTGTCTTTGGTAGGATTTCTAGTAGGATCCAAGGTAGGTTACCAGCACTATCTGACACATAGTGGTAGGATCCACAAAAGCAGTATCTGAGCAACACTAAAACAAATCACCGCATTTTCGCCTATCCTCAAGAGAGAATGGGTCTAAAGCTTCTAGTCAAGTGTCATATGACATATTCTGGAATCTGGATATCATTTTGGCAGTTCTCCTCTGTACCCCCTCAAGTAATCTTATATCCCCCTTTAGGTATGGAGACCAAAACTGTGAACCATAATCAAGATGAGGTCTTATGTACATTCTGAATTCCTATCAATTAATTTGTTTTCCTCCAGGAATGTGGCTATCTCCTCCTTGATAAATGTTTCCAAGGGTTTTCCCACTACTGGTGTTAGGCTCACTGGCCAATAGTTACTCGGATTTTCCTTCTTACCTCCTTTGCATTGGGGAACCACATTAGCACCCACCAATCTATAGGTACCACACTTGTTACCACTAAGTCCCCATACAGGATTGATAGAGGCTCACCCAGCACCTGTCTTGTTTCCTTTAACACTAGGATGAATCCCATCAGGGCCTGGTGATTCATTGATTTTGAAGTTTCCCTGTCCTTCTAGTATCCATTCCTCTGTAGTTCCTACTGTCTCAGTCTTGTCCCAGGTATCACCTATGAATCTTCTTCTGATGTCTGGAATAGTTCTACTCAGTTTAAAGTCTAAAATGTATTAAATAAAGTTGTTAAAATATTAGTTTGAGGATATCATATCAAGAAAAATCCTCTTGTTTAAAAATAAGTAGCTCCCTTCAGGATTTGGAGAGTCAGAAATGCAGGCAGACGATTTTAGAATATGTTTATCTTGATGTGGTAAATGTGAAATACTTGTGTAACATGAGAAGTGAATAATGAATGTCCTTACATGTGTCAGTATTCATGATGAACGTACAAATCAAACCTTGGTGGGATATTTATAAAAAAAAATATTTTATTTTATTATGAAAACATAGTAATTTAAATCCTGTTTTAGAACTTTGGATTTGGGTTGAGCTTATTCTTTTACAGGGATACCCTGTTTTTCAATATTTAGCTACCAATGCAGTATAGCACTGTGGTTTAGGGCACTGAGCTGCAAACCTGGAGACCTGGGTTTAAATCCCACAGCCCCCATTTGCATACTATATGATTTAATTTGTTCTGTGCGACTATGTTGTGCACTTTGTTTGGAGTTGATTGATTGAAAGCCCTCTTTTATCATTTCTCACAACTGCACTGGATTAACTAATTGAATTGTCATAGGATGAATCGTGTTATAGATTGAGGGTACTGTGATGGGACCGTAACTCCCTGACAAAGCCTTAACGACAATACGTAAGGATCTGGCTGAGCTATATTCTGCCCTGTCCACTGTTGCACTTTAGTAAATAAATGATTAAAGTACCTCTTAACTTTATTGTGTGCCATCTTTTTTGTGGCTCTGTCTGGGGTGGGACTGCTTTCTTGATTGGGAACACTGAACAAAAATATTAATTTCGTATTCTTGCCTTTTCTTTTTTCATCAACTGTACAAACCACTTCTTTCCTTATCCTTTCTATGCTGGTGCATGTCTTCTTTTTTTCACTAATTTATCTAAAGGAGGATTTGCCATTTTCCTTTACCCTTCCTGGTAGCCTTAATTCTGCCTTTGCCTCCCTAATAATAATTTTGCTTGTGCCAAGTTTGTCCTTATAAAATCTCTATTCATCTCACTCTGCTCTTTCTTATCAACCCTGAATGCATGTTGTTTCACTAATCGCCTGCTTTACCTAACTGTCAGATTCAAAGGCTATGCCTGCAGTTCACTGAGTGCAGCAACCAGCCACATCCCTCTGCCTGCTTCCTCCAGCCTCACTCAGAAGCATTGTTTCTTTGTTGCAGCCGGAGGCTCTGCTGGAGCTCGTGCACCCCCTCCCCTCAGTGTTTGTCTCCCACTTCTTTTTGTGCTTTGGTGCTTTTTGCTTGGCTTGCAACTCCCCTGACTTTCTAGGTCAGTATTTTGCTTTCTACCTTCCTGGCTGCAGTTTGTGCTTCTCTCAGTCAACAACTCCTCCTGCTGTCTTGTTCTTTGTTCTCATGTACCCTGTGTTTCTTCTGTTTTGTTTTTTGTGTGCTTCTAGTTTTCACACTGTCATGCCTTTATGATTTTTCTTTTGACGTGTGCTATTTCAGGGCCCCATGTTTGCTGTTTTTTGTTTCATACCATTTGCAATCTCCCAGTTCAACTACAATCCTTAAATGTTTACACCTGGCTCCTAGCGAGGCAGCCACTCCCTTTTATGGTCTATTAGTTTAATTAGTTGTTCACTTCAGCAGAATACTGCTTCCAGGTTTTCAGTTCCCATATGCTCCTGCTTTCCTTAGTGGTTTCATTGGTTGTTCTCTACTGCCTCAGCCTACCCAGCCTGCAGTGCATCAGCAACTAACACTGACCTCCCTTATGGAACTGGTTGGCCTGCATCCACCATTCAGTCCTAGCATGTATCATTCAGCCTCATACAATGTCTTACTTGTCATCCAATGTCTCAGTCATTCATTCAGCTTTGCCTATATTTTGTTTCTGCCTTGTGCTCCTGGCCATCAGGCTTCACCATCAGCCTCCTACTACTCCTGTACTCAGACGCTTGCCAGCCTTGACTATAGCATGGCTTCCAGTGCTCCAGTCCTTTATGCCAATAGTCTCCCTCTGCTTCCTTGAAGTCTGCTTCTTAAGGGTGGGTCCCTTGACTCAGGGTCCTTCTCTTTCTGCCCTTTAGGTGAGAATGCCCTACACTTTGGGAGTAGCTTTGGCCATGCAGATCAACTCGTGGCACCTCTTGATGTAACATTTAAGACTTCAGCTGCTGAAGGGTGAGGTCTTTGAGTCCACGGGGGCTCCTTTAGCTGTGCAGACCATGTCAGCAGCACCTTGCAAAGCTGTTCCTCCCCCACGGCCACCTACGGTTCACCTGGTCTCCACCTCCTTCCCTTCCTCTGTCCCTCAAGGGTGATGATCATACAATCATGCAAGCCCCAGCTCCTCAAGGGTCCAACTTCACTTCCTTACCCACTCAAGGGTTCAGCTTCCTCTTTAGACTTCCCCTCAGTGGAAGCTTGCTGAGTGTCTTTCAGCAGTTGTTGCTATCCTCCTCCTGCCTTGGGGGGGTGGGCCTCCTTCATGGGGAATCTCCTTTAGCTGCAGAGATCAGTTTCTGGCACACCCATAGCCTTCCTGTTAGAGGGACACAGGGAGAGCCCTTCCTCTAAAAATTTCTCTTTGAATTGGATCTGTAAATTGCGGTAGCTGAGCCATCATTAATGTTAGCCCAAGCTTGAAGGGAAGGTAACCAATGCCTTGAATCCCCAGAGGTTTCCTCCTCCTAAGGATTTTTTCATCTCCTCCATACTGAAGGTCATAAAAGTTAGGTAGTCTTTGCAGGTGGTGGTCTATATGTAGTACATTTATATTAGTATAGTGTTTACCAAGGTAGGCTTCTGCTGTGAGTTTGGGTTGGATGGCATCCCTCTTTCCATCCACCTGTTCCCTCTTTCCTTACAGAAGTCATGCCTGTTATACTATGAGTTACTAATTACTGTTAATCATTGCTCAGTTCAGTCTCTGTCTGTTATCAGTTATCCCTAGTTGCTGTCAATCTGTCTTCACTCAGGATACATGTTCACCACTTGCTGCACAGTATTTTTAGATTCCTTCCTAAGATACTTTTAGCCTGAAGGATTTATGTTCCCATAGCAATTCTGGGGGTGGGGCTCCTTAGGAAGGTTCCTCTACCTTCATGGTACCTCTAAAAGGGTGGTAGTTCCCCATGGGACAGATAATGTGAACGGCCAAAGTATCCACATATGACTGTGAACAACACATACATTCAAATACCTTCAGACTATCACAAAGTTACACAAGCATAACTCCTCACTAAGTTGCTTACACCCATTGAATTCAAAGGTTGTGCCTGTAGTTCGTTGAGTGGGAGCAACCAGCCACACCCCCTGCCTTAGCTATTTAAAGGAGAAGACTCCTGTATATTTCTGATTTGGATATGTCTGATGTATTTATTATACATTGCATCAATTACTGTACATATGTCAATAAGAGATCAGTAATTTCTTCTGTTGCAACACATATCTAGAGTCTGAAGCTCTAACACAAGGTAGTAAAGTGTCAAGCAAGCCTCCATTTACATGCAAATGAGTCACTTGTAATACAGCTCCTCCCATTCCCTGATGTCACTGCAGCAACAGTGCAGAAGAAAACATAAGGGTATCAATGCTGTCTATCCTGATTTTAGTTGAAGTTTGAAATGGCTTATGACAGTTCTGTCATGCAACTCACACATAATTACTTGTAGCCTTAATACTGCATGTGTAGAACAAATAATACATCTAATAGTATTTCATTCACAGGAAACATAATCTGCTTCTGTGTACTGCTCATTTCTTTCTGTGAGACAGTTGCAACATGTTGTGGAGAGCAGTAGACTGAATCAGTCAATCAATCAGACAATCAAGCAGTCAATCAAGCAATCAATCAGTCAATCTGTTTTTAACCAGGTGAACACCCTTGAGAAGATTCATTTACAATGTAGGCCTGGGCAGTTCCCAAAGGATCACACAAGACTGAATTCCTCCTTTGCACAAATGATACACACACCCTTTCAGCAGCCTGAAAGTGGAGAGCTAGATCACTTACTTTATAAAGTGTGTTGTTTTACATTTCAAATGCTCCTTAAATCTGAGTTTCTGACTGGAAATACCAAGACACAGAATGCATATGACATGATATGAATGAGCTAAGGAAATAGAGAGCACTACAAACACTGAGACTGATTAGTTTCTTTACCTACAACAACTGAAGTGTAGCATCTGATTTGTGAGGGACATCCTACTTCAAATGCTGGCATTACAAAGTGGGGGGGCTGCCACAGCTTGTCCTCGGTACCTTCAAAGTGAAGTGCTGTAGCTCTTGCATCACTGCTAATGATTTATAATGGGAATGGGGGCACTTTTAAAGTCATGGACCTGAGGGGCCATCACAGATCCCAAGGAGGTATGGGGAACTTGTTAAGGGTTAGAGAGTAAGGGGCTTTAGTAGGATTTGAACCAGAGTCTCCCAGTTTTTGTGCCTGAGCTCTAACCACCAGATTACTCTTCTTCCATATGCTGCAGCTGATGCTGTCCTGGTAACCTATTCCTTGTTATAGCTGAACTCTTTATTGCCTTACAGCAGCCATCCAATCACAGACTGCCTAGTTACACAGGGAAAGGGGCATATTTACAAGATTATTTCTCACTGCTGGTGTCAATCAAAACAGAGAATGCTAAAACACACAGCACATAATACAACAGCTGTATAAAACCACTTAAAACTCTTGTCATACCCAGAGTCATTTATTGGGTAAACTCTTTTTGCTAACAGAAACAGTAACACAACACATACAGGCACTTCCTTATATGAATACTGTATATACATGTCAAATCAGCGCTGCATCACACTCACATGGTCCTAGTCCCTATTAGACCTTCACTTCAGGATGTGCACAACACTTAAAGGGTTCCTCCATTACTCAAGTGGGGGAACTAAACATTGTGGGTTTAGTTTACTGGTGGAACTACAATTAGTGCAGCACCATTACATTTTGCTCTGATGACATCATCCTCCAGCATCATTGATGGTAAAATGGAGGACAAACACATTGATAACTTTTGGGGGCTGTATATTTTTATTTATAATCTAGATTTGGACAGCAATAGGACTGCTGGCAACTGGAGGAGGCACACAACAGTTACACATAAGGAGTTGGGAAAATATTGGTGTGAAATTATGGGAGACTTCCCCTTTAAGTCAACTTCCTCCAGCCTCACTCAGAAGCACTGTTTCTTTGCCTCACCATCCTCCCTGCCTCCTTCAGTGGTGCACCTCTCACCTTGGGGCTCTTTCCTAAGGTACATTTAGCCAAAAGGAATTATGTTTCCATGGCACCTCTGGGGTGGAACCCTCCTCAAGAGGGTTCCTTTACCTTCATGGTACCCTGACAGGGTGGTAGTTCCCCATGGTACAGAGAGTGCGAATGGCAAAAGTATCCACGTATGACACCCAGCAACACATTAATTCAAATACCTTCAGACTATCACAAAGTTGTACAAGCATAGCTCCTCACTAAGTTGTGTATGCCCATTGAACCATATTAGTTTCCCATATTTCTTGGATTTTCTTGTGATCTTGACACATTCAAGGCTTGCCTTTGAAATAACAAACAGAGTCCAGTGCACACACACCCTTCCATGGTAACTCTTTAAAATATCAACATTTCTTTCTGCCTAAATTGGCCATTTTCTTACTGTACCTTCATGAATAAGGGACTCTCTCAGTCTTCTTAAAAAAGTTTTCCATGTGAATCAAGCCAAACTACCAGATGTCAAGGTGGAACCCCACAGGTTGTCCTAACTATGAACTGCCTGCTCTGGCTTCTCTTATATAGAGTACATTGCCTAAATTGCCTTCTTTAAAATAAAGTGCTTTTACCTAGAAAATTCCCAGGTAATTAAAGGGGAGCATGCTACATGAGTACCACACAGTACCATGACTGGGATCTGAATATCCCGGGGTACACTACTTATAGGAGGGACAGGACATTAAGCAAGGGGGGGTTGCACTTTATATCAGGGAGGGGATAAAGTTCAGCAATGAGGAGGGTGAGGACATGAATGTAGAGATGTTATGGGTCACTATACAGGATGCTAAGGGTAGGAGGGTCAATCTAGTAGTGGTATACAGGTCACCAGCACATTCGGAGGACCAGGACAATGAATTAGTGAAAAATCTTAAGAACCACTGCAGTAGGGAGAGGGGGAGGATGGTGGTAGTGGGGGATTTTAACATGCCTGGGGTGGACTGGGGTACCATGGCATTGGCATCTACTAAAGCACAGAGGTTACTGGATGCTTTCCAGGATGAATTTCTGTCTCAACTGGTGGCAGAGTGAACCAGAGATGGAAACATTCTGGACTTGGTGCTGACAGATGGTGACCAGGTTAAGAACTTGGTAATAGAGACCCCATTGGTGGGGAGTGACCACTCCATTGTATGGTTCTCCCTAGACCTTAGGAGGGAGAAGAACCTGACAAAGATGGAAGTAGTGGACTTTAGGGGGCAGACTTTGAGGGGATGGCTGCCATCCTGGAGGGACACTTAGAGTCAATCTAACTGGACATGTGCATGGAGCATAGCTGGGAGGTATAAAAGTTGAGCCTGTTAGAGACCATAAAAACCTGCACTAAGGCTCACAACAAGAATGCAAGGTCTAGAAAACCAGGTTGGTGGACCAGGGAACTGCAGGAGGCTGTGAGGAAAAAAAGGATAGCCTTTCACAGGTAAAGTACAAGAGCTCTAGGGGGGGATAAAGATATGGGTGAGATCTCCAAGGAGGTGAGCAGGGTGGTAAAGGTAGCCAAGGCAGACAAAGAGCTACCTTTGGCACAAGGCAGGGGGAGAAGAACTTTTTTAGCTACATCAGTGAGAGAAGGAAGGGTAAGAGGCAGTTAAATAGGTTAAAAAAGGAGGGTGGGTGGGCAGAGCAGGGGCAAAGCAGGCTGAAGTACTTAATGAGTACTTCTGCTCAATCTTTGCTAGGGGAAAGGCTGAGCCATTTCCATTGGGGGGGCACGTCAGGGTCTGGGAATGGGGGACATTTACAGATGGTGAGATTCAGGTGGGGAGGGTGTGGGAGACTCTTAAGTCCTTGAGGACTGACAAGGCCCCAGGCCCAGACAGAATCCACCCCAGGATCCTGAAGGAACTGGAAGATGTTCTGGCTGCATCATTGATGGAATTAATCAATTCCACCCACTAATCAGTATATGTTCCTCTGGACAGGAGGATGGCACACATTGTACCCCTCCACAAGAGCGGACCTAGGGGTGAGCTGTGAAATTACAGACTAATCAACCTCACATCCATAGTGGGGAAACTTCTGGAGGCCATCTTGAAAAAAGGATGCTGGAGTTCCTGGAGGCTAATGGCCTTCAGGATGCACAGCAACATGGGTTCATCAGGGGGAGACCTTGTCAGACCAACCTAGTCAAATGTTTTGACCGGGTGATAAGATCACTGGATGGTGGATGGCCGGTTGAAGTCCTGTATCTAGACTTCAGCAAGGCATTTGTTTCGGTACTGCATGGGAGACTAATAAGTAAGTTGAAAAAATTAAGGGTGGGGGATAAAATGGTGCAGGGGGATTGCAAATTGGCTAAGCAACTGCCAACAAAGGGTGGGGGGGAGGTCTTGACATTCAGAAGGGTCATTAGTGGGGTCCCCAAGGATCGGTGTTGGGCCCAGTCTTGTTCAATGCATTCACAGCAGACATTGGAAAGGGAGTCAATAGTAAATTAAGTCTTTTTGCTGCCAACTCCAAGCTAGGCACAGTGGTGGGACAATAAGGAAGGGAAGTGGGTACTCCAGGAAGATGTGGTGAGGCTTGAACAGTGGTCACACACTTGGCAGCTGATGTTTAACACTCAGAAGTGAAGCATATTACATTTAGGTGTTAGGAATCCTGGGTAAGACTACCATTTGGGGGAAACAGCTTATGGTCTCCAAGGAGGAAAAAGATCTGGGAGTGGTAATAGGTGTCAAAATGAATCACTCAGAGCAGTGCAGAAGAGTGGCAGCTAAGGCAAACAGAATGCTTGACTGTATTGCTAGGGAGATAACATCAAGGAGGAGGGAGGTTCTACTGCCCCTGTACAACTCCTTGATGAAGCCTCACCAGGAGTACTATGTGCAGTTCTGGCACCCTCCCTTAAAGAGGGATATTATTCTGCTCAAAAGAGTCCAGAGGAGAGTGTCAAAGATGATTTATGCACTGGGAGAAAAGTCCTATGAAGAGAGAGACTTAGGCAGCTGAACATGTACTCCCTGGAAGATAGAAGGGACAGGGGTGACATGATTGAGGCCTTTAAATATTTGAAGGGGATCAATAGGGTAAGCATGGAAGGTTGACTCAAACTGAAAAGGGAAGGGACTACAAGGGGTCACAACCTAAAACTGGTAAGGGGGGTACAGAGAGGAGGTGAGGAGACACTACTTCATGGAGAGAGTGATGGCACCATGGAATGTGCTACTAGAGGAACTGATGCAAGTGGAATCAGTGGGGGGATTTAAGACAGGGTGGGACAGGTTCATGGGCAAGGTGCAGTTAGGGAAGGAAGTGAACAGTAGGGGTGCTCTGCAGGAGGAACCGGGGAGCAAGGGAAGGAATGGGGGGGCAGCAGCAGATAAGTAACTGTGCGCTGCATCTCAGGCAGACTTGATAGATTGTAAGGCCTAATCTGCTGGCAACCTAGTATGTTAGTACCTCTCAAATGCTTAACAAATTCCAAATCTAGCATGCTGTAACCTTGTTTAATTCATAAAATTTCAAATCACATTTCTCATGGGGGTGCTACTAGTTTTGTGGCACTCCTATAACATGCTCCCCTTTAATCGCCTTTGAATTTCCAAGGTGGAAGCACTTTATTTAAAAAAAAATGTAGGCAATGCATGCTATATAACAGAAACCATTGCAGGTAAGTCACTGTTAGGACCAAACTGTGGGGTTCCACCTCGGTGTATGGTGGTTTGGCTTGATTCACATTAAGTGCCTGATGCTTAGACCTGGCAGGGAAATGCTAGAAACACAGAGAGGAGTGCCCTACCAGGGTGGTATCCCCACTGCACTGCTGCAAACCCAAGGACCATGTGGAAACAAGTGCAATCTGCAGCCCATTCCCCCATGCTCTGCTGGCTCAGAGCCCCATACAGGGACTTTGAGCAGCACTGGGGGTGTTCCAGCCAGGATCCCCAAGCATCCAATCATGGTGTGAAAGTCCATGAAATATGTCAGCTTGTGTTGGTCCTCCACAGGCTAATATATCCCCTACCAACAATGTTCCCTTTTGCCGTTTGGCACTGGCCAGTGACCCCCAGCCCCATAGCAATGCTCCTGGGTCCAGGGCCCAGTGAAACAAGGGCTGTTTGGGCCCCATTTGTAATGGAACAACTGGGCAGAGGGGTGCATAGACATTACAGCAGCCTCTAGGGTTGTGCAGCATCAGGCCTGCCTGCTGGCTGTGGATGCTGCTCCAGCAGTGCTCATACCTCTCAACTGTACCACATTACGAGGAAAGTTCCTCATTTTACTTCACAAAAGTTCCCTGTTCCACATTGTGAGGACTTGTCCCACATTCAGTGTTAACATTTTAAAGTACAAATCTATAGTAAATGATGCAAAAAATATATTAAAATAATAACAGACTTTCTGAACATAAATGCAAACATTTTAACAGTGTTCTGAGCTTCTTAGGTAAAGATTTGATTAAGTGTTCCACATATTGCTCATTTGTTCCACATTTTGAGAGGAAGCATTCCACATTTGGGGGACAAAAGGTTGAGAGGTATGGCAGTGCTGTACATCAGATGGCTGTCCGCTCTCGGCCCCTAACACATCACTGACTGGCCTGGTGTGGAGCTGTTCATGGAGCCGGGGATTGGGCACAGAAAGGGCATGGAGCCATGGTTGTGGATGCCATGGTGTGCCCCAAAGGTGCACATCCTGCAGGTAGGGGGCACTCCACTGTTTTCCATGGCAATCTGCAGGTGCAGAGCAGCTGTGTGCCCTTGTGGATCAGGCCCTGAGAACTGTTATAAGAAGACTGAGAGAGATCCTTTTTCATGAAAACAAAGTAAGAAACTGGCCAGTTTGACAGAAATAAATGTTGACTCTTCAAAGATTTGTCATGGGGGTGCACTGGACTCTGTTTCTTGTTACATACCATAAATCCAGTAGCAGGGTCAGTAGCTTAGTGCAGAGTCAGTAGCTTAGTGCAGGGTTAGTAGCTTAGGCAGAGGGCCCTGCAATATGAGCAGACTAGACAGAACAAATGGCCTTTTTCTGCTGGCTTTCTTTGTATGTTAGTATTTTAGAGGAGTCATTTTAGACAATGCAGTTTGTGTAAGAGAAGCCACAGCAGGTAGTTAATAGGACAAATCATGGGGTTCCACCTTGGCATCTGGTGGTTTGGCTTGATTCACTTTAAGAGCTCTAATATGAAAACTGACAGAGACCCATTTTCATGAAGACAAAATAAGAAAATGGCCAATTTAGGCAGAAATTTTGACTTTTCAAAGATTAACTATGGGGTCTGCTCTGGACACTGTTGTTACATGCCACAAAACCAGTAGCACCCCTCACCAGAAATGTCATTTGAACTTTGTAAAGTAATCAATGGTAGGACATTCTAGAGTTGTAATTTAAGCATTCGGGAAGTGTGTGGCACTCCTGAACCCTTAAATCACCTGTGACTTTCCAAGGTGGACGCACTTAATTTTAAAGAAGCAAATTTAGGCATTGCACTTTTATATAACAGAACCCACTACAAGCGGTTCATAGTTAGGACCAAACCATGGGGTTCCACCTTGGCATCTGGTGGTTTGGCTTGATTTACAATAAGAGGCCTTGCATGCCACAAAATCAGTAACAACCCCTCATCAGAAACTTGATTTGAACTTTGTGAAATAACAAGGGTAGATTTGGAATTTGTCTCTCAAATAGCTTCTTTAATGCTATGTTGCTCAATTCTCCTTAACCTAATCAATCTTTTCTTTCTTTTTTGTCTGTGCAATTATAGTGTTTATCCCCCAGCCAACCACCCATCATGCAGGGTTTACACTGGATGAGGGATTTTAATTTTTAATTTTTTAAAATGTGGATGGTCCTTGATCAGAAATCTGCTGTTTTCATGGATAGCCGTGGTGAAAAATACAAAGTGCACTTAAGATGCAAGCAAAGTTACAGTACCTCATAACACACAATACAAACATTATGCAAAACATTGACAGTTACCTTTAAAGAGCAACTTCCTACCTTTGTTTCTAAGTTCGATTCACTGCCATGTAGATTCAGTCCATCCCCCAGTTTCCAGTAATGTAGTTATTTCCACAGATCGTGTTGCAGAATTTAATTGACAGCACTCGTAAAAATCGATTTCTAATGTTTAGTTTTTAAATCCCGTGTGTGCTTGTACCGTCTGCAACTCCCGCTAGATCCCCTGATACACGTCACTAAATGAACGCGAGTTGCTTGTGGTCAGCGCAAAACTCAATGCCTAGCAGTTAGGTGCGAAGGGGACTCACAATTGCCATAGTGCTGAGAGCAGTAGGAAGCAATGAGCTGCACCCTTTAATTATTGCTTCTTCTTTTCCATAGTGTTGTGTGCTAACCTTACCATTTTCTTTTGTGTGGTACTGGCATACTTCATCATTGTGTGGAGTGTCATTTTCTCTGACTGTGCAACTGTCTGTAATAAACATTTTCATCTCATAGTGTCCTGTACATTTCACTGTGTTGTGCCTGCTAACAAATAATAAGTATATAAATGTTTTTTCTTGTGGTACTGTGTACTGTGCAATAATAACTTTCATGAATTCTTTGTAATGTGGGCTAATTTTTTCTACAAATATATAATCACTTTCATGAATTCTTTGTAATGTGGGCCACAGAGTGCTAATTTTTTCTAGAAATATATAATCAATGTGTCTGGGACCAAAGATGGAATGAATTGTATTGTTTTCATCTGCACTGTGTAAAACTTTTGCAGTACAGGTGTTTGAAAGTAGTTTACAGTATTGAAACAGTGATATACATAACTTTTTGGTGTTTCAATCACTGCAGCTTTATCATTTAGAGTTCAGTGTGTGGGTCTGACCCACAGTGTGATATTATCTAACTTGTGACTTTTCCTAACACTATATTTTTACATTTATTTATGTCTGACTTACAATTCCTGTTGTTACATCGTGAACAGTAACTGTATATGTATGTAACACTAATAAAGATTTTAATCGGTCCTTTGTGCATATTTTAATTTTCTACTTCCTTCTCTAATTTTACTGAAATGCCTAAGCGCTGCATAGTAGGTGGCTGCAGCAATACTAATGCTGATCACGTCAGTTTGCACTATTGGCCAAGAGATGATGATTTGCGTAACAAGTGGGATAAATTTGTCAGTTCTACTCGTGAAGAACTGGGTTACTGGTTCCAAGACAAGTGTAGTATGTGGTGCGCACTTTAATGCACTTGATGATTTTATGGGCTACAACCAGTGGGTAGCAGGATTCAAAAGGAGGTTGGACCTTGTTCCACATGCAGTGCCTAGCCATAAACCAAAAATAATCAGCTGTGGAGCATGCAATACCAATGTCTCCACAGTCAGCATGGGTGCTGTCAAATGCCAAAGTAAGGCATCACTGAAGCTGAAGGTGCAAAGGGTAAGTTTAGTCATGTGTGTACATATCCATTTATTTATGTGATATAAGACATCTCTATGTATATTGAAGCAGTGAAAGTGTGAAGTGTCGTGCAGTACTTGGGAGTGATATTGTCTTGTTCCCTTTGTATACAATCACACAAACCATCTGAGATATGATCACCTTAGCATTAGCCTGTGAGTACCTGTGGTGTGTGGTAAGAAGCCGCATAATGCAAATTGACTTTCTTTGTGGTATTCAATCGGTCATGTGCTGAGAACCGTTCACACATTTCACATCTGCCATGTACTTACTTAGGCATGTGCACACCAACATGCAGTATGAGATCACATCTTTCAGACATTCATACAAGTGTGACGGCAGAAAAGTATGAATTATGCCCACCAAGTCTGCTCATTTGTCCAGCTATCTGCTTGGACCTGTGCCCCCAACCCTTAACAGTCCCCTGTGGTTGTCCCATTCCCTTTTGAATCCCTCCACTGTTTCTTCTCCAATGACTGCCTGTGGGAGTCTTGTCCACTTTTCCACCACTCTGTGTGTGAAATAGGATTTCATAATGTTAACCCTGAACCTCCCTCCCTCCCTCCACCTGCAGGCCATGTCCCCTGTTTCTCTGATTTCCCTTCATGTGGAAGATGCTGACCACTTTCACCCAGTGTATACCCCTCAGGTACTTGAAGGTCTCGATCATGTCCCCCTCTCAGTCCCCTTTTCCTTGGACTACATGTTCAGATCTGTCAACCTTTGTTCATAGGATAGTTGGCTTACCCCTTTTATCATCTTTCTCACTATGCTCTGAGCTGGCTGTAGCATCCACAGTTCCTTCCGGAGGTAGTGTTGCACAGCGGTTTAAGGCTGTGACTGGCCAATCTGGTCACATCCAGCTGACCATACTGGGGTATTAAATCCCACAGCCTCCACTTGCATAGTGTGTGTCCCTTATCAAGTTAATGAACTCATTGTGCTCCCTGGTCACACCTGGAAACAAGCTTCTGCTTACTGTTCCTTTCCTGGTTAAACAATTTCCCCTTTCCCCTATTACCTCCACAACTGGACTACATAATGCAAATGCTGTCTAAGTAGATGGTTGTGCAAGGGTACTATGATCTCCTGTTTCACTGGTGTTCCCCTTCTGATGCAGCCCAGCTTCCACTCCTCTGCCACTGCCCTCCCATACTGCCTTTCTACCTTAAGGTCCCCCAATATAGTGATGCCTAGGTCGCTTTCTTGTTTCATGTCCTCCTGATCTCTGCCCACATACAGTACCGTGCCCTCTGATGTATGTTGCCAAGATGCATTATGTTACACTGTTGTGTGTTGAGTGCAAGTTGTCACCTCTTTCAGCATGCCTCAAGGCTTTCCAAATCTCTCCATATTTTTTTAACCCATCTGGCCTGTGCACCCTATTTTGCATTTTGATGTTGTTCACAAACAGACTCACACCTCCCTCCAGGCCATTCACAATATCACCTACAAATATATAGAATAGTAGCGGTCCCAGCACTGATCTCTGAGGGACACTGTTTTTTACCTTGCCATTTCCAGATCCCATTTAACTACCCTGTGTCCCATCCCCAGTCCTGACATTTTACACAGCAGCGTGCCATGGTGGACGTAGTGAAAGGCATTATTGAAATCAAAAGAAGCAACATCTACTGCCCTCCCCTCGTCCATTTCTGTGGTGACTCTGTCCAGTCTATCGAATGTGTATGACAGGATGTGCCCCTAGTAACACCATGTTGCCTTGGATTCCTCAGGTCGCTTTCCTGCAGGTAGCTGTTGATCCTGCCTTTTATTACTTTCTCCATGACTGTGCCAGCAACCGATGTCAAGCTCCGGGCTTGTAAATTCCCACTTATTCCCTGCCTCCCCCCTTATGCATTGTGAAAAAATTTGCCTGCGTTCAGTCTTCCAGCAGCACCCCCAGTCTCTAGGGACTGATTGAGGAGTGCAGTGAATGGTAACACCAATACAGTATGTCCTTTAGTTCCCTTAACACCCTTGGGTGCACCACATATATCCCATTGCCTTGTCCACCTTAATTCAGCCTACTTCCCACAAAAGTTTCTCCATGGGAAAAGGCCTCATCTCCATTTCACCCTCTTCTGCCATTTATTTTCCTCCTCTGCTGCCTTAGTCTTGTTCCTTCATATGGAACACTGAGCAAAATTAGTTGTTTTGGAAGTCCCATTTCTCTATGTCCCCTTGTACCATCTCCCCCCCTTTTTTTTCCACTGGAGTATCCCATGCCTACTCTTCCTGTTTTCATTTACATACTGAAATAAACTGGCCCCCTTTTCACCCATGTATATATTGTCTCCTCTGTCTGTGGCTTTTCCCTACTTACCTCTACCTTGTCTTCTCTGTGGCGCATGCAGTATGTTACCCACTTCCGCTTCTGTTGTCTTGAATTTGCTCAAGTCTGTCATTTTTCTCCTTACCTTTTTTACTACTTCCATAGTATACCACCGAGGTTGCTTCATCCTCTTATTTGTACTTGCTCTGTTGGCACAGATGTCAGTGGGCTCCACAATACCTTCTTTTATCCTACCCCACACTCTGCCTCCACTTCTGTCACATTCCCGCCCCCCATGCAAAGCCCTCTCTACTATTTCCCCCAGTTTCCCAAAGTTTGCCCACTTGAAATCCAGCACCTTTAACCTAGACCGGTGAACATCTGCAGTGTTCCGTATAGTAAACCTGACCTTGTTTTGCTAATTTGTACCAAAATGTTCCCCCAACTATAAATATCCTACCCTATCCCCATTTGTCAGTACTACATCAACAGTACCTCCTTCCCTGGCTGGCTCCCTGACCACTTGATTTGGGAGGGACAATTGCAGGGAGTCCAATATTTCTCTGCTGCTGGTTGAAGCAGCCGAAAGGATGCTCCACTCTACATCCTGTAGGTTCAGGTACCCCATCATCAACACTTCCCCACTTTCTGCCATTGTCACGAACTGTTCAGCCATGCTTATATCCATCGATTGTTGCTGTGCCACTGGTCTGTATACCACCCTTTACACATTGTCTCCCCCTTCCACACTGACAAGGAGACCTGGAGTCCTTCTGACTCTCCTCACTTACCCTGCAATTTTGATGCCCTGATACTGTCCTCTACGTTCAGTGCAACCACCCTTCTCTTCTCCACCCTGTTCCAACAGAACATTTTGTACCCTGGTATCTCCATTTCCCATCCCTGTGCCTGTTGGCACCATGTTTCCATTAGCCTCACAATGGCAATGCCCTCCTCAACCATTGTTGCTGTTAGATGTGGGATCTGTCTACCCACAATTGTGGTGTTTGAACACAGGACCATCCACCTCCCTCTTTCCTCCTGTCCTATATGTTTTTCCCCCTTACCCTCTAGCAGTGTGGGCAAGGATTTTTGCTCACCCTCCTGCCTTTTGAATTCTTCCTCTCTCCATCCTGCTCATCTCCCTGACACAGTTCCTGGTTTTCTTGCTATTCTATAGTGCAACCCACCCTGTTGACTTGCTGTCTTTCATTCCCCCCAAATGCTTTCCCTTCTGTTCCTTGTACTCCGAACTTCATTTCTAGGCACTGCTCCACTTTACTTCCTGCTGAAGCCCCCATCCCCACCATCCCTGCTTCCTGCCTGTCTTGTTCCTGCACAGTTTCCTTATCTCCCTGTCTTAGCTGTTCCTGCACAGTCATCACAGTTTCCACTCTAGCATCCCCAATGTGTCCCTTCTGGTACAGTCCAGATCGGGGGCCCCGTTTCCCCCAGCCATCCTTGTGGCCCTTCCAGTACTATCCCTCTCTCTGTTCTCCCTTTAAACCCCCTTCCCATGCATGGTTCTATTGACACTCATGCTTTCTGGGCTCCTCCTGACAGGATGAGCCTGTTTTCCCGAGTACCACCATGTCCTATCCTTGTGCTTGAGGTTTCAGCCACCAGTGTATTTTTTTAGGCAACACCGTGCCCCTTCCTTTTCCACTCCCTTATCTTTCCCAGAATTTCTTCCACTTCATCCCTGAGCTTTGCCAGCTGGAGGTACACTGATCAACCTCCAAATTTCCAAGACCAGTATACTACCATGGCCACCCTTCACACTGTGCACCCAACCACCCTCTCAAACATTCCAGCTCCAGTACCTTGAGGTCCCTTCCCCATGATGACCTCTTCTGGCAGGGCATTCTAATTGCCCACCACCGTATATGTGAATAAGTGGTGGTATGGCTGGTCAAGGATTGAGTGCCACAGGGGCTGCTTTCCCTTCCCAGGGATGGTGGTTTCACATGTCCGATGCACTGAGTACTCCTGGCAGAGGCTTCTCCACGTTAGTCCCACCATCATCATCACCACCCTGTTGTCACACCTGTATCATGGTATGCATTGCTTGTTCCATGCATAAAATGTATTGTACCACACACTTCCAGTGAAACGACATGCTTGCAAGGCATACTGTCATCTGCAACTACATTTTTCAGACAGACATCAGAGATATGTGGCCAACTGAAGTGCATGTTAGCACACAGTGGTAACTAATTCTACATTGCACATTCAACGCTACATACCATCCAACAGGTGGGCTACACAAATTATGCCGTTTCTGTGTGACACTGTCTCTGCACATAACACAGTACTTGGCACGCTAGAGGATGAATGTCAATTTGAGGATGCTGATTTGTGCACCGTATTGATCTTACCAGGCACCAAGACCTGATACAGTACTGTAAAACAGATAAGACGGACGGAATACAGCACTTTGGTGTCTGACAAATGTGTTAAATTGTACAATGCAGACACATCTGTCGAATGCGTAGTACAATAATAACAAAGTATAACAAATGTGTCGTAGTGTACATTTCAATGGGTGTTTTCTACATAACTCCATCACAGATATAGT
Source organism: Neoceratodus forsteri (assembly GCA_016271365.2). NCBI lineage: Eukaryota > Metazoa > Chordata > Ceratodontiformes > Ceratodontidae > Neoceratodus > Neoceratodus forsteri. The sequence continues at coordinate 283,349,804 of CM057455.1, read as the reverse complement.
TATTGGCTATGCTCCAGAAAAAGGTGAACTCTGTTGGATGTCGATCAAGCCACCATGACAGGGGACATTTTTAATCATGTTCTTTCCCTGCCCGACTGGGGTGTGCAATTATGCCACTTGAGACAGCATGCAAGTGTCCACATGACACCATCCCAGCGTCTTCACAAGCCATGTCCCCTTCTGCTCATCATCAAGGCACAGGCGCCAGCATCCAATAGGGGCTGGATGCAGGTTGACATCTGAAATGACCCATCCACAGACAGGGAGAGCAGTCCCTTTGAGCAGCAATCCTCCCACACCCCCATGATCCTGAGTCATCCGAGTGTGGCACAGAACCTGGTGTGAAGTGAGGTGTTGCAGCAAGCGCATCTATACTCAGCACCAACGGACTGTTATTATTATGAATGGTTTCATATCTACATACATGAAATGTGAGTGTCACTTCTACACTACCTAATATCAACTGCCAACTACATTTGTTATTCATTTTTTCATATGTCTTCTACATAACCTCTTCCTCTCGTTGACAGGATATTATGGATGAACGGTTATCTGCTGTTCATCGTACTGATGATGTGGACAATGAGGAGCAATCATATTTCTGCACAACTGAAACTGAATTTGGAAATTGTGAGGAGTATGGCTTCCTTGACTGTTCTGATGTGATGGATAATGAAATGGATATGTCTTCATTTGAAGATCCAATGTCTGTTGTTACTAGCCATCCGTGCAAAGTGCCAGACACTCATGTTAATCCACAGAAATCACTGTCATCAGTGGGGACACAATGCAGATTAAAGACACCACATCGCAGCAAGGGTAATGAATTCAAATGTTATACAACTGTTATGTTTATTGCGAAAGAATACTTTCATCTTCCTAATGTTTGTGCAGTGATCTGTCATGTTCTGCAACTTGATGTAATCATGTCTGCAGTATAGTAAATCATAATTGGTTGTACGTAACATTAACATATGTTATCCACAATAATCTGCAATCCACAATACTGTTTTTTGTTCTAGTATATAGCTGTACATCACAGGTATGTGATACGTCATGTGGTCAAATGCCTACTGTATGAATGCACATTGGAAGTGCAGTAAAATGTCTCAAAGACACACACAATATTGAGTGCAATTACAGTGTGTATCTACAATTAACTTTCAGCAGTAAGGTTTGGTCAGGGTTTTCATTAACAGTCTGTTAATCACCCCCTTGAGGAGTAATGTGGCATGAGATGCAGTACAGGGCCATATTGGTCATGTGGGGTTCTTAATTGACTGTTTCTGTAAGTTCTCTGACTGCTTTATTGAGATACTAAGCACATATTGCCAAAGAACAGTGTTACAAGTCAACTTTTTCAATAGTTCCCTTGTTTTCAGTGACATTTTCCATCAAATACTTATTCCGTGCAACAGTTTACCGATGCTCGTTCATAATGTGAATCTATCATTGCACAGTGGCGGTGGGGTGGAGTAGAGGCAGACACTTGCATGGATCATTTTGAAACGTTTGCGTGGTCTCCTCCACAGGTCACATTGTACACCTCTAATCCTGGTACAAAAATCAGTTGTGTCACAAAAATTAAGGAGACACCACAGGCTGTACTTCTGGGCAACAAGTACACCTGCCCTTTCATTATGTTTACCGGTGCTCGTTGGGTGACCCCACCATCACTGCAAGCGGGTAATAAGCACTGCTACAGGCCCAGTGCCGGATGGTGGACATGGTGGGATGGGTACGGATGCTCCCTTACAAGACAAGCACGCAACTGCACAAAAACGTTTATTTTGTGAACTGCTGTGTGTGATTAATGTTGCTATGTCATTTCTTAAAAGGTATACAGGTTGGACCTGTGATGGTGGATAGAGGAGTGAACTGCACCCTTATTGGTGGTTCACTGAGTGACGTTCTCACACTATTTGATTCAGCGGCTGGGGAGTTTGATACTTCCAAGGTGGATTTTGCAAAATCATTGCAACATGCTACATCAGATCCTGACTATTCACCAAGTCATGATGCTGACAACGAATCTGAGACAGATGCACTGTCTAGTAGTCAAAGTTCAAGGTATGTCATTGAAACCCCAGTACAGTGTGGTTGATATCATAATGTATTCATACAGTTAGCACATTACTGACATTTCTTGTCAGTTTACAACCAGAGCAGTGACATCATATATCATTTCTTTTTTACCATTTTTATTACATTTCTCATTGCATTTGTCATGAAATCATCACAAACAGTTACAAACAGTTGTGCTGTTCACATTAAAGTACTGTATTTTCACTCTTTATATCTGTTTTTTACATCCCATTTTTAGGAAATCAAGTTAAACATTGAGGATGTGTTCTATCACCTTTTTGTGGGTCATTTTCTGCGATATGAGTAATCACATCAGTAACTGAAGACATGCACAATTGTACATTCCTGGTTATGGAACACTATCTTTTTCAAAAACGTTGCGATGTCAAGAAAACAATTTCACCATGATAGATGGTACAGACTTAGAAAAAAACACAAACAACAATGATAGCAATGGTATAGTGTCCAGCACTCCCGCCTTCACCATCCTCAACACCACATCCACACTTCCACAATAATCACAAAACAGAATGTTAATGCACTGTGAACCACACACACACATGGTCATGATTTCCCCATGCTCTGTCAGTCACAGCACGGTACCATCGAATGAATGTTACAATGCACTGAACAACTCCATTGTTTGGCACTGCCAACCAATTGGATTGTATGTGACACTGTAAGAAGACGTTACTGACCTGTAACAGTAGTTGTAGGATTGCTATTTCTTGTTCATCCACACTGTCTCACATGTCCCTTTCCCCTTTAAATCTGGTCGGAAGTTTTCAGTCTAGCTCCTCCCATCCACCTGGGTGTTAAATGGTGAGGTATTTAACACCTGGGTGGGTTGGAGGAGCTAGTTGGAATACTTCCGGATGGATTTAAAGGGGAAAGGGACATGCCAGAGAGTGTGGATGAATGACATATCCACGGTCCTACAACATGTCATTATGTGTGCATTCCTGGAATTGTAATTTCCTGTTTTTTTTAGGTTCGACAATCAAGGGAGACTGCCATGAATACAGGACCGTAGTGTCATCCGGGTCATGTGTGGGTGTGTGATGGCTGTTACCAGTACAATATAATGTAGTTTACTGATTATTCTTTATAAGGGAATAGGTTCTCTGGATGGTGGTGACATTGCTGAATCACTACAGATTCATGTTATCTGACTGTGTCATTTTATTTTATGGAATAAAAATGAAACCACATTCCAGTACGCAAAAAATTACACCACGTCGGCACACCTAGCCATAATTGGTGATGTGTCAAAACATTAAGTGTGCATGAACATGCACCATTGTCTTATGATGATGCCGACATTACCACATAGCTGTGTACTGCTTCTCACATCATTGGCTCCATAGTAACTGAATGTGGCACTGTCATGCATCATTCCTTTTGCTACATCACTAAACTGTGGTTTCTGTGCCGACGTTGTTCATAATCACATGACACACAATCCTAAACTGCTGTGTTCCTGTCTACTAAGCTTAAATACAGTAGTGAATTTTGCAATAACAATGCAGTCGATGATATGTAGTTGTCGCATATCATTGTTGTCGAAGCGTGACAGAGAAACCATCTCCAGTACAGGCTCATGACACCCCACAAGGCTAAGCCTCCCAAAAAAATCTGTATGGTGACTGTTTCTTACAAACTGCAGTGTGGCTTCATGTCTCATATTGTTTCCACAGAAATGAGAATGAAGAGATGAAAGACTACTACAATACTTTCGATGAACCAAAATACATAGTATATGAATCGCAGCTGTTGAAACTATTCAACATGTGTTGCAGTTGCCTTGGACCATGTAAAGGATACATTACCAAGACTAATGGTATGACGATTGAGATTTCTCAGACATGTTTAGAGTGTGGCCACAACAACAACTGGTTTAGTCAGCCCTTTATCAAACTGATGCCGGCTGGGAATCTGACGTTGTCAGCAGCAATCCTGTTTTTGGGTGAACTACCGTCTAAAGTGCTGAAGATGTTTAACTTTCTGAGGGTGTCTTGCATTTCCCTCAGTACTTTCTTTAGACATCAGAAATGTTACTTGGAACCAACAGTCATGAACACCTGGAGGAACCAGCAGGAGCAAATGATTGTACAGCTGAAGGGAATGGGAGGTGGACTGATATTGGCGGGTGATGCTCGGTCCAACAGCCCTGGTCATTGTGCGAAATATGGCGCCTTTACTGTCATCGAACAGAGGCTGAAAAAAGTGATCAACATTCAGCTGGTGCAGGTACATGGATTTTGTCCATCCTACATTATCATGTAGATATTTTCCTCAGCAAAATTAACCTACACAGTTCTCCGTTTCAGAGTAATGAAGTGCGTAACAGCACTTGGTGCGAGCATGAAGGCCTAAAAAGGGTGATTGCATTTCTGAAAGACAAGAATGGCCTATCGATTGACATCATTGTGACAGACCGGCATAGACAGAATGCTAAATGGTTAAGGGAGAACCTAAAGGACACCGGCCACTATTTGGATATCTGGCATGTTGCCAAAGGTACTCTTATGTTATGCTGTTCTGCTTATGATACTCAATTTTTTCCCCATCACATGAAGGCTATGAGTTAAACAATATACCCCCAGAGGGGGGAGGTATACTTGTTGATGCACAACAGCTTCAGTGGTTCAGTCAGGAGGTGCAGTGCAGTGACTGAACAGCACCAACCGTGGTACATCAAACAGTGGGTCCACTCCCTTGATGGGTGTACTGCTACCATGCAATGTTTCCCTTAGCTTTCATTAACCAGAACTAAACTGTTACTTGTTGTTCTTGCTACTTCTTATTTCCCTTCTTCTTGTGACATAGAAAATATTCCTTGTTGGCTATGGCATTGTTGTAGTTCAGTATTCCAGGTAAGGTAGTAGCACTACTGTGGACCCCCTACCAACACCCACAAACCATTTTTGTCTCTCTGCTTGGGACCCACTGAGCTGTGCTTCTTCAAGTACAGTTAGGTTAGCCGGCCGTGGCGCAGAGGGTTGAGGCGCTGGATGCCACACCTCGAACAATGTCAGCGACATCATTGTTGCCAATGATGTACAGTGCTGGGTCACGCCTGACCATCTTCACATGTGACAAAGCTGACGGATCAGCAAGAGAAGTTATTGACATGGTGACTGTGTTTGTAAGACTTTAGGTGGTATTGTTATGTAGTACCACATCACTCACGGAACCATTGTGAACACTGCAGGAGTTGGGAAAAAGATTGACAGACTTGCCGCGCAAAAGGACTGCGGAGACATCGCAATGTGGAAACAATCCATTGTTAACCACATGTATTGTTCAGCAGTGTCTACTGAGATGAACAATGGAGAAGTAATATTGGCTAAGTGGCAATTCCTGATGCATCACATGACCGACGTACATGACAATCTACCAAACAGTCTGTACCCTAGCTGCTCTCATGGTGTTCTTGATTTTGAGGAGCGGCATAAAGAGTGGCTGCCATCAAGTAGGTGTCAGTTTTTGTTGATCTTATTTTCAGTCCGCATCTTATTTTGTTTGTTTTGCCGAATACATGTCCACCACTGCCAACAGAAATAATTGTAGTTACTGGGTATTTAGGCACGCATTGTTTGGTCTGGCACAAGGCAGAGCATAGTGCCTTGCTGCAATTATAGAATGGGCCCCATGTGTAAAATAAATTTTGAATGTGATTAATGATGTTTTTTTAAAAATGCATTACCTCAACTGTGGGTAAAACAGCATTGCCTGTATAGGTAAGCGGTACTTTGTATGGAAATAAAAAGATGGTGTCCCATAAGTAAAAAAAACATGCTGTTCTAACACCTTGACTACATAACATCCACAGGACAACAGCATGGATCATCATTGCTTATGTGAAATCTATGTACTGGGGTCCTAAAATGTCCACACAGTGAGTCATGGGCAGAAATGTTAACCTGGTGGAACAATCATGTCCAAGTAAGGACAGCTGCTCTATTTAAAATGTGTATTGTACATCAATGGGATGACTGAAATGAGGAAAAATGTTACTGTCAGGGGTATAGTTAACTATTACAGAGGGGTCAGGAAATAGCTTGTTATCAATTTCTGACCATGTGTGTACAAGTCATGGCATCAACATGCAGCCTTGAGTTATCACTTAAAAACCAGCTCTCGACTAGCCCCCCACTGACACATATCCTAAAAGTGACCTGAACAGGAGTGTTTTTCCATGAATGATTACTTTTTGGGCTACCGTTTAAAAAATGTTATTTGATTGGTAACTTTATTCGCAGAAAACTGAATCAATCAGCCACACCCCCACGACAGCACATGCAGCCCCGTTTGGTGATGTCAGCGAACAAATTCTGCATGTGCACGCACCATTGACTTAAATGTGGGTGCTTTACACAAAGGTTTTATGCATGTTTAATGTTGGGATTTTAATAAAGCACAGTCACTGCTCGAGTAACAGGGACCCTCTTAATCCTGCAGTCATTTTGATTTGTTAAAATCACAACATTACAGATACATAAAGTCTTTGGGAAAATCGCCAACATTCAAGTCAATGAGGCATGCACACGCAGCCTTCGTTTGCTGGCATCACAAAATGGGGCTGCATGTGCCGACGTGGCTGCATGACCGTAGGATGCGGAACTTGTTCAGTTTTTTGACGGTGGGTCAGGGAATGAAGTGATGAGTGAAATAAAATGTTCCAACGGTTGCCCACAAAGTAATCATTTATATAAAATGACTCCTTGCCAGGTCAAAAGTGGGATATGTGTCAGCGGGAGGGTGTAGTCAACAGTTTGGAAGCTGCTCTTTAAATATTTGGAGATGTCGCTAGTACTGTGGTCACATATGGAACACCGCATAATGAATGGACAATAGTTGCTCTCTATGTTTTCAAGGTTGTGATAACAATACCAACAACTGAACATCGGTGTTGTTCACTGTTGCCGATCCATTGTCTTCTCTAGTGTATGGAACAACAGTGACAGCAGCACAATACACTGTTAAACATTTAAATCAACTGTCTACGCTCATGTTAAGATTTGTTCACCCGCCAGCCAAACTTCACAAGAAGCTGTATCCAGATACCCACAGGCATGACCTATTCAGTGCCACTGTATGTTAGTACTACCATTGTGCATTTATGTAAATGGCCAACATGTGTTGCCTATGGCTGGGAGGATTGGTAATATAGTGTGTGCAAAACTGGCTGGTAGTCAGAGCTGTGAGCGCGTCAGTAAATGGGGTTCAGTCGGGGACAGCAAATGTCATGTGCAGAATCCCCAATAGGCCATATTCTAGTACTTGAGGGTAGTAACTGTCTTGAACACATTACTAAGTACTTCAGTACCCTGACATTCTGTTTTTGTTTCCTATTGTATACAATAGACACAAAAGCAACCGTACAATTTGAAAGCATTCTGAACTCTAGAATGCTGCTGAATGACATAAAGAGGCTCTCAAGCCAGTACCAGATGTCATCACTTGAGGCCTTTCACAGTCTAATTTTACATTATGCTCTGAAGCATACAGCATTTTCATACCTGGGCATGCAAACACGGTGAGTTGCATTGTTTGGCTTCAGTGAAAATTTGAAACATGCATGTGGACATCAAGCTGTACCAGGGTGTTGAGGTGCCATACTGCACACCTCCAACCATGCCTTCCACCCGGGCTGTAGAATGTACTCAGCCCATCTGGGGATGGCAAGGGGAGAACACGACTGAGTGTCCAGAGGATCGCTGTACTCTCCTGGTACGGGTCGGGATGGGAAGGCACACTCCAGTATCTGCCACCGATGGAGACCGGTGGTACTACAAGCAGCGTCGCCTGTGGAAAAACTAGGAAAGCAGTAAAACAAGTTTCAGCACACGCGGGGCAATGACATCATTGTACACACATCCAGAAGTAACAGGAGAATGCTCCTCTACCACAGCACCCCTGAGAGAGTAATGACAAATACAGTGGTTTGGTTTCCCCTTCCCCTGGTGCCTTCACCCTCAGAGGATGGTGTGAGTGCATGAACTGTGTTACGCCACGACGACTGTTAGGGTTGGCTGTGATATATGGAAATATATCAGCTCTCAGGAACAGGATGGCCGGGTACTGGAGATATTTGGAGGGACCAAAGGAGAGACGGAGGCAGGGGTGTGGCAGGAGTGAAAAATAAGATAATACAAAAAATACAAAAGCATGTTGTGTTTTAATTCTGTGTGGCTTTGGTGAAGTCACACAGTAACGTTGGTGAACTATTGACACGTATTGTATAATTACAGAGATGATGTAGTCCTAATACCTACTCAGAATATTTTCTAGGTGTAATGTCATGAAGTGCCCTGCTATCTAATTCATGTGATGTACATAATCCTGCATAGTGACAGAATGTATGTGCTCAAAATAAATAAACCTATTAAGAATTTGTAATGAGCTTATTTTACTTTTTCTTATAACTCATCTAGGCTAATACTATCAGCCATGCATTTCAATGTGAACAGTTCTCGTATGCAATTGGCAACAATGGAAGGAAAGTTATGGTACTCCATCCATTTTCCAAAGTTCAAAAAGGTGGTTACTCGGTCAGAAAAGACATTGCAGCCAACCTGCGGTGAGTGTGTGTTTGACATGTTGTTAATGAACAGGTTCCGCTTAGCAGCCTGCCAGATCTTGTTAGGTGACTTAACCAACCAGTGGCGTTGTCACCAAGTGTTGAATGAAAAGCAGATATACAGTACAAGATATAGTCAGTGTAATATTGCAATAAGCAGTCACACTTAAAAATGAACACGCACCGACGACACCACACGCAGCCATGTTTTCTGATGCCACAAATGGAATGATGCGTGACCGTGCACCATGAACTTGAATGTGACATGCATTTTAGGATAGCTTTATACCCTTTAGGGATCTTATTCTATGCTACCAACTGATACAGTTGTGGTGTCCCTTTTAGTCGACCGATCACTGTCATGGAATAAAATCCTTACACTAAAGGGTATGAAAGTATGACAAAATACTGGTGACATAACAGTACATGGGACACGTTCCAGCTTCTCTCATTTTGTGACATCACAAAAGTCTTCTCCGTGGGCCATTGTAGGGGTGTGTTTGTTTTTGTCCCTGTCTGACTTGACTTGTTTTTGTCTCAGTCTAGTGGCGCATCCCTCCACCTTCCACCCCATAGCCCAATAACCATAGCATAAACTCTGAAGTATTCTATGGTGGTACACTGGCAACCCCCACCTGCCCACCCACGATCACCTGCCCACTTTCATCATCATCGTATAGCAGCAACATGCATGCACGCATCCCACTCCAGCTGCCCACCCAATGACGGCTTACAGTATGACCAGTTATCCCATTTGTCCACACCGTAGAGTAATGGTCTTGCAGGGAATACTGTAGTACACAGTACTAATATGTGTATGAAGTCAACCATTCCCATATCTGCAACTGTGTAGCACAGTATGCCCTGCAATCACATTGTTCCACGGTGTGGGTCAATGGGTTTACAGCTGATACTGTAAGCTGTCATTTGGCCTGCAGACAAGTAGGTATACGGATGGGTTGCTGCTGCCCAACAATGACAGTGTGGGCAGGGTGGTCATGGGGTCCTGTGTGGGTGGATGAGTGGGGGGTGCCACTGGACTACCAATGAATGATTCAGAAAGTAGTATACAGGAGATCGCAGCTCCGGGGTGGGTACCAGTAGGATACCAGGGTTCTGTATACAGTTATTTCACAGCAGTCAGAGACGAGGGCAGACTGGTGATGGGGAACAGTACAATGAGCATGGCATAATCCACAGGGGTGGTACGGTGATGGGGGGACAGGGACGGTGTTACCACTGTAAGTCCCTGGAGGGGGGGAGCACATAGCAGACCTGTAAATATTGTGTCCACATTGTATTGCAACATAAACTGACAATTACAACATATTGAGAGACAGTCACAGTGAAGTTTGTAGAAAGGATAATATCACATCTTTTTTGATATAATTACAGAGTTTGTAACCACACTGAAAACACAACTCATTGCCGGTTACTTGGATGGCCAGGCCAAACTACAGGAAACTATGACTGATTTAAGTAAATTGATTCCACCTATGCTATTCTATGCAACACCCGCAGAAGTATGAAGCAGTTTCCAACTTTGTAACCCAATTCAAAAAACAAGGACAGTAAATATTTACTGATACTAAGAAAAAATTAACAGTACGTTCAAGCAAACTGAAATCCATGGTACAAGTTGTAGTCATCTGGAAAAGCTTGACGTATCTTCTGTACAGCACATGATGGTAGAGGGACTCTGTTATGACGACCCAACCAGCCATAGCACCATCTCACCAGCTGCCGATATGCAACATACCTGAAACATCTGTAACAAAGAAAGGCAGTATTTAAAATGTTGTTTGTATTTATACTTGATATTACATTGCTGGTTAAAAATGACAATATAGTACTGAACTGTTAAAAAAAGGGTAGTAAGGAGACATGGTTCTGCGATTACACATTACACAGTGTTTGGAATCACATACTGTGTAACTTGCTCATACTGTACTTAACAGCATAACAACATAAGAAAATGGCAAGCACAATAAGACCTCGGTGTCTATCGGGTCTGCTCAACATAATATTACTTTTTTCTTAATTACAGTTTACATCTCTCCCCCCCCCATCACTACCACTGAATTTATTTGGTATTTCCCCTTGCAAGGCATCATGACAGTACATTACGTTATGAACACACCACGTCGTGTGGCAGCTCTTTCCATGCCATCACTACTCTTTCAGTAAAACATTGCATCCTTATAGCCATCTGAAATATACACCCTTGCCAGATTTAGGCTGTGCTCTGTGGTCGTATCAATGTTATTGAACATGCTCACGTGAAACACTTGGTTAATTACCATCACGCACTTCAACATCTCGGTGATATGTCCTATGTGACTCCGCACCTACAGCCTATACATCCCCAAGTCTTCCGACCTGTCTTCGTATGATCAATCCTGCAACACCTTCAGTGACTTACTGACATTATGTAATGGGTATTATAAAACGGGCATGAAAATATATGATCATTGATTGGCTATAAAATCAGTGTAATATGTGTATTACACATAGAAAAAAAGGACAGTCATAGAAATCAGTGCTGTGAATTAGAATGTTCAGAGCTGCACATGCTAAACTTAGAGGCACATATATTCAAAAGGGTTGTGCATGGCACAACAGTGTTGCACCATGCACAAGCCACTGATGCACCTCGGCGCGATATTCAAAAGGGAAAAGTGTGCGGCACAAATCTTGATGCGCTGGAGTGCATCACTAATGCATGCAGGCACAGGTAGGGTAGGCGTGCCCATGCATAATCTACACATCCCAATATTCAGCCCAGGATGTGCAGAGCCATGCATGCGCAACCCCTACCTGTGCCAGCACAAAGTTAAGCCAAAAAAAAAAAAGAACAACTGATGGACACCCACAGGTGAGCATCCACATTGCAGGGTGCAACACGGCAGCTGCCACCTGTGGGTGACCACTAGAGTTCCGGCTGCACCTGGCGGCATCCCCCCATGTCCAATTGTGGGCATTTGTTGAAAAAAAGCTCCCCGTCATATATCCATGGTGGTCCAGTGGACCGCTCTCTGCCCGATCTCAGGCATCTGTATATCCCTGTTGGTCCAGTGGACCGCTCTCTGCGTGATCTGGGGCATCTGTAAAACAAAACATCCAATATCCTTGGTGGTGTAGAGTACCACCCTCCCCACCCGGCCACTGAGCCCCACCGCCCCACTCACCACCCCCCGTCAGCTGGCAGGTGGCTGCACCCCACCCGCCTGCCACCCCGCTGCCCACCAACTGCCACCTCAGGTTGGCTGCACGTCCACTGGTTAACAGCATGAGCCAATGGGTGTGCAGCCCCTACCATACTACACATTCCAGATATGTGAATATGTGTCAGTCGGCGGGCGGCAGGGCAGCAGGTGGTTGGGGTGCTGCCGCCCGCCAGCTGACCGGGGGGAGCGGGGCGGTGGGACTCAGTGGCCAGGGGAGGAGGGGGGTACCCTACACCAACAGGGATATAGGATTTTTTTTTTACAGATGCCCGCGATCGGGCAGAGAGCGGTCCACTGGACCACCGGCGATATAGGACGACTTATTCTATGCTATATAAATGCCGCGATCAGGCAGATAGTGGTCCACTGGACCACCAGACATATTGGATGAGGATCTTTTTTTAAAGAAATGCCCGCCATGGGGCTGCAGGGGGCATCGGTCCACGAAGGCTGCTGCCTGGTAGGGCGCCAGGTGCAAGTCATCGGGGATCGGTGCACTTGCATGCAAATGGAGCCATAATGACATGCAAATGGCCCCATGTGCACCTTGCATACAATATGTCCCCATTTTCATGTGAACTTTTAAATATCGCAGTTGCTGTGCATGGCGCAATGGAACTTGCGGTAGCGCATCTCCATGCTCCACTCTGGCCACTTGCGCTGGTGCAGTGCCACTGGGCCATGCACACTGTGGGTGGCCAGGGTGCGATATTCAAAGCTGCTGAGCCATGGCGCAGCTCCTTTGAATATCGCTTAGTTCACACCCCCCTGTGCATCCAAGTTGAGATGCATCCAAGCTTGCACCACAGCCGGTCGTAGTTTGAATATCTGGGGCCGAATGTTCAGATAGGCTCAGTTAGCCATCTTGTTATCACGCTAAGCACACTGCATACTCCTCCCTGACAGCAAAACATCCTGAATCTGCTCCATGGAAAAAAGCAAACATATGCCCTGGAAATACTGTTTACTCCCCCCTCCCACATCAACAGGTCCTCAATGTGCTCTGTGGCAAGAAGGAAACATCAGCCGAAGAAGTGATAGATACTTACTCAACCATGACAGCAATTCACCCAGATCCTGACTCTCCTCCATGGCAAAAAGCAATAAAGTGTGTGAATAGCAGTTGCACATCACTACAGGCAACAAATTCAAACGAGCACCCTATAAAGTTTATTAGTACCGGTTTAAATTTCAATGCTCCGGTACATTTCAGTGGCACTTTCAATGTCAATGACATGCCTAATGAATTTAAGTGTCCTGTGTCAGTTCAGTGTGAGCTTTTCTGTCAGTTAAATTCATTGTTACTGCATGATTTATTTTAAAAAAAGTAAAAGTTTTACAGCAGATATTTTAAATGGCTGATGAATTGTTAAAAAACTAAAGTTTATACAGGTGATTTTATTGCCTTATTAATTGTTCAAAATTGTGTCAGTTAATAGGGACTATTTACCTTTGCATATGGACACTGTTCCAATAAAACAATATTTTAATCAATAAACTGAATTTACTTGCTTTTTTTTTCATTTATATTGCACTTTGTACATTTTATAAGTGCAATAATGCCTTCTGGGGTATGACTTGAACATATATTACTGAACGGCTGTGGCTGAACTCACTTGGCCTCGCATCCTCATGACTTACTACAGCCCAGCCGTGCGGTTATATATGTTCAACTGATAACCCGTCGTGTCTTATTGCTTACATGTTTACTACATCTTCTGAGTTTTGAGCACATATATGTTATGGTGTCATATTTTGCTGTCATAGCAGCCCAAGTAAAAGGTGTTCTTTGTCACTCTGGGGCCAGCATTGTGTCTACCCATTTCACAATATTACATCAAACTTTCTGACGTTTTTTGTCAACTTACTCCGACTGGAACTCAACTCCTACATCACCTTCTGGATACTGCTGCCTATATTGGTAGTATGATGTCTCCAGAACCCATCAATTCAGGCACACACCTTCAAAACCAGGATGATCAGTGATGCAAACAATGATATCAGCACCAGGTTTACTGTTGTTATGTTCAGTTTTGGCTAAAAAACTTGTGAGATTCCCTGCAGCAGATACTGCTGATGGTGTCGGTCATTGGGACACAATGTTTACAGGAACACCTAAGAAACAAAAAGTTTTACACTGAAATTAAGTGTGACACAGTATATGAATGTTGTACAAGGATCTTTGAAAAGACACCAAGAAAAGTAAGAAGGAAGAGAAACAAACAAACACAGTAGTGCCTTCAAAGCATCATTGAAAATGCAGGCAGAGGAACTATTTTATTACAACTTTGTTCATCCCAGTGGCGCACAAGGCTGAGGCGCTGGATGCCAGACCTCGAACCATGCTACTGACCCAGGTTCGGGAACTCGGGGTGCCGGGGTCTGTCAGGGGAAGGAGAGGATCAAGCATCTGGAGGACTGCTCTCCTGTCCTGGGGTAAGATGAGTGGGACACCTCGCTCCAGTAGTGGCCCCAGGTAGAGACCAGGGTCACTGCAGGTAGCGGCGCACGAGGGACAAAAACACCAGAAGACGGGGCAAAACACCTGATTGCCCAGATTAAAGCATCCAGTAAAAAACACATGTGAAGACTTCCTGAGGGTTAAGTCCTCGTCTTAGCAGTACCAGAGACCGAAACATGAAAAATATTGTGCTGTGCTGCCCCAACTGGTGCCTTCCCCTTTGGAGGAGAGAGACACACTCTGCAAAACGGTAACGCCAAACTACCTTGAGGTAAGCTGTGATATGAAGCAGATGGCGCCCAGGGATGTTGGAGGGGGTGCAGGGAACCTAGGATGCCTGAAAGAGTGGCAAGATACAGAGCCAGGAGGGAAGAAATTAGAATGTCAAAAAAAAGAAGAAAAGAAAATAACTTTATCTTTATGTTTCATTAACTTTTTTTATTTCAACTAATTATTTTTTAACTTCACCTTTTCTTACCTCAATAATACCCAAGAGGGAGGGTGGTCTTGTGCTATACCGGACCTTCCAGGGGCTATATGGCCCTCCGCATATGGCATCAGGCCTCAGTGCACCGCTTGGTGGTTGCTATAGCACAATATGAACCATCCTGTGGGGTACTATCGCTCACGTATGATGCCGGGACAGCATACTGGTTGTAGTCTTTTGTTAAAATTAGTACTAATAGGGCTAAGTGTCCAAAGCAAAATAAAAATAAAGTGTGAATAATTCAGCACATATCGACACTCATTATGATAACATCATCTGTAACATACCAGTCACTGTTACCGATTCTACCATCGCTGCTTCCTTCGTCCCCTGAACTTTGAGGAGTTTCCAGTGGTGCACGAGCAGGTGGCTCAAATCTGTAGGGCTGAATTCCACCAGACAAAGCTAAATGTGTCACACTGGTAGCAACTTCATCACTGACTGCATTGTCACTAGATTGGTAGTCTGCATAATCATGATGACTGCTGTCATCACTGCCATCAGTATCATGAAACGAGTCATCATCCACATCACTGCTTGACATTTTCTGCAAAAATATTATTAATAAAATGGAGTATGAAAATACAGTAGGTGGCAGAAAAACAGCAGCATTTCCCTGACTAGTGCATACATTCATCCACCACTGTGGCAGTGCTATGAAAGTCATGCAGGACCATGTCACTGTACAGTACCCATCACAGGTGTGTCACACAGTCCACCATGACTTGATACTGACCATGCCACAGCCTGTCATCCAATGCTGTGTTACCCTCTGTGTGCCTGTGTCACCTCAGATGTCACATCATATGGACCATGGTAGATATGGCTAATACAGGACAGGTGTGCTGCACATTGCACCACACTCCACAGACAGAGGCTCCACATGCAGCATGGCATACGACTGTCCTGTTGTTTACTTGTGACAGCCAGCATTTTTCTACTAATGAATCTGTGTGTCCACCTATGTGTCTGCACCCACCCAGTAATGCACTACACAAAGGCATGACCTTGGTAACCACACCACGACATGTTCAGATCCATGTATATGTGGCCAACTTGAATACATCGCTCATAGATATCACATAGAAACATTCAAATAGGCTGTGTGGCACCTACACGGGTAATGTCATATGTCCATGCAATGACCATAGGCACCTCAGGCATAAAAGGGCATGCCTTGGGATCCACAGGATATCTGCATGTCACCGTTGCTCAATGCCTGAAGCACCTCCTGGTTTTTCCACCATCAGACTGGGGACAGTTCTATGCATGGGGTGAAGATCACCGAAGTCCAGCATTTCACACGTCATAGACAGCACAAATATCCATGATGGGTAATGTTCCATCTGACATCCACAGCCAGTGTGTAACCCATATCACACAATGTGCACCTATACGATTGCTGGTGTTGCACATCCCAAGCAGGGTGTCAAAACTTCGGCATCGCCTGTGCATCCTGGCTGCACAATTGCTGATATCACCACATTCAAAACAAAAGTGAATAGAACAGAAACTATGATGGGGGTGGTGTATTGATCAGCAGCTGATCTGTACATGTAGGCACAATAATCACATTACAAAAGAAAATTACGAGATTAATCATTTGAAACTGCTGGCCTATGTTCAATGTCCTTCACTTCCACACACCCCATCCTAATAAACATAGAAACATAGATTTTGATGGCAGATAAGGACCGCTTGGCCCACCCAGTCTGCCCATTTCCCTACCTAATGGATAAGCTGCAGATCCTAGTTAACCAACAGCCTACTTCTTCCTACCCCCAACCCCTAGAATTGCCTTACGACTGTCCCATGCATGCTTGAATTCCACCACTGTTTTTGACTCCACAACCTCCTCCGGAAGGCCCTTCCATGCATCCACAACCCTCTCTGTGAAACAATACTTCCTTAAATTACCTCTGAGCCACCCCCCTTCTATCTTCAAATTGTGCTCCTTGTTCTTGCACACCTCTTTTTTTGAAAGATGCTACCCTCTTGGACTTTGTTGATTCCCTTGAAGTACTTGAAAGTTTCTATCATGTCCCCCCCTCCCTCCTTTCTTCGAGGCTATACATATTCAGCTCCTGAAGTCTCTCTTCATATGTCTTCCGGTGCAGACTCAGCACCATTTTAGTTGCCCTTCTCTGGACAGCCTCCATCCCGTCTATGTCTTTGTGGAGATTGGGTCTCCAGAACTGCACGCAGTACTCCAGATGGGGTCTCACCAACTGTCTGTACAGAGGGATAATAACTTCCTGTTTTCTACTGGTGATGCCTCTCCCTATGCATCCCAGTATCCCCCCAGCCCTCCTTGCTGCCCTCTCACATTGCTTGCCCACCTTTAGCTCATCTGATATGACCACCCCCAGGTCCCTTTCCATTTTTGTTGTTGTTAGTATCTCACCCCCATTGTGTACTCTTCCCTGGGTTTTGTTTCCAGGTGCATTACCTTGCACTTCTTAGCATTGAATCTAAGCTGCCATACATTTGACCATTCCTCTAACCTTGCCAAGTCTCTTCTCATCCTTTCCACCCCACCTTGTGCATCAACTCTGTTGCAGATCTTTGTGTCATCTGCAAAGAGACATACTTTTCTTCCAGTCCTCTGCAATGTCACTTATAAAGACATTGAAGAGGACCAGTCCTAATACTGAACCTCCGGTACCCCACTAGTAACCCTTTCTTCAGAGTGGACTCCATTTACTATTACTCTGTGTCCTATTCTCCAGCCAATTTTTACCCAGGCTGTCATCTTGGGACCCACTCCCATGCTGGCTAACTTGTATATTAATCTTTGTGTGGGACTGTGTCAAATGCCTTGTTAAAGTCTAGGTAGGCCATGTCCACAGCCCTCCCTGATCTACTACTTTGGTTACCCAGTCAAAGAAATCTATCAGATTTGTCTGGCATGACCTTCCCACTGTGAATCCATGCTGCCTTGGGTCCTGAGCCCTCTGGCCTCTAGATACTCAACAATTCTTTCCTTCAGAAGTGATTCCATCATTTTCCCTACCACTGAGGTTAAACTAACAGGTCTGTAGTTTTCTGCTTCTGCCTTGCTCCCACTTTTGTGAAGGGGAATCACATCTGCCCTTCTCCGGTCCTCGGGTACCACCCCATCCTCCCATGATTTGTTAAAAAGGGTAATTCAGTGGTGTCACTAGTTCTACCCTTAGTTCTTTTAGAATTCTGGGATGAATCCCATCAGGCCCCATTGCTTTGTCCACCTTCAGTTTTAAGAGTTCTTTCAGAACCCTTTCTTCTATAAATGGGCTGGTATCAACTTCTGTATCCAGAGTGTTTCTACTGTTTGTTTTAGGTACCTCCCCCACTTCCTTTGTAAATACTGAACAAAATTATTTGTTTAGTATCTCTGCCTTTTCACAGTCACCCTCTGCCCACCCTCCCTCCTCTTTATTAAGCCTCACTAACCCTCCCTTGGTCTTCGTTCACTCCTGATATACCTATAAAAGGTTTTATCCCCCTTCTTAACTGAGTTGGCTATCTTTTCCTCGGTTTGGGCCTTTGCTGTTCTGACTGCCTTCCCAGCTTCCTTTTGCTTTAACTGATACAATTCTCTGTCCTGCTCCTTCTGTGATTCCTTGTACTTCCTGAATGCTTTCTTTTTCTCTTGAACCTTCACTGCCACTTCCTTTGAGAACCATAGTGGTTTCGTACATCGTTTCATTTTGTTAATTTGCTTAACACAAAGGCTTGTTACCTCTATGATGACAGTTTTTATTATTCCCCATTGTTCTTCCACCCCTCCTTCCTGCCCATTTGCTAGTGCATTCCTTAGGCACTCACCCATTTTGGCAAAGTCAGCCCTCCTAAAGTCCAGTACTTTTGCCTTTGTATGGCTTGACTCTATTGCTGTGTTTATTGTGAACCATACTGTTCGATTGTCGCTAGTTCCCAGATGGCTACCCACTTCTACATCTGTGATCCTCTTTTCATCTCCATTTGAGAGAACCAGGTCTAAGATTGCTCCCTCTCGAGTGGGCTCCAATACTAGTTGTCTGAGGCATGCCCCCTGTAGGGCATCTAGAATAACCCCACTCTTTAAAGTGGCTGCTGCAACTGCACTCCAGTTAACATCTGGCATATTCAGATCACCCATCAGCAATATCTCCCCTTTTTCTGCCTTTCTAAGTATTCTTTCTATCATTTCCTTGTCCATTTCCTCCCCCTGAAAAGGGGAGAGGTATACAACCCCTGTGTGGATTGTGATGCCATTGCGGTCTCCAAATTTACCCACAGTGCTTCTTCTCCTCCCTGTTTTCCCTTTGTTCTGTTGCTTTGATTCCTTCCTTATGTAAAGAGCTACTCCTCCTCCTCTTTACCCTCCTGTCCCTCCTGTAGATAGTGTATCCTGGTATGTTTATGTCCCAGTCATGGTTTTGTGTGTACCATGTTTCTGTGACTGCCACGATATCCAGATGTTCCTCCTCCATCAAGGCCACTAATTCAGGAGGCTTGTTACTCAGACTACAGGCATTGGTACTCATTGCTCTCCATTTTTTGATGGCTTTATCTTCTTTTGCAGCATCCCCCACTGACCTTTCTACCACTGTCTTTTTCTCATTTAGTACCCTGTTTTGTAGGGAGAGGCTAGGATTTTCCTGCTGCTTATCAGTGCCTCCACCCTAGACTAGTTTAAAAGCTTGCCAATGAAGCATTTAAACCGATTGCTCAAAAGACTTGTTCCCTTCCTGGACAGATGCAGACCATCCTGCCAGTATAGGCTGGTGTCCCTCCAGGTGGAACCCCAGTCCCCATTGAAGCCAAACCCCTGTGCTCCACACCATTTTTTCAACCATTCATTAAACTGCATGGTGCGAAGTACCCTTGCCTCACTCATGCCATTGACAGGCAGCACCTCAGAGAAGAATATTGTGTGTGCTACTTGTCTTAGGCCCCTCCCCACAGCTACCACTGATACAAGCCAGCACCTTCACATCCTTCCACAGGCTCATCACCTTCAACATGCTCATTCTATTCCTACACAGACAATATTCAATCTCCTCAGCAGCCAATAATCATCCATCTCAGAGGCTCATGGAAAGTCTATACCAAATATTTCCTATGCGTCTTGGGGGGACAACTCCTATAACAACAACCCGCAAAAAGCCACTATTTAGATGTCAACTGGAGGCACTGCACTACAATGTAAAAAGAACAATATTATTCTTTCTATCCCTACTCCTCTTTTGATGGTTTCAAGATACACTGCTCCAAATTGAAACTTGTTGCATGCAAGGTTTACATACACTGGATGTGCAACACATCAGTGGAAATGGCAACTACAACATGAATCGATTTCATTGAAAAGGTTTATTGGATAGTGATCAAAAGGTGTTGCCCCCCGCCCTGACAGACATAGTATGCATAAGTAACGTTAACATTTGGGATGGATTTTACATGAGCCTGTGGATATCGATTATGGCACTAGATTGACAGGTAAAAAGCATTCTCAGTGTCACAAAAGTGAGGCATCTATCCTTACTGGCACAACGTTACATAGAAACATAGAAGTTGATGGCAGATAAGGACCGCAAGGCCCATCCAGTCTGCCCATTTCTTTTTCTACCTTATAAATGTGCCATTGGCCTTTGCTCTGTCAGTGGCCTATCTATTTATAGTCATTTGTATTGCTCCTTATGCCTATCCCATGCCTGTTTGAAGCCCTGCACTGTATTCATGGCCACCACTTCTTGTGGTAAGCCATTCCATGCATCCACCACCCTTTCTGTGAAAAAGAATTTCCTCATATTCCCCTTAATCGGCCTCCCTCTAATCTCATGCTGTGTCCTCTTGTCCTGCTATTTTTCTTATATTTAAACATGTTAGACTCTTTCACCTTGTTTATGCCCTTAGCTGTTTGAATGCCCTCGATCATATCACCTCTCTCCTTCCTTTGCTCAAGGGTATACATATTGAGTCTGCTAATCTGTCCTCATATGTCTTCTGATGCAGTCCCTGCACCATTTTGGTTGCCCTTCTCTGACTGCCTCAATTTGGTTAATGTCCTTGTGAAGGTGGCCTCCAATACCTTGCAGTACTCCAGATGGGGCCTAACCAGTGTCTTGTACAGAGAGTTATTACCTCCCTCTTACGACTTGTGATACCCCTACTAATACACCCTAACACCCCGTAGCCTTCCTACTGCTTTAGAGGTCTGCTTTGATGATTTTAGGTCATCAGTGATGATGATGCCCAAGTCTCTTTCTTTCTTTGTGACTGCTAGCAACTCCTCCCAGCCTATAGGTGGCTTCAGGGTTCTTCCCTATGTGCATGATTTTGCACTTTGCATTAAATCCCAGTTGCCACTCTTCTGACTATTCTGCTAGTTTATCCAGATCTCTTCTCATTCTGCCCACCCCATCTGGATCATCTACTCTGTTGCAGATCTTGGTGTCATTTGCAAACAGACAAACCTTACCCTCTAGTCCATCTGCAAGGCTCTAATGAAGATGTCAAGAGGACTGGCCCCAGGACTGATCCCCTGAGGTACCCCACTTGTGACTTGCATCTCTTCTGACTGTATACCATTTACCACCACTCTCTGTTTTCTGCCCGTCAACCAGTTTGCCACCCAGTTGACCAACTTCTGACCCACCCCTGAGCCTACCCAGCTTATTTATCAATCTTCTATGTGGAACAGTGTCAAAGCTTTGCTGAAGTCAAGGTAGGCGACATCAACTGCTCCCTTTGGTCCACCACTCTGGTTACCCAGTCAAAGAAATCTATGAGATTAGTTTGACAGGACCTTCCTTTTGTAAACCCATGCTGTCTTGGATCCTGTGCCCCTATGGATTCCAGGTGTTGCACTATCCTTTCCTTAAGGAGTGCCTCCATAATCTTGCCCACTACTGAGGTAAGACTGACTGGTCTGTAGTTCCCTGCCTCCTCCCTGCTACCACTCTTGTGGAGCGGGATCACATGAGCCCTTCTCCAGTCTTCTGGGACCTCTCCTGTGCTCAGAGACTCACTAAACAATTCTGCTAATGGCTCTGCTAGTTCCTCCTTTAGCTCCTTAGTACCCTGGGATGTATGCCATGAGGTCCCATTGCCTTATCCACCCTGAGCTTAGCAAGCTCTTGTAGGACTCTTTCTTTTGTGAAGGGAGTAGTGCTCACCTCCCTCCCCTGTGTCCATGATGCTGAGCTGTGGGCCCTGCCCTACCTTCTCTTCAGTAAATACTGAGCAAAAGTATCTATTTAGGATAGATGCCTTTACAGGGTCCTCCTCCTCACATGCTCCCTTTTCTCCATTAAGCTTAGCACACCCCTCTGACTTTCTCCTTTCACTAATGTATCTATAGAAAGTCTTGTCACCTTCTTTACTGTTCGTGCTAGTGTTTCCTCAGTTTGGGACTTTGCCTGCCTTACTGCCTTACCTGCTTCCCTTAGGGCAGTTTGGTATGCCTCCCTATCTTCATCCCGCTGTGTTCCTTATATTTCCTGAAGGCCAGCCTTTTGGCTCTGACCTTTTCTGCTACTGTATTTGAGAACCAAAGTGGTTTCTTCTTCTTTGCACTTCCTTTTCTGTCTAACACAATGGGATGTTGCTTCAAGTATTGCATCCTTAATGCTTGCCCACTTTGCCTGTACCCCTCACCTGTGTTTCTTTTGCCAGGGCTAGCTTAACTCTGTTGGCCATCTTATCAAAGTCAGCTCCTCTGAAGTCCCATATTTTTGCCTTGAATGGGATGATTTAGATGTAGTAGCCAAATTGAACCATACCATGTGATGGTCACTGGCCCCAGGTGACCTTCTACCTGGAGATCTGTGATCCCTTCTTTGTTAGTCAGTACTAGATCTAGGATAGCCCTGTCTCTTGTGGGTTGCTGTACCAGTTGTTTCAGGCCCTCCCCCTGCAGGGAATCCACTATGAGTCTAGTTCTGGCAGATGTTCCTGCTGGTATTGACCAATCTGTATCCGGCATGTTGAAGTCTCCCATTATCAGAACCTCCCCTTTAGCTGTCATGTTTTGTATATCTTCTAACAGTAATGTGTCTATGTCCTCCCTCTGGTCTGGGGGCCTGTAGACAACCCCATGAGTCAGTCACAACATAGCATCACAATAGCCACAGATGATTCTATTTTTTAGATTTCTATTCAGTCTCCTTTCCAGAAACAAAGGTCCACCACAATACCACTCTGCAGACACAGGAATAGAGTCTGGTGCACATTCACACATAAACCGCACACTCCCAAGATTGCTTCGCAAATCGGGTAACAGTAAAAAACAGATGCGATTACAAGGCAGGTCATTTACGAGCACTTCAAGATAGTTACACATTGGACATCACTTACTTCAACTATCTAATTATTGATCTGGATGCTGCTGTTACTAGATTAGCTACACACAATCACCATTCCAATAAATGAGGAAATGTGCAGACTTCCGGCAAACTGGGGCTTCATTTACTGACGTCACACTTACTTCTGCTCCGATTGTGTTACGGCTCGGGAATCTTGGCTTTTTCCGGTGGTATCATTAAATTAATTCAAATTGCATTTAAATAGGAGATTTTGTCACCGTTCCGTTGACATATTCAAGCTCAGGAGATATCCCTGCGTGCCACCATAACAGGTACTGTGTTCTATGAAAGCTGCTCTTTAACATTCAAGTAAGACTGCAAAAGATTTTTATAAAATTATGTCATACAGTTGATGATCTTTAGAAGCAAAGAGTTGAAAATAGAATGCGCCAGGTAGCCATGTGGTCTCTGACCTTGGTTTGTACGCACAAAAGGAATCTCATATAGCAATCTGTCTGAAGTTCATGTTATTACATTTGATCAAGCTAAGGTGAATAAACTTATAACAGCTGGTGGCAAGAGATCACAGGTAACATATCAGAAACAAGCTACCTGATAGTTATAACACTGACTCATACACGTGCACTAACATCATTTCAAAGGGCCACAGTGATGGGTTGTTCTAAGTAGCTGAGTTAGTAAGAGCATATCCACATTTCCTAACACTGTCTTAGAAACAGCAGCATAAAACAGCAGGCCATAATCCAAGATGACAGTAAAAAGGTTTACAAAAGCCTTCTTATTTCACTAAGCAGCATAGAGTTCACTCTGTATAATAGCGCTATAAGCCTACCCTCATTTGGGAGGACTTACTGCTCACCCTAGGGCCCCCCCAGTGTGTAGGGAGTTTGGTGTGCTGGGGTGCATTTTCTGCTTGCCACCATTTGGGGGCAGCAGATAGGTCTTCTATATAAAGCAGAGGATTGCAGAGGTTGGGAGAGAGAGAGTGCAGTGGTTCTGCAGCAGGGCAGTTTGAAGTGGGAGTTCCCCCTTCTCTTAGGCAGGTCAGCAGGTTTGGTGGCATTGTGCCAGGTCCCTGGGTGGGGTATCTGAGGGAGGTGAGCAGCAAGGCAGTTTGTGGTCATTTGGGTCCTGGGTCCCCTTGGGACTGGTTGGTGACAGCATCCAGGTAAGCTTGAGGGCATGTAGAGTTAGACCCTGGGGATGTTGGGCCCAAGTCTTTGGGAGGTATATTTTGGAGCATTCAGGGGCTGTAGAGGTTGTGGCAGGGCCTCTGCAGGGGATCAAGGGGGTGGTGGTGGCAGCATTCCCTGGTTCTGTTCCCCAGTGGCACGTCCAGCCCAATTTTAGAGATGGGAGTTGGGTGGTGGTTTGGACTCAATGGGGGCCAGCTGTTTCCTGTATGCTGGGAGTGGCCCCAGGACTACGTAGTGGGCACACCTTTATGCCAGTGTAGGCCATGGTTCAGCTCAGGGAAAGAAACAATAAAGTAATGGAGCCACTGTGACTGCTAGGGTGGTTCAACTCCAGAAAGAGTTCAGAAGCCTCATTTAGAGAGAGTGAGAGAGAGAGAGAGAGAGAGAGAGAGAGAAAGAAAAGCCATAGGGACCAGGCCAGTCCAGTATAAGGCCTATATTTTGGGGAAAATGAGCTATGTTTAAGAAGAGTCAGCCATGGAATTAGCAGGCTGTTCAGTTTTTTCGCCCCGAGAATGAAATAATTTGTTGGTGTCAGAGGAGCAAATAGCTCCCCTGGTAGAGATTTTTGGGTAGAAGCAGTGAGAAATCTGGAAAGGAGAGAAGCTCCATTAGAAGTGAGATAGCAATCAGATTCTTAGGTATTTACCAGTGCCAGAGGTCTATAGGGAGCTTCATACTTCTGGAAGTGTTTGCAAAGTAATCTCTGTCCTGAGTAAAAGATTTGCTGCTGATTTTGTTTCAGACAGAAAAGCTAAGCCTAAGAAGGCTCACACATTTTCTTGTGGAAATAGTTCCTTGTAAAAAAAAGTTAGCCCCATGGAGGTGTGTAAATCTTTTAAAACTCTTAAGCAATCAAGACCCTGAACTCCTGTAATCTTTAGGAGTTCAGGAGACTAAACTAGATTTGTTCGTGGGAGAAACCGGAGTCCAGAGTGATTTATTTGATGAAGGATTTAAATTAAATAACCTAGTCCTTTAGTTTTTAGGGGTTCTGTGGTCTCCTTGGGTTCTTGAAGCTTCCAGTTTTTATTCTGTTCCCTCTCGCTCTTGGACTGGTGGGTGTGAAGCCAAGAAGCCTAAAGATGAATTGCTTGGGCGTCGCTCGTTGTTCCAGCTGCTGGTGTAAAATAAATATTATTTTGGGGCGCTGAGACGGTGTGCTAGAAGACATCTCAAGGCAAGAAAAGCCACTTTCAGTATTGTTATTGTCCAGAGAAACACTTGGTGTGATTCTAGAGTCTGAATTTAAAATGAGGCAATGATCTATTAATCAATTTTGCAATGAATTCAAACTAATTTAAAGATTTTGATTCAAAGGCTCCGATCCATTACCATTGCAGTATAACACTGCATCATCTGAGTACAGTAATAGATTGGCTGTAGCACAAATGAGAAGAGAGCTAATTTTCAAACCAGCTACAGGCTTACTTGGTTGGTCAAGTCTTTTCATAGCTCCTAATAATATTTCATGATTCATGAGATCAAAGGCCTTCATGAGGTCCACAAAGATCCCAGCCACCATCTTGCCTGCATCTAAGGTGGTATGCACATCATGTGTGAACCTCACCAAGGCCATCACAGTGCTGTGTTTAGGTTTGAAGCCATACTGAACCTTCATTAGAAGACCCCAAGTATCGAGAAAATGAAACAATTGAACAAAAACAATCCTTTCCAGTACTTTTGCCAATGGACACAGTAATGATATGGGATGATAACTGGATAACATTACTTTGAGCATCAGATTTAAATATCAGTGTAATATTTGCCTGTTTCCAAATTTGGGGTACAGTGTTGGTACAAAGAGATAAATTAAAAAGTTTACATATGGGGACAGCCATGGATTCAGCAGCCAGTTTGACTAGATGGGCATTGATCTCATCCTCCCCCACTGCCAGATGTGGTTTAATTTTCTTCAAGTATTCAGCAACATCCCTAACAGACAATATTTTAAAGTAAAATGTTGATACACTATACTCACGCTAAGGTTAATCTGGTTAATTATTCAAATGATTATTTGGTCTTTGCTTAGGAGCACAGTGGGACAAGTTACCAAAAAGTGTAAGTAAAGTCTCAGCAATACATCACTATTTAATTCTGCCCCAATTTTAAGACCAAGAATGTATGCATGCTTTTTAACTCCTAACAAACTATCTGATGTGTATGCTGTATTTTGTGAGTGTTCTTGTTTAGGAATTCTTTCTACCTTTCCTTAATAAAAATTCTCACTTCTTCTTTACAAAAGTTACTGGATTGTTTGTAAGCTAATAAAGGATCAGGGGACTGGAATTGCCTAGAAGTTTTCCATTCTTTAGTTCTCTCATAGATTTTAATAAATTTGAGTTTATCCATGGCTGTTTAGGTCTCCTAAGACGTAGCGGTTTTTCTGGAGAAAAAAAAAATCACATATTCTACAAAATTTAGTAGAAAACCAATCCAAAGTCTGATTAATATCTATACAAGAATCGATGAAAGATCAGTCCACCGCCTGTATTACTGGCATTGGATGAAGACATTCATAGATTTATAATTCCTACATTTGACTAATTTAAAATGTACCTTATGAGTTTTTGCAGACCTAAGACAGAAGGTTGCACAGTGGTCACAGATTACATTAGGTAGTACACCTGACCTAACAATCCTAATAGTGTTAGTGACCAAAATCCAGTCTATGCATGATTCAAATCCTTTTTCATAATTGCACCTTGTAGATTCACAATTTATTTGCTCCAATTTTGAATCACCAATTGCAGTCTGTTTTTTAGGAAGCAGTGCTCATCCAATTTTTATTAAAATTTCCTAACTGCATCCATTCCCATTTTCATGAGGTTATCAAGATAGTAGATAACTCACACATACCATGATAACATGTACTCATAGAAAAACAGATTGCACTTAAAGTTAAATACTTCGCTTCACCTAATATTATATTTATTGACACCCAATATTATTTTTATTGCTGAGAAATAAATTTCATGATAAATCTGTTCAAAAATCCAGTTTTACTCCAGATTGGTGATATTTTAAGCAAGAGACAACTCTGCCTCTCTTTTTCAATCTGTTTTTATGAAATGGGGTGTATCCAGTTACCTGCACCTCACAATCTTGTATTTTAGGACATAACCATGATTCTGTAATGGCCAGAATATTCCAATTATGCTGTTTACTCCATGCATTAAGTGGGTCCAATTTAGCTAGTATGCTGTTTACATTCATCTGCCATATTTTCAAGGTTCCCTCTCCAACAATCACTCAATCAGCACCATAACTTGGTTGATTGCTCCAGGGTTAGGATGGATATTCCCTGCCATCAGTAACAAGAGATAGATATGTAAGTAATAAGTCATGACAGGGTGTGCATTAAGCAAGCAATAATACCTGATAGGGTGGGTGGTATTGGGCAATACCGGTCCACCCAGGGGTGTAATGAGGCCCGATGCCACAGGTGGAGGGCCTTATAGCCCCTGGAAGGTCCGGTATTGACCATACCTCCCACCCTGGAGGGTATTATTGTGCTTAGAAAATGGACACAGTGTCATTTTGTATAGGATTACAAAAAAAGTTAAGTAATTCTATAAAAAAATGACTACAATTTAATTCTTTGTTCTTTATTGGAAAAGTAGTCCCTCTATTTGGCAGTAGAGGGTGCTGTTATGTTTGCTAATGTGCTTCAGGCTACCTCCCTACCTAATTAGTGTGCTTCTTTTTTTCTTTTGTTTTTGGACCCCAACCCGATTGATGGAATTAATTTATTTATTCAAAGTTCTTTTACTGGAAACGAGGGGTAATGATGATGAATAGACAAAAGAAAACCATTAGTGGAGTGCCTGATCGGAGACTGGTAAAATGTAAGTGCAACGTTTTTTGGTGCTGGCAGTTGAGAACATCGAGGTATTTTAGGGTGTTGGCAGTTGAGCACATCATGTTTTGGTAGTTATGATGTGCTTCTCAGAGGCAGGGCGTGTATGAAATCAAGGCGAGACAAGCAGCATTTCTTAGTTTAGCTGCTGTGTGGAGTCTTGTGCTGCACGTTCAAAAACACAGTGGCAGGAGATAGTTCCGTGAGCTGATCGGTGTTACGGCTTTGTTTTTGTAATTTGAGTTGTCTTTTTCTATTGATGGCTAAGTTTTTTTATTATTATTTTACAAATAAATAAGGCAGGCTGTTTTTTTTTTGGGGGGGGCGTTTACCTCGCCGGTGATGGCTGTGGTCTGGTTGTCATGAAAAGCAGGAAGATTTTCGGGAGTGAGTGAGCAGGTGGCCAACTGGAGAGTGAAGGAGGGAGAGGGCGTTCAACTGTGAAATTGCAGAGGTACTGTTATAATAATAAAAAAAAAACCTGCAAAGAAATAATACTACAAATGAGCACAGTTGCCCACAGTGTGCTAGTATGGCTGGGGAGCGCTATGCCTCACTTAGCGAGACAAAACATGGCTGCGATTTTGAATTGAGTTGCCGGGTTTGGCCCAATTAGCAAACAGGGTTGACACTATGATGTTAGTTAAGTTGGTGATGGGGGTCAGGTGACTGGCACTTTTTATTTGCTGGGCATCTATTGAAAGTTAATGTACCCCCCTGGCAGGGGTGCTAGCCAATCAGAACCCAGCAAATAAAAAGCCAATTTTCTAAAGGATTTTAATGCATGCCCCAGGGGTGAGTGTCCTTATGCCACCAGAAAGTCCATTAACATCCTTTAATGTACCCTGGAGTGGCTTATCACACTTATAAAATGGACTACCATTAGAAAATAATTAGTTTGAGTCACTCTGATAGGGATCACAACTTCTTTACTATTTTCAAACAAGTGCACAATGCATTAACTCTAAAACTTTTAAAAACTGAAGAAAGTGCTCCCTATTAATGCATAAATAGCATATTTCAGCAATAAATTAACTTGTACTTTGCAGTAAAGGAATTTATTAGTAGTGTTAGTTAAAATAAAAATAAGCAGTGTTTCAAACTTTATTTTCATTACACTGTAATAATATAGTTTCACTGAAGGCAACATTCTCTTTTTTTTTTTCATGTCTTTACTTATGTATCTTGGTCTAGTACTTAAGAGGGAACCTGTTATAGGATTGAGGTGAAAGGTAAGTAAGACAAAAAATTACCTTGCATTTCAAATCAATACTAAATGTGTTCAAAACTTTAAACCTGCCAGACTGCCTTTTTTTGGATTGTCGGGGGTAGATTTCACCTGAAAACACTCATAAATGATTCAAATGTACATACTTTCATAAACTTCAGGGCCCAGATATTCAAACTGTGCCAGGCTGTGGCACAAGCCTGGGTGCAGCACAACTTGGCTGCGCAGAAGTGTGGAGTGGGCGATATTCAACGGAGCTGCGCTGTGACTCAGCAGCGTTGAATATCGCACCCTGGCCACCCCCAGTGTGCATGGCGCAGTGGCACTGCACCAGAGCAAGTGGCCAGAGTGGAGCATGGAGATGCGCTAGTGCAAGTTCCATTGCGCCATGCACAGCAACCACAATATTAAAAACTTGACATGCAAATGGGGCCGTAATGTATGCAAAGTACACATGGGGCCATTTGCATGGCATTATGGCCCCATTTGCATGCAGGTGCACTGATCCCCAGCGACTTGCGCCTGGCACCCTGCCAGGCAGCAGCCATCGGGGACCGACGCCCCCTGCAGCCTGATCACAGGCATTTGTATAAAAAAGAAAATATTCACAATATCCCTGGTGGTCCAGTGGACCACTATCTGCCCAATCGCAGGCATCTGTGTAAACATTAAAGAATTGTTGCTTTATATCTCTCGGTGGTCCAGTGATCTTTCTCGATCGTATCTGTGTAAATATTGTGTTAATTATTTTATGTCCTTGGTGGTCCAGTGAGCGTTATCTGCTCGAGTCGAGTACTGTGTGTGAATACTTTCTCGTGTGTCTGGGCTCAGCCGCTTCACCGGAGCCCCCACCTTCAGCCTCAGCCGCCGGGCAGCAGACCACCACCACACCTGCCACTCGGCCGAGCCACCGCCGGTAGCCGGACCATTGAGCCACAGCGTGAGCCAATGTGTGCAGCCCATACTGTACTATATCATTCAGATATGTGAATTAATCATTCACATATCTGGAATGTGGTATAGCATGGGTTGCACACCCATTGGCTCACGCCAGAACCATTGGGCATACAGCCCCACCGACAGTGTTGTCGGCAGGCGGCAGGGCGGCAGGTGGGTGGTGCCGCCCGCCGCTGACTGGGGAGCGGGCGGTGGGGCCTCAGTGGGCGGGTGGGAGGGGGTATCCTAGACCACCAGGGATACAGGAAAGTATTCTACTTTACACAGATGCCCATGATCGAGCAGTTAAGCGGTCCACTGGACCACCAGGTATATAGGAAAGAATTCTTAATGTTTACACAGATGCCCGTGATCGGCAGATAGTGGTCCACTGGACCACCAGGATATTGGACGCTTTATTATTTATTTTTACAAATGCCACCATTGGCATGGGGCGCCAGGCGTGCAGCCAGATGAGGCTACCCACAGGTGACAGCGCCGTGTTGCACCCCGTACGCGGCAGCTCACCTGTGGCTGCCATCAGTTGTTCCTTTTTTTTGGCACAGCTTTGTGCTGGCACAGGTAGGGGTTGTGGATGCATGGCTCTGCACATCCCGGGCTGAATATTGGGCTGTGCAGGGTATGCATGGGCACACCTCCTCCCCCACCTGTGCCTGCATACATTACTGATGCGCTCTGGTGCATCAGGATTTGTGCAGCGCACTTTTCCCTTTTGAATATCATGCCGGGGCACATCAGTGGGTTGTGCATGGTGCAACACTGTTGCGCCATGAGCAACCCTTTTGAATATCTGGGCCCAGGAATTTATTTAAGCAGTTTGAGTCTTCCTCTGCCTATGTAACTGGGTTGTTTATGAAGTAGTATTGCCTAATTTCTTCATCGTGTTTTTTTTCCTCTGTTTTTCCCCACATTCAAGATATGGAATGTTTATCATGGAATGTTTACCATAAAATACAGGGATTCAAAATTCTGCTCACTTCCTCTGGCAGAATGTTTATCTCCTAACATACTGTACACACACACACAACAAAGCCCTCCTCTAGAGCCAGAGCCTCAATTATCTCACCGTTAGGGCAAGCAGAACAGATTTCCCTGATGAGCAGGTAAAAATAGAAGGGGAATGTTTCACTGACACCAAAGAAACAGCTGTAATGAACACTATAAACAATACTTAATCTTTAGAATTTATTTGTGTAAGGAGAGTGTGATGATTAGGAAAACACCATTTAATTAATTTGTTTTATTTTTTTATTAAAGGTAGTTTTACTTTTAGGGCCCAGTTGAAGGTTTTTGACAGTGTAAATGTAGCAGCCATGTTTGTGATGGAAGATCAATTCTCATTGTAGGGAGACCGATGGAAGATGGTTCTGGTTGTAGGAGGACTAATTTGCTTATTGTGTTGAAAGGCCCATCTTTTTGGAGGTAGAACCTACTTTGGAACAACTTGGAGCTGAGGAGAATTAAGCAATAAACCACGACAGGGTGTGGGTGATGCTAGGTTTACCCAGGCCTGGCATTGTTCGGTCACGAGGCCTCTGGCCAAGTGACCAAACTAAGCCTGGCATGGCTAAATCCCTGCATCACCCACTCCCTGGAGTAGATTATTGTGATTATACAATAATTAATGGTTGCTGTTCAATTATCATCTGCATGGTTGCACAAATGTTATGCATTTAATTTGAAGAATTGTTCTAAATATCCTTACACTCAAAACATTAGCCCCAGACAGATGGTAAGTTTAGTAACCATTTACTGGTTTGCTATTCGATTTTACAATTTCTATATTACTATGATGTCATTTCTCATTTCTCTGTTGATCTTGGAAATACTAGAATAATTACAAATGTTCAGAGAGAGAGCTTGCTGCAAACGAAACAGCAGCATTAAACTATTCTGCTTGCTGTTGTTAAATGAAAACAACTTTAAATTCTTATCTGAAGGTGCAGCAAAATCGGCTCTCTCTACATCACAATGTGTTTTTTTCAGTCTTCATAGCCGAGGATCCTGATTATGGTGAAACCTGTAAAAAAAAAACAGAAACTTTTACACTTTTTCCTCTACTGTGCAGCTTTTTTGCAATGTTCAGCTTTGTTTACTTGTAGTGTCTTACCCTGGTGGTGTGCAGTAGATGTTTACAGTCCCATAATTAAACAGCTTCCCAATGCCTGGACTGCACATTGCTCTCTGCATTTCGATTGGGTAGAGTCGTGATGGTTATGTTGTCTTGCCATTTCCTGTGGGCGTGATCTGTGTTTCCGAGTGTTTCTTGGCTTGTTGTTTAATCATTGAGCAGCTCATTTCCTCTTGCGGAGTACAGTCATTTATTGGATTTTTTGTTGCTGAACTAGTCATATCGATAGGTGAGATTCCTGAGAGCCAGCATCTAGGATTTCGATGGCATTTTTTTTAAATTGGAACAGCAGGCTGATTTGGTGGCACTGGGGGGGCTGAAATCATGCAGCTACAACTCAGATTATTGTCCCCTGTTATGATGGAACCCCACTTTTGGAAGTCGGCTACATTGGGCTTCCAATATGAATGAAGGGATGATTCGTTCTTATGGCCAGTTATGGCCACTATCTGACGGGCTTCGATTCCAGCATCACTGAGGAGAGTTACTGCAGTGGCCCTCAGTGAATGGTTGGTATAAACTGTGGACAGCAGGGTTTCCTTGCAAATTCTGGTTAGCATGCCACCGAGGTAGTTTACACCCATGGGCTCCATAGTGTACCATACTTTTGTTTTCTCATACAGTTTTGGTGATAAATGCTTCAGATGGCAAAACAGAGAGGGAGGGTTTGCAGGCAATTTGCTTGTATATTTTAAATAACTTGCAAGAGGACATAATGGATCACCAGGCTGTTCAAACATATAACCACAAGTTAGCAGCCTTGTGGGATCTGTGTGCTTCTTGTGTTGTTTTTTTTTATGTCTGCTCATTAAATGAGTTAGTGAGATATCTGTGTCCAGTTTCGGTGGATTTCGATTCAAAGGAGTGTATGTTTAAAGCTGTGACACCCTCATTTCCCCTTCAAGCAAAATGTAGTTGGACATCCAGCCAAACTTTTTTTACTAACCCAGATGGTGTATTTGGGGTACTGCTTTAGAATGTCTCAGTGTTGTTAACTCCTGGATTGTGAGTGGTGGGTGATGCTGGGCATTTTCCTTTCCCTCTCTACGATATCTTTTCACTAGCCTTTTAAAAACATTATTAGCTGTGCTGAAATCAGGGTCTGTCATGAGATTTAGAGAACTACTGATAGGGGGTCATTGAGATGTTTATTTAGACCTGAATGCAAGCTAATGAAACTGCTTAGTACATACTCTTTACCCTCTGTGTTCCTTACTGAGCTGTAGTAAGCTCAGAGAGTGTCATTAAGAATTGATATTCGTACACTTCTCAGATCTATGGTGATTTTCTTTTGTTTACACCAATCTGAGAATACATTTACTGCCCACTTTGTTTTCTAGTTGTCTCTTCATTTCTTAAAAGATCTAACCTGATCATTTCGTCGTCACTGACATCTATGTGTCATATCCTGTTGTCTGTGCTAGGGTTATTATTGACTGCAGTGGCCATTTCTGGCCAGGAGGTAGAGTCACAATGATGTGAACTGCTGGTGCTTGCTACTGGAGTGCGAAGTACATCTGCATTGGTGCTGTCTGTGGAGACTTGGGGCCTGTTTTCAGTGCTTGCCTCAACATGTAAGTTGGCACTTTCATCCCCAGAGTTTTATATTATGCATTCTTCTGTGAGGTTTCTAAATATTATGTCAAGTTCTATCTGGTCAAGTAATTCAAAACTCGTGTCCATTTTTTGAATTTTTTACTGTCGCGGTAGTTTTAGTAATAGCGCAAGATGGCAGTCATTTCGGCAGGATTTTCAAAAGACAGGGATAATATTCTAAAGGTTCTAAGATGTTAGGCTAGCTGGCACCTGTTGTTGCAGGTAATGCTAGAATTAATCTGCCAGGTGCCAGTTAGCCAATCATTGACTGGTATTTTTGTTGCCATTGTATAATACACAATATTGAACTGGGAATCTGCAGAAAAGCACAATCTTGCTCAAATCTGAGAGAGGTGTACCTTACTTTAGATTTTACACTTGGTATTGCTTTTGTTTAATCAAGAAGGGGTTTATAATACTGCTTATGTACTTGTAGATTGGGAGTTTGAATCCAGAGGGATTGAAAACACGCATATTTTGTTTTTCCCTTGTGGACAGCTGGCTTGTTGTTTACTAGTATTTTGGTTACTTTTTGCATTAAACTATTTTTGGTGCTGTGACATATTCACTGGTGGTTGAGGATTTTTCATTGTAAGGTCTGTGGTTTAGTGGAATTCTGTATTTGACTGCTTATGTACTTGTAGATTGGGAGTTTAAATCCAGAGGGATTGAAAATCTGCATATTTTCTTTTTTCTCCCTTGTAGGCAGCTGGCTTGTTGTTTGCTAGTATTTTGGTGACATTTTGCATCAAACTATTTATGGTACAGTAAAGTATTCACTGGTGGCAGAGGACAGTGAGTCCTGCAGTTTAGGCCAGGTTAATGAAGCTGTGTATTTGACCCAGACAGGGTCTCAGGTGATTGAAACTGGTTTTCTCTAATTGTCTTCAGAGCACAGACCACCAGGTTGTATAAGGCTTGGTCAGGGGATGCTTGCATCATAAGTATTGGGCTCAACTGCTTTATTCTTCTCTGATTGTAATTGTTTTTTGCAGAGTATATTTTCTGTTCAATTGTTGTACAGGTTGTCTTACTGAAAGGAAGGCTAGCACTCACGGGAGTAGTGGGTCAGAGTTGTACTGATTGTTTCAGGAGGGCACAGGCTTGGTCCCACCCTCCATACTCCTCATCCCTCCCACCTCAAGGGCATCATTTCCTTTATGCCAGGGGTTCTGACATCACTTCCCCAAAAGGGCAAAGGACATACACCTGTCATATCCTTAACAGCCCAGCACACTGCATGTGGTAAACGTACGCATACACTCGCACACACTATCCAAAAACAAAAAAATAAATAAACAGGAAGGGAGAGAGACATGTGAGGAGTGGTGCAATGCACTGGTTGTGGGGTGGCAGTCTTCTGGAATACATTCTGGAGGCTGCGATGCTATCCTATTTGCAGGCACCTCTATGCTCTGAGGGAGGAGGTGGCCCACCCTCCAGGCTGACCTGGTAAGGAGTAGGGAAACCTCCTACCCCACCCAGGGGCTAACAGGGCTGCTGCCACTGCCACAGAGGTTGTCAAGAAAGAGGATTGGTTGGATCACGGTGGGCTCAGGGAGGGTGAGGGTTGTGGAACAGATACACATCCACCCAGTTGTACCTCTTCACAATTCATATGTCATTCTGGTGGAGCATGTTTCCTCTATGGAGGCACCCATAGTGGATACCAAGGAGGATGCTAGGAACCTCCACAAAGGAGACCCACAGGAGGGTGGCACAGAACCCCACAGGGGAAGGAAACAGCTCCTGGTGGTGACTCAATTGTTACAGGGTAGAACTGGGGGAGGGAGGGGAGAGGGAGGTAAGGTGCTTGCCCGGTGCCATGGCTTGGAGGGACAGGAAGCAAATCCTCAGGATCGTGGGAGCAGCTGCATGGAAGTGGAGCTGGATGTCATTGTACACCTAGGGACAAATGACCTGGCTGGGAAAGGGATCAGAGCAGTGCAGAAGTAAGTGGAGTTAGGGAGGGGCCTTAGACAAGTAGCACATATGGTAACCTTCTCAGAGGTGTTGCCTGTCTATGGCATGGGTGAGGCTAGGGTACTCCACACCATGGGAGTCAATGAATGGTTGAAAAACTGGTGCAGAGCACAGGGTTTTGGTTTCATTGGGGACTGGGGGTCCACCTGGAAGGATACAGACCTATACTGGCATGATGGTCTGTATCTGTCCAGTAGGGGAGCCAGGATCCAAGGTGATAGGTTTAAATGCTTCATTGGCAAGCTTTTAAACTAGCCAAGGGGTGAGACACTAAAAGAAGCAAGAAATTCACAGACTCCTCCCACAAAGCAGGATAGTTAGCAAGGTATACATCAAGGTAGAGAGGTTGATCGGGAGCAGAACAGGGGTAAATGGAGAAAAAGGCAAAGGCAGTAAGGACAGAGAAGGGCTAAAAGGGGTAAAGCCATCAAACAATGGAGGGCAATGAGTACCAATGCCTGTAGTCTGGATAACAAGCTTCCTGAACTAGTGGCCTTGATGGAAGAGGGACGCCTGGATATCATGCCGGTCACAGAAACATGGTTCACAGAGAACCATGACTGGTATGTCAACATACCAGGGTACACAATCTACAGGAAGGACAGGGAGGGTAAAAGAGGGGATGGAGTAGCCCTCTATGTAAGGGAAAGGATGAAAGCAACAGAACTAAAGGGTAAACAGGGAAAAGAGGAGGTGCTGTGGGTCACTTTGGACACAGAAAATGGCACCACAATCCACAAGGTGATTGTATAAAGACCCCCATCTCAGGGGGAGAAAATGAACAAGGAAATGATAGAAGGCATCCTTAGAATGGTAGAAAAAGGGGAAATATTGTTGATGGGGGACCTGAATGTACCAAATGTTAACTGGAGCACATTTGCTGCAGCCACATCCAAGAGCAGGGTCATTCTCAATGCCCTACAGGGGGTATGCCTCAGACAGCTAG
The DNA here is from genome assembly GCA_016271365.2 of Neoceratodus forsteri. Classification (NCBI taxonomy): domain Eukaryota; kingdom Metazoa; phylum Chordata; order Ceratodontiformes; family Ceratodontidae; genus Neoceratodus; species Neoceratodus forsteri. The sequence continues at coordinate 283,312,774 of CM057455.1, read as the reverse complement.
TGCTGGAACCCACTCAGGAGGATGCGGTCTTAGACCTGTTACTCTCAAATGGAGACAGAGAGAGGATCTCGGTTTTAGAAGTGGGTAGCCTTCTGGGTACAAGAGACCAACAAACAGTGTGGTTCATGATAAACACAGCCATAAAATCAAGCCATACAAAAGTGAGGGTACTGGAGTTTAGGAGGGCTGACTTTGGCAAAATGGAAGCATGCCTAAGGAATACACTAGCAAATGGGCAGGAGGAAGTGGTGGAGGAACAATGGGGAAACATCAAAACTACCATTACAGAGGCAACAAGCCTTTGTGTGAAGCAAATAAACAAAATGAAGGAAAAAACTACTATGGTTCTCAAAAGAGGTGGCAGGGAAGGTTAGGGAGAAAAAGATAGTATTCAGGAAATATAAGGAATCACAGAAGGAGCAGGACAGAGAACTGTATCAGCTAAAGGAAGTGGGGAGGGCAGTCAGAATAGCAAAGGCCCAAACCGAGGAAAAGATAGCCAACTCAGTTAAGAAGGGGGATAAAACCTTTTATAGGTACATTAGGGAGTGAAGAAAGACCAAGGGAAGGATAGTGGGGCTTAATAAAGGAAAGGGGGTGTGCAGAAGGTGACAGTGAAAAGGCAGAGATACTGAATGAACACTTTCGCTCAGTAGTCACAAAAGAAGAGGAGGGGGAGGTGCCTAAACCAAACAATAGAAGCACTCTGGATAGCAGGGTCGATATCAGTCCATTCACAGAAGAAAGGGTCCTGCAAGAACTCTTAAACCTGAAGGTGGACAAGGCAATGGGGCCTGATCGGATTCACCCCAGAATTCTAAAAGAACTAATTGGAGAATTAGTGACACCACTGACAACCTTTTTTAACAAATCATGGGAGGATGGTGTGGTACCTGAGGACTGGAGGAGGGTGGACATGATTCCCCTTCACAAAACTGGGAGCCAGGCAGAGGCAGGAAACTACAGATCTGTTAGTTTGACATCAGTGGTAGGGAAAATGATGGAATCACTTGATGACACAAAGATCAGCAACAGGGTTGATACACAAGGGGGGGGTAGAAAGGATGAGAAGAGACTTGGCAAGGTTGGAGGAATGGTCAAATGTATGGCAGCTTAGATATAGTGCAAAGAAGTGTAAAGTAATGCTGGGCATCATGTCCTCTGTTCTACTCCACCACCAGTACCTCCATCTTATCGGGGTTCAGTCATAACCAGCTGGAGGCCATCCAGTCATTGATTTCAGCGAGGCAGCTATTAAGCACTTCCACTGCACAAGATGTTCCAAGGGCAAAGGAAAAATACAGCTGGGTGTCATCAGCATAGCAATGAAAATCCAAACATAGCAATGAAAATCCAAGCTGTACTTCCTAATGTGCTCTCCCAGGGGCAGCATATACACGGCAAACAATATCGGTGACAAGACCGAGCCCTGGGGAACCCCCCGATAACAGGTGGCCAGGGGAGGAGGAGAAATTCCCCATCACCACCCTCTGCCTTCTGTTAGCTAGAAAGAACTCAAACCAGCAGATGACCATGCCGACAAGTCCACAGAATTCCCTTAGGCAGTCAAGTAACACCTGATGGTTGACCATGTCAAATGCTGAAGAGAGATCGAGAAGAACAAGAATTTCCCCTCACCTCGATCTCTATCCCTAAGGAGGTCATTATGCACCCGAACCAGCGCAGTTTCTGTGCTATACCTCTCATGAAACCCAGACTGGAGTGGCTCATATAAATCTTGGTCCATGAGATGATCCCCAAGCTGAAGAGCCACCACTTTCTCCACAATCTTAACCAAAAATGGAAGATTGAAGATAGGACAGTAATTTGCCTTGATCTCAGGGTCTAATGATGTTTTTTTCAGAAGGGGTCTCACCAAAGCCTCCTTCAAGACTTTTCAGAAGGAGTCTCACCAAAGCTTCCTTCAAGACATCGGGGAATATCCCCTCTGACAGGGAACACTGGATAATCAAGGCAAATACCGGACCAACGGAGTCAGCACATCTCGTTAAGAAAGGAGTTGGCACTGGGTCCAGTTCACAAAAGGTGTGCTGGAGCTTGGAAGCAATCTCAGTGACCTCAGCCACCTCCACCAGTCTAAACTCACCCCAACCAGGTGGAGAGCTCTCCAGATGTCCATGGTGACCACTGTGGGCCAAACTTTGACCCACTGGCAGAACCCCCTGCCTGATGGCAGGCACCCTGTATGAGAAGAACTGAGCAAACTCTCCACACAATGCATTAGAAAAGGCTACCTTTCGCTGTAGACAGGAATGATGGAACAGCCTGTCCACAGTCTGAAAGAGCATAGTTGGTTGGTTCCTCCTGGCTGTAATCTCCCTAGACAAGAATTCTGCCGTCTTACAGTTGATTGCTCCCTGGTATACACCGTAGTGCACACGCAGGGCCAGTTTGTCCACCTCCAGGCCAGACTTCCACCAGCAGTGCTCTAATCTCCAACCCAAGCTCTTCAACCCCTTGAGCTCACCATCATACCAAGGGGACCTCAAATGAGAAGACCTGGGTCATATATGGACTGGTGCGAGGGAGTCGAGTGCACTAGCAGGCGCCTTATTATAGGCATCCACTGCCACACACACACCCCCAATGTATGCACTATCCACTCTAGATAGGTCAGCTACCACCAAAAAACCTTCAGGAGCCAACCCCTGCAAAGGGCGATAGCTGACCATCTCAGCAGGGGGAGGGCTACTGGCTGTTTCTTTGGCTGAGGACTACCAAATGGCCAAACAGACGCCACAGCAGCAAGGTAACAGCCAAGGACTGGTAAGACCCTCTTTTTCCCATTTAAACTCAAAGTCTGATAAGAACTCTGGTGGGGGTAACAAATCTGCCCCCAAAGACTTTATTTGTTATAATTGTAACAAGCCAGTCCATATTGCAAGAAACTACCATAGTAAGGAGAGTGGCACTGGAGCAGATTTGTCCTTAATAAATTGGGGCAAGTACTTAACAGATGTGAAGGTGGGGGATAATACTGTAAAAGATCACATTGATTTGGGAAGCAGACAGACCCTAATGCATGTTGAAGTGCTAGAAAGACACTGTGCAAAAGGACCAGGTACTGATGTCATCTGCATCTATGGGGACACTCAATACTATCCCACCACCCAAGTGACTCTGACCATTAAGGGTGTGTTGCACCAAATGAAAGTATGGGCAGTACCTACGTTACCTGTACCCGTAATTATTAAAAATGACTGTCCAGGACCTATTGAGTTAATCTCAGAGGAACTAAACCCTGCAGTTTCAGCAGCAGAGGTAACGAGCTCAGGCAACAAAAATCTCAAACAGTGGGGACACGTTTCCTTTCAGTGACTTTGATTCAGGCTTGTTTGAGAACAGCTCCAAGATCCAGAAGTCCAGGAAAGAAAGAAAGCATCTGAAACAACAGTGGCAACAAAAGACTGATGAACATGAAGGGTTAAAATATGAAAATGCTGAAGCTAAACTGATAACTGATTGCGATTTTGTTTCAGATCAAGCTAACAATGTTTCTCTCCAGGGTTGTTTTAAGCAGCTGGGGGTGAAACCAAAACTTGGTGAACCAATGTTTAAAAATGTAATGGATTACTGTACAGAGTTTGGGTTAAACCTCAGAGACAGGAACAGACAGAATGACTGGTTGTACCACAGAAGTATAAAACAGAGTTGTTACTGATAGCACATGATAATCCTATGGCTGGTCACTCAGGGAGGGATCGCACCCTTGCCAGACTGCTGTACAGATTTTACTGACCTAAAATTCATGAAGATGTTGCTACCTATTGTAATTCCTGTGCCAAGTGTCAGAAAGTAGCCCTAGTCACTATAAAAGACAAGGTGGCCCTGGTGCCTCTACCCTTAATAAATGTGCCTTTTGAGAGAGTTGCAATAAATGTGGTTGGTCCTTTAGACAAAAGTAAACAGGGTAATAGATTTATCCTGGTAGTATGCGACTATGCTACTCGTTACTCAAAAACAGTTCCAGTGTGTACTGTCACAGCTTGAAAAGTGGCAGCAGAGGTTGCACAAATTTTCAGTAGAGTGGGCATACCTAAAGAAATTATTACTGATCAGGGTAGTAATTTTGGTGCTGCATTACTTAAGGAGCTGTACAGACTACTAGATATTACTGCCATAAGAACCTCCCCCATCACCCTCAGACAGACGGTCGTGTTGAGTGTTTTAACCAAACCCTAAAATGCATGTTAAAAAGGTTTGTAAAAGGGGAAGGGAAAGGGAAAGATTGGAACCAATCGTTGCCATACCTACTTTTTGCTTACAGAAAAGTGCCATGGGCATCAACAGGGTTTTCACCATTTAAAATGCTGTATGGTAGGCGGCCAAGAGGGCCACTGGATGTGATAAATAAATGTGGAAAAATAACCCCACTCAGAAATCATCTGTAACTTTTTATATTTATTTATTTATTTAGTTTTTGTTGACCGGGTAAGTGCACTAGACAAATCCTGCCTATTTTCAGGCACAACCCGGGGGAAGGGGATACAGATAAATGCCAGCTGACCTTGAACCAGATTGAGTTGGTGGTGGTATTTTTAGTGAATGAGGGAAATTTGGCCAGGAAACTGGGGAAATTCCCCTACTCTTTTCGAGAACTGCCATGGGATCTTTAACATCCACCTGAACTACCACCAATCCAGGCAGATGGGACCTCGGTTTAACATCTCATCTGAAAGAAGGCACCTCAGAATTGCAGCACCCTTCTCATGCTGCACTACAGTGTCAGTACTGGGATATTAACCCAAGTGCCAGATGTGGGAACTGAACCCACAGCCCTCTGATCTCCTGGCCTCAGAAGTGAGTGTGCTACCTACTGAGCCACTGACACTGACAAATTATATGTGTGCCCTAAGAAAGAAGCTGGCAAAATATGTTGAAATTGCCCACAGTAATCAGGAAGAGGCCCAAAACCAGTAGAAGGTATATTATGACTATGGGATAAAAGAAAAAGTTTTTGAGCCAGGTAAAAAGGTGCTACTGTTACCCACAACAGAAAATAAACTGTTAATGAAGTGGCAAGGGCCTTATAGAGTGCTTAGATGTACTGGCACCATGAACTACGAGATTGAGACCCCTGATAGAAAAAATCCTACCAAGATATACCATGCTAACCTCCTCAAGAAATGGGTTAAAAAACACCAAAAGCTGTTTTGCTAGTTTTACCAAAAACTGATAAAAAAATATATTGATGTAGCTTATGACAGACTGTAACAAACTGCAACTGCTGATGCTGTACAGGTAAATGTTTCCTTAACCCCCAAACAAACCGCAGAAATTCATAACTTGCGAAAGACGTTTAACAGTACTTTTACCACGGTACCAGGCCCAGCAAAAGGGACTGAGCACATAATAGTATTAGGCAAAAGACATACAGGTTACCAAAGTGGTTAAGAGCTGACGCAGTTAAGGAAATACAAAAAATAAAAAATTGGGTATCATAGAAGAGTCAAGGAGTGCTTGGTCATCTCCAATGGTAATTGTAAACAAAAAAGGGGGTATTAGAATCTGCCTTGATTTTAAAAAACTTAATCAAGTACCAGAATTTGACAGTTATCCCATGCCCAAAATAAATGATTTGGTGAACAGACTGAAGAGTACAAAATATATCAGTACCCTCGATCTCACCAAGGGTTACTGACAAATCCCTTTAACTAAAAAATCCAAAAACAAAACTGCATTTGCCACTCCTGTTAGATTCTATCAGTTCACCACCATACCATTTGGTTTACATGGTGCTCCAGCTACATTCCAGCAGTAAATGGATGTAATTTTATCACCTCACACTGGTTATTGTGCTGTGTACCTGGATGATGTTGTGGTGTACAATCCAGACTGAAAAGCCACCTGGAACACCTATGAACAGTTATCCAAGCTATCAAAAATGCAGGTCTGACTATTAATCCTACCAAATGTACATTGGGCATGTAGGAAACCAGATATTTGGACTATGCGCTGGTAAAAGAAGTTAAGCCAGAAATTTCTAAAATAGAAGCTGTAGCTAACAGCCCTGTCCCTAAAACAAAAAAACATGTCAGAACATTTTTAGGGCTGGCTGGTTATTATCGAAGATTTGTTCCCAACTTTGCTAAGGTAGCTACGCCCCTCACTAAACTCACAAAAAAACTAGTACACAAATAATGTAAAATGGACCTAAGAGTGTGATAAAACTTTTCAAGCCATTAAAGTTGTATTATGTTTAGCCCCTGTTTTAAAAGGCTCAGATTTTGAGAAATAATTTTTGTTATAAGAAGATGCATCAGAGGTAGGCCTAGGTGCAGTCCTGAGTCAAAATATAGATGGGACAGAACATCCTATTCTGTACATAAGTAGAAAGTTGCATGACAGAGAGAAAAGGTACTCTACCATTTAAAAAAAAATGTTTAGCAGCAAAGTGGGCCCTGGAGTCCCTTAAGTTTTATTTGTTAGGAACTGACTGTACTTATAACAGATCACAATCCTCTCTGTTGGCTTAACCAAATAAAAGATAAAAATTCCAAAATCACAAGGTGGTACCTGGCACTACAGCCATTTAAATTCAAGGTAATACACAAATCTGGTAAAAAAAATAGCAATGCTGATTTTCTGTCAAAATATGGATCACAAATTGAGGGTTCTAAACATTAAAAACAAATGCATGATTTTAAACTTTACTGTTTGCTGAACTGTTATAAAAAAGGATACTGCACATGAGCTTAATTTCTGAAAGTTAGAAGCTAATGTCAGTAGAGAATTAATAAGAAGTTTTGGAAACCTGTTTGATAAAGCAGGTTCCTGCTTAAGGAGGGGTGTATGTGACAGGGTTAAATAAGACCCTGTCCCAGGGAGAGTTTAAATGCAGGGATCTGTTCTGTTCTTTCCTTTCCTGTCTCTTGTCTGTCTGGTTGTGCAACCAAATTTTCCTGTGAGACCTAGGACTTGATCACCCTGACAGTCTTGCAATTCTCTACCTCTCCCTGTCTCTCAGTCTTCTTTTGTTGTTTCTGGCCCAGATATTCAGAGCAGTTGTGCATGGCGCAACTGAGTTGCACCAGTGCAAGTGCGGAATTGAGCCAAGGAGCCATATTCAGCAGGAGCCAGTGCGCAGCACAAAATCCATTGCGCCAATGAGCAACTATAATGAATGCAGGCGCAAGAGCAGGGGGTATTCCCATGAATATCCAGCGCAGTGGCATATTCAACCATGAATCCATGGCGCAAGTATGGAGCAAATCGAAGATGCTCCGAGCAGACTTGTTCCTATAAATACAGGGCACAAACACACAGACAGCACTTACGCCAGGGGTGAGAGTGAGAGGGAGAGGGAGAGACAGAGAGAGACAGAGGCACAGAGAGACAGACAAAGGCCACAAACAGAGGGACAGGGACAGAGAGGCGGCCTGGAAGAGGGAGAGGGGACAGAGAGAGAAAGAGAGAGACACACACACATACCGTCTGCCAGGGTGCCACACAGCCAGCAACCAACTGCCTAGGGGGACAGTGGACAGCAACGGCCATGGACAGTGCCCCTTCATGATGGAGGCTGTAATGAGGGGTGTGAGGGGGCAGGAAGAACAGCGACATGGCTGAGGAAGGGCCCATCGGCGGTATGCCCGACACACATGGTACATTGCCTGCATCACCTTTGAGAATTACAGTGACACAGAGATCGTGGGTCAGTACCACCTGAACAGGGCCATTCTGAGGCAGGTCTGTGAGCTGAGCAATGAGGAGATGCAGGTATCCACCAGACAGTGCCACGCCATGTCTATGGAGATGAAGGTGACCGCCGTCATGTGCTTGCTCACCACGGGCACCTTCCAAAGACCAAAAGAGGACACCACAGGCATAACCCAGTCAGCCACGTCCCACCTCCTCCTCACACAGTTCCTCAATGCACTGCTGCCACAGCACACAGCACACAGACAGAGCATACAAGAACCATGAAGGACTTCCACAGGGTGGCACGCATGCCTGGCATGATTGGGGCCATTGACTGCACCCACATGGGCATCCGCATGCCACCTGGCCCCAAGGGTGTGGCATACATCAACAGGAAGGGGAGGCCAAGTGTCAACTGCTAGGTGGTGTGCGCTGCCATGGGGTGCATCACCAATGTTTATGCCACACACCCTGGCAGTGCACATGATGCATTCATCTGGCACAGCTCTGTGTTGTGCCACAGGTTTGAATGTGGGGACATCCCCACGGGTCACCCAGTAGGTGAGTATGGCATGGGCATGGGGCGGTGGGTAGAGCAGACCTGGGGATGTGGATGGGCAGGGAGTGCAGGTGGTGTGGGCACATGGGACAGGCAAGGGGTGCAGCACAGAATAGCAGAGTGCTAACCATGTCAATCTCCACACAGGTGACAGCGCATACCCACTGAGGCCCTGACTGCTCACCCCCTACCGGCGCCCGTCGTCCCCAGCAGAGGACCGGTACAACGAGGCACACGCCAGCATGTGCAACATCATTGAGGGGGTCTTTGGCATGCTGAAGGCACAGTTCCATTGCCTAGACAGATCAGGGGGTGCCCTACAGTACAGCCCCTCAAAAGTCTGTGGCCTATTCCTGGCCTGCTGCATATTGCACAACATGGCCACTGACCGTGGGATATCTGTCGAGGCTGATGAGGGCAACAGTAGTGCGGACGACTGGGGAAATGGGCCAAAGGGTGGTGGATAGCCACTCCCAGGTGGTGGGACCCTCGGCTACTCTTGCAGGTGCGATGCCACTGGGACACCATCGCACAGGAGTACTAAGGTGCACACAGGTAGGTGGCGTGGTACACAAGCATGGGCCACAACTAGGTACAGCACACATGCAGGGGCATGCATAACACCAGGCATGCACACACAGAGGCATGATGTAAGGGGTAGGGGAGTCAGTACACAACCACACACAGCAACACACACACACACACACACATATGCACCGACCCATCCAGGCGTTGGTATGTGGCATGGATCAGATGCATTGCACCAGTGCACAGGTGCAACTGGTGCTAGACTGCTCTCGTCATGCCCATGCCACATGGCTAGCAGCCAAGCACACACACACACACACACACACACACACACACAGGCAGTGTGTGGTGCAATATACAGGTGCAACACCAGTGGCGGGCACACACACCACCCATGTGTGCACAGGGCAGCAGCTGCAGACTGTGGTCAGGGCAGCCCACAGATCAGGGCCACTGCATGGTACCATGGCCACCATGGCCATGGGGGTGACCACGCCGGGGCTGATTGGCAGCCACAGGCTGTGCATCAGTTGGGAGGGTGTCCAACAGCCCCCCGGGGTGGAACTGTGGGGACTGTGTCGGTGTTCTCATGGGGGTGTGCAGAGTCCCAAAAAGGCTTGCCCTGGGCATGCCTGGGATGCCTACATCAGAGCCCAGCATCGACTGTGTTGGGGTCACCCGATGCCAGGTCTGTGGGGTGGACAGCACAGTGCGGGGGGTCACCTGTGCACAGCTATGCCCTGTGACAGCCAGCAATGCAAAGCCATCCATGATCACACTGACAATGCAATCCAAGGATGCAGTCATGGCCTCCTACATGTGTTGCTGCAGTGCCCCTTTCCTGCTGCTCAGCCAACTGGCGCACCTCCACAAGCAGTGTACACACCATTGTGGCAAGCAGCACCTGTTGCTGCATGGATGCCTGCAGCAGCTGGGTGTGCTCAGCCAAACGGTCTGTGTCCTGGGGCTACCAGATGGGATACCAATCCTCTTGTGGTGACCGGCCACACTGCACATCCCCCCCCTCTCTGGTAGACACTGCACAGTGGGGTCTGCAGGGGGAATAGGCACAGCAAGCACACTGGCAGTGGACCCCATGTCCAGCTGCCTGGTGGCACCTGCAGCCTGCTGCCTTCACCCGTCCAGCCACTGTATACCACCCTGCACCTACACGGCCACACCACCACCACCGTACGGCACAGCCATGGCAGTGCACATCGCTGCACCTGCAGTGGTGGCAGACAGCCGTTGTGCCACTGGCAGAGCACTGCACATGGCGCCTGTGTCAGATGACAGCAGGGGCAACACACCCACAATGTCACCCATGCTGTCCAGCAGCTGAGAGTAGTCCTCATCAGAGTCAGACCCCACCCTGACCTGTGTCTCCACACACAGGACCCCAAGGCTGGCATCCTGCAGGATCACATCCAGGGCCTCATCTGACCCCAGGTCCAGGACATCTGCCTGCACTGTGGTGCTGAGCTGCAGCCTGTCAGGCCCCTGGATGCCAGTGGATGTGGACGGCTGGTCCTCCAGGGCTGTACCGCATCCACTGTTGCTGCTGCTGCCGGCACCCCATCTTCTGCACAGAGGCGTGCTGGTGCTGCTAGAGACAAATGATTCAGTGATGCAATGCCCACATGTGCCCCCCGCCGTACACTGCCGCTGCATGTGTCCTGCAGCATGGCGTGCACATGGGTGCACACACATACACATGGCATGCATGCTGACTGCATGCATACCAGCATGCCCATGTACACACCCTCTGTACCACCAGCAGTGCATGTCTGACATACATACCATGCAGTGATTGGCTGCCACCCATCTGGAATCCTCCTTCAGGCACACCCTCCACCGTGGTGCAGTGCATGGTGGCTGCCACCAACTACTACTGCGGCGTTAGTGTGGGTGCATCAGCAGGCCCTCCTCTGGTGGCAGTACAGGATACCCAGATGGCTGCCACCTTCTCCTTAATCCACCACTTGTCTGTTCCCACCTTCTTTCAGCACTGCTGTGCCAACCACTGATGGCTGCCGTGCTAGTTCACATGGGTTGCCACCTCCTCCTATGCACCAGCCCTGGCCTGTGGTGTGCCCGTGGCACCACTCAGCAGGGGTTCCCTGTCCAAGTAGGCCTCAAACAGGGCATCAGTCTCGGCCTTTGTGAAGTTGGGCCTGTGCTTCCATGCAGGCCCCTGCTCCTCACCTTCCTCATGTGCCAACATGTTGCTGCCTGTGGACATGGACAGCACAGCATGATAGTGGCAGCATCTCCCTGGTCTGTCCCATCATGCAGTGCTGTATGCTCCCAGTGAGCTGCAGCAGCATGCACAACTTACCTATCAAGGTTGCAATACCAGTCCATGGCCTGTGCTGTTCTGTGGTGCTTATAAGGTGCAACACATGCAAATGAGGTTGGGCGCAACAGTAATGACATGCTAATGCACCCACTGCACCATGCATTGGCTGATGAGCTCATTTGTATGAGGTGACTGAATATCGTGATATTGTGCCATGTGCAATGGAATTGCACAGTAGCAAGTCACACAGGCCCGCAGTGTGCATGCGCATCATGGTGTCAATCGTGCACCATGCGTGAACAGTGCAATGCAGTGGCACTGCACATGTTGTGCATGGCCAGCTACACACATGGTCATTCAAGTTTATTGCAGGAAAACTCCATTGAGCAAGCTCATTCACAAGGAAGTCCTGTGACATAAACACTTAAAGTACAAACACAGATAGGTAATAACAGTATATACATGAAATGCACATTACATGATACAGGCTGGATATACATACAAGGGTACCACATAGGGTGACCGCAGGGAAGGGGAAACAGGGAAGCGACTTACAGGTTGCATACTTATAAATGAAACATGATGACTGGTGTGTGCAATACATATATTTTGGCAGCTAGAACAAACAACAGACTACCACTGATATGGGGGGAGGAGTGATTTGATAGAGTAGCAGTGGAGCGTAAGCATAGATTAAGCCAGGAGTAGAAAGGGAAGGGAAAGCAGTTAATATGACAAATCAATTATACCTTACCAGTGGATAAATATGGTACACATGGGGAAGGAAGAGACTTAATGACAGTTACAGGTGTCTTTTATTTTGGCTGAACTTAGCGATTTGTAGAAGTTTATTGAAACTGTGCTAGTTAGTTTCAGTACGGTTTATAATTGGTTCCAAATGAGGGAAGGACATATGCAATAGCACGTTTACCAAAGGAAGTCCGCGTCCTTGGTATGTCAAGCATAATAAAGTCAGATTTTCTTAACGAGTATGCACTATGTGAAATACTAATAAGGGAAGAGAGATAGCTTGGCAATTTCTGCAGGAGCAGTTTAAGAGTCCATAGCCCAGCATGGAGCAGGTGTCTAGTAGTAAGGGATGTCCAACCAACAGCTGCATATAAGTCACAGTGGTGCGAACGGTAAGGGGAGTTGGTAATGAACCGTAACGCACGATGATAAAGGATGTCCAATTTACTTAGATTTGCAAGAGTGGTGAAGGAATAGATTACATCGCCATAGTCGAGTAGGGGGAGAAAAGTGGCCTGTACAAGCTTGTTTCGAGTTTCAAGGTGGAAAAGGGGCCTATTCCTGTTGAAGAAACCTAACCTTGCTTTTATCCTTCTAGAGACATCTTCGATGTGGTCATTGAAAGATAATTTATTGTCGATCCAGATACCCAGATATTTAAATTTGGTTACAACTTCCAGAGGCTCGTTTAGCGTGGTGACAATGAAGTCTTGGGCAAGGGTATTGGGGGCCTGTGACAGCACTGCGGGAGAATATCATCACTTTAGTCTTCTTAGCATTGAGCAGAAGCTTTGCCTTTATTAGATTATGCTCAAGTTGTGCGAAGTCCTCTTGAAGCACTCCCTTGACTTCAGATAACGATGAGCCAGAAGTATACAACACAGTATCATCTGTAAAAAAGTGCAGATTGGATGTAGATATGTTAGCATCTAAGTCATTAATGTACAAAGAAAACAAGATAGGGCCTAATATGGATCCTTGGGTGACTCCTCTTGCAACTGGCAAGGCAGCAGAAAAAAAGCCTTCCGCCTTTACTTTTTGGAATCTTCCAGTTAGGTAGCTAGAGAACCACTGGGTGGTATGGTATGTGGCACCCAACTTTGCAAGGCAATTGACTAATAGTTTGTGATCAACAGTATCAAAAGCTTTGCTGAGGTCCAAAAAGACTGCACCAGTTACCTTCTTAGCATCTATAGCAGAGATCCAATCATTGGTTACTTTTGCTAGTGCAGTGATTGTGCTATGATTAGCCCGGAAGCCAGATTAAGCTGGGTTAATGAGCGAGAAGGTTTCCAAGTGAGAATTTAACTCAATATGGATCAGTTTTTCGAGAACTTTAGAAAGGATAGGCAATATGGAGATAGGCCTATAGTTGTTTACATCGCATGGGTCACCAGATTTAAATAGAGGGAGGATATGTGCTGATTTCCAGCAGGACGGCACAGTAGCAGATGTAATGGAAAGATTGAAGATGTGGAGAATTGAGGCAGTGGGATGGGCGTAGCCTGACCTTAGGAAAAAGGGTTCCAAGCCATCGTCCCCTGCGCTTTTTTGGTGTCTAAGTTAAGAAGAGAACTCTACTTCTTTATAGTTATCTCACGCAGTTGGAAGGGGCTGGGTGCAGGACTAGATGGGGAGGGGTATGCTGGCTCACCGCAGCACTAGCATAAGGTGATGAGTCAAAAGCTAATCCAGCTGTGGCAAAGTGGGAGTTAAATTCCTCCAGGATTAGGGACTTGTTTTCCACAATCTTGCCACTTGCAACTATCTTTGTTGGGACAGAGGGGGCCATGGGACATCCTTCTATAGCTTTGATAGTCTTTCATATTTTATGAGGGTTACCTTTAGCTTGTTCGAGAGTAGAAATATAATAGTTAGCTTTAGCAGAGCGAAGTTTATTCACACAGTTATTCCTGGCTGTTCTAAAGGCTGCCAATCCGAAGATTCTTCCGAATGTCTAGCTTTAGCCCAGAGCTTATCTTGAGCTATAAGGGCTGCCTTGAGATCCGAGGTGAACCAGGGATTGGAATTGTTCCATACCCTTACTTTGATGAAAGGGGCATGCTTATTTATTATTGTAGTGAGTTTGCCATTAAGGATGTAAGCTGCCTTGTTGACATCTTTGGCTAGGTAGAGATCTTGCCATCTGATCATGCTCAGGTCAGATAGGAAGTTTACTGCACTGAATTTGCGAAAGGATCTTTTTGTTATAAAGATGGGTTGTGGCCCCGGGCCTTAATTTGAGATCTTATGCAAGCAACAATTCCATGATCGCTCATGTCGTTGTGAAACACTGCCAAATGAGATATTTTGTGTGGATGGGTGGTTAGTACCACATCTAGAATGGAACTGTTGGCAGTATTTAGAGTGTTGTTCCTAGTATGTTCACTGACTAATTGCCCAAGACCTAGTTCGTCACAAAGAGATTTGAGGCCGTGTGATTTAGGTGACAGCCAGTCCATATTTAGATCACCTAGAAATATTGTTTCAGTTTTTGCATCTACAAACATGGAGTTCAAAAGATTAAGGACTTCATCACCACCAGACGGGGGTCTATAGCCACCTAGGGTAGTGATACATTCCAAGGAGGGGGAGATGAAGGCTCAGCAACTAACTCAAATTCCTTGGCTAGAGATTTGCAACTAATATTGGTGACCAAGTACTTAGATTTGGTGTAGATAATCACACCCCTGCCTCTAGACTCTCTATCTGCTCTAAATAAATTGTAGCCCTGCAGTGATAGTTGTTGATCAGTGTTTGTCTTTTTTAACCACGACTCAGTAATTATGATAAGGTCAGGGTTAACGTGTGCAGCCCAGGCTTGCAGCTGTACAAGTTTTTAGGCAGGCTTAAAATGTTGACCATCATCATTTTGAGACCTGTAGCCTCAGCAAAATCGATAGGCGAGTAAGTTGTGAGGGCCAGGGTTGAGCCCCCACATTTCCTGAGCAGAGAAGAAGCAGAAGTATAACTTTCTTTAAGGAGCTTATAAGAATGGAGACTGCTTTTTATTTCTTAGCGGCAACCCATATCGTGCTGTGCAAGAGGCGGCACCACTGTAATGACAGTTGATCATGATCAATGTAAGTGCTTGAGTAGACATAGGTGAGGACAGTAGCAAGGGGGTGTAGGCTAACCGGGGGGAATAAGCTAAAAGGGGAGAGGAGAATGACATAGTGTCTGCACGGTAGACCGTTATAACATTAGGTATTGATAAGGTACATTGGAGAACTGAATTGCATTGAGGTACTTTGACACATGGTCGTGCATGGGGTGCCATGCCCTATCGCGAATGTACACAATGTCGGGTGACCCCTGACCCATGGGTCAGACCTCTGACCCTATGAGCCCGCATAGCCATGCCCATTCCACACATCTCCGGCACTGCATGATAGGTGGGCACTGCACATGCTCCCACACATTGTGCATCAGGCATATGTCGTGGACACGTGCACCTCCTCCCGCCATTTTTGCCAGCAATATCGCATTCGACAATATGGTGCAGGGACAAGACAGACATGCCCCCAATTGGACACAGGTCAAGCTGGTGAACCTCATGGCCTGTGTTGAGCCCCAAGACCCCCAACTCTTTGGGCAGGTGCCCCTGCAGCAGGCCGGGGCACTGTATGGCAGGGGATTGCTGCCAGGCTTGAGCAGAGGACCAGGGTGGCCAGGACTAGGCAGCAGTGCAGGCACCACTATGGTGACCTGATGCATCAGGACCCAGACAGGCTTAGAGACTTCAGGCATATGCCAGGCATGGAGCTGTGCCACAGCCAGGTAAGTCATCCCATGCTGCATGTCTGCCCTGCTGCTGCATTGTGGTGTTGGCCTGGCTGCCTGGCATGCCCTGCAGAAGGGTACACTGTCATTGGGTGCATCATGGAGTGGCATTGCCAGCTTCCGCTTGTGTTGCGATGCAGCCATGCAGGCATGTGGGACATGTCGGGCAAGGGCACACCCTGTGCACAGGGGTGGGGGTGGGGGCAGCAGCTGTGGTCGATTCCTGATGTGCACCTGTCTTTTTTCCATTCCCAGGACCGGAGGACTGATGGAGGACCCAGGCTGCAGCAGTGTAGCAGGGCACAGCAGGCCGTGATGGCACAGGACTGGCACCAGCAGGGCCGCAGAGGGCAGGTAGGTACTGTCATGGTCCTTCACATTGTATATGGGGGGTGGCGGGGGGAATGGGTGCAGGTATGGCCACCTGTGCCATGTGCCATGGCAGCTGTGTGTGTCACACTGTGCATGGTGTATGCCACTGGGGTACATCCGTTGGACACATGTGCCAGCTGTTGGTGGGGTGGGCATGCGCCCGGCTGTCACTGTTGTTGCTGTGGTGCTGCTGGTACACTGTGCCATGTGACTGTCATTGCATTGTCATGTGGTTACTGTGCAGCGGGGACCACCTCTGTGCAATGTCATGGTGTGCCGAGTGGCTGGCTGGTGTTGGTCCACCCCCCCGTGGGTGGCCGTTACAGGCCCTCCAGGGATGTGCATTCCCACTGCCCATTGTGCACTGTTGGGGGGCATGGTTCCTTGGGACATTGCACTGATTATCTGTCCTGTCCCTTGTTATAGGTGTCCGGCGTTGAAGACCACCATGGGTGATGTTAAGCCCCCTTCTGTGCCAGACACTGCTAGTGGCTTCAACAACCAGGGAGGTGGTGATGCAGATATGCAGGATGCTGCTAGCTAATTGGAGGGTGCGTTGGCTCACCAGGGTGGCCAGATGGGGCTACCATTAGTTTTGCACCTGTTGTCCCTTATTTCCCCAGATGTACCTTCCCCTACAGTCCCCACTCCCACTCTACAGTCCCTGTTCCCTGTCCCCTTCCCTCACTGTACCTACCCTTTCCCAGCTCCTGGTGTTTTGTAAAAAGTTTGACTACAAATGTATATATATTCCTGACTTACCAGCCTGTGTCTGTGTCTGCTTTGCAGGTGGCATGAAAAGCCATGCTGCAGTGGCCCTGTGTCTGTCCATGTGGTGTGCATGTGATGGGGCACAAGTTGTGTTTCCATGGTTCACTGCTGTGTGCTGTGGTGCGGTGTGTCCCACTGTGATGGTGTCCATCCCATAGGTTGGTGGCTGTGCCTTTGGGGGCCAATGGGGCAGCTGTCAGGAGTGTGTGGCAATTGTGTGCCTGGGGGTGGCACACAGCCATGGTCATTGGTCAGATACTGTCCGCATGCTGTGTTGGGGCCCCTACTTGGCATTTGTGTGGCCTGTCCCATGTGGTCTTCCACACCACCTGCCACACAGCAGGTTCAGTGCCTACTGTGTGGTCTTCCTGTGTTCCTGTGTGGCATGTGTGTACTTGGCTGCATGGTCCTGGGTGTGGCCTGCTATGGTCTGTGGGGGGGGCATGGCCAGTGGCCTACAGGGGGGCTACCTTGGTGGCCCTCCATTTTCTATTGGCACCTCTTGTCACCTGCTATCTGTGCCACTGTTGTGTTCTGGGGTCAAGTGTCTGGGTGCCTGTGTGTGCCCTGCTGGTGGAGGCCTCCTGTGGCCTGTCACTGTGCTTCCATGACTTTTTCCCTGGGTCTGTTCTCTGTGCCATGCCCCCCTCTGTTACTCTGCTGCACTGCTCCCACAGTTGCGATGGAGCATCTCTGTTTGCACCATGGCACAACTCTGTTTGTGCCATGGAGCAACTCTGCCATATTCAGCCAGGTTGTGCTGGTGCAGTTCGGCCTGTGCAACCTCTGAATATGGTTCCTGTTGTGCCATGGCACATCAGATTTGCACTGCGCCAGACTTGTGCCAGCCTTTGGTGCATTTCTGAATATCCAGGCCTCTGTCTTTTTTCCCCTTGCATATTTACTAGTATAAAAATATGTGCAACTCATTATGTGAAAATGTAACTAATATTGGGATCCCTTTGTTTAGAAATTAGTGTTACTGTTAAAATGTATATAATTATAATTTGAGATTGCAAAAAGCTATTGAGAACTCAAGGGGTTAACCTAAGAGCAGTTTTAAGCCTTTTTTCAAACTCTGTGGAGAAGGGGCCTCAGTTCTGGGACATTGTGTTCTTGCTGCACCTGCCTCAAACTTACAAGAACATAAAAAAAAACAGAATGCTTGTTAAAAGGGGGTTGCAAAGACTTATAAGAGAGAAAGCTGCAATGTTTTGAGGGACACAGAGATTAAAGAAAAACTCAGATGGATTTTCTCTGTTTATTCTGCCTTTGTAAATAGTTATTCTGAACAATTTTCTTTTTTTATGTTACTGATAGTAATAATAAAGACTTTTTGCAAATTCTACAACTGCTTCTGGGTTTTCCTAAGCTTCCTGACCTGTGCCTCAACAACAGGTATTGGACACATGGAATGGCCTTCTTGAGGAGGTCATGGGGTCAAAAACAGTAGGGGAATTCAAGAATGCATAGGACAGACATAAGGCAATTTTAGTGGAGGGGGTAGGAGGAAGTAGGCTGTTGGTTAACTTGGATCTGCAGCTTATCCAACAGGTAGGGAAATGGGCAGACGGCATGGGCCAAACAGTCCTTATCTGCCATCAAAGTCTATGTTTCTACATGTGATGTGGTTTAGAACCAGGATGACTACGTTTATAGAGATTTAATGTACTGTCAGCTGATGTCTCTTGGCCAATGTGATTTCTAGATTTTTTTCTTGCCATTTTATAAAAGCATGTATTTTAACTCCATGCATAAGTGTATCTTGTTCCTTCCTGGCAAGAAACATCTAACCTTCACTTAATATCGAACATAGTAAACAGTATTTATAGACTGCAAATGAAATTTTTTCAATGATCTCCTTATATTGTTGTTGTAGGGTACAGTATTTCATCATCTATACTATGTTAAAAAGTATATTTTACACTAATAAAATAGTTCTGGAAAATTCCAAATACATTGCCTTACACAAATTTATATTTTGCAACATGTCACACAATTCCATTTTAGTATTAGTAAATGTTCTGTCTTCCTCAGCAACAGTCCTTTGTAATACAGTTTTACCACTCAAGAAGAGGATAATAAACAGACTCATTAATAAAGGATCTATGTCTTTCTCAGTTAAGGCACTTATCAAGACAGCAATAAGACTATAACATTTAAATAACATGTTTATAAACCTACAATTGTAAAATACTAAGAAAAAAATAAAATACAATGTTCACCCCAAGCCTTTACTTTCAAACCTCAATCCAGGTACATCAATCATTAAAAAATATACGACCAAAGAGTCATGCCCAAGCCCCAGTTTTCTTGGCTAACTCCGGAAGACTCTTTACTTTGCCATCATACTCAGCCACTGGAATCAGCCACCGCCACTTCACAGACACCACTGCATCTGACTGCAGATGTTAAAATAGCCCCTTACCCCTCCCACAGTGGCCCTGCCACTGCAGCTGATAGGTTAAGGTGGACTAATTGGCAGGAAGTGCGAGCAAGTAGCAGCAAGTTGCGTTAATTGAGTGCTTCAATGCAACATTAGCTACAACATGTCAAGCAAATACTGGTAATACCAGCAGCATCAGACCAGACTCTCAGATGTTAAGGCAGCAGGAGTTAACAAGACTAGCACTCAGCAGGAGCATATACCATGTATCAGGCAGAGCTGTCATTCAGAGGTATGCTGGGTTTTCCTCTCACTTGCCTTCCCATCCCTCCCTCCTCCCCATAGTATGGGCAGCAGCCATTTGACCCACATGCAACCACAGTGCTTTATGGGGGGAGCAAGCTCCCTGCTCTCCCACAGGTGTCACTGTGGTGCTGACCTCTCCTGCCATCCCTCCCCGGGTGGAGCACACTGCCCCACAACAGCTGCTCTAGTCCTCATCCACTTCATGATGTGACTCACCAAGTACATTCCTGAACCCACGTCACCTGTGCAGCAGCGTGACAGGCTGCCTGGCTAGGCCATCGCAGCACCCCCATCAATCCTTTTAAAGTATTTTAGTCCTTCCTGTATTTCACCTTTACTATTCTGAAATATATATTTTTTAGTATTAGTTAATATTTTAATAGGATCAGAGATCCTCAGTGGAGGGCTTCAAGAGAGGGTGGGACAGACACAGAAAGCAGATGTATCAGATGATGGCCTGGCCCAGGGGAGAGGGGATGGACGATAGGGGTTTCTGGAACACAAGGGGGGAGTCCTTGACACCCAACTAGGGATCTGAGATTCAAGCAGCGTCGATAGACCATGAGGCCTAATCTGCTGGCAATTAGTATGTTAGTATGTTAATCCAGAAACCTTGTGTCAGAGGTCACTTGTGGCCCCACCCTCATGCTGAATCTCATGGTGCAGTGGTCCTCTGAGCAGTGGGGCCTCCAAGCTAACATCCCTAACAATGTGCTGGTTGCACAACAACAGGTCGAGTAATGCCTCCTACCTTGTGGCTGCACTTAACCACTGTGTATGGATTTAGTCCTGTGTGACATCCACAAATACTTGCCCCTTCTGGCTCCTAGCTACCTATGTCTCTCAATCTATGCTTGGAAGGTTGAAGTCTCCCATTAACACTATTCCTGCCAGTCATGATGATTTCCATATTCCCCTTTTCAGGACATCATCTATTTCCACCGATTAATCTGGGGGTCTACACACTACCTCTGTCCTGTGTTTCCCTCCCCCCCCACTTCTATCACTTGAAGTCAAAGTGATCCCTTTCACCTCCTTAAAAGGACTCTGTCAACCTTTTTTGAAAGATACTTTTTTAGTTGAAAACCAACATTTTATGACTGCTTACCTTCTCTAAACTCACTGATGTTGCTGGTTGTTTTATCTGCTTTCTTTCTTAGCAGAGCTGAAATGTATGCTAATGGTGTAGTAATACCCAGCCTTGTTTTGTTTACTCCTTTATCTACTCTTACTGCATAGTTCCTGAACATTAGGAACACCCCAAATAGTGCAGTCACCCATGAGGCGGGAGTGGAGAGCAGTGGTTTGCAAGAGCTCTGTGAGGGAGACAATCCAAAGCAAACAGTACCTCCTTCCACTGCTGGCAGCCAATAGCAGCAGGTACTCACCAAAACCTGGAAGAATAAAAGAGAAAGGGTGCTTTATGTAGTCCGAGACAGCAAGAGCAGCCAAAACATAGGGCAGCAAGTGCCAACAGTGGGAAGGGGCTCATATGACCCCCTCACTCCACCCCAAGGAGCTGATTCAAGGAGGGGGCAGGAGAGGAGAACAGCGGCTTGCAAGCTCCATGAGGGAGCCAATCCAAAGCAAGCCACACCTCCATCCACCAGCGGCAGCCAATAGTAGCAGCTGCTTGCCGTAACCAGGAAGTAAGGGGGCACCTACTTAAGGACTAGACCATCAAGCGGCACCCCCACACTAAGCACACTGGTGCTAAGGACTCACGTGACAAGGACATCAATGAGAGGAGTCTGCCTGGAGTCAACCCAGGAGACAGCTGACAGCCAGTGTCCCTGTCCATTGTACCTCAGGTAAGGATTATTTTGCTTCGGGGAAATAAAGAGAATGGGGGTAGGAACTTTCAGGGTACCCGAGTCTAGGTAATGCTATATTCATAGGACTAGGGGCCTGCTAGACAGTTTGTTGTGTAACTGAAAATGCAAAGGCTTGCTGGTAAGTAACCCAAGAAAGTAGTGAGTGGGGGATGGACTTGCTGGAATTTCTGTTGTGAAACTGTAATTGTGGAGACTGAACAATAACAGTGTGGGGGTAATGGGGGCTAGTTGGAAAGTGTTGTGTAAGTGTGAGGGTGCAGACTGGCTGGCAAGTAATGCGGGTAGCAGTGGGAGTGGGACTGGGCATGTGGAAAATTTGTAGTTGTGTAACTGGGTGAGGAGACGAGCTAGAAATTATATTTGGGTAACAGTGGATGGGGCAAGGGAGCTTGCTTGAAAGAGTTGCTGAAAAAGTGGTAGTGTGGGACTTGCTAGATATTCTGTTTAGGTAACAGGTGGGTAGCCTGCTGGCAGCTGTTTCATGTAGGTTGCAGTGAGGGGACACAGAAACCAAGGGATAGGTGAAACTCCTTATATAGGGTAAGGGAATAAAATGAATTCAAAGGAATAAAATTACAGATAGAGCAGGACGTAAAGGATAACGGGAGTGATGCAGTGCAGTGACAGTGGAGATGCAGTCTTCAGGGAGACCTTCTGGAGGCTACATTGCTGTCTCATCTACGTGCACCTCTGTGGGCTGATGGAGGAGGTTGCCAGACTCAAGACTGAGTTAGCTTGGGTTCGGAGTACCTACTCCCCCATCCAGGGACCTCTTAGTCTGCTACTGCTACCTCAAAGGGTGTCAAGAAGAAGGCGTGGCTGAACAATGGTGGGCTTGGGGAGGGTAAGGGTGAAGGAGTATAGGCACATCACCCATCTGGTATCACTACAGAACTTCTGTGCCACACTGGTTGGGCAGCAATGTCCCACAGAGGCACCCGAAGTAGTAACCAGGGTAGAAGTGGGGTGTCCTCCATAGTGGAGACCCCAAGAGGGCTGGAAGAGGACCCCAGAGTAGCAGAAAGTGAATCCTGGTGGAGGACTCCATAGTGAAGGGGATACAGTTGGGGCAGGTAGGGAGGAGGAGGAGAGGGAGGTTAGGTGCTTTTCCAGTGCCATGGCTCGAAGGCATTGAAAGTGGATCCAAAAGATCATTGGGGCAGTAGGAATGGAGGGAAAGCTGGACATCATTGTCCATCTAGGGACTAATGGCCTGGCTAGGGATGAGCCAGAAATAGTTCAGGAGGTGTTTAGGGAATTGGGGAAGGTTATTAGGCAATTAGCATGATCTGTGACCTTCCTGGAGGTGCTGCCAGTCTACAACAGGGGAAGGACAGGATTCTCTGCACCAGGATCTTCAACGAATGGTTGAAGGAATGGTGCAGAGAGGAGGGATATGGATTAATTGGGACTGGGGACCCACCTGGAGAGACAAAGGCCTGTACAGGGGCAACTGTCTGCATCCATCCTTGAGGGGAACTGTGGTCCTCAGTGAATGGTTTAAATGCTACATTGGCAAGCATTTAAACTGGCTGAGAGGGGAGGCGGAATGAGGCAGGGAGACAAACTCCCCCTGTACACATGCTTACAAGCTCAGTAGTGGGAATCCAGAGGCATAGAAATCCCCAAAGGAACCAATGAACATAAGAATCCAGGGTATAAGGGGATAGAAGGAAGGGAGGTAGTAAGAAGACTAGTGGAGAAAATAAGGGAGGGCAAATTGGTAACATGGGGGGGTGGCAGTACAATCTGGAGAGCCATGTGTGCAAATGCTCAAAATCTGGCAATAGGATTACAGACCTAGAGGCCACCATGACAGAAGCAGACCAGGGTGGTGTTGTGTAACCCCTAGGTGGCGCTATTCCAAAGGCTACTACCCCTGCCTGTCCTTCTAAAACAAGGTTGAGGGGCCTGGGTTCCAAATTAACAATTACCGAGATTCCCCTACCCTCAGTAAACTCAATGAGTTGGTGTCTCCACCCAGAGTAAGGTATGTGGGGGTGTCTATCCCACCTGGTATAGCCTTCTGGGAAGCTATAACCACCTACCAGCCCACCTAGTGACAAAGTACCTTTGCGATGGATACAACCCTTTTCAGCAGGGAACACACAAGTAGCAATGAACATTAATAATATGTTCACACCCCTTGCACTTACCACCAGAGTCTGTGGAGCCCCCTGAAAAGCAATATCACATGCAAGCACGCATTTTCAAATGCTATTACCCAAGCCACGGTGAAGTTAAACCAGACAATAATTTGCTCCTGAGTCTGCTCAACAGTGAAACAATGAATTTGATTTATTGAGGGTATGTGAACAAGGGAAGGGTGCAAATCTGGATAAATGATTGCTAAGCTGGTATTAGCCAGGATATTTTGCATGCAATTTCTTTAGTCCCTTAAGTACAATCTTACATACGTATATACAAACATACATATGAAATGCCAGTAGAAACAGGCCTCACAGTCTATTGAGTCTGCTCATTTATGCAGCTAGCCCCCTCAACTTGCAGCTACCCCACCCTCCCTTCCCCTCCTCACAACAAGTCTGCAGTCTTGCAACTACTGGGTACCCAGACTGTGATGCTGGCTAGCCAGAATGGTGCCCAGGGTTGCAGCTGTTGTTGAGGCCCTTGATGGGAAGAAAAGATGATTAAACGTGCACAAAGGCCTTGACTATCTGTATCCTCGGCCAGTCGGCCTAGTCCACTGAAACCCTGTAAAATCCACTGAGGTTAATCAGATGGTAATACAGAATAATTCAAGAGCTTGTTGCAGGGAGCTACCAAGTTTACTCACAGCACCAGTACGTAGAAGATGGCCTGGTGAAATGAAGACCTGTTGCAGAGCACTGAAGACCATGGGGAAGTTGGGCGAGCACAACGCACCTCTGCTTCATGGCCTTTCCCACCAGGTGATCACAACCTGCGATGCCTTGCTGCACAGGGGCTGTATCCCCAAGCAAGTCTCTCATCAAGAAAACTGTAACTGGTGCAGGAATAGATGGCTTGGGCCGGGTTTGGCATGAGCCCAAGGTTGGATAAAACACTTCTGGCTAAGTTCAGTTCTTTTGGCTGGTGAAAGCCTCCAGCTGGCTGACAACTTGGCCAAACAAGTCAACTGGCTTCTGGTGGCAAATAGGCATCCCTGATTAGTAGGACTTGGCCCACCTCAAGCATTCAGCACGTTAAATGGAAACAGCATCCACTCCTCCACTTCTCAGTTTGGCTTCAGGCTGGCTTGCAGTTACAGACACTCTGCTGAACAAACCTTTCAACCTGCTGAAGCAGTCTCTGGTGACCAGTTCTCAAACTTGGGACCACAGACACACCCGGAGGAAACTAGACTTTTCCTAGGCCAAAATCCCACAAACTTGAACAGGGCTCCTCACTCTACGGAGTCCTGGGACGAACTGCTCACAGTTTGAAATCAGTTCTCGTATTAGTCCATTTTTCTTGCATTCCAATTGGTCAGGGGGAGCTGTCAATGACAATCTTGTGCTCCCATTGATTCCTTTAGGCATCAAATCTTAGAGTTCACAGTTTCTCCCAAAGGTACCTGAACTAAGGACCCCTCAAGGTCCCCTGTGTCCCAATTGGTCCAATTCCTGTAAATCACAGACCAAACATGGTGGCTCCCATTTGGATGTATAAACTGCAAGAAGGCAGGTTAAAACAAGCACTCTAATTCAAATACAACAAATTAGAAGTAAATATTTATAATACCAGTTAGGGCTCCCTCTACTCTAACAGCGACAGCAGAGTAGAACAAATCGGGCTGATGTCCATCTGATCACAAGCGCTGAAGCACTCAGACCCCTAGCCCAGGCCATTCACATCACATTGGAAGTGTCACATAAAGATAAAGGGCAGACACGAAGGCACATCATGGCACTCTCACACAGATCAATAGGCCACCAAATAACCATGGATTTATTGTTTCCAATGGACATCTGCCTGGCAGTAGGCATTGCTGGAGCCCTGGGAGACACTAAAGGTAAGCCCCAAATTGGTGAGGGGGGGAAGACTACACTCTCCCTTGCCTAGGAAACTTGGCGTCCACATCAAGTCAATACACAAATAACAGTTTTACTTAGTGTAATACTATTTTTCACTATATACAGGTTGCAACCATAAATCACAATATACAGTACATTACTGCACAGTTTAATCATCAATAGTTACAGTAAATCATGCTTTACTTGTAAATGGCATTTTTATACAAGTTCAAAGTTTTTTTTATTGATCGACTACAAGTCTTTACAAATACATAAAAACACCAAAAAATACATTTTAAAATCTGACATACAATTTGATTTGCCAAAGATTTTCAGAATGACACTATTTAAATGTGCAATAATTCCGATATGTCAAGGTTTTTGGAATGCTGAAAACCCTTAATAAGTATTCCTTTGACTTGTTTAAATTTCAGATTCCTATGTAAGTTCATCATATACTCTGTTTCACATTTATATTCGGCTCCATTGAAACAGATGATGTTACAGTAAAGGCTTATAAGCCTTACAATGAATTTACTTATAGATTTTACAACAAACTGCTATTCCCTACTTACATACTTCTTTATAAATGTAATGTTGCAAGAAACCCACACATTTTTTGTAATACATCTAAATTTTCTGTATTAAATAGATGCAGAACCATTTGGTTAGGAGGGCAGCCAAGACCCCCCAAAACATCACTGAGTCACTCCTGTCTTCTTACTGAATAAAGAGGGTATAATAATAAAATATGTTTAAGATCATCCTTATTATTTGTGTTGCATTTACAATACATTCTGTTATATCCTGATCTTTTCTGGGAGAAATTTACATAATTTGAATTATAAAGTTCCATCTGGAATCTTGTGAAAAGCCACCTTTGAGAAGGATTAGATAACATTCTTCAATATGGTTCTTACCGGTGTTTTGTTTTTAACTGTTTGTACCATTTTAAATACTTAAGCTTATTTAAATGTTCTAAATCCTTAACTATAGCTGTGTCCCTTAATCTATTTATCATTTATAATACTATTTCTTCCTTGGGCCTTAGATAAATCTCATATAAAAGATGACCAAGTCTCAATGGAAATAATTCCTTTTTGATTATTTATTTATTTAGTTAACTTTTGTTGATCGGGTAAGTGCACTAAACAAATTCTGCCTATTTTCAGGCACGACCCGGGGGAGGGGGATACAGATGAATGCCAACCAACCTTGAAACAAAGTAAGCAGTTGGTGGTATTTTTAGTGAATGGGGGGGATATTTGGCCAGGGCACTGGGGAAATTCCCCTTCTCTTTTCGAGAAGTGCCATGAGATCTTTTAATATCCACCTGAACTACCACCAGAACTGGCAGATGGGACCTCGGTTTAATGTCTCATCTGAAAGATGGCACCTCAGGAGTGCAGCACTCCCCCATGTTGCACTACAGTATGAGTATTGGGATTTAACCTAAGTGACTGGTGTGGGGATAGAACTCACAGCCTTCTGATCTCCCGGCCTCAGAGGCAAGAATGCTACCTGCTGAGTCACTGACACTGGTGCATATATTTGAATATATGGAGAAGTGAATCCCTGTGTAGAGTATTCTATGTGTTCCTCCATACATATCCTGGGCAACCGAAAAGACTGCAATTGAAATAATGTTAATAGAAATATTATCTGTCTTTCCTTTATTAATATTGTCAATGAATGTTGCCTGAGCTCTAATCTTAAAACTTCTCCTGGAACTGATTGTGGCAACTTTAATAGATGTCTATATAATTTATTTATGATGATTTCAAACTTTTTCACTTCCATGAATGCCCAAATCTCTGCCCCGTATAAAATACTAGATTTTGTTTTGGCATTAACAACTTTTAGGGCAGCTGACATTGATCCCTTGCCTAGCCTAGCACTGAAACTTTTGAAAGCAGAAAAAGCATTTTTCAGTTTTGTCTTAAGTAAGTTTATTTGCAGTTTCCATAGACAATTTTCAGCAATTCTAATATCTAAGTAGTCAGAATATTTTGTTGTTTCAATTCTATCCTTAAATATGTATAGATTATAAGTTTTTTTTATTTTATTGCCGAAAATTAAAATGTTTGTCTTGTCCTTATTAAAAATCAATTGATTTTTACTGCATAATGCTGAAAACTTGTTTACCTTTCTCTGTAAACCTAAAAATGATGTAGATATTAAAATAATAGTATCTGTGTAGGCTAGGCAGGGGACTTTCTTACCTTTGATTGATGGGAGTGAAATTCTGAATTCTCTAGATCCTCTATGATGTCGTTAATGCACTGTATATATTAAACAATGTGGGTGCCAACAAGCAACCCTGTCTAACCCCCACGGTTGTTCTTAATTGGGGAGGTTAGTGCACCTTTCTGATTATATTGTATGGTTATCCAACTGTTTGTATATAAATTTATTAATATTTTTAACAGTATTAAATCTATGTTTAAACTTTTAAGTTTTTTCCAAAGTAGGGTATGACTTACACTGTCAAAAGCTGAGCTAAGATCTATGAAACAACAGAAAAAGTTTAGCTTTTTTAATCTTAACATTTATTTTCATATTAAATGAAATAAAACTAAACAGTGTTGTTGAGTGAGCGGCCTTGTCTAACACCATTTTGGTACTCACTAAGTATTTCCTTCTCAGTTAACCAATCTTGAAGTTTCTGTAAGATTATTTTTGTATACAATTTTTTGTGATGCATCTAGTAGACTTATTGGTCTATGCATCCTAGGATCTAGAGAATTACCTGTTTTATATAGTAGGAAGATGATACTTCCCTTCCAGCTTAAGGGAGGGTCTCTGCCTTGAGCAATGTAATTAAATAGATTTTTAAATATCAATATCCATCTATCTATAAATAATTTATAGACCTCTGCCGCTATTTTGTCAGGTCCAGGAGCTTTATTCAAGAGTGTTTCCATTATATCTTTATATATATATATATATATATATATATATATGTGTATATGATTCATTGATGTAAACTGAAAAAGGAGCCATAGAGTATTCCCTATATTGAATCGAAGAACTAAAGGACTGAAAATCCATTTCTTCAGTATCTGAAATATACAGTTTCCTAAAATGTTCTTCCCATACTATTGGGGAAATGTGGGCTTCAGTGTCATGTGCATAGGCATTATAACCCTGGCTAAAGTCCAGAATTTTTGTGACTCTTTTTTGTATGCAGCCACAATTAGTCGATCCCACAATTTGTATAATACTTGACTTTCTCTCTAACAATTTCTTATACTCTTTCCTAACTTTAATAGATGGACATTTTCTTTAGTTCTATTAGCTTTAAAATATTTAGCTAATTTATGAATTTCATTTTTACTCTTTATACATTTTTTGTTTAACCAAGTGCATTGTGTTATTTTATTGGTACAATTAATTTTTAGAAAAGGTCTAATCTGTATGTTTAGTAAGTCCCAATGTTTTACCAGATCTGAACCCTAAGCAGGATCCTCCAACCCATTAATTAGTTTTTTAACTTCCGAGTCCTAAAATAATTTTGAGAAATATTCCCTTGTATAGGTGGTCCGACATACATGTTTGTTATTTAAAATGTCCATACCATCCTTACTGTTAATGTTTTGTGAATCAACAAGGCACCTACTAGATGACTGGAACTTGCAAGATAACAGTAAAGAAGCAAAAGCAGATTCTACTGGTTTACCTATACTGAATCATCAACATCATTGTCGAAGTTTGACATAGCGAGATCCCCAATGTCAACAGGTGAAATTTTGCCTGTCTGACATTGGAGTATTTCTATCGGGGGGCTATGCCCCAAACCCCCCATGGGGCCTGTGCCCCCCATACCCCCTTCTAAAGATTATCAACTCCAAGTTGGAGTTGATTTGAAGGGAAGGTGACACATGATGAAAGGATAAAATTTCACCCTCAGGTCCCCCACAGCAACAATTTCAAAACCTGTCAAAATTGTCACTGTGGGGGATTTCACAATAAAAGTTTCATTGTTTGGTCAGCACATTAATTCTACTCTGTCCAGTATTTTCAGATCCAAGACATCTTCAAAGATTGTAAATTTACCCAAATCAGATCAATTGTAGAGGAGCCTAAACCTCCCGTGTAAGTAAATGCCTCCTCCCTATCTCCTGGGATTCAGCTATTTAAAAGGCAGAAGTTATTTTCAGAAAATAGCTTAATAGATTTTTTTCCTTTCTTGTGACATTTCTTCTGTGTTGTATTTCTACTCCTGCTTATTCTTGCATTTAAAGTCTTAAATCCCTCATACAGATCTGAATATATATCTTCTGTTTATCTGATGTAATTCTTGCATTATAATCCCCCATAATGACTATTTCTTCCTGGTCATATTTATCTTTGCATAGAGTCAAGAAATTCATGAACTGTATCCAGATATCTGAAAATAATTTATGTCTTGGCAGGAAATAAATGTTAATAATAACTAATTTGGCATTTTCTCTCGATAACTTAACTGCTAAAATGTAATCTGATGCTGTTGGTATAAGTAATACTTTCAGATTCAAATGAGTTTTTATATAAGTAGCTAATCCTGCTTTATTGTGACCATGTTTGTTATCCTGTATGGAATAAACTGAGAAACCTGGAATTTGTAATACACTTGTACTCTGTTTCTTGAAAACACATAATATCCCATTTTGATAAAAAAGATTTTGAATCCTTATATTCTAACTTATAGGATAACCCTTCTATGTTCCAGGATAAAATACTGTAAAAAAAATAAGACACCGTTTAATTTCTGCCAATTGAATCAGTAAATTCCTTTTCATTTTGTCAAAATACTTCAGGGTTCAGTATTGAATACTTATTGGAACAATTAAGTTCAAAAAGTATGTTACTCTATTCATTTTTATTAGACTCTGGTTTTAATGTGGTAGATTCTCTTAAAAAGTCTGAGCTCACTGTGTATATACCAATATTATCCAGTACATGTGAAGCTTTTAATACCATATCGGCCAATTTTGTGCTTTTAAATGTGACATCAATTTGAGAAGAGAGAGCAATTTTACTATAAAGTGTAATGGAGTTTCGAGAAATATTTATATCCAATGCTCAGTCATGAGGCAGTATAGTGCAGTGTTTTAAGGCTCTGAGCTGCAAATTTGGAGACCTGGGTTTGAATCCCACAGCCCCCACTTGCATACTGTGTGACCCTGAGCAAGTCACTTAACTTCCCTGTGCTCCCAAGCCGCACCTGTAAAAAAGCTTTCAACTTAGTGTGCCACTCTTTATTAAAACAATTAAAAAAATTAAAAAATCTGAAAGTTGTTGTTTAACTAACCTTACTGGATCTGTGGGGTCTAATTTCCAGCCAAAGATTGGCACAGTTTTGCTTTCCCATGTTTCTAGCTGTAGTCTTTCAAATTTAAATACTGTGTAATTAATTCTGTTGGCTCTTGCTGTGTCTTCCTCACTATACATTTTTTCCCTACTGATACTTTTTAACTGTTGTGGGTTCTGAATTTATAATTCTGGGTACCACTATTGGTGCTACCATTTTAATTCTAGAGCAGTTTGAATTTTAGCTTGTTGCCATATATCCAAGGCTAGTTCCCTGTCACCTAGGTAAAGTAAAACACAGTCTGGGAAGTTTGTATTTGGAGGTCTCAACACACAGACCTCATGTTTTTCTGGTACCTTAAAAAGGTGGTGTACTAAATTCAACAAGGTTTCCAGTGATTCACCATCTTATCTATCAATCTCGTGTATCTCAATAAGATATTCTTTTTCATTCTTTGCTATCTTATTCTCTGAATTTACATTCTGAGTTCCTTCTTGTGGCTCAGCTTGTGTCCTCTCACCTTGTCTGGTTGCAGTTTCAGAGGTCTTGACTTCCCTTCCTTGATTCTTCTATATTAATAATTTCAGTTTCTCCCTTCCTTTCTATAGCTTGGCCAATACTTTCACTTATATTTATCATTTTAGGTCTAGTTTGCTTTTCATAGTGACACTGAAAATGAGGTGAAGTATTATATGACTCAGTCAAATTTGGGATAGATCCTTCCATGGTTTTATTGTCTGATTTAAGTATACCAGGCATCTTATCATTAGCAATTTATTCTTTACATTTTTGCTTTCCCTTTTTATTTTTACCTTTTTCTCTTTATGATTTTTGCCTTTTTTATGTCCTTTCCACCCTTTCTTTAAGTATTCCTGTTCCAGTACTTCCTTGCCATGGTCTTTACTAAATGGGACTGGTAAAGAAACTTGTATTGCCTTGTTTGTTTGTTCTTTTATTAAGTCTGCCTCCTTTAAAGAGGCAGAATTCAATAAATTTCCTTCCTTCTTTGATCTCGTATTTTCTAATAGAGCTTGATTATAAAACATATCCACCCTTAAGTTAGCCAATTCCTCCTTAATTGCCCACATATTTTCCAAGATGACCACATTGGCATAATAGGGTTTTTTTATGATTTCAAAAAAAATTTTGATAGGGAGGAAGAGGAGAAAAAATTACCTTCATTGGTAAAATATTTCTTCTTGTAATTTATTTAGGGAGGATTTGTTTCATCATTATTTGGTGCCCTACCAGGATCTTCTTGTCACATTGATATTCCTCTTAAATGATCATCCAGGTTTAAAATTTTTAGCCCTTCAATTATATGGCTACAGTTCTCATTAACCAAGGCCAGATTATCAGGACTTGATATTTTCGTGGATGACTCTGACCCTTTTTTATTAGTAGGTTTTTCTTTCTGATCATTCCCTAATAAATTTTTAATATTAGTTTCTGACAGGCTAGCCCTTGAATTTTCTTGGGAAAATAAATGTGGAGAAGAGTAGGCCTGAAATCTTGAATCTGCTTTGGCTTGGTCTGGGTTATCTAGAATTGAGACAGAATTGTCATAGGGGTCATACAACTCCCAATCATAGGGTAATAGCAAAATGCCTTCACCCACACGTTTTGATGAGTCTCCATATGGGGTTCCAATACCCCGTATATTGCTTTCATTTAATATAACATTTGTGGTTGTTGCCCCAAATTTCTATTTCCCCTTAGGCTGCTTTTCTAACAAGGGCCTCTGTACCAGCTCCCTAGGTATAGATGCTGATACTAATTCCAAAGTGTTTGTTAAAAAATCTATCTTAGAAGCAGTTATATTTGTGATAAACTTCATAATTTTAGTTTGTTTATGAATTTCATTGATCTGCGCTTCATCTATACTGTCTTTATTAAAACCTTTCCCTTTTTTCCCTTTTTTGTTTTGTGTTCTACTAGATTTTGATGTCCATCTGAGAAAGAACAATTTCTACCACTTCTTGTGGAAACCATAATAATGCTAGTGAAATTGATCTACCAAAATAATCAAAGTATAAGTTACAACTTTCCTATAATATTTAAACCAGCTAAATACTTTTTCAGGGAGTGGAGAAAGAAAATTATCTAGCGACCTTAAAATCCTAGCTTTATATATAAACTACAGTATTTTATATATACTATACACTCTTACACAACACTGCCCCAACATATAAAGTACATATAAAGTGCCAAAATGATGCAGTCTCTTTTAGTTTGTAAAGTCTCTGAAATATTAATTCCTTTTTAAAGTACCACAGACTTTTGGGATCCTCTTTATATTATCTCTTTCCAGTTCTTGTTCCCATTTATTTCTTCTTCTAGTTTAAGTTTAAATTCACTTGATTCAGCTTCACAAAACTTGTTTTGACCAGTTCCAAGATTATGAAACCACGAGGATATGTTCTGGGGACTTTGTGAATCAATAGACTGTTGTCCAAAATCTGCTAGCAAAAAGAGTAAGAAAATACCAGCAGAAATTGGATAGTAGTGCTAAAAACTTATGCTTTGGTTTTAAAATGCTGTTACAATAAACTTTATTTATTAATATACACATCAAAATATTTCCTAAGCACTCCAAAATCTCAAAATGAGCTTGCTCCAATATAGTTCCTTCCTCTATGACTATCAAATAATCTTTTTACCACGAGGAACATATAATTATCGCTTTCTTGTATAAAAACTTATGTAACTCTATCATAAGTAACACCTCTAACTTGACTTTTTGTCAAAAATGACAGTTTAAGTATTTATCAACATCAATAAGTACCTTTGTGGTAAAACATAGCCCTTTTATCACACGTGACATAGCCTTTAAACCAATTGTTTAGCAGGTGCTTTCCTGACCCAAAATATGCATTGCCTTTAAGATACTTCCCAGTAAACTGCAAGAGCAGCAAAAACAGAGAATAAGAATCAATTTCCTTTTGAATGGTCTAAGGTTTTAACTTTAATATCTTTAAGTATTTTTGAATGAGTCATGATAGATTGAAATATACACCATAGGTACTTAACATACCATTTTCATCTGGTAAGGGATACAATACAGTCTTCGGTCCTGACTTATCACCTTTACGGACGTATCCAGTTTATCTCTGTTTTTTGTTGCTTTCACTGCTTTATACTTGTAGTCCTATCAATTCAGGTTAAAATATTTATCACCCAAAGCACTGAATGACTTTTAGTTGGATACACTTTAGAGAATACATGGCTCATCTCGGCAGAGGTGTTGAAAACAAAAGCAGAAAGAACACCAGCGCCTGCGCACTTTTGCTCTAAAGCCACTCCGTACAATCAGTAAATCAAATAATTGTAAAGTGCTTCCTGTAGGCAACAACTTCACCTGTCTGTGCTAAAAGTGGCCACTCCAGTCATACAATTATTACACAAGCAATCAGACACGTAGGCAATCCAATATTACTACTTGAACCCAGGAGGTTTTTAGAATGTTTTTATACCCCAAGATAGATAGTCTATAGTTAATTTATCAATTAGCAGGCTTAACAGCTGTTTCAGCTATATCTATTCATTGATAGCTAAGACAAATGGTTCCAGCAATTAAATTCAAATTCAAAAGGCAATTTGTAATAATTCGAATTAAAGATGGTACATAGTTAATTTACAAAGCGTGGCATTAACTAAATATACCTTAGATTATACAAAACTATCTAAAGTCCTATGTTTTTTGAGGATACCCTAACACCTTAATTTCTAGGTCAATCGTACTGGAATTTCCAAGCACACCCAGTGTTATCAATTTTCAGGGCACCCTCAATCTGCCCCTCCACAAGACACCCTCCATTCTCAAATGCTGCAACTACCAGCATGCACAGTTAAACACACAGCTAGCTCACAATAAACTTTTAGTTGCAGTCAAACACCTATCAAATTCACTAGTAAGTTCCAACACTCCCAATAATGAAATGGATAGTGGAGAAATGTCAGAACAAAAACAGAAAAATGAATAATGTGCTATGCAAAATAAATGCAAAAATGATTTAAAAAGCCAGTATAAAGAGTAGGTTCTCTTGCTGTGTTTTCCACTAAATTCAGCCAGGGATTCATTTTTTAGAGAAAACAAGTGCTGCTCATCCTGCTGGCTGATCCAGTATCTGTGGCTTCACCCTCTGCAGAGCTTATTATTCTCGAGGCTCTCCTGGACTTCTGCCACCTCAGACTCCGGGAGGAGAGTACCCAGAGCAGAACACACAGCCCTTAATCAACAGCTTTATTTGTGACTTAAGGTGTATTGGAAAGGCTGCGCACAGGGTTTCACTGCTGGGTAGGTGATAAAATAAAATAAACCCTTCCAATCACACTTTCACCAGATGGTTTTAAGGCAACTGTGGCATATCTGAATTAAACTTGAAAAACACCTTGCACAGCCCTGCTTGTGATGTTCATTACTACTCAGCAGCACAGTGCAGTGTCACAGGAAACAGGAAACTGGCAGTGAACGATCTTTCATTTTTATAAGCAATGGTATTAACCCAAACAGTTGCATTTTCCTTTTAACATTTATTTTTTCATTTTCATATTGTCTCAGTTAGTTATTCATTACATTCTCCCTGGAAATTCTTTCATACCTTGACCAAAGTGGCTGGTAACCTAAACCTGTCAGCTACTTTGGGAACTCTGTAAAATTGACCCCAGGCATATTGGTTGAAGGGTTTTATCACTGACTTAGAAGCTGCAGTGAATCCTATCTTAGGAAGGGAGTTAGCTGTAATGTACACCACTTTATGGATTACATTCATAGGAAGGTCTATAAGCTTTCCTGGGGAATCATACATAAGGAGTACTACAGGTTTGACAACTCTCTCTGATCTTCTAGGAATAGGGAGCACAGGCATAGTCCTTTCAACATCAGCATTCAGGTTCATGACTCCTGGCTCGTCGTCTACCAACAAAGCAGCTTCTGCAGGATGGGGCACCTCTGCACTCTCTGTTTGTTCAGAGTTGAAAGTATTACTTGTTTTTGTGGTAGCACTTGCATTTTCTTGTTCTGAAGACTTTAGATTATCTGTAAGGGTTTTTTCAACAAAATTGAATCATCTAGCACACTGCTGACACTCTCAGGATAACCAATACTGGTCAACATGAGGTCAGGTTCACTAGGCCCAGACACTTCAGCTTCAAATAAAGATTCCCCAGTGGGGTCCTCGCTTCCTTGGTCAGGAGTAGCTATTTCAATTTTAGATAGTTCCACAAGACTTAAAGAGTCAGCTACTTGTGAAGTCACACTTTGTACCTCATTTTCAGGTAACACAGGGGTAGTTGAGAGGGCTAGATTGCCAGGCAGTTCTGAATCTTCAGCATTATATTATTATAAGCAGGAATCCCCTGAAACAACTGAGCCAACTCAAAGGAAAGGTAATACACAGGCCCATATTCACCCACATCAGACTCAGAATTGACATAATCATTAACGACAGCATGACTCGTGGAAGGCTCAAGCCAGGAGGCTGGGCAGACTGATTTTCTGAGAGGCAGATCTGGTAAAGGCCCAGCTGGTGCATCCCTTTGCGGTACTGTAGCTAGGATAATTTCCCCAGTTGGAAGAAGGTGATTTCAATGGATGGTCTTTATAGATCTGGGATCTCCTTCTGGACGTACTTTATAGACTGGAAGAACATCCAACTTGCTTATGACTATGTAGGGAGTGTGACTCCAACAGTCAGCTATTTTGTGTTTTCCAGGCAAGCCCAAATGTCTCATCAAGATATGATCTCCGGGGCTGCAGCTCTTGGGCTTTGACTCTTTTATCGTGCCTTACTTTATTTGCTAGGTTTTTCTTGGCAGCCATAGTGTGAGCTAATTGGTAGGCGTGATTGAGTTGTGCTTTGAATTTGTGAACATATTGCAAATAGTGGTCAGCCTGAATTCCATCTTGGAACACTCCAAAGCAAATGTCTATGGGTAAGTGTGTTTCCCGACCAAATATCAGTTTATACGGTGAATAACCTGTTGCTTCATTGCAGGTGCAATTATAAGCGTGTACCAAGGTACTTATTTGTTGGCTCCAGCTTCACTTGTACTTTGGGTGAATGGTACTTAGCATTTCCAGTAACATCCAATTAAACATTTCAGGTTGCAGATCACCTTGCAGGTGATAGGGAGTGGTCCTTGACTTTCTCACACCCTAGAGTGATAGCATTTCCTTGCTTAAATGGCCTTTAAAGTCCCTTCCCTGGTCAGAATGGATCCACTGTGAGGCACCGTAGTGGATGAAGAATTTTTCAACAAGCACCTTGGCTACTGTGGCTGCTTTCTGGTCCTTTGTTGGATAGACCTGTGCATAATGAGTGAAGTGGTCTGCTACAACAAGTATATTTCCAATGTATTTGGCATTGTGCTCTAGACTTGAAAAGTCAATACATACAAGCTCCATGGGTGTACTAGTGGCGATGTTAACTAAAGGTGCTGCTCTTTGTCACCGGACCTTCCTTTGGAGGCATCTGCTGTAAGTTTTGATATACTGGTCCACATCTGCATTCATTTTGGGCCAGTAGAAATGGGATCTAGCTAAGTTGGCTGTCCTCTCACTGCCCAAATGTCCCAGCTGGTCATGGAGTGCTCTTAGGACCACACTTTAAAACTTGGAAAGCAACACTAGTTGCTTTTTAGTAACTTTGCCTTGTTCATCTGCGACTTCTCTGTAGAGTAGTTTATTTTGAAGTTTAAGTCTAGGCCCCTCTCTGAACAGTAAAGCAATTCTCTGATCATTGGACCATAGTTTAGAAACATCTTTTCTTTTGTTCATGGCATTCAGCACAAGTTTGATAATAGGATAGTGATACCATTCCCTTTGAATGTTTGCTGGAGTGAATTGAGGCAGGGGACTCAGAGCCAAAGCTGCAAAGTTGCAGTAAGCTACAGGAACACGAGTATCAGGAGGCCCCAAACAATCAACTATGCAGTTCACAGTGGCAGCAGATGAGTGTTCATCCGAGTCAAACATTTTGTATGGGGCCTTTATGGATTGCTCTGACATTCTCACCCACTCAGGATTTGAGGCAGGCCTTCTAGATAGAGCACTGGCATCAATGTGATTGAGGCCCAGACAGTACTCCACCAAATAATCATACATTGAGAGAGCTGACGACCACTTGTGCCTGGTGGCATCTAACTTGGTCAAGCTTTGGTCATACGTGAGGGGATTATTGTCTGTTTTTACCAGGATTTTGGCGCCATATAAATATGAATGAAACTGGTCTACTATCGCCCATTTCAAAGCGAGAAATTCAAGTTTGTGCACAGAATAGTTTTTCTTAGATGGGACCAAGCTTCTACTGACAAATGCCACTGGGCATAACCCTTCCTCATACTCTTGATAAAGCACAGCTCCAAGTCCACTCAGGCTGGCATCTGTGTGTAGTACCATATGGTATAGCTGGATCTGCATAGATGAGTATTGGAGCATGTGTAAATTAGTGAATGATGTCATAGAATGCTGTATCATAATCAGGGGTCCACCTGGCTCCAAATCGTTCATTAGGCTTGAAGTAGACTTTGTCACCCTCCTTCATAGCACCCCTTTTGTACTTTTGATTCATAGGGACCTACCCTTGAGTCAGATTCAATGGGTGGGATTATCTTTGTATAATCTTTAGCAAAGTACCGATAATACCCACAGAAACCTTGGAATCTTTGAATTTCTTTAAGGTTGTTAGCCCTTGGCCAGGTAGTTAAGGATTCTATTTTGCTCAGATCTGTCTAGATGCCTTCAGAAGATACAATGTGACCCACATACTTTATTTATTTATTTACTTTTGGTAAACGGGTGTGTGCACTAGGCATAAGAATGCTTATTTTCAGGCACGGCCCGGGACAAAACAGCTTGAAATACATAAGTGTAATGTGATGCAGCACATGAGATATGCAGCACAGTTAAGAGGGAATCATATACAATCAAATTTGGGGTATGAAGAGACATGGATTCAACATGCCAATCAAACTTGGGGTGTGGAGAAATATTGTACAGTATAATGCAGCTAAAATACAGTTTAGACAAGTAAAAACAAGATTGAAACAATGTGAGAAAACAGGCATTGCAAGAGAAAGCATACACAGAAACAATACAATAAGTGCCAGTTGTGTGGTTAATGAAACAGAGAGGAGAGGAAGGGAGAGTGGTAGGAAGCAAAGGAAGAGAGTAAGGGATGAGAGAGAAGACATATAAGGAGGGTATTAAGAGAGGTGGAGAAGAGATGTCAGAAGTGAATTACCTAGGGAAAAACAGAGGGCAGGGAGAAAGGATGGTCTAAGACAGATGAAAGCAAGTGCAGGGGCTAGTAGCATGCAGATGTTCATGGTGAAGTTTCTTAAAACTAGCATGGGTGGTCGCTTGACGAATAGTTTGAGGTATGGAGTTCTAGTACTTTGGAGCAGTGTATGAGAAAGCACGTGCACCCATATTGGTTCTGCATCTAGGGATGTGAAGAGGGGATTGGTCAGTAGATTGTAGCTCATAGGAGAGAGATTGTGACTGCAGCAGGGAGGCAAGGGATAGGGGGAGGCCTGATCTGGCAGTGCAGTCAATTAGTGACTAGACTGGAGTCGATGGGTGGAGGGGCAAGGCCATTTTAAGTCAGCATAGAGCTGGCAATGGTGTTTGTAATGTGGGGATGCAGAGGCATAGTGGCAGATGCTATTATAGGTGGTGTCCCATTAATGGAGGGAGGATTTTGAGGCTGATAGGTAAGTGACTGAGCCATGGGTCAGGGCTGGGAGCAGAAAGCCTTGAGCCATAGCTAGTCTAGCCAAAGGGGTAAGGGCATACTGTAGCTAGTACGGTAGGCACTTCCTGTCTTGGCGTTGACAGATTTATAGGTGGTTGTTATGTGCAGGTCAAAATCTAGAGATTCATTGAGAGTAACACCCAGATATTTAAAGGATCTGGTGCTAACCAGTGGGGAGCCATCAGCACAAGAGAGTTTGAGGGCATTATGATTCACTTTAAGTCTGGCAGGCGAGCCAAAGAGCATAGAGAATGTCTTGCTTATGTTGAGAACAAGTTTGTTCTCAGTTAGCCAAGATTGAATACTTGCTGTAATGTATGCTGTTGTCTCTTTAAGACTCCTTCAGTATGGGTCATGCACTCAGGAAATAGAGTGCATGTGTAAACCAGTTTGAGTCAGTGTGGCCAAGACTCCAGTGTGTCTGCTTAGCCTACTAAGTTATGTTATGCAGTTGGAAAATAAATATAAGATAGCTGTTTTACTTAAATGAGTCTTGGAATCTGTTTTGTGATCCTGCTCTTGTTTGGTATAGTGGCATCCAGTGCACAAACTAATGAAAAGAAACAAAGGTACCAGAAAGGTATACAACATGGTATCAGAAGTGAAAGCCAATCCAGGAGAGACACAGTAAACAAATTCAGAGAACTCAGGACCAGAAAACAGTGAGTACCCAGAATATTGCAAAAGAAGATTTGCACAGTCTTAAACAGAACTGAAGTTAGAACTGAAAGTGTGTGTGTGTTAGTCATGGAGCAATTTAAGCCACCCAATCCTTTAGTGTTAACTGGAAACTTTAGTGAAAATTGGAGGAGATGGGAACAAAGGCTGCAGCTTTACATGACAGCAACTGGTGTCAGTGAGAAATCTGAAAAATTGAAAAAAGCTATTCTATTACACACTATTGGTGATGAAGGATTAGAATTATACAGCACTATGAACATAACATATGCAGATCCTCAAGCACCCACAATGGCTGAAGTGCTTGAAGCATTTAGAAACTAC
Source organism: Neoceratodus forsteri (assembly GCA_016271365.2). Taxonomy (NCBI): domain Eukaryota; kingdom Metazoa; phylum Chordata; order Ceratodontiformes; family Ceratodontidae; genus Neoceratodus; species Neoceratodus forsteri. The sequence continues at coordinate 283,272,477 of CM057455.1, read as the reverse complement.
TGCAATCCAAGGAAAAATACTGTGTTTGACAGACATAAATCCTGGGCACACCCCATGCAAGGGTCAGCTGGTATAGACCAATTTCTAACTGAGTTGAAACAAAAAGCAAGGAACTGTACATTTGGTGACACAGAAGACCTGATGCTAAGAGATAAAATTGTGTTCAGAGTAACCAATGTTGCTCCTAAAGAAACACTTCTAGCTGATCCTGATTTAACATTAGAAGAAGCTGTAAACATTTGCAGAGTGAAAGAGATCACAAAGGCCCAGGTGCAAGCAATGGCAGGAAGCACCCAGGAGAGGTCAGTACAAGCTCTCATACAGCACAGTGGTAAAAAGGAGAACAGAAAATGGAACAAACAGAGTACACATAAGGCTTCCAGTACAGATAAACTGAAATGTAAACATTGTGGGAAGGTCCACCAGCCAAAACAGTGCCCTGCATATGGTCCCATATGTCACAAGTGTGGAGGAAAAAAATTGCTATTCCAAGGTTCGTAGGACCAAAAACCCAGAAGCCAGTACCAGTAGAAAGAAACCCAGAGAGATAGATACATTATTTGTTGGAGTAATACACAAAATGAACTCGAGCAGAGCGGAAGAAGAACTGGATGAAGCCTGGTATGCAAATGTTAATACTGCGTAAACTGTTGTTAAATTTAAACTTGACACTGGCGCAGAGGCAAACGTAATTCCAATTGAAACAGTAAACAAGTTGCCAAGTCCTATAAAGATAAGGCCTACCAACACATTGCTAGTATCTTATGGAGGAACAAGAATTATACCTCAAGGTTGTGCCACATTGCAAGCAGAAGTGCAAAACAAGAAAACTAGTCTGCTGTTCTTCATTACAAATGAAAACACCACACCTTTACTTGGACGGAGAGCATGTGTTGAACTGGACTTGATACGCAGAATTAATGCTGTGCATGTGCAATCTCCAGCAACAAAAAAAGCATTAATTGCACAGTATCCTACAGTATTTGAAGGTCTAGGTCATTTCCCTGGAGCACATCATATTCACATGGACACTACAGTCATTCCGGTAATACATGGCTGTAGAAAAATTTCCTATGCAGTCATGGACAAATTGAAAGACACCTTACAACAGCTACAGGAGTCGGGTGTTATAAGTCCAGTGCAGGTGCCCACGGCCTGGGTGAACAGTCTTGTAATCACAGAAAAAAGAAATGGAACCGTGTGAGTCTGCCTGGATCCAAGAGACCTCAATAAGGCAGTGAAAAGACAATATTTTTCCATTCCAACCCCTGCAGATGTACAGTGCAAGCTGGCTGGAAAGCAAATATTCACCATACTCGAAAAGGATGGTTACTAGCAGGTAATCCTAGATGAAGACTCTTCACTGCTGTGTACTTTTAATACCCCATGGGGGCGCTACAAGTTTAACAGACTACCATTTGGGATGAAATCTGCAAGTGAGGTATTTCAGCAGAAAAATGCAGAAGCTTTTGGTGACATTGATGGCATCCACATCATAGCAGATGACATGATCATAGCTGCATGCACAAAAGAAGAGCATGATCAAATATTGTGTCAAATCATGGAGAGAGCGCAAAAGATCAATATTAAATTCAACAAAGACAAAATACAGTACATGGTGAATCAAGTTAAATACATGGGCCATGTCAGTACTTCAGAGGGTGTAAAGCCAGATGAAGAGAAAGTAACAGCAATAAACCACATGAAGCCACCAGAGGACAAGAAAGGACTAATGGAATATACTGGGCATGACCAGGTACCTAGCCCAGTATATTCCAAATGAAGCATCTTTGACTGCACCACTGAGAGTTCTGCTTAAAAAAGACAGTGTGGCAATGGGGACCGGAGCATGAAAAAGCTCTGAAAGATTTAAAGGCAGCCCTGACAAAATCACCTGTCCTTAGTTTCTATGATCCTGCAAAGCCACTAAAAATACAAGCAGATGCATCAAAAGATGGTCTAGGAGCATGTCTGAAGCAAGCAGGACAACCTATTGCATATGCATCCCGTGCGCTGTCCTGTGCAGAACAGAACAATGTACAAATTGAAAAGGAATTGTTAGCTGTAGTGTTTGCTACAAAGAAATTCCACCAGTATGTGTACGGAGTCAAAGTAAAAATTCAGTCAGATCACAAACCTCTAGAAGCTATTCTTTCAAGGCCATTGGGACAAGCTCCTGCCAGGCTACAGAGAATGTTGCTGTAACTACAAAGGTATGATTTGATTGTGTCATATACTCCAGGAAGATTCATGTGCATGGCTGACACACTTTCAAGGGCAGTAGAAAGTGACAGTTCTGACAACATTGAAGAAATCTTTGATGAAAAAGTTATATATGCAATGGAGATGACAGAAACTTCAAGCCCAGAGCTGCTAAATATGCTTTCTGAGGAAACGCAAAAAGATGAACCACTGAAAACTGCACTAGAGATGCACAAGAAGAGATGGCCACAGAGAAGAAAACAGCTGCCACCTACTTTACAAATATTCTGGCAATATGACAATCACTGGCAACAGAGAATGGACTGTTCATGTCTGGAGACAGAGTGGTAATACCCCAAGGTGCCACAGCAGAGATGCTAAAAAGAATACATGTTGCTCACCAAGCGATCCAGAGATCAAAAGCTCAAGCCAGAATGGTCATGTACTGGCCAGGAATGTCTAAAGACATAGAACAAATGATCAAAAGTTGCAAAGTGTGTCAATAAACTTTTCCAAGCAATCAAAAAGAGACTTTGTGGTCCCATCAGATTCCTGAATTACCCTGGTACAAGCTAGCTGCAGACATTTTCGATTTTAAAGGGAGATCCTTTTTGCCGCTTGTAGATTATTTTTCAAAGTATCCAGAAGTGCTGAGACTGCAGGATAAAACATATAGCACAATAATTGCCAAACTCAAGTCAGTATTCTCGAGGCATGGGATACCAAAAGAAATGGTCACAGACAACATGCCTTTCTCTAGAAAAGAAATACACTCTTTTGCAAAACAGTGGGGAATACAGTTGATCCATTCCAGTCCAGGATACTCACAGTTGAATGGTCAGGCTGAGAGAATGATTGAAACTGTAAAACTGATCTTTAAGAAGACATCCCACACTGGAACTGACCCAAATTTAGCACTCTTGAACCTATGGAACACTCCAATTTCAGGTATGCAATACACACCTTCTCGTCTACTAATGGGCAGAGTTTTAAGAAGCACCTTACCAGAAAGAAGACAGGTACTTCAACCACATATACCTAAAGGAGCCCATTGCAAACTAAAAATACTACAAAAGAAGCAGAGGGAGTATTACAACTGCCGTGCCAAAGATTTATCCATACTACATCCAGAAGACGGAGTATGTATGGAGACAGCTCAAGGATGGAAGCCAGCGACAGTTGAGGACACCAGACCAGAACCCAGATCATACACAATTGTTACACCAAGTGGTGCACGTTTTCGCAGGAACAGATGCCACCTGAGACATGACAGGACTGTTACAACAGCCGCTGAAGCAGCAAATGGTGAACAGGTGATAGAGACTGGTGACACTTCAGAACCGAGTGTGGGAGTGCCTGAGATGGAACCTATTCAACTTCCAGACTCAGTAGAAGGCAAAGAACCAAGTTTGCTACCAGAATCTCATATAGGTGTACAGAGGCTCACTCGAAGAGGAAAGAGAGTGAAGATGCCTGTCAAGTATAATGACTATGTTTTAGGTTAGTGGTACACACCTGAATTCATCAAGGGTAAGTGTTGGAAACTTTCCTTTGGACATTTTGAAAGATTCAATATAGGTGTTAAAGAGACTCTACAGTGGACATTTGAAATGTTAATTGTTTGTGGGCAATTCAGTTAAAAAGGGGGATGTAATATATGCTGTTGTCTCTTTAAGACTCCTTCGGTATGGGTCATGCACTCAGAAAATAGAGTGCGTGTGTAAACCAGTTTGAGCCAGTGTGGCCAAGACTCTAGTGTGTCTGCTTAGCCAACTAAGTTATGTTATGCAGTTGGAAAATAAATATAAGATAGCTGTTTTACTTAAATGAGTCTTGGAATCTGTTTTGTGATCCTGCTCCTGTTTGGTATAGTGGTCTCCAGTGCAGAAACTATTGAAAAGAAACAAAGGTATCAGAAAGGTATACAACACTTGTGAAGTCCGAGGCAAGAGGGTGGTTTATGTCTGCGATATTTCTTGCACTATGGTAAATAACTAGGTCATCAGCTTAGAGCAGAGATGAGCCGGTAGGTGCAAGGAACGGGATGTCGTTAATGAAGATTGAGAAAAGCAAAGGGCCAAGTATAGAGCCCTGGAGCACTCCAACGTGTATAGATGAAAGATCTGATATGGCTGAGTTGAAAACAACAGCCAGTTTTCTGTCGGACAGATAGCTTTTGAACCAGGCCACTGCATCGGTGGAGAAACCTAGGGAGCGTAGTTTAGCAAGAAGAAGGGTATGGTTAACCAGGTCCAATGCCTTAGTTAAATTGATGAAAACTGCACCTGCCAGGAGGCCGGAGTCCATAGAGGCATAGATGTCGTTTGTGAGTTTGAGGAGGGCAGTGGAAGTGCTGTGGCCTTTGCAGAAGCCATGCTGGGAAGAAGAAAGAAGGTTATACTTCTGAAGATATTCTATGGATTGGGTGGCCACTAGTTTTTCCAAGATTTTGCTAAGCACAGAGAGAATTGCTATGGGACGGTAGTTCTTAATTTCTTTAGGATCACCCTTTGGAGGAATTGGTGTGACTTTAGCTATTTTCCAGATATTAGGAACTATACCATGGCATAGAGATAGGTTGAAAATTTTGATTAGGGGACAGACTATGAGAGGGGCAGTAGCTTTCAGGAGCCTAGCTTCCAGACCATCAGACCCCAAGCTGGTACTGTCAGAACGGAGAGTAGCTGTTTTAGGACATCTGTTCTTGTAATGCTCCGGAACCTAAAAGGAGGATGCGTGAGTAGAGGTTTAGTATCACGGGGGGAAAGCGGTGTGTACAGGTAGGAAGGAGGTCAGGTAATTGGTTAGATCTGAGAAATGGTGATTGAAAGAGTTGGTTATAGTCACCAGATTATTGCAGTGTATGCCATTTATCAGCATATCACTTGTATGGGCCCTGTGATTAGCACCAAGGAGTGTTTTTATGGTTGACCAGAATTTCTTAGAGTCCCCTGTGGCTTTTGTTAGCAGGTCTCTGCAGAAAGAGCTTTTGGCTAAACAAATGTTTCTTTTGCATGTGTTTCTCAGAGATCAGTAGTGGTTATAGTCGACAGATTGTTGAAAAAAATGACATTTGTCAATGGATAGTTTTAGTCTAAATTCTTCTAATTGGGCCAAGATCTTGAACAGATGAGCCTCATGCTCCTCAAGCATTTTGCCAAATATGATGACATCATCCAAATAAATTAGGATTCAATGAGGTTCATGTCTCCTACAGCTTACTCCATTAATCTCTGGAAGGTTGCTGGCACTTCAGGTATGCCTTGGTGCATCTGCAGGAACTCATAAAAGCCCAAGGGACAAATAAAGTAATCTTTTTCTCAATCTTCTGGTACCATCAGGATTTGGTAGGACCCACTTCTGAGTTCTAAGATGAAGAACTACTAACTTCCATTAAGACAATCAAGGGCATCCTGGATACGAGACATCATGTACTGAGCCAGCGTGCTCCTTCTGTTAAGTGTTCTGTAATCTAAGCACATTCTTATCAAGCCATTTTTCTTTTGAACCACCACAATGAAGGATGCATAAGGGCTGCAGGACTCCAGGATGATTCCAGCTGCTAACATCTCTTGGAGATGGCATTGAACATCATCAATGTCTACAGATGCCAATCTGTGTGACCTTTCTCAAAATGGACTCTTGTCATGGAGTCTGAAATGGTGCTCAGTGCCTGTGACACATCTGACATCCCATTCCTTTACTAAGAATACTTTACTTTGCTGTGTTAGCTTACAGCTGACTTTATCCTTCCACTCCTTGGGAATGGGGGATCTCCAGAATCGAACACGTCTGGAGTTACTTTACCATCCTTCTCTGTACAGCACTTGCTTAGTAACACAGCAGTATCTGCACAATATACTTTAGCCAGGGTACCGCCCTGAGTGACTTCAATGTCTCTGTCGGTTACATTGCAAAGTTACACTACTACTCTCTTAGTGTAGGCATGGTCTGTGACATGTAGCACACTGGATTTATCTAGGAGTCCATCAGGCAGTTTTCCTTCCTCTGGGGTGTCCAGCATAAGAATCTTGTTTGTTACATCCTTCTGCATATGCACTTCACCGCTGACACTGCACTGTGCATTGGGTGGGAAGACAAGAGGCGCTGGATCCTTTTTCTAAAGGATTCATGCTGGCTCATCCTTGTCAGTCTCTTTGGCCTGCATTTGCATCTCATATGCTTTTTGCACCATTGCATGAATGTGTAAAGCTCATCCAGTCTTTTAGGCTTGCTTCGCCTGACACATCTGGGCTTATTGGCCAAACATGTGTGCATTAGTGCCGATCAATAAAGGGATCCCATCATATAAGCCAGTTGGTAGGAAGACCATGGCCAGAGTCTCCACGGGCTCATCCATGCCAGCCACGGTGGAAGGAAAAGATAGCCATACTCGTAAAAAACCAAGGTAAGGGTAGGATTTATCACTCAAACCCCATATGTGCAGTCTATCTAGGGGTTGTAGAGGGTGGTCATATAAGTGCTGGTTATACCAATCTTTAAATATTATAGCGACCTGAGATCCACTGTGTAGTACAGCTCGGGCCAGGATACAGTCAGTGTGCACCATGGTAGAAGGGCCTACCATCTCCGACCAGTCTGGAGGAGCAGTCTTGGCAGGCCTCTGTACAGTGGCCTTAGATAAAAAAGACTTGTGGGGTGGTCCATACTGTGGCCTTGTATCACTTTACCGAACCTGGGTAAGCAGTTTGGCAGTTACTCTGGGCAGATTCTTGGGAGCGCAGCAAGATTTTTTAGTGTGCCCATCTTCTCCACACTGGTAACAGAATACTTGAGTTCTGGGCTCGGAAAGCCACGCAGGATCTTCCCTGGGTTTGCGATTGTCAGAGGGTGCAGGCTGGTACTCTTCTTTAGGCCTAGACTTAAATTCAGTTCCACCATACTTTCTCTAAGGCACTGATTGACAGGATGACTGAATGAGATCTCTCACCATAGTTCGCAACTCTCTTATTTCTTCCATTACATCACTGCCTGATCTGTTTTCAGTAACTTGGGCACTGGCCCATTTTACAGCAGGTTGAGCCTCGTGGGTGGACTCAGCATTGGAAGTGCAGGTGATGTGGCATTTCACCATTTCTGCAGTGTTCTGGGTGCTAGTTTGCAGCTCTTTCAGTTCTTTTAACAAGTCACTGATCTGTTGAGAATCAAGGGCGGTATCTCTTTCATTAGGTTTCTCTGCATCAGGAGCAGTTCGGGCAATGCCAGCATATGGGTCCCAACAATCATCTTTGATCTCTGCTTCTCGAATTTCTTTGTTTAACCAGCAGTATGCAGAGGGATTGTTTTTACAATCCTAAAATGTAAACTTTTGCATGATCATGCTAGAGCAGTGAGCAGACTACAGAGTATGTTCTAGCCTCACCCGGTTCAGTACACTAGCTGGTATACCACCCTTATGGTATGCTCTTTGAAGAGCTCTCTAGTCAAGTCACATATGTGGTCAAGCATTCATTTTTCCATTGCTTGGTGGAGTTGAACTTCCGCATCAAATCCTCCCCTGACTCAGTACTACCAAACACTCACTCTAATGCAGACAGGTATTCGTAGGCAGAGGCATCTGGGTTTGTGGACCTCAGAAATCAGATTGCTTCAAATGTAGGGCCCCTTAAACTCCCTGTAAGCTTCTTTCCCTTTTCACCTTCTGAGTATTGCTACTCTTGCACAACATGGCTGGGAACAACAGTGCCTGAAAATAGCCTGAGCCTGTGGTAAGAGTCCAAGTTCATGGAGGGCATTACCATAGGAAACACTGCCTGTGGGGACAATATAGGCAAAGGCGTGGTAGCCGAGGAATTGTTTGCAGGAGTGGCCCCCCAGGACTCTCTAATGCCCGTTTTAAATCTTCAGAGGTCTGCCCCTCAGCTGCTAACAACTTCCCCAGCTTCTCTTTCAACGCCTCCACTTTGGGTGACCCCCGGGAGGATGCTCCACTATGCATGGTAATGAATCTTCAACCCACCTGGGATCCCTCAAGGATAATGATCAAGGGCACTCTTTCCACATTAGATTGGGCATTGCACTCTACTAAAAACCCTATGGTTTGTGCAAATAAATCAGCATTCTGCCCATGTACAGTAACAGGGTCCAAACCCTCAGCTTTGTTTACAGTCTCTGCTATGTCAGCTTTAGAAGTGCCTAGGGGGATCTCCAGTAACATTATGGCATGGTGGGAACCAACTCTTTCTACCTCACACTACCCCATTAAGTGGTGTACAGCAATTTTGTGAGGTGGAATCTCAAGCTTGATCCCAGGAAATGGCTCCAGTCTTAATTTTGTACCAGTTTAGACAAGACTTGCAATTTGCAATTTCAGCCACTAGAGGGCGCTAATCCCAGATGGGCCTCCACAATATAACCTCTAGGTGGTGCTATTCCAAGGGCTACTACCCCTGCCAGGCCTTCTAAAACAAGGCTGAGGGGCCTGGGTTCCAAATTAACAATTACCGGGGTTCCCCTACCCGCAGTAAACACAATGAGTTGGTGCCTCCACCCAGACAAAGGTACATGGGGGTGTCTATCCAACCTGGTATAGCCCTCTGGGAAGCTATAACCACCCACCAGCCCACCTGGTGACCAAGTACCTTCACGAGATACAACCCTTTTCAGCAGGGAACTCACAATTAGCAATGAACATTAATTATTTTTTTTTTTTTTTAGTTTATTCTTTTGGTAACCAGGTAAAGCCCACTGTGCACAAGTGCCTATTTTCAAGGGCAACCCGGGAACACTGGAGTGGTTAAGTGACCTGCTCAGAGTCACACAGTATGCAAGTGGAGGTTGTGGGAGTCAAACCCAGGTCTGCTGCATGTATCAAGCTGATTTACAGCTCATTACTCTAACCTCTAGGCTATACTGCCTAACAATATGCTCACACCCCTTCCGCTTACCACCAGGGTCTGGTCCTCTGGAAAATGCCCTGGAGCCCCCTGTAAAGCAACATCACATGCAAGCATACACTTTCAAATGCTTTTACCCAAGTCACAGTGAAATTTAACCAGACAATAATTTGTTCCTGAGTCTGCTTAACAGTGAAACAACAAATCTGATTTATTGAGGGGATGTGAACAAGAGAGGGGTGCAAATCTGGATAAATGATTGCTAAGCTGTTATTAGCCAGGATATTTTGTATGCAATTTCTTTAGTCCCTTAAGTACAGTCTTGCAAGTGCTGGGTACCCAGAGTGTGCTGCTGGCTAGCCAGAACGGTGCCCAGAGTTGCACCTGTTGTTCAGGCCCTTGATGGGAAGAAAAGATGATTAAACAAGCACAAACAAAGATCTTGACTAATTATATCCTCGGCCGGTTGACTAGTCCACTGAAACACTGTAAAACACATTGAGTGAAATCAGATGGTACCACAGACACATTCAAGAGTTTGTTGCAGGGGGCTACCTTGAGTTTACTTACAGCACCAGTAGGTAGAAGATAGACTGGCAAAATAAAAACCTGATGCAGAGCTCTGAAGATCACGAGGAAGCTAAGCTAACACGATGCACCTCCACTTCATGGCCTTTCCCTCCAGGTGGCCACAACCTGCGAAACATTGCTGCAGAGAGGCTGGATCCCCAAGCTGGTTTCTGAGTGAGAAAACTGTAACTGGTGCAGGAATAGATGGCTTGGGCAGGGTTTGGTATGAGCCCAATGTCGGATAAAACACTTCTGGCAAAGTTCAGTTCTTTTGGCTGGTGAAAGCCTCCCGCTGGCTGACAACATGGCAAAACAAGACAACTGACTCCCGGTGGCAAACAGGTGTCCCCGGTATAGGCATCAGCCAACCTCAAGCATTCAGCACATTAAATGGAAACAGCATTCACTCATCCACTTCTCAGTTTGGCTTCAAGCTGGTTCACAATTACAGGCACTCTGCTGAGCAAACCTTTCAACCTGCAGAAGGCAGTCTCTGGCAACCGATTCCCAAACTTGGGACCGCAGACACATGCCCGAGGAAACTAGGCCTTTTCTAGGCCAAAACCCCACAAGCTTAAACAGGACTCCTCACTCCATGGAGTCTCGGGACGAACTGCTCACAGTTTAAAATCATTTCTCAGATTAGTCCATTTTTCCAGCATTACAGTTGTTCAGGGGAGCTGTCAATCACAATCTTGTGCTCCCATTGATTCCTTTAGGTGCCAAACCTTAGAGTTCACAGTTTCTCCCACAAGGTACCTGAACTAAGGGACCCTCAAGGCCCCCTGTGTCCCGATTGGTCCAATTTCTGGAAGTCCCAGAGAAAAACATGGTGGCTCCCATTTGGATGCATAAGCTGCAAGAAGACAGGTTAAAATGAGCACTCTAATTTAAATAAAACAACAAATTAGAAGTAAATATTTACAATACCAGTTAGGGCTCCCTCTGCTCCAACAGTGACAGCAGAGTAGAGCAAATTGGGGTGATGTCTGGCCAGTCACAAGCTCTGAAGCACTCAGACCCCTAGCCCAGGCCATTCACATCACACTGGCAGTGTCACTTAAAGGGACAGGTGCGGAGGCACATCATGGCACTCTCTCATGCAGATCAATAGGGTCACCAAATAACCTTGGATTCATTGTTTCCAGTGGATGTCTGCCTGGCAGTGGGTATTGCTGGAGCCCTGGGAGACACTTAAGGTAAGCTCCAAATTGGTGGGGGGCTCTACAGTCGCAATTACCAAGTCCTGGTGCAATGAAAACCAGGACTGGGATGAAGCCATTCAAGGTTATGCCCTATTCAGAAAGGACAGGGTAGGTAAAAGGGGGGGAGGAGTGGCTCTTTATGTGAGGGAAAACATAAAAGCTATGGAAATACAGGAGGAGCAGAGGTACTGTGGGTCACCCTGGAGACACGGAATGGGGCCACTATTTGCACAGGAGTGATCTACAGACCTCCAGCACGGGGGGGGTGGATAATTTATTTATTTATTTACAGCTAGCTTTCACTAATGCCTGGAAATGTCTGAGGTAGTCAGCAGTTTTTACCTAAATATTAAAAACAAACCAAATTGATTGCATAGCACTGTTAGAAAGGTAATTTTGTGCTGAACAGCTTTGCCACTGATACTTTGTGTCTATCACATATACTTTAGGAGTTACACATTTGTTTATGGTATGGTGTGCATGGCTGACATTTGTCTCTCAAGCCTCACCTAAGCACCTTGAATAAATCCGAAAAAATAACCAGTTTTTCTGGTATTTCAGCTAGTATAAAATAAAAACCAAATTGATTACAACTGATTGCATAGCACCATTAGAAAGATTATTTTGTGCTGAACAACTTTGTTTCTGATACTTCGAGTCTATCACATATATTTTAGGAGTTAATTCACATTTGTTTATGGTATGGTGTGCATGACTGACATTTGTCTCTCCAGCCTCACCTAAGCACTTTGAATAAATCCAAAAAAAACAACACAGTTTTTGGTATTTAAGCTAGTATAAAATAAATACAAATTTATTATAATGGCTTGCATAGCACTATTAGAAAGGAAATGTGCTGAACAGCTTTGCCACTCGTACTTTGTGTGTAGCACTTACAGTTCATGAGGTAGTCACATTTGTTTGTGGCATGCTGATTATGGCTTGATTTTGCTTATAAAGGCCCAGGATGCAGTGTTACAAGTATACAGGACACAAGTGGTGGAACTCTCAAAGAGCTCCTGTGGCCTCAGTGAATTAAAGTGTTTCACCAGGAAAGACATACTGAGCTTTAAAATAGTTCTTTTCCAGATGCATCCTGAGGGAAGGGGGAGAGGGATAAGTATAGAGATTAAATTGCAAATAAAAATAATAATGCAATAAAACAGTAAACGTTTTACAACTAATGCAATAAAACAGTAGTTACGCAGCATTTTACAACAAATACAATAATGCAATAAAGCAATAGTTACACAGCATTTTACAATAGTACAACAATTATGCATCATTTACAAATAAGATGCACGGTCATAAGAGAGTAAGTATTAACAGTGCACGAATGCGCTACAGATTGCAGGAGTATCAGGCTCACACAGAACAATTAAACTGGAGCAGGGCATGGGGGGGTGGTTGGGGAGACTAGTATGGAAGGGAGATGTGAGGGAAAGGGGGAGAGAGGGCATATATGGTATCTATATGTATAGCTACATTAGCATTAAAAGGAAGACTAAGGGAGGGATTGTAAGGTTCAAAGGGGAGGAAGGGGTGTGCACAGAGGGTGACCTAGAAAATGCATCGATACTGAATGAATACTTCTGCTTGATATTCGCTGTACAGGAGGAAGGACAGGGACCACAGTTAGGCAACAGAAACAATGGAGAGAGAGAAAGGTAAACACCAGTCCTTTTACAGCAGAGAGGATCCTGGAGGAACTCACATAATTGAGGGTAGACAAAGCAATGAGGCCAGATGATATACTCCCCAGGATATTAAAGGATTTACAGACGGTGCTAGCAGCACTGCTGGTGGCCCTGTTTAGTAAGTCGCTCAATACCGGGGTGATTCCAGAGGACTGCGAGGGGGCAAATGTTGTCCCTCTCCACAAGACGAGGTAGCAGGGAGGAGGCAGGAAACTATAGGCCAATCAGCCTCACCGCAGTAGTGGGTACGATTCTGGAGGCACTGCTTGAGGAAAGGATTGTGGAACATTTGGAAACCATGGGAGCACAGGATCCAAGGCAGCATGGTTTCACAGCAGAAAGGGCATATCAAACAAATCTAAGTGACTTTTTTGACTGAGTGACGGAGGTGGATCAGGGAGGAGCAGTGGATATCACCTACCTCGATTTCAGTAAGGCCTTCGACACAGTACCCCACAGAAGACTGGTGAACAAGCTAGGAAGCCTGGGGTGGGCCACAAAGTGGAAAACTGAGTTAGAAACTGGCTGAGGGACAGAAAGCAGAGGGTGGTAGTAAATGGGATCAAATCCATGGAAAAGAGGATGACCAGTGGGGTGCCTCAGGGATCAGTCCTAGGGCCAGTCCTTTTCAATGCCTTCATCAGTGACATTGCTGTGGGCTGGAAGGGAAGGTTTGCCTATTTGCAGATGATACCAAGATCTGTAACAGAGTAGACATGCCAGGGGGGGTTGAAAGAATGAGGAGGGATCAGTGAAAGCTGGAAAAATGGTCAAAGGTGTGACAGTTGAAATGTAATGCAAAATAAATTGCAAAATCATGCACCCGTGGCTAAGAAACCCTGCGGACAGCTACAGAATGGGGGAGGATAACTGTCAGTCACTAGAGAAGAGAGGGATTTAGGGATAATCATCACAGATCACCTAAGGGTGGCAAAACAGTGTAACAAGGCTGTGGGGAGGACCAGTGGAAAGTAGGGGTGCATAGGAAGGGGTAGCACTAGCAGAAGAATGGAGGTGTTGATGCTATTGTACAAAATGCTGGTGAGGCCTCATCTAAGATACTGTGTTCAGTTCTGGGGGCCGGATCTTCACAAAGACATAGACAAGTTGGAGGCGGTCCAGAGAAGGGCGACCAAGATGGTGCAGGGCTTGCATCAGAAAACATATGAGAACATATTAAAAGACCTTAGTATCTATACACTTGAAGAGAGCAGGAAATGATGGGGGGAAGGGATATGTTAGAGACCTTCAAGTATCTTAAAGGCTTGAACAAAGTGCAGGGTGTGACATCTTTCAGTACAAGAGCTGTACAAAGATGAGGGGGCACAATATGAGACTGGAGGGGGGCAGGATAAAGGGAAATGTGAGGATGTTTTTCTTCAAAGAGAGGGTGGTGGATGCTTGGAATATCCTACCCCGGGAAGTGGTGGGTGCTAACACAGTCAGGGGATTCAAACATGCTTGGATTAGACATAAGGAACCCTAGATGTGGGGAAGAGAGGCCAAAGCCAGTGACCAAGTAGGGTCAGCAGCCACTGATGCAGGCAGGGAATATGGGCAGACTAGGTGGGCCTAGTGGGCCTTATTTGCCGTCAACTACTATGTTACTATGTAGGGGCTGGGAGAGGCCAGGAGTAGGTGGAAGCATGAAGAAAGTAAGAGTGGGGTGAGGGAGTGGGGCAATTAGCTAGGGGCATTTACAGGAGGGGGAAGTGAGGGAGAGGGGAATTGAGGATAGGGGTTGGGAGAGGCCAGGAGTACATACGAACATATGAAACAGCCAGGAGATAGAGGTCATATGGTCTATCAAGTCTGCTAGAGTGTGCAGCTAGCCATCCCCTTACTCAGCATCTGTCCCTCCCTTCCCGACCCTTATAACGGTGATCTTCCCCCTCACTTTGTCCTACTCCCTCTTAAAACTGCCTACCAATTTGCAGGAAACCACCTCTTCAGGCAGCACATTCCACCTAGACACCACTCTTTCCATGAAAAAGTGTCTCCTCATTTATCTCCCGTTTCTTTCACCTTCCTGTCTCAGACCATGCCCCCTTGTGTTCCTCCCTCCCTTTAACTTAAAAATTCCCTCTGTACCAGTCTTGTTAATACCTTTCACATATTTAACGGTCTCTATCATATCTCCCCTATCCCTCTTCTCCTCCAGGGAGCACATGTTCAGTTCCCTTGGCCTTTCCTCCTAGGGTTTGTCCTCCAATCCCAGCATCATCCTTGTAGCTCTGCGCTGGACCCCCTTCAGTAATTTAACATCCTTCTTTCAGTATGGGTGCCAGTACTGTATGCAGTACTCCAGGTACAGCCTCACCAATGACCTGTACAGTGGCAGGATTACCTCCCATCTCCTGGAGGTGATACCTCTAGCAATACACGACAGCATCTTATTGGCTTTAGCTGCTGCTTTCCTGCACTGTGCTGAGTGGTTCATTTTCCCAGTTATTATCACCCCCAGATATTTCTCCTCCTCTGTAGTGGCTATCTGCACCTCTCCCAACTGGTAACACCTCCTTGGGTTCCTTGCTCCCATGTGCATGACTTTGCACTTCTTTGCATTGAACCCCAGTTGCCATGTGTCTGACCAGCACTCAAGTTTAGTCAGATCTTCCTGTAGCCCCTGCCACCCTACTGTGTCATCTACCACTGCCCCGATCTTTCTGTCATCTGCAAAAAGGCTAATCTAGTTCTTAATACCATGTGAGATGTTGGCGATGAAGATGCCAAACAACACCGGGCCCAGTACTGAGCCCTGAGACACTCCGCTAATCACAGTCCTTGGAGCTGAGAGTTTCCCTGCCACACCACCCTCTGCTGCCTCCCCTGCAACCAGTTTTTGACCCAATTCACCATCTCCATTTCTGCCCCCTGGTATCCCAACTTCCTAATCAGCGTCCCATGTGGCACTGAATCAAAGGCCTTGCTGAAATCCAGATACAGGACATCCACTGCCTGGCCCTTGTCAAATGCCCTAGTCACCCAGTCATAGTAGTCCACCAGGTTGCTCTAACAGAAGCGGGAAGAAAGGAAGGAAGAGTTGGGTGCAGATGTGGGGCACTTAACTAGGGGCAGTTACAGGAGGGAGCAGTGTGGACTTGGAGTAGAGAGGATAGAGAGCGTTTGGAGGAAGCAGAGTGAATGGTTAGAGAGAGAGAATTCCAGAGTTTAGGAAAGCAGAAGGAGAAAGCAGCCAGATCAACAAGGGATTTATGAGAGAGGAGCAAAAGGTGAGCGACAGCCTGGATTACAGAGGGAGTAAAAGGAGGGGGGCAAAGGTGAGAGAATGGAGCTCAGATGGGGAGGGAAGCTAGCCAGAATGTAGAAATAAAAGAGACAAAGTGGGTAAGGCAGCAACTCTTCCAGGGAAGGGAAGGAAAGAGCAGAGTACAGAGAACAGTGATGGGTGTGAGGAGGACAGTTCAAAGCAAAACGGCAGAAGGAATGGAGGAAGGGTTCCAGTCTGGCCAGGGTGGACTTTGGGTCAGCACTATAGACTATGTTGCCATAATCAAAGATGGGGAGGATCATTTTTGTGATGATATTAAGGTGGGCAGGTAGTAGGATGCAGCTTTTGTTCCTAAAGAGGGCACCAAGCTAGCCAGCCCAGTGGTGCTGGACATTGAGGCACTGGATGCCACACTTTGCACCACGCCAGTGACCAGGGTTTGGGAACGGGCCAGGGTCACCAGGGGTGAGAGAAGATTGAGCATCTGGAGGACTGCTCTCCTCTCTCAAGGAGGGAGGATTTGTCATTCTGCCTGGTGATTGCCCTCTGGTGGGGGCGGGGGGCGATGCAGGCCAGGACTAGCATGCATCTGGTGGGCATGGTGTGAGGGTTCCCCCATACGCGTGCTCATGCTGATGCCAGAGGGGACCACAGGGAACAAAATCAAAAAATAGCAGCCAGGGGCTCTATGACGCCCAGCTCCATGCCACCAGCCCTTGCGCCGCCTGTCCCAGATTTGGATTGTGCTCCGGGGGGGAGCTTCCTGACCCTCCGTGGGGGGTAATCCGTTGGGGGAGTTCAGGGGACAGTGGCAGTTGGGCTGGGGCCAGAGTTATCGGGGCTGAGGTACTGCCCCTGGTTGCCGGATAAAGTATCTACAAAAAAAAAAAAAGAGGGCACCGAGCTTGGGTGATGCCGAGGGCTGAGGCACTGGACACCTTACCTTGCACTACACCAGGGAGGTAGCAGGATTGATCAGCCATTAGGCAGCTCTCTCCTCCCGGGGTGATTGCCCACCCCCTTGTATAGTAGTTCCACTTCCACTGGTTGGAGATCCAGTGGGAAGCATAGGCAGGAGGGGGTGTCAGCGATAGCCAGGGGTGGGTTGGAAGGGGCCAAGCCGGTACCCAACATACACATGCACCTCCACGCACACATGCATGCAGGAGTCTGGGTCTGGGGAGAAAACAGGGACAAAAAAACTAAAAAAATTACTAATAAAAAAAAATAAACCAGGTTGAAGTTTGGATATTAACTTAGCTGGAGGAGACCCAGAGGTAAACAGGACCGTGTCATCCACGTACATGTAGATGGACGCAGATGGGCAGGCAGAGGAAAGGTCTTTGAGAAAAATGGAAAAAAGTAGAGGGCCAAGGACGAAACCTTGGGGGACACTGACGTGAATGGGGAGAGGGGGGGACAGGGATTCTCCAGTTCTCACTGATTGCAATCTATCTATTAGGTAAGATCTGAAACAGTTTGTTGCAGAGTCTGAAAGACCTGCTGACTTCAGTTTGTGTAGGAGAAAAGGGTGGGAGACAGCGTCGAAAGCTTTCGTTAAATCAACAAAGATGGTGGCGGTGAGGAAGCCCTGATCCATCCCTGTGTGGATGGCATTGGTGAGCCTAAGGAGGGAGAAAGTGGTGGAGTGGTGTTTGTGAAAACTAGACTGGAAGGGGGTGAATAAGGAAGAGGAGTCAAGAAAGGTGGAGAGCTGTGACAGAACTTTGTGCTCTTGGAGCTTGGATAAGGTTGGGAGGAGGGAGATAGGGCGGAAGTCACCGGGAGAGGAGGAGTCACCTCCTTTTGGCAGAGGTTTGACTGTTGTGTGCCTCAAGATGTCTGGGACAGAGGCAGGAGAGAAGAAGATGTTGAGAAGGGAGAAGAGGGGAAAAGCAATGGCAGGGACAGAGAGGCGTAGGAGCTTAGGGTCTAATCCATCAGGGCTCCCACCTTTCTGGGGGTTGAGATCCAGGAGGGCTCTTAGAGAAGTAGCTGGGGTAACTGGTGAGAAGGAGAATGGAAGTGCAGGAATGTGCGGGGGGTGGGGGAGGTGGTGGGGGGAAGGTGGAGAGGAGAGAGGAAGCACAGGTGGTAAAATAGAAGCTGAAAGCAGAGGCTACAGAAGAAAGGTCAGAGATGATAGAGTCACCTACCTTGAGGACAGATAGGGCAGACTGGGGGGAGAAGAGGGTACAAATGACTTTTCAGAACTTGGAGGGGTGGTTAAGATTTTTCTGGAAAGAGGAGGAAAATAACTCAGCCTTCGCTGGCCTAGTAGCTCTAGGACAAGTATTCCTCGAGGTGCAGTACCTGGTAAGGTCTGCTGGCATGCCAGTAGATTTGTATGTCTTCTGTGACAGGTCACGTGCTCAGAGGCATGCCAGAAATTCAGCTAAGATTCAGGGGAGGTGAGAACCTCTAACCCTGGTTTTCCATAGGGGAGCATGCTGATCCCAGATTAATAACAATTTGGAGTGGAAGTAATTGAGGGCTTGGTTTATGCTGCAGGCTGCAGAGACAGAGGATCAGTCGGTGGTTAGCAGATCAGCATGTAGTCAGAATAGGTCAGTATATTCTCCATATGGCCTGCATCTATCCAGGGGAGGCAAATGTATCCTCTCTGAGAAGTTTAAGTGCATCCTTAGTAATCACTTATACTTGCCAAGGGGGAGGCATAGACAGTCAAGGGGATTATCATAGTCCCCCCCTTACAGGACATAACTGAAAGCAGTGAGGACCTAATAACTAGCATAATATCAAGCCATAAAACTACCATGGTTTCAATGGGGGAGAGAACAGAAAGTATATCACTAATGCGGCACAGGGCAAAGACCAATAAACAAGGAACATTAAGGGGGTACATAGAGTGGAAGATCATGTGCACAAATGCCTGCAGTCCGGGAAACAAAATCCCTGACCTAACGGCACTGATGGCAGACACAAACCTTGACATTGTGGCTATTACAGAGACATGGTACGCAGGGAACCATGACTGGGATGCAGCAATACCAGGGTATACACTTTTTAGAAAGGACAGGGAGGGAAGGGGGGGAGGAGGAGTTGCTATATATGTAAAGGAAGGGATTAAAGCTATGGAGGCTCAGGGATCTAGGGAACAAGCAGAGGCACTGTGGGTCACTCTGAAGATATGAAACAAAACAACAATCTGTGCTGGAATAGTTTACAGGCCTCCCACACAGCAGGAGGATATAGATCTAGTATTAGTAGAAGCCATCCATAATATGGATGCCAAAGGGGAAGTACTATTAATGAGTGACTTCAACATGCCGGATGCGGATTGGAATACCCAGACTGCAAGTACATCAAGGAGAAGGGACCTCATATCTGCCATGTATGGGGCAAACCTAAGGCAGCTAGTGGTTGAGCCCACCAGGGAGGGGGCTATACTGGACTTAGTGCTGACAAACAGGGACAGAATCATGGATGTTGAGATGGGCAGTCCCCTTGGTACCAGTGACCACAGAACTGTGTGGTTTAGAGTCAATACGTTGGCAGAAAAAAGTCATACAAAGATTAAGGTCCCAGACTTCCGGAAGGCCAGCTTCATGGAGATGGGGGAACTGCTCAAAATTGCCCTGGCAGCAGAAGATATGGGGGGAGGGTTAGAAGAACAGTGGCTTAGGCTGAAGAGATCCACAGCAGGAGTGACAAGTCAATGTGTCAGACTGCTTAACAAAAGAAAAAGAAAGAAGCGGCCACTGTGGTTCTCTAAGTCAGTAGCTGATAAAGGGCGAGAAAAAAGTAAGGCATTCAGGAAATACAAAGAGACACAAAAAGAAGACGACAGACTGAAATATCTGGAGAAGCAGAGAGAAGCTGGGAAAGCTGTCAGAGGGGCTAAGGCAAGAACGGAAGAAGGAATAGCACAGGCTATTAAGAAGGGGGACAAGACCTTCTTCCGTTATGTTAGAGAGAGGAAGAAGACCAGAAATGGTATTGTTAGGCTAAAGAAGGGAGAGGGTGAGTGAGTGGAGGATGACCCTGAAAAATCTGAGGTATTGAACAAATATTTTTGCTCAGTATTTACCAAGGAAGAGGCAGGGCAGGGGCCAAGACTCACGAGGAAAGATGTACGGGTGAGAGGTGGACACCAGCCCATTTACGGTGGATAGAGTCTTGGAGGAACTAGGAAAAGTAAAGACAGACAAGGCAATGGGGCCAGACAGGATTCACCCTAGAGTATTAAAGGAACTCAGGGAAGTCCTAGCAGGTCCGCTGACAACCCTCTTCAACCAATCACTAGAGATGGGGGAGGTACCTAGGGACTGGAGGAGGGCAGAGGTGGTCCCTCTGCACAAAACTGGAAGTAGGGAGGAGGCAGGCAACTACAGACCTGTAAGCCTGATCTCAGTGGTGGGGAAGCTGATGGAGTCCCTGCTTAAGGAGAGGGTAGTGAAGTTCCTGGAGTCAAGCAGTGCAAAAGACCCAAGGCAGCTTGGATTCACTGAGGGTAGGTCCTGTCAGACTAATATTATTGATTTCTTTGACTGGGTGACCAGAGTGGTGGATCAGGGAAGGGCGGTCGATGTGGCCTACCTGGATTTCAGTAAGGCCTTCGACACTGTTCCTCAAAGAAGGTTGCTTAACAAACTGGGGAATCTGGGCGTGGGCTCTAAAGTGGTAAAATGGGTTGGTAACTGGCTAAAAGGCAGAACCCAGAAGGTAGTAGTAAATGGCATAAAATCAGAAGAGGGGGAGGTGAACAGTGGGGTTCCACAAGGATTGGTGCTGGGTCCAGTTCTATTCCATGTCTTCATAAGCAACATTACAGAGGGACTGGAGGGGAAAGTATGCCTGATTGCAGATGACACCAAGATATGTAACAGAGTCAACACACAGGAGGGCTAGATAAAATGAGAAATGACCTAAGACTACTTGAGGAATGGTCATGGGTTTGGGAGTTGGATTTCAATGCTAAGAAGTACAAGATAATGCACCTGGGACACAGAAACCCAAGAGAGGAATACAGGATGGGGGGCATGTTCTAGCCACGAGTCAGGACAGAGACCTGGGGGTTATCATATCCAATGACCTGAAGTCAGCCAAGCAATGCGAAAAAGCAGTGGTGAAGGCAAATAGAATGTTGGGGTGCATAGGAAGGGCCATAACCAGTAGGAGGAGAGCAGTGTTGATGCCACTGTATAGATCTCTGGTGAGGCCTCATCTGGAATACTGTGTCCAGTTCTGGAGATCACATCTTTATTTATTTTATTTATTTAGTTTTTGTTGACCGGGTAAGTGCACTAGACAAATCCTGCCTATTTTCAGGCACGACCCGGGGGAGGGGGATACAGATGAATGCCAACTGACCTTGAACCAGATTTAGCTGTTGGTAGTATTTTTAGTGAATGAGGGAACTTTGGCCAGGACACTGGGGAAATTCCCCTACTGTAATGCTGACAGTAGGGGGAGCAGCTGTCTGTGAGCATGGAGTCCTCCATTTTGTGTGTGGAGGTGCAGGGGATAGGACCTGCTTTCGATTTTCTGCCTGGTGCTGTAGACACCGAAATTGTTTCTGAAGTTCTACCCCAGCCGGTTGCTTTGGAAACCGGTATGCAGCCTGAAGATCTAGTTTCACTACAGTCTTCAGACCAGGACACTGCTTTGGACCTTTCTCTTGAAGAGAAACGACAAATTTTGCAGGCTGAGTTGTCTGCGATTGAAGCCCAGCTGAATGCAGAGAAGTTGCTCTGCGAGGAGGATAAAAAACGCAAATCTTTGGGGGATGATTCCCCTGGTAAAATTACTGGAGGTGCTTCTAAAGGTTTTATTTCTTCTTCTACTCTGCAGGCTTCTTCAGCAGGTGTCTCAGGTCCCCCCCAAGCGGCTACATCATATTGCGGTGACGTGGAGGAAGCTTGGTCCCTGGAAGGTCGTAGGATGCCGCCGGCGTTTGGAAGGCTACAGTCGCTCCGATATTAGCAGACGGTGTGCAAGAAGCTGTCGAGGAATCGATTGCAACTTCCCCTGTGGTTGTGGCTGATTTTGAGCATCAAGAGAAAGTGGAGTCTTCAGGTACTGTTTCCTTTTCTCACCTTTTGACTGTGTCTCCACCAAACTTCCAAACTCCCTCTTGGGATACAGGTCTGCTGCCGGTTGTGGAATCTTTTGATTTGGATGTTGCCCCTGATCCCCCTTTGGGTGAGAAGACTGATTCCTCCCCGACCTTTGCTAGTTTATTTAAGAAACCTGTGGAACTTGCTAAATGGAGGAACACTGTGCGGTTTAGGTATCTAAGGGGTATGGAGACACCTCCTGATCGTTTTTTTGTGGGGAAGGTTTTGCTAAAACAATCTTTGCATTTTACCCCTGCAGATGTTTATGCCCTCATTCATGCAGCAGGGGAATCCACTTTTGATGTTAGTTTTTGAACCCCAGATCTGTTGGAAAAATTTTGGACTCAATATATGAATTTCAAGACTAACCCCCTTTGGACCCCCTTCCAAATCATTCCTTTAGCTAAACAATCTTTTCGGGTTATCACTGTTTTATTCTGTAATGAGGGGGTCAATATTCAGGATATCCTTTACTGGTTGGATAAACGATGTGAAGTGCAAGGTACCCCTGAGCCCATTTTAGATGGGGAAGGTTTTTGGAATGGGGTTGGAAAATAAAAATTAAATTACAGTATGAGGGTACTGACTTACAGCACTTGCCAAACTGTCTTTATATTGGGTGGGATAAGGGGTTCATCTTTTATCCAGGACAACCCCGTAGGTGCTTTAAATGTGGATCTGCTAGACACATTAGCCCCAACTGTGAAATGCTTAAATGCATTCTCTGTGGAGAATTGGGTCACATGAGTTTCCATTGTACAAACCCTTTGAAGTGCACCTTGTGTGAGGAGGAGGGGCATTCCTTTCCAACTTGGCCCTGGGCATCTCATAATACTGCTAATGCAGACTTCACTATTCAGGATTATTATATTCAAAAATCTAAATCGGCCTCTGGCTTTCGGGGTTTTTTTCCTTCTCCCCATACTGCCCCGGTTGTGGTGACTCTGAATGTGGTCAATTCAGATACTGTTTCTATAGTAGATTTTGAGGTTGGGGGTGGGGATATTATCCTAGTCCCTGAGGATGTCCCTCAGTCTTCTGACTCTATGGCCCCCTCAAGCCTCCTCCTCCTGTGAGTGATGGATTCCAGGAAGTGAAAAAAAAGAAGGGGATGAAGGGAAGTAAGAGTGAGACTCATATTAGGAGCTCTGTGGAACCAATTGTTCATGACAATCCTTTTCATCCTCTTCGGGAGGGTGTATCTGAGGATGATTTAGACTCAGATACTGCATCTTGGGCCTCTTCCCAGGCTGAAGCCCCCTCGGATGCTGAAAATCCGGAAGGTACTGTTGCCAGTCGAACTAGGAGGAGGCATACAGATGTGAGGTCCTCCACTAGGAAAGTACCTTGACTCTTTCTTTGATCTCTGTTCTGAGTCTGAGTCATTATGATTTAACTATAGTCTCTCTCAACACAAATAGTGTGTTGTTGGAGCAAAAGAGATTGGCGACTTTTCTTTATTTTCAGATTTATGTTTTGATGTGGGTTTTTTTTCAAGGATACCAGGTTACAGTCCCAAACTGATATTAAGATAGGGAGGGATGCCTGGGTTTGGGGAGCTAGTTTTTGGTCGGGGGGGGGGACTGATCTTTGTAGTGGGGTAGGGATTTGTTTTCCACTCATAATGTCACAGTTCTTCATTTTGTGGACATTTCCCCAGGTAGAGTCCTTTTGTTGGATGTGGAACTTCAGGAGATGGATTTTTGTCTCATAAATGTATATGCCCCTCAAACTAAAACTGGCAGGGTAGAGTTGTTTAAACTTATTTTGCCATATCTTTTTACATCTAGATATGTACTTTTTGGTGGAGACTTTAACACAAGTAGATTGTTTTCGGATAGGGGTCCCAGGGTCTCTAAACTTTATTGAGATTCACAGCACCTTAATCAGGTTTTGCAATTGACCAGGCTTGTAGATGCCTTTGCCTTTCCAGATATCTCTAACTCCCTCCCCAATACCTTTTTTAAGGGCCTCTTATCTACTCGGATAGTTTTTTGGTTTTTATTCCCTCATTTAACTATTGAGCATAAATCTGTGATACCCGTTGCTAGTTCTGACCACGGTCTCCTTGTTGTTTCTCTCTCAGATCTTGATGTTACTGTCAGAGGGAAGGGGGTATTGGAGACTAAATTGAAGCCTGATGGCAAATGATGAAATCTGGGAGGGGTTTCAGGCCAGGTACAAGCCAGAAAATCTGTAGCTTCCCTATATGATTCTTTGGCAGAATGGTGGTCAGATAGTAAGGCCTATTTTCAAAGATATTTTCAGTTAATGGGTAAATTAAATGGTACAAAACGAAAAGGGGATTATAAGCTTTTACAAGAACAACTTGTGTTATTGCAGTTCTTATAGGTTTCTACTGGGTCTTCCTATGTTGATCAGATAGAACAGATTAAGTACAACTTGATAAGTTTACAGTATAATAGGATGAAATCCTTAGAAGCTGAACAAAAAAGGGGATGCACTGGGAAACAAGGCTGTGTCAATCCTTTTGATTCCTGCTCTATCCAGCATCACAATAAGGTTATGTACTCCCTTAGGTCTAAGGATGGGTCTGAGAAGTTTGGGAACTTGGGTATCATGCAGGAAGTGGAAAGTTTTGTACAGTCTAAATTTTCTTTTGTAGCCATCCTTGACACAGAAGTTTTTGATTGGGTGGGCTCTTGTGATTTGGCACAAATTCCTGACTCTCTGAAATCTTCTTTGATTGCCCCATTACTGAACAAGAGTTGGGTTCCATTATCTCTAGTTTAAAACCAGGTGTAGCCCCAGGGCTTGATGGCCTACTGAATGAATTTTACAAATTACTCTTCCCATTACTCACATCCGAGATTGTTGCGGCTTTCAATTTTTTTTTAGATTCCTGTACTTTACCAGGTGGTATGTACGCTGGTCTTATTTTTTTCTATTCAAAACTGGTGATAGATCCCTTTTGGATACTTGGCGACCCATTACTCTTTTAAATACAGATAGTAAAATCTTGGTGAAATTACTGTATCGTCACTTAACTTTGGTTTTAGAAAATATAGTTCATCCCATACAGTTTTGTGCTGTTCCTGGGAGAAAAATTGCTGATGCACTTATTTTGCTTAGGGAAATTATGGAAAAGGGATCTGGAGGGGAAGTGAGTAGTTATTTAATAGGGTTGGATCAAACTAAGGCCTTTGATACTGTTTGTCATGATTACTTATGGATTGTACTTCAAAGTCATGGTTTTCCAGTTGTCTTCTTGAACTGGCTTAAGTTATATTACCAAAAGGCTATGGTTAAACCTTATGTGAATGGCTGGGTGAGGGCTAGTTGTCCAGTTCAGAGGGGAGTTAGGCAAGGTTGCCTCCTGAGTCTGGCATTGTATATTTTGGCATTAAATCCGCCTTTAAGGGAATTACAGCTGCATGATGATATTAGGGGTCTTTTAGTGCATAGTGGGGATATGGAGGTTAAAAGTATAACCTATGCGGATGATATGTGCCTGGTATTGGGGGACCAGGCATCAGCAAATACCACTGCTCGGGAAAGCATGTATTTTTCTGTGTTGACTAATACTACCATTAATATCGCCAAAAGTATATCTCTTCCTATAGGTGACTTAGTTCCTAAAATTCTGGGGTTTTTTTGGGAGTACCATGTCAAAAACCAACCACAGAAATTACTGGGGTTGGTACAAGGGACATGAGTACTTATAATTGGTCTCTTATTATATCAGACGCTAGGGTGAAAATTGGGAAGTGGAATTCTTGGCATATGTCCAAGCTAAAAAGAATATATATGGTAAAGACCTTTTTATTGCCAATGTTTCTGCATTTATGTGTGGTTTTTCCCACTAACTGTGTAATTAGAGACTGTACTTTATGGCTTATTTTTTCAATGCATTTGGGGTAGTCGGCTTAATCCGATTAAAAGAGGGGTTTTGTATCGCCCTATCAAAGATGGTGGATTGTAGATGGTTCATCCTATTGTTTTTTTCTTTTCTTTATTTTTATATGGGAATTTGGAGTCTGTGATGGGCAATGGGCCCAAGGTTTGGAATCCCTTGGTTTCTGACCAAGTTGACCCGTGGCTTTTTTCCTGGGGTATTGAGTCTGCCATTCCAAAACAAAAATCACTTCAAGACCTCCCTTCATATATGCAGTATATTTTTGGGGAAATTGAAGCTATGGGTATTACTAGAAGACAATTATTAACCCTTTCTAGGAAAGAGATGTATGTGTATATTGTCTCTAGTTTTTTTTATTGAAGTTCCTAGATACTGGATTAAAACTCCAAGTGAAACTACAATTATAGGGAAAATGTTGCTTAATCCTAGATTGCAGGGAAAGATGTGGGATGTACTTTGGTTAAGTGTTCACAATGTATGGAATAACCTGAAGCATAAGGGATTAGCTGAGAGAATGTGCCCTAAGGATGACATGTGCCATGGGGTATTGGAAACTGTAGATCATTTATTCTTTGAATGTCCTTTTGTTTTGTCCTTTTGGCCCTTTCTTTATTCACAGTGGCCTTTTTTTCCTTTTTCTTGACTAACAAGAGATATTTTGTTATTAGGTTTGTTATCTAAGAAATAGTTTAAGTATGATTCAGGAACCGTTCATTTATTTTTGTTGATACTTAAGTACCATATGTGGCATACGAGATGCCAATTGACTTTGTATAAAAGAAGGGTTACTGCTGAACAATTGTTCTGGACGGTATATAACTCCTTTAAAAGGTTTAGGGATTTGGATTTTTTAACTTGTTCACTCTCCCTTTTGCAAGAGAGGTGGCGTCATATGGACTGGTTTTTGGATGTGGGGTAGGTTGCAGAAAGAGAGCTGTATTATATCTTTGGGGGTATTGTCAGGACTATTGTTCATGACTTCATATACTGCTTATTTTATGTTTTATTTTTGTGTGCTTTAACACTTTTTGAATGATTTTTGTTTGCCTTTTGAATACATTTCTTTTCATTAGTATTGAAACAATGATAATGAATATGTGTATTGATTGTATGATGTAATACTTATTTACATTTGTCTTTATTTCTGTATTTATCTTTTTGTGTGCAGTAACACTTTTCTGTGTATATTTTGTTTTCCAGTTTTAATAAAAAATTCCCCCTATTCTTTTTGATAAGTGCCATGGGATCTTTAACATCCACCCAAACTACTACCAATCCAGGTGGATGGGACCTCGGTTTAATGTCTCATCCAAAAGACGGCACCTCAGAAGTGCAGCACCCCTCTCATGCTGCACTACAGTGTCAGTACTGGGATATTAACCCAAGTGCCAGATGTGGGAACTGCACCCACAGCCCTCTGATCTCCCAGCCTCAGAGGCGAGTGTGCTACCAACTGAGCCACTGACACTGCATCTAAGAAAGGACATAGACAGAATTGAAGCAATCCAGAGACGAGCAACAAAAATGATACATGGACTGCACCACAAGCCTTATGGGGAAAGACTCAAGGAACTAAACATCTACTCACTGGAAGAGAGATGGGAGAGATAGAATATGATAGAGACTTTCAAATACCTTAGAGGAATAAACAGGATACAGGAAGGGAGCATATTTCAGAGACAAAGGTACACAAGGAAAAGGGGACATAACATGAGGCTGGAGGGAGGCTTAGGGGGAATGCTAGGAAGTATTTTTTCTCAGAGAGGGTGGTGGATCTGTGGACCAGCCTACCAGCGGAGATGGTGAAAGCAAAAACAGTACAGGGATTCAAAAGTGCATGGGATAAGCATAAAGGCACCCTGCTGTACAGCAGAGTGGGGGAAAGGCAGTCCAGATAAGAGTAGAGATTGCCAAACCAAGTAGGGAAATGGGCAGACTAGGTGGGCTGTATGGTCCTTATCTGTCCACAGATTCTATGTTTCTATGTAATCGACTGGAAGGACTTGATTTGTATCATTTTCATGGGGAACTCCAGGGCAGTGAATTTTACGCACGCAGCATACCATATGGTGGAGAGTGCCAGCATCAATGATGCGATGTGGGTGATTAATGAATGCCCAGTCCAGTAGCAAGTGGTTTGGGGATTTAAAATTGTGGTGAGTAGGGACTGAGATAAGTTAAGTAAGGTGTAGGGTCTTAACATTTTGACATAGTTTAGAGTTACAATGGGAAAGCCAGTTAATGTTGAAGTCTCCCAAGATGAGAAGCTCACCAGAGGAGGCATGATAGGAGATGGTAGTTAGGAGTTCTGAAACAGAAGTAGAGAGCCCTGGGCAGCAGTAGACACCTGCCACAAAAATGGGAAGGGAGAAAGGGAGGGAGAGTTGGCAGATGAGGAGTTTGTAGTCAGCAGGGGAGATGACAGACAGCACTGTGGTAAACTGAATAGAGGAAGACAGGTAGATGACGATACCTCCATCCTTCATGGTGCAGTCTTGGTGGGTGAGGGTGTAACCAGGGATGCTAATAGCAGAGTCAGGAATCTTAGGGGAAAGCCAAGATTCCAATACTATCAGGACATCAAGGAGAAGGGAAACAGCTAGGGGTTGTAGCTGATCAATTTTGGGCAGGAGACGGCGGATGATGATGTGGGCCGGCCAGAGTCCTTCAGGGAGATTAGTGGGAAGGGAGTAAACAGGACTTGGGTTAGGCTCAACATCACCAGCTATGAGGAGTAGCAGAGGCAAAATGAGCTTGGTAGGGACTGGGGAGCAATTTATTTACTTATTTATTTATTTCAATCTAGGATTACAATACCTTTGAGCTGAGGCTCTTTTACAAAGGTTCCACGTCAGTGTGTGCAACAGTCATCATTTTTAGTTACAAACATAACGTCACTGACTTACAGACATGTAATAACTAGTACAAAGACTTGAGCTATGAGCAAGACAAGGGGAAGAGGTGGGGTCGATGGGGGGAGAAGTGAGGGTAGGAGATCGAGGGGTAGGAGGTGCAGGGGGTGGGGAGTATGGGAGGTGGGTGGGGTGGGGCAGGAGTGGAGATACGGGGGAGGTGGGCGAGGTGGGAGACAGTGCAGCCAGGGGGCCTTGTCGAGGAAATATGCCAGATAAGGTGTTAGGGGTGCAAAGACTGATTGTAAGTGCTGGGTGCTGGGGCAGTGACGATGCAGTGTAGATGACAGGGAGGGGAGGCAGGAGGACAGGGGGAAGGGAGGTTCTGATGGACACCCGATGGAGCCAGGAGAAGACAGATGGGAGGAGGGAACCACCTGGAAGCCAGGGGGAGTGAGAAGGGGGGAGGAGGCATAAGGAAGGAGGTAGAGGAGGAGGAGGAGGAGGAGGGGAGGGGAGTAGGAGAGGGGACAGAGGAAGAGGGGGGAGCAGGGAAGCTGACGGGGGAGAGAGTTTGAGGAAAACAGAAAGGGTAGGAGTGAAGATTGGAGGGAAATATACTAGAAAATTGCATAATCAGGAGAGAGGAGTGGTAGCTAGGAGGAGACAAGGAAGGGTTAGGTAGCTATGCGGAGTCACAGGATTGAGTAAGAGCTAGAAGGAACCATGAAATGGGAAAGGGGTAGCATCTGGAGATTGGGGGAAGGGAGGGGCGAGAATAGATGTTGGGACACTAACTATGAGATAAAGGAATAGTGGAAGAGAGAGGAGGCATGAAGTTAGAATGGTGAACCACTAATTATAGCAGCTGAGAGAAAGTAGGTGCAAGTGGACAGACTACCAGTGCAGGCTGCCCAGTGACACTAAAATATGGTATGAACAGCAATTACAGCTGAGGCAGTAGTGTAAGCACAGGTGCTAGAGGCACAAGTTAAGCGTCAGGTTGGAGACAGTTTCACAGGGTAGCAACAGGACTTCAAACAGTAGATAATGGTAATTTAGAATAGATAGGCTGAAAGAAGACTGAGGCATCTGCTAGAAGGCATGACAGTTTAGCAGAAATAGGAGGCCGCAAGGGGGCTGTAGCATTAGGGAATGGTTACAAATTATAGGTAATATTGTATCTTGCTAGATGATAATAGAATAAGTAGCAGGGAGATATGGAAGCTACAAGTACTAAAGAGGGACTCCAGTCAAAATTACTGGCATCCTAGCTAAATAAGTAGTTAGGCAGGTCACAGTGCACAGCAAGGAACGCACATAATCATATCAGGGAGATAGTTACTGACTGTAGACTGGGATCTAATTAGTGGGGAGAGGAGACAGGTGCAGGCCCTTGTTCTTGATTAGTAAGAGTATAAATCAAGGATACCAACCATGGGCAGGAGGGTGGGAGTGGTGGGTGGGTTAGTTGTTTGCAGATCCATAGTGGCGGTGTCATGCACATAGCAAAACTAGTGTGTGTTGCTGCACTACCTGGCTACTGTCCCCACTCTGCCAGCTTGAGGTGCAGTGTTGGGGAGGGTTGCAGATTGAAGCACCATCTCGACCTGGAGTTCCCTGAGGTGGCTCATGAAATGGGCCAGTTGCTGAGGAAGGAAGGGGGGGGGGATTAGCAGGCTGTCCTGGGAAGAGCAACATGAAAGGGCTGGAAGGAGGATATGTTGAAAGCAATCCAAAGGATGGCAAGCAAGGCGGACGTATTGCTGGTGGGGGACTTCAATCTACCAGATGTGGATTGGAGCCTCCCAGCTATGGCAACAGTTACAAGTAGGGATATCCTGGACTCTGTGCAGGTGGTGTTCCTCAGGCAACCAGTTAAGGAACCCACTTGTAGGGGGGCAATACTGGACCTGGTACTGATAAACGGGGATAGTGTTACTGATGTCACAGTGGGTAGCCACCTGGTGACCAGTGATCATCATATGGTATGGTTCAATATAAGAATTGAGTAAGAATCAAACCATACTAAAATGAGGGTCTGGACTTCAGGAGGGCTGATTTTAAGAAAACGGGAGAATGCCTCAGGGACACCCTAGAAGGGATAGTGAAACTGGGAGGAGTCGAGGAACAGTGGACAAAAATAAAGGAGGCCATTAAGAAGGCAACAAACCTCTATGTCAGGCAGATTAATAAAGGCAAGAGAAAAAGGAGACCTCTATGGTTCTCTAAAGAAGTAGCGGAGAAAGTTAGTGCATAACAGCTAGCATTTAGAAGGTATAAGATGACACAGAAGGAGGAGAATCAGGAGAGATACAAGGAGGAACAAAGGAAGGCAGGGAAAGCAGTTAGAAGTGCAAACAAAGGAGAATATTGCCAAGTCAGTAAAAAAAGGGGGATAAAACATTCTTTAGGTATATAAGCGAAAAGAGGAAGGCCAAAGGAGGGATAGTAAGGCTAAAAGAGGAAGAAAGAGTTTTTGTGGAAGAGGACCAAAAAAAGCAGACATATTGAACAAATACTTTTGTTCAGCATTTGCGGAGGAAGGGGTAGTTGATGGGCCACAGATAAGGGACAAGGGCATAAAAGGAAGGGAGGTGGATACTAGTCCTTGTACAGAAGACAGAGTCCTCAAGGAACTAGCACAACTAAAAGTGGACAAGGTGATGGGGCCCACCGAGGTGCACCCTAGGATACTTTGTGTATGTTTGTGTATTAACTGACTTGCTACAATGTGTTGACATGTTAATTGTTTTTAAACTTGTTCGGCACCTTGGTTTTAGAAAGGCACCTTATAAATAAAGTTTTATTATTATTATTATTATACTGAGGAAACTTACGGGGGTGTTGGCTATACCTCTGGCAGCCCCGTTCAACTATCACTAGATACGTGGGACATTCTGGGGGACTGGAGGAGGGCAGATGTGGTCCACTTCACAAAAGTTGTAATAGGGAGGAGGCAGAAAATTACAGACCTGTCAGCTTGTCTTCGGTGGTGGGTAAAGTAATGGAATCACTACTGAAGGTAAGGATTGGGGAATACCTTATGACCAGTGGATTACAAGATCCAAGGCAGCATGGTTTACCAGGGCAGAGTTCTTGCCAGACAAACCTGATCGAGTTCTTTGACTGGGTGACTATGGAAGTGGATCTGGGAGGAGCAGTGGATGTGGCCTACCTGAATTTCAGTAAGGTCTTTGATGCCATTGCACACAGAAGACTGGTGAGCAAGCTGTGCAGCCTAGGAGTGGATCCAAAAGTAGTAAAATGGGTAAGAAGTTAGCTAAGCAACATGAGTCAGAGAGTGGTAGTAAATGGTGTTCATTCTGAAGAAGGCAAGGTGACCAGCGTGGTGCCACAGGGGTCAGTACTAAGCCCGGTCCTCCTCAATGTCTTTATTAGTGACATTGCAGGAGGGCTGGAAGGGAAGGTGTGCCTGTTTGCAGATGACACAGAAATCTGCAAAAGAGTGGATACACCACGGGGTGAAAAAATGAGGGATAATCTGAAAAAGTTGGAATACTGGCCAATGGTTTGGCAGCTGAGTTTCGATGCAAACAATAAAGTGCAAAATCATGCACTTGGGGCACAGAAACCTGGGGGTAACATACCAATTGGCTGGGGAGGTAGTAACAACCACAAAACAGAAAAGGGGCCTGGGGGCAATCATTTCTGATGACCTGAAGGTAACAAACCAGTGTGATAAGGCAGTAGAGAAAGCTAGTAGAATGCTTGGGTGCATAGGGAAGGGTATCACCAGCAGAAAGAGGGAGGTAGTGTTAACCCTGTACAGATCGATAGTGAGGCCTCACTTCGAGTACTGCATTCTGTTCTGGAGGCCCCATCTCTGGAAGGACATAGATAGGGTGGAGGCGGTACAGACAAGGGCAACCAAAATGGTGCAGGGCCTGCATCAAAAGCCCTATGAGAAAATACTCATGGAATTAAATATGTACTCTCTAGAGGAAAGGAAGGAAAGTGGGGACATGATAGAAATGTTCAAATACCTCACTGGTATTAATAGGGCACATGAAAGGAGCATTTTACATAGAAAAAAGATGCTTAAGGACAAGGGGTCACACTACAAAACTGGAGGGGTGGCTCAGAGAAGATGTGAGGAAATACCTCTTCATAGAAAGGGTGGTAGATGCCTAGAACAGCCTCCCAGCAGAGGTGATGGGTACTAAAAGTTTGCTGACCAAAAGTCGAAACCTCTACGGCGAAATTCCCCACAGCAACAATTTTGACAAGTTTCAAAATTGTTGCTGGGGATCATGGGCAAAATTGCGTCTTTCGGCCAACTTTCACCCCTTGATTAACTCTGACTTGGTGTTAACAAGCCTGAGGGGTGCGGAGGGCACAGGCCCCCGATAGAAAACAACCTGATGTCTGATAGGCGAACTTTCACCTGTCGACATTAGGGATCTCGCTATGCCGAACCTCAACAACAGTGTTGTCGAGTTGACATAAGTAAACCGGTGCTAAAATGGTAAGAGTCAAACATGCATGGTATGGACACAAGGGGACCTTAGAAATAAGGCATGGGGGGAAGAGACAGGAGATCAAGTAGGATCAACGGTGGTACAATAGGTAGGGAAAATAGGGCAGACTAGGTGGGGCAAGAGGTCCATATCTGCTGACAACTTCTTTGTCTCTATGATGCAGTAGTGCCCCCTATTCTCACTGCATCATGAATGACTATACTGTGTTGGGGTGTTCCTAAGTCAAGGAGAGATGAAGCGGAAGTTGATCAAGGACAGTAAGCAAACGTATTTTGTGTGGAAACACCAGTATATTTGGCAATCTGTTTTTTTTTTTATTTTAAAAAAAAAAGGAATTAAAATCAAATTACCAGCTACATCAGCAATCTCTACAGGGCACTAGGTCAAGACGCCAAAAACAACTAAAGTGCGGTCAAAAACCGTGCAGGAAACACAGCGACGGCAATGGTAGCATTCGACAAAAACACCGAGCACTACCATAGCAGGCTTTTCCTCCTGAGCCCCTGATAAATATATAATCGCCTCCAGGGGGTAGGCAACTCGGGGACAGGGAGAAATCATGGGGGAGGGATCCTTGAGGAGGGGAGGAGGAACCCAGCAGGAAAACCGTAGGTGGGGGCACACATGAATGGTGGCGGACAGACACAGGCAGGACATCAGGCAGGAGGGGGGAGAAAAATGAATGAAAAGAACGTCTTGTCCCAAAGGAAAAAAAGAAGTAATCACATGTCCCGGGACCCGGACTCGATACCTGGTCCATGACATT
This sequence comes from Neoceratodus forsteri, assembly GCA_016271365.2. Taxonomy (NCBI): domain Eukaryota; kingdom Metazoa; phylum Chordata; order Ceratodontiformes; family Ceratodontidae; genus Neoceratodus; species Neoceratodus forsteri. The sequence goes on along the minus strand of CM057455.1, from coordinate 283,238,637 downwards.
CAGCCAGTCTCTGCTGCCTGTGGCCCTACCCTCCACACCATAGCAGCTACTCAGCAGCACCCCACCCAGCAGACAGTTTCTACTATTCCCAAATGGTCAACAACTACAGGGATCGCGCGCTAACATTACCTGTGCTATACTACCTTTGTAGTTGTTTTACAGGTCACTATTTTTACAGCACGGTTTCTCCTGTGCTGTAATAACAGCAACATTTTAACCTAGTATATCTTTACAGAAAGTGACCAATCATAATAAGTGTTTTTTAAACTAGAGACTCTCTGAGGCCTAAGAGTGTTGACAGTGTCCCTTTAACTGATGACTTCTCCGTCACCCTAATATATGTCCTCTCGTAAGCTGCCACCCTCTTCCCCTTTCCAGCTTTTCCTCCTCCTAACTGAAGAGTTTGTGTCCTGGGACATTTAGATGCCAGCAGTTATTTGGATTAGTATAAGTTTCAGTTTCAAGGTAGTAAAGATTAAATTTCTCCCCCAGTACATCTTTCGCCTTGTTTTGAGGAACACGGCAGCATCAAATGATTCATTTAAGGTCATATAGTGAGGCAGTGGATCTGGAAGGCCAGCTCTCTAGACGCTGGGCCTCACTTCCTCCCTATATAATATATTTACAGGTCAGATGAAGGAGCCTATCATTTGTGGCACTTGTCCACCACAAGAGATTTATGAAGTAGTTCCTGGTCTCAGATGCAAGTTGCAGTTTATTGTGATATATGACTCGTCTTTGACAAATAAAAACACAAGAAACAACCAACAGTAAAAACATATCCTAGTACATGCAATATGTAAAAGAGGGTCACAGAATTTCAGCCATCAGCCAGATATGACCTGTTCCAGTTTTATTCCAAATGTACACCATTCATATAAAAATGGTCAGTATCACAGCTGCTGCACATAAAACCCATTACGACTTATAGGAGGGTACCATTTATTAAAGTGTCTGGCACTATTTTTTAAAACTAAAAAAGTCCTCTTAACGGATCTCTGCTGTCTGTTTCTGTTCCCTGCTAGCACCCCCCTCCACGGCTGGAATCCACAATGAGGTTCTCTCACTTAATACTGTTGTTCCTCGATGTCTATGGTAACCCTGCCAGTTGACTCCCTGCTATCCCCAGAAAGGAGCAGATTATGAATTTTAGTAGTGGATCTTTACATGATAGTTCAGCAATGCTCCTCTGTATAACAGTATTGCTTTGTGTTCGTCCTAATGAGATCTTTTTATATAAAGTCTGACCCCGGTTTCAGCAAGGTCACTCATGGTCGGATCCATTTTCAGGTCTCAGAAATGCACTGGAATCAGTATATTTATTCCTTTCTATATGTACTTTGTGTACATAACTGGCATGCCAATTACAGCACAAAACCCAATCTCAATGTGCCTGGAAACTGAGACTCTGTGCAGCCCAGCACGCTATCATGATCTGCTATTTAAACAGTTGCACTGAAAGATCCCTGAGGGTTTCTCAGGTCCTTCAAAACTGACACAGCTGAACAGAGGATACCGAAATTCTCTGCCTTTACGGGATAGAAATCTTCCTCTGCCAAGGCTTCAGAAGCTGCAGTACAAAACCCAGGAGAATAATAGCTTCAAAAATATTCAGGTAGCATACTGAACTGTAACTGTGAAAAATATGTTTTCTTTTTTTTCTTACATAAATGCCAAACTACAGATCTGTCTGGCCCTGTTTTAAAAGCCTGAGCAGAGTTAGCTTCCACAGCCTCAATGGGTAGGTTATTCCACATGCTAACCACACTCTGAATAGCGGGGCATTCTATTTTAACATTCACAGCTGTTTCACATTTTAAAAAATGAACTCCTAGCCATGTAGTGGCTAAGCACGTTTCTTTGAAAATGTGCAATGCATCAATTCATCTAAGATGAGCTTAACCTTCCAGCACAGTATTATCTTCCTCCACCCCGTCTAGGATTAGGTAAATCTCTTGCATGTTGTTCTTGACATCCACTGACCTGGAAGCTAGAACCCCAGTTCCAGTCTGGAATGCAGTTAGCAGCTCGGAATGGTAGTAACAGAAGTAGGATAGTATTTATTAAGCACCCTTTTCTTTTTGTATTCTTTATCGCCTATCACCAATGTTGTCCTCTCTGCCTGGTTACTTCCCCTGCCCTTTCTATGTTTCTTACTCATTCACCAGGGGGTCTACAGGAAGCTTTGCTCCCCGTGGTGGATTCCTTTGGAAGGTTGGAGTCAGGCCCCCCCCCCCACAAGCACAGGAAGCGGGGGAGGCTGGTGAGTGTCCAAATTCAATGTAGCCCGAGATTGTTGGCTTAATTCTGCCGTGCTCGGGGGTTTTATGCCTTGTGTTTCTTTCCCTCCCTCACGATGCAGGTAGCGAGGACTCCGTGAGGTGCTTGTGCATGCTGTGCATGGCCAAGTGCTCTGGAATCAGCCAGCACCCTCCCTCATGTGAGCATCTCCATCTGCACTACCAACTGTGGTCAGTATGGTGGCAGTATAGCAGCAGAGACTGCTGCCCTACCACCCCAAAAAGAGTAAAGAGTCCTCAGGGATGCCCGATCTGCCTTCGCCCAATCACCACCATCCATAATATCCCAGGCTTGTTCCCAAACCTGGGTAGCCAGCGTCTTGAACAGTAACTCTACAACTGTGCCTACGGGCTGCCAAAGTGCCCTTCTCAGAATCTAGGGCACTTTACTTACTGTACATTAGACCAAGCATACACTGAGGGCACTTTACTTACTGTACATTAGACTGAGCATACACTGAGGTCCCTTTACATACTGTACATTAGACTGAGCATACACTGAGGGCACTTTACTTACTATATATTAGACCGAGTATACACTGAGGTCCCTTTACATACTGTACATTAGACCGAGCATACACCTGGGGCCCCCTTACATACTGTACCTTAGACTGAGCATACACTGAGGGCCCTTTACATACTGTACATTAGACTGAGCATACACTGAGGTCCCTTTACATACTGCACATTCGACTGAGCATACACTGAGGGCCCTTTACATACTGTACATCAAACAGTGCATACACTGAGGGCCCTTTAGTTACTGTACATTAGACTGAGTATACACTGAGGGCCCTTTACATACTGCATATTAGATCGAACATACACTGAGGGCCCTTTAGACACTGTACATTATACTGAGCATACACTGAGGGCCCTTTACATACTGCACATTAGACCAAGCATACACTGAGAGCCCTGTAGACACTGTATATTAGACTGAGCATACACTGAGGGCCCTTTACATACTGTATATTAGACTGAGCATACACTGAGGGCCCTTTACATACTGTACATCAAACAGAGCATACACTGAGAGGCCCTTTAGTTATTGTACATTAGATTGAGTATACACTGAGGGCCCTTTACATACTGCATATTAGATCGAACATACGCTGAGAGCCCTATAGACACTGTACATTAGACTGAGGATATACTGAGGGCCCTTTACATACTGTACATTAGACAGTGTATACACTGAGGTCCCTTTGCGTACTGTACATTAGACAGTGCATACACTGGGGTACCTGTACATACTGTACATTAGATGGCGCTTACACTGAGGACCCTTTACATACTGTACATTAGTCTGAGCATACACTGTGGGCCCTTTTCATACTGTACACAAGACCAAGCATACACCTGGGGGCCCTTTCCATACTATACATTAGACAGAGCATACACTAAGGGCCTTTCACATACTGTACATTAGACTGAGCATACACTGAGGGCACTTTACACACTGTACATTAGACTAAGCATACACAGAGGGTCCTTTAAACACTGTACATTATACTAAGCATAAACTGAGGGCACTTTACATACCTTTACATACCATACATTAGACTGAGCATACACTGAGGGCCCTTTAAACACTGTACATTATACTGAGCATATACTGAGGTTTCTTTACATACTGTACATTAGACTGAGCATACACTGAGGGCCCTTTACATTCTGTACATTAGACTGAGCATACACTGAGGGCCCTTTACATACTGTACATTAGACCAAGCATACACCGAGGGCCCTTTACATACAGTACATTAGACCAGCATACACCGAGGGCAATTTACATACTGTACATTAGACCAGCATTCACTGAGGGCTCTTTACATACTGTACATTAGACTAAGCATATACTGAGGGACCTTTACATACTGCACATTAAACAGAGTATACACAGCGGGCACGTTGCATACTGTACATTTAACAGAGCATACACTGAATACCCTTTGCATACTGTACATTAGACTGGGCATACACTGTGGGCCCTTTACATACTGTACATTAGATCAAGCATACACTTAGGGCCATTTAAACACTGTACATTAGACAGAGTATACACTGAGGGCCCTTTAAATATTGTACATATACTATGCATACATTGAGGACCCTTTACATACTGTACATTACAGTAGACTGAGCATACACTGAGAGCCCTTCAGACACTGTAAATTAGACTGAGCAGACACTGAGGGCCCTTCACATACCTTTACATACTGTACATTACACTGAGCGTACACAGAGGTCCCTTTACGTGCTCTACATTAGACAGTGCGTACACTGAGGCCCTTTACATCCTGTACATTAGAATGAGCAAACACTGAGGGCCGTTTACACACTGTACATTAGACATGGCATACCCTGAATGCCCTTTACATCCTGTACATTAGAATGAGCAAACACTGAGGGCCGTTTACACACTGTACATTAGACCAGCATACACTGAGTGCCCGTTACATCCTGTACATTAGAATGAGCAAACACTGAGGGCCGTTTACACACTGTACATTAGACCAGCATACACTGAGTGCCCTTTACATCCTGTGCATTAGACTGAGCACACACTGAGGTCCCTTTGCATCCTGTACATTAGACTGAGCATACATTGAAAGCCCTTTAGACACTGTACATTAGACAGAGCATACACCGAGGGCCCTTTACATACCTTTACATACTGTACATTAGACTGAGCATACACTGAGGGCCATTTACATACTGTACATTAGACCAAGCATACACCGAGGACCCTTTACATACTGCTTATTAGACCAAGCATACACTGAGGGCCCTTTAGATACTGTACATTAGACAGTGCATACACTAAGGGCCTTTTACACACTGTACATTAGACCAAGCATACACTGAGGGCCATTACATACTGTACATTAAATAGAGCATACACTGAGGGCACTTTGCATACTGTACATTAGACAGTGCATACACTGAGGGTCCTTACGTACTGTACATTAGACTGAGCATACACTGAGGGCCCTTTACATACTGTACATTAGACAGTGCATACACTAAGGGCCTTTTACACACTGTACATTAGACCAAGCATAAACTGAGGGCCTTTTACATACTGTGCATTAAATAAAGCATACACTGAGGGCACTTTGCATACTGTACATTAGACAGTGCGTACACTGAGGTCTCTTTACATACAGTACATTAGACTGAGCATACACTGAGGGCCCTTTACATACTGTATGTAACCTCCCCCCAACGGATCCCCTTTTTTCTCTGTCAGCTAGGCTGCTCCTCTCACATCTAGGTGCCACCGAGAGGGGTGGGAGTAGTCACTATTAAAATTGTCTTTTACAGAAACTGTGTGTGGATCCATTACTTCTACTACTGAGCCTGCCATCCTTAGACAGGCAAACCAAGTGTGGCAACTACCTGGCTCACACCTGGAGAACCATTTAGCATGGCCAACCACCTGGGTCCCTGGGAGAAAACGTTTGCTCAGCATTTTGCTAGGTTTGTACTTCTGGTCAGGGGCACCCAAGTAAATCCGGACACTGGAAGCAATAACAGAAATGTCCAAACCAGGAATGGGATTCTAGAGTGTGGCTTTTATTCACATAACACTGAGAATAACAAAGCAAAGATGGACCCCCACAGGGCTACACTCACTGGTAATGCAGATTACTGAGGTACAGAGCACACTTCTTCACCATGAACCCTCAGGTTCTGAACAGATCTGGGCATACATGGCCCGAACTTGCACACTTCTCTTCTATTCCTTGACATGGCACCCTGGCCAGTACTAGGACACTTTTCCATATGGCATGGAGGCTGATGGTGGCTCCCTAAACCACCCATGAGCACTTTCTAGCTCTAAGGGAAAAAATCCAAAATCCCACATCTGGATGCTTTCTTCAGACACTGGCCAAGTGCCTGAGAGAAAGCCATAGGTGCTCAAACTGAACCCAGAGAGGTAAACCTGGTTACTCCAGATGGGAGGAGGCTCCCACCTCTTGCTCCCAAATCTATACTCGGCCATTCATTTGGTTACAACACCTTTCTTCGAATCGCTGGTTGTAGATGCTCTCTAGAAATGTTTAGTACATTTAATGTTCTACACTTTACTCAGGAGGTGTCCTGACTTTAAAAGTTCTGTAAGTGGCTATGTCCTTACCCCAGACCCCACTGTTGCAGATGCTTTTAAGCCATACACAAATTAAAGTTCTGTACTTGACAAGTCATCTTTTGACCCCACAGTAGGCACACACTTTTACTCTAAACACTGTTTCGGTGGCCATAGTCTCTATATCAGAGCAGAACTCACCACGGTATGCAGATGCCCCAGGGCTTCTTTCCCACAAACGATTCTCTGGTACTCTCAGAACAAACTCGATTCTCAGGCAGCTTCCCCCCCAGGTTGGACCAGGGGATTGCCCCTGAATTCTTAGAATTCTCCCCATCCAACCGGGGATGGGGCACTGGAACAACTCTAAGACTGGTCTCTACCACTTCCTTCTGGTCTCGTCTGTGTTCCTCTCTAGGGTGAGAACACACAACCCCTTTTTCTCTGGTAGCTCTGTATCAGAGCTAGGCTTTGAAGAGCTGCACACAGCCACACTCCTCACTCTCTTGAGTCTCTCTCCAGACTGTTCCCTGAAGACTGCTTGAATCTCCCAACATTCTACAGCTAACCCCTGCAGCTAACATTCCAATGTGGCTTATGCTGCTGCGAGAATTCTATGGTGACATCATCACTCCAGCTCAGCTGAAACTGAGAACAGAGTGAGACAGCGGGAAACCCATTTAACTGGCATCTCACAAGCTGCCTTTCCTTGCCTGCCACTGGTTCTAAGTAGGATTCTAGTAACCCCTGGGAACAAGGGGGTTACACCCACCCTCGGCCAGGAAAATGACTGTCTGCAGTCATTGACTATCTGGCACCAGGCCATCCTACCCTATGTGTTGACTACAGGGAGGTAGCGCTACCTTCTCCCCTACCATGTGCCAGGCACAGGCAGACAACACTAAGGGCCCAGAGGCCATTGGCTGATACATCAGCCCCTACACTATGATCTTACTATGGTAACCAGTGGCCCTGGAAGAACTGTCCAGAGCATAGCCCTAACAGACCAGTACTGCGGCCTCTACTGCAGGTCAGGACTACAGCTTGCCTATCCCCCCTAGCCCTCTAGGGAAAACCTATCTGACCAGAACAAAAACTACCCAAAACTGTGGAACCTCCCCCCAATCCTGGACACCTGCAACCAAAACCAAGGAGTTAACACTACACTTAAGCGTTACACTCTCACACTCCCCCACAACCACACCTATGGAAGGAAAAGTTAACACATGTTTACAACAACACAGTACTTTAAACACAACACTTTAAAGCACTTTATGAACTCCGATGAGTCCCTACACTCCTCTTCTTGTCTTCTCTTCTGTCTTCGTCGGAACCACCTGAAAGAGAAAAGACAAAATACACCCCTAATCTGCAAATACAGTACACTATCATAACCACTACCATCAAACACTGGAGAATCCCAAAAAATATTTTTTTTTTAGAAAAGTAGAAAAACATTAACATTATATACAATACACATTTTGGGGATGGAAGGCCTTAAAAGTCCCACTAGTGACAACAGTGCCCAAAGGCAAGTCCAGGAAAGAGTCTCTCCTGGGCCAGAGCCCAGTGAAGCACAGTTCTTGCAGGACTGTAGTCCCAAAGGGGAGAGTCTTTGTGAGCAGTTCAAACAGTCTGTAGTCTGCCAGGTGTAGGATGTGTATTGCAATGTCAATAAGATAAGAAAAGTCTAGACTTACCAGTCCCTTGAAGAATGAAAATAGTACAGCACCTGGATCTCCAGCCGAAGACTCTCCCTGGCAGCATTTTTCGAATACAGCTGGGCAGAAATCTTCTGGAAATGACAGAATGGCACGTCTGGAAACTGCTGGGATGATGTCAGCTCTGGCTGACGTCATCTGGAGATGGAACCTTGGAACAGGAAAGTAACAGCTGGTCTGAAGTCATCCAAAATCCCAGGCGATGAATCAGGAAACAACTGGGTTGATGTCCCCTCTGGATGTGATGTCATCTGGAAGGCCAGGCGATGGAACTGGAAGGCTGACAAATCTGGAAGCACCTTTGGATCCTGGAACACCAGACTGGCAGAACAACATGGGTATGGCAATGGCTGGATGGCAGCACTGGCTACCACTGCTCTGCTTTCCACTTGGTAGGCATGGGCGCATTTGCAGGAAGTTGGTTGCATTGAGGGTAGTACTACAATGGGTCAGGTGCGAGAATTATTACCCCGTCTGGGCGCTCGTAATTCACATTGTAGAAGGTCTCATGGCCCTTTCCATCCACGATCCGTACAGTGTCTATGAACAGTGTCCTGCCCCCTTTCCAATACTTGAATTTGTCTCTAACAGCTTTGTCTCTGACATAACAAGTGGCACCTGGATGCAGATCTTTAGTTGCCTCTTCCACTTTCCAGGCTGTCCTGTTTCTCTCAATCTCCTCCTAGACTCTCCGAGGAAAGGTAGGAAAGGATATCCCATAGATCTCATTTTCCTTCCTACGAACCAGTCTTTCCTCTTTATTACACTTGGTCAGTTCAAGACCACTGGCCTGGCTTGGGGGCTGCCAGTCCTGGTTCTGCCAGTGATGCATGCTCAGTGCTATGTAAAATGGATCTCTGACTCCTCCTTGTGGGGACAGGGCTGTAGAGTCACTAATCTCTTCTTCTTGCTCCTCCGAGGCAAGAGCCTGAGGCTGTGGACTAGCACCTTCTTCATAAGGATACCAAAATTCCCCCTCCTCCTCCTCTTCCTCGCTGAGGATCTGAGCCCAGGAGTGAGCAGTCATCCTAACTCCTGAGACTGTCCACTCTTCACTGGGTGCAGAGGTCGACACCTCCCATTCTAGAGTCTCTTTCATCTTGTCTTCTCCTATGAGACTAGGGCTTGGCCCCTCTCTCCACGGATCCACTGATGCTCCCTCTGCACTGTCCATCTGTGACTCGGAGCTGGAGACATCAGCACTTCTCTGCTCTGCCTGTAAATCCACACCTTCTTCCTTTGTGCCACACACTGCTGGGCTTCCCCCAACAGGCTCCACCTGGTGCTGTGTGCTGCTACTTGCAGCATTTTGAAGCTTTGTCCATATGGGTGACAAACGAATCTTGGGTGCCTTAGTTAGGCCTTGCTTCTCTAGGCACCCAGAACAGTGAGGAATCAAGAAAACATCCCTTCCAGCCTTGAGGCACATTATGCATACTCTAACTGGATACCAAGAAATCGGCACATGAGGAGGCAAACATCCCCCATAATAACATCTCTCTATGTCTTTCAACTTGTTCACTTCTTCCACTATCATAGCCCGGGCATGATGCGGGTGGCGGGATGATCCTGAAGCTATGACTGCAGAAAAACAAAAGTTCACTGTTATCTCAGATCTCACTTTAGTTGGAAAATTCTCACAAAATGGCTCCCTTGCTGCTGTGTTTACTTTACTACCCCACCCTGTAATGGCGGCGGCAGCACTCCTGGTGCATCAACATTCTTTCTCTGACTCAAGCCACTGCACATCCGATTTACATGCTTACTGAAAAGTTCACTCAAACTGCACAGACTGCACTGTTTTGCTCCCTCAGCACATCTATATGATTTTTACAGGACTTTTCATTCACTTTAAATCACTTGTTCTTGCTTAAAGTCCCTAAAGCCACAGTATTTCATGCACAGGATTGCCTGTATTTGTTGCATCTTTCATACAGCCAACAGTATCTCACTTTGCCTGGAAAATCACACTGTTGCTGAACCCATAATTATGCTCACAGTCTAATGCTTAGAATTCTTGCTTAGGTTGATTTACTTTACACAGTCCGTCTTTGCAAAACAATCACACTGTTTACACATAGATTCAGCTGGCTTTAGTTAAAATCACACACAGTTTGAGCTGTTTCTCTGAATGGTACTCACTGGATCAGTAGCTTGCTTTATGATGGAAAATTCGGTCTACAGTCAATCCTGGAGGCCTCTGGATTGAAGCGGGCTGGTAGTCCTGCCAATTGTCCTTGTGAACACCACGCTTTCTCCCCAGTTGATCGGAATGTGGATTGAACCCAATTTTAAACAGAAAAGACTGATATTTTCAGTTTTACAACGTTTGCAGTTACCGCGACGCTCCTCCTGGCAAGCCAGCTCGCACACCATTCGCTCTCTCCCTCTCGAACACTGTGCAGAACTCTGAAGCTGGCTTGGGGCGGGACTGATTGCAGTCTCACCAATCACCCAACGCCATGCAAATGAGCCTCTCTCTTCTCGTGCTCTTCTCCTCGACAGCACTCGTCGAGCAGGCAAAATTTAAACTGCAAAGCAACATTTTTTCTTTTCAACTGTGATTCCTCCGCGGGAGCCCCATTTCAACCATTTTTCATGCCAATTTCCTTAGTAACTCCTCCAGTTCACACAACAAGCACTTTAAACTTCTAGGGCACAAATGTCTCTTTGTTTCTCACAGTTCTCCATACTTTTTCTTGTCACAACATGAAAATCAAAAGCTGGCAAACATTATTTTTGATGTAGGACAAGGAGCACACACAATCTGGCTTTACAGCTCCTTGGTAAATGGTGGCACAATTACAGCAGCACATGTACAGCAGGCACACAGTGGCACATAAGGATGGCACTTCTCTGGCAAATTCCTTATGTGCAATGCTTCCGATTTGTTGGGCTACCAACTGCCAGACAGACAAAACACTAACCATAATCTGAGCAAATCTTTCTCGTTTTCTCCCAAAATCCAAACAAATCTTCAGCAGTACCTCCATTTTGTAACCTCCCACCACTGGCCCCCCTTTTTTCTCTGTCAGCAAGGCTGCTCCTCTCAGATCTAGGCACCATTGAGAGGGGTGGGGGTAGTCACTATTAAAATTATCTTTTACAGAAACTGTGTGTGGATCCATTACTTCTACGACTGAGCCTGCCATCCTTAGACAGGCAAACCAAGTGTGGCAACTACCTGGCTCACACCTGGGGGGGACAATTTAGAATGGCCAACCACCTGGGTCCCTGGGAGAAAACGTTTGCTCAGCATTATGCTAGGTTTGTACTTCTGGTCAGGGGCACCCAAGTAAATCCGGACACTGGAAGCAATAACAGAAATGTCCAAACCAGGAATGGGATTCTAGAGTGTGGCTTTTATTCACATAACACTGAGAATAACAAAGCAAAGATGGACCCCCACAGGGCTACACTCACTGGTAATGCAGATTACTGAGATACAGAGCACACTTCTTCACCATGAACCCTCAGGTTCTGAACAGATCTGGGCACACATGGCCCGAACTTGCACACTTCTCTTCTATTCCTTGACATGGCACCCTGGCCAGTACTAAGACACTTTTCCATATGGCATGTAGGCTGATGGTGGCTCCCTAAACCACCCATGAGCACTTTCTAGCTCTAAGGGGAAAAAATCCAAAATCCCACATCTGGGTGCTTTCTTTAGACACTGGCCAAGTGCCTGAGATAAAGCCATAAGTGCCCAAAGTGAACCCGGAGAGGTAAACCTGGTTACTCCAGATGAGGGGTCTACCACCTCTTGCTCCCAAATCTATACTTGGCCATTCATTTGCTTATAACACCTTTCCTTGAATCTCTGATTGTAGATGCTCTCTAGAAATGTTTAGCGCATTTAACATTCTACACTTTACTCAGGAGGTGTCCTGACTTTAAAAGTTCTGTAAGTAGCTATGTCCTTACCCCAGACCCCCACTGTTGCAGATGCTTCTAAGCCATACACAAATTAAAGGGCACACGGTCCAAACATTGCATTTTAAATCGATGCGGTCAATTCATTGAGGTCTAAAATGTAGAACTGACATGCCGTCGCCGAATCTGTATTAGCAGACATTTCGTCCTATATGAGTTTTAATTATCTGGCAACAACATTTGACACATAAGATGTAGCATAAAAATAAGCAAATAATAATTATACAATAGATTCCTTTTCAAATGTGTATATATGTGTGTGTGTGTGTGTGTGTATGTACACCTCTAATTCATCTGTTTTGCGAGTCAATGACTGAGTATGCAGCGTGGAAAGTAGCATGCTCTTTGGTAAAGTCCCCATGAAACTCAGTTTCAGCTCGGCTTCCTGTTGACTGCCAGATGAAGATGTAGTTCCCACGAGCAACAGTTTTCAAATCACGGATCTTAAAAATATGGAAAAAACATTCTATTAAATTGCATCTTCTATGCAGATTTATTTATAACATGGGTCCAGAACCAGATACTGCATGTGTGCTTCCAACCCCTCCCCAGGATAGCAATCAATTTGTCTTTTAATGAGCTTCCACAATCGAGATCTGCTTACAATATTATTTTTGGAAGCATATGCCTTGGTAAATGTAGACCTATGCTTGTCAGACAGCTTATGCCAAAATCAATCCCAAGATATTTGAACATTGTTTTAAATATTGCTAAAGAATTGAGCAAATCGTGTATTTGTTTTTCACCATATGAAATATACTGATTTTTATTTATTCAGTATAGCTTTTAATTTATTGAACTGTACAGTGAAACCCACTTATAAGCACGTATGATAAATGCATATCCCACTTAAGTGAATATCACATTTGAGTTCATTGATTACACCGCACGACTATTTGTCCATTTTTCAACGTTCTCTAATTCGCCTTGTCTTGTTCACAACCACATTACATAATGGCTTTTTATCCGGCTACATTTTGTCCAGGCTACCGTTTGTCCGTTACATTTTGTCAGTGATTAATTTACCGGCCGCAAAACATCCACTCACGAATTAAAGTTCTGTACTTGGCAAGTTTTCCTTTGACCCCACAGTTGGCAGACACTTTTACTCTAAATATTGTCTCAGTGACCATAGTCTCTATATCAGAGCAGAACTCACCACGGTATGCAGGTGCCCCAGGGCTTCTTTCCCACAAACGATTCTCTGGTACTCTCAGGACAAACTTGATTCTCAGGCAGCTCCCCAGGCTGAACCAGGGATTGCCCCTGAATTCCTGGAATTCCCCCTTCCATCCCTCTGGGGATGGGGCACTGGAACAACTCTAGGAACAGTCTCTACCACTTCCTTCTGGTCTCTTCTGTGTTCCTCTCTAGGGTGAGAACAAACAACCCCTTTTTCTCTGGTAGCTGTATATCAGAGTTAAGCTCTGAGGAGCTGCACACAGCAGCACTCCTCACTCTCTTGAGTCTCTCACCAGACTGCTCCCTGAAGACTGCTTGAATCTCCCAATGTTCTACCACTAACCCCTGCAGCTAGCATTCCAATGTGGCTTATGCTGCTGGAAGAATTCTACGGTGACATCATCACTCCAGCTCAGCTGAAACTGAGAACAGAGTGAGACAGTGTGAAACCCATTTAACTGGCATCTCACAAGCTTCCTTTCCCTGCCTGCAACCAGTTCTAAGTGGGATTCTAGTAACCCCTAGGAACAAGGGGGTTACATGTACATTAGACCGAGCATACACTGAGGGCCCTTTACAGACCTTTACACACTGTACATTAGACCAAGCATACACTGAGGGCCTTTTACACATTGTACATTAGACCAAAAAAACATTGAGGGCCCAATACATACTGTTCATTAGAGCAAGCATACACTGAGGGCCCTTTACATACTGTACATTTAGTTAGTTAGTTTTTGTTGACTGGGTAAGTGCACTAGATAAATCCTGTCTATTTTCAGGCACAACCCAGGAGAGGGGGATACAGGTGAATGCCAACTGCCCTTAAACCAGATTAAGCTGTTGGTTGCATTTTTTTTTATTTTTATTTATTTTTTTTTTAGTGAATAAGGGAAATTTGGCCAGGACACCGGGGACATTCCCCTACGCTTGCCAGTAGGGGGACAGGCCATCTGCATGATGGCCACTCGGAGTGGGACACCGGAAGAAGAGGATGTCTGTACGGTGGGAGAGCTTGCCTCAGCTCCCTCTGTTGTTGCTAATGAGGCTGATCTTCAGCGATGCACGGATGCCAATTCGGATGACGAATTTCATGAAGCTCCCATTTCCACGGAGGAAATGGAGAAAATTGTTCAAACCTCTACTAATGAGGTTATTGCATTTAATGAGGAGGTTTCCCTTAAGTCTGATGGTTCACATGGAACAGGCTCGACTAGAAAGGGTCTTTTACAGCAAGCAGAAGCCATGGAATTTAATCAGAAGCTGCGCCCTTTGGAGGTGCTCCCTGTCATTAGCACTGCTAATCCTGTCAACACGGCAGCTGATGTTCAACCTTCTGAAGGCCCCGCGGGGCACGGTGAGTCAGTTTTCAGCTTTCCTGTCAATGCGAACTCTTTGAACTTTGACACTGTCAAACTGCAGGCTGGCAGTGATTTCGCTGGTTTTAACGAGTGCCTAAAGCCTGTTAGTTTACAAACTGATGGAAAAACTGTTCTTTCAATGGTTGTTGCAGCGGACCAACAAGAGGTCCCCATAGCTTTACCATCTGCTAAATTTACTCAAGATGCTCACTCCCTGCTCTGTAAATCAGTGAGATTTGTGCTGAAAAATCTGGCTGGTAATGAGTCTATTTCCTATCCTGCTGTTGTTTACCAGTCCACCGCGGAGTCGCAGGTTGGAGTCACGGAGTTCATGTTTTCTAAAAAGACTCCCCAGCAGTAGGTCAATCACGATATTGAAGTTAGACCCAGTCCTTTACCTGTTAATACAAGTGCTTCAATTATTTCCTCTGATCTAACCAGGTCATCTTGGACACTGAGTAAAGCCCTAGCAGGGGGAAGCAGGTCCCATCTGGTATCTGGACGCCCGATCCTGCATGGGATGCTGACTTTTCTCTTTTGCCAACATTCCCCAGCCTGGAAACCTGGTACAACAGCAAACATTTGTACAGAGGGTTTTATCAATAAGGAGAAGTCTGATGTACACAGGCTTTATTCCGCTACCAGACCTTTAGACTCACAGGATCTATAGCCCATCGCTCCCAAGGATGATTCAGGCCTTCCTCCTCAAGATATTTCTCCCTCATTAAATGACTCTTCTTCACCTAACCCTCCTAAACAAAAGCCCTTAATGTCTGAGCTATTTTCTGATGCCAAACGGGAAGCAGCTCCAAGACGAAATGCAGTTCACATATGCTACAAAGGGGGCCTGGAGAATAGGCCAGACAGATACTTTGTTGGGAAAACTTTATTAAAAGATGACCTTCATTTCTCCCCAAAGGATGTGCTCACTTTCATAAATATTTCTGGAGAGGACAACTTCGATGTTAGTTTTAGGACATCACATGCCTTAGACCTATTTTGGGAAAGATACGGGCAGGTCAAGTTCTCTCCCACATGGACCCCCCTTCTGGTCATCCCCCTCACTAAACCCTTGATTAAATTTGAGACAGTGGTGTTTCGAAATGAGGGGGTCCATGTGGAAGATATTACCTTTTGGCTGTCACAAAAGTGTGAAGTATTGAGTGCCCCAGAGCCTATCCTAGAGTTGGAGCAGTTTTGGATGGGGGTTGGAAATACAAAATTAAATAAAGGCAATCAGATTCAGGTGTTGAAAATATACCTAATTCTTTTCTGTTGGGAAGAGATAGAGGGGTTTGTTTTTATGGGGGCAGCCTAGATTATAGCTTGCTATAAGTGTAGCTCTAGGACTCATCTCTCTAGTGTCTGTAATCAAACCCATTGTGATATCTGTGGGAAAGTTGGGCATATTACCACACAATGCGCAAACTATACTAAATGCAATCTTTGTGAAGAGTATGGCCATGTTTTTCGAGAGTGTCCTTGGGCAGCTAAAACAAAGCATCTTGTATTAGCCCAGACCTTTAATTCAGAAAGCACAGGATGCTGCAGGCCCCTCCCACCTCCCCCTCCCTCCCTCCTAAGATAAGGAAGGATTCACTTCAAATTGCACCTTCTACTAGGCCTTCCTCCCCAGGACCTGTGATGGATGCACAATCTTCTGTTTCAAATCCTCATGGGGACAATAAACTCTGTATGGGACCTCCGAAATGTTGGAGTTTACACCTTTTGTTATACTGATACAGATCTAGTAGTTCCTGAGAAGGATTCTAAGGTTGCTACTCCTTTGTCTCCTCTGCCTCGCAGGAGATCTGCCAGGAATTTGCACCCCAAAACCCACCCCCCTACTTTCCCTATAGAATCCAATAATTCTTATGCGGCCTTATTCACTCCATGGGGGGGACACAGAAATGGGTTTGGGAGACTCAAACTCTCAGAAATCCTCTCTGTCCTCCATTTCTCAGACTGTTGACAATTATAAGGAGAAAAAAAAAGAATAAAGGAAAAAATAGGGTTGCTGTATTTCTAAAGTTCTTCAATGTTGTTATCTTTGGGATCTTCTAACACCCATAGCTTATTCAATGCTATCAAAAGGCAAGCTCTTTTCCAATGTATTCATGACTAAAATGTTTCAGTCTGTTTTTTACAGGAAACTTGGATGCATTCGACTGAACAATTGTCTGCTTTCAAGACAGAATGGCTCTGGGGCCTTCCCATTGGTCATTTGGGACAGATAGTGCAGATGGCATAGGCATTTTATTTAATTCTTTCAATTTTTCACTTCATAACTTAATAGATCTCATTCCTGGTAGAGTCATGATTTTGGATGGGATATGGCAAAACATATGTTACCGGTTTATCAATATTTATAACTCTCAGTCTAAAGCAGATAGAATTGCATGTATGAAGGCAGTGCAACCTTTCCTGGTTTCTTCTGTTAAGGTGTTATGGGGTGGTGATTTTAATTGTAGTGTCATTAACACACCCCAGCAGAATAAGAAAATCTACTGTGATTCACATCCACTTAACTCCATAATTAAGATGGCTGGTTTGCTTAACTGTATTTCCTACCGTTCCCATGGACCCAAGTTTTCATTTGTGAAAGGGAAAGTTCACACTTTAATTGATTACATGTTAGTTTCCTCTTCTGTACAGGTTAACTCCTTTCAAATGACACCTAGTGAATTCGCAGAACACCTCTTTTTATTATGTACTTTTAAATCTACAGGCCTGACTGAACATAGACTGGTTAGGTGGAAACTAAATACTTTCATTCTAGACTCCCCCCTCCATACAGACCAGTGTTAAATTTATTTTAAGAGCTTGATTATCAGTGGATTTTTTTATACACAGACATGAGGACATGGTGGCTGGAGACAAAAACAGAACTTTGCAAATGGTTTAAAAAGCAAGGGATAATAGCTAAAGATCATAATTTTTTGAAGTACCTTTCTCTTAGACAACAGCTACAGAGGCTCATTACAATTGCATACACTTCTAGGCAAGACTACTCAGAGCAAATAAAAAAAAAAACTTAAATCTAGTATGAAGGTATATCAGTATGATAGAGATAGGACTTTACAAGCTATTCATACCAATGGTATAAAAAAAACTCCCATAGGTGATCCCTTTGAGGCTTGTAAAACCTTGAGAGAATCTTCCACAATTGATTTTCTAATAAATTCTGACGATTCTAGAGATACAACAACTGAGCAGTTAAAGGATTTGATTAAGAGCCATTGTCAGTCCTTAGAACCTTACTTCCCTATTCATGAGGACTTGATACTTTCTTATTTAAAATCTACCAAGTCTTCTTTTGTGTCGACATAAGCCCTAAAACTGTTAGGGTCTATTAACCAAGGGGAAATAATTGAGGCGATTCAGAAGCTGAAGCCGAATATTTCACCAGGGAAAATGGGCTTTCTAATAAATTATATAAATGTTTTCAAGAAGAATTAAGTAAATGCCTTCTCATTCTGTATAAATATTTTTTTGATACCAATTCTATATTCCTTTCCTTTTCCGAAGGATCATTAATCCATTTGTTTAAATCAGGAGATAGGAATGATATAAAGAATTGGAGGCCCATTACCCTGTTAAATTCGGACTGCAAAATTTTTACTAGCATTTTAAATAATAGGTTAAATAGATATGCTAAGTGTGTTATATCTCCTTACCAATTTTGTGGAATTCACGATAGAAGAATTCAATCTGCTTTGATGATCATAAGAGATGTCATTGAACACTTATCCCTGGCCGGTATATCTGGATGTGTAGTCATTGCAGATTTTGAGAAAGCATTTGACATAGTTCATCTACCTTTCTTTTTTTTAGCATTAGAAAACTATGGGGTTCCTCTTCAAATGGTTAATCTTATTAAAACGCTATAAAAGTATCATTTGGTTTGCCCTTTTTTGAAAGGTTGTACAGCCAAAAGCTTCCATTTAAAGACTAGGGATCATCAGGGTTGCCCCTTGAGTCCTCTTCTGTATGTCTTCTCACTGGACCCCCTTTTACAGTCTTTAGTTAACTCACCACAGTGGACAGGAATTGTAGGGGATACTTTAGATAGTCAGCTACTTTCGCAGGCCTACGCGGATGATTTGATACTATACTTTTCAGACCAAGCTCAAATTCATAAATTTTTGGAAGTTTTTAAACTTTTTTCTGTAGTTTCAAATGCCAAATTTAATTTGCAAAAAACTAAAGGCTTGTTTATTGAGGCAATGGGGCCTGCTGATGTGGCACAGGATGGTATTTGCATTTCCCGGAGCCCGCTTAGGATTTTAGGCATTCTTTTTGGTCCTCAAAACCTGCCAGTTGAGAATTGGGAGTTGGTGCTTGAGAAAGTTGAATAAAAAAGTAAATAGATGGAAAAAATGGACATTTTCTAAGCTGAAGCACATATACATCTTAAAACAATTTATTATACCCTGCTTGCAGTATGTGGCCATGATTTTCCCTCTCCCGTCCCAGCTGGAGACAAAAACCTACTTTTTTTTTTTCAAATGCTATGGGGGAATCGTTTAAATCCAGTAAAGAGGCATTATACTTATTTGAGTAAAATATCTGGGGGTCTAGGGATGATAGACCCAATGATATTTCTGCACACCCTGTGTATCATGAATTCTATTAAATGTGGTTTGGCTCCAGCAGTAAGTGTTGCACAGGGGTGGGTTCATAGGGCCCTTGGTAAATATTTTACAATTTGCATAATCTAGCTCCAAAAATGAATCCCCGTGTTCATATTCTTTTGTATTTCAGACCAGCTGTATAAATGTTATATAGATGGCAAATTACTAAAGAATAATAGCATGCAGACTATGTATCAATTGGTCATGGAGGCAATACATCCTCAAGACCCCTGTTTTAAGAATTGCCCATCAGGTTTGAATTCTAAGGTTTTAGCTCAACTAAATATACTAGATTGCCTCTGAACCAGTGGGAAACACAATGGCTGATCCTGTATGAACAACTGAATGTGTGAGGAAAAGCAAAGTATAAAGGCAAAGAAGAGAGGAATTGTCCCTATATGAACAGTATAAATATTGAAGAAATGGTGGAGCATTTTTTCTTACAGTGCTCTTATTCTAAAGGCTTGTGGGTTTATTTGGCAAAATTGTGGAACTTTAAATGGCTCACTTCTGTCACGTATGAAATATTGGTGTTGGGAATTTATCCTTCTAGTTTTTCTCATTTTCATGTCAGCACGTTAACATTATTTTTTTGGTGTGTAAGATATTTTTATGGCAGGCTAGATGCCAACGGGTCATTTATCAAATAAAAATGTCTTATGAATGTTATAGCATTTTAGTCTCAAATGAACTTTCAAGGATATGTGTACAAGACTCTTGGATGTTTGCTTCACATAAACTTATGAAATGGTGGAAAGGTTTCACTCACTTTATAAAATTTAAGTAATTTGTTTGGTTTGTAAATGATTGTTTTTTCTGAGACTAAGGAGTTTTTTTTATGTTAGAGTGATTTATTTGTCATGACTATCTTATTATACTGTGTTGTCAGCTATGTTTATTATTGCAATAAAAATTCCTCTACTCTTTTCAATAAGTGCCATGGGATCTTTAACATCCACCTGAACTACAACCAATCCAGGCAGATGAGACCTCGGTTTAACGTCTCATCCAAATGAAGGCACCTCAGAAGTGCAGCACCCCTCTCATGCTGCACTACAGTGTCAGTACTAGGATATTAACCCAGGTACCAGATATGGGAACTGAACCCACAGCTCTGTGATCTCCCGGCCTCAGAGGCGAGTGTGCTGCCTACTGAGCCACTGACACTGCATTAGACTGAGTATTCACTAAGGATCCCTTTACATACTGCATATTAGACCAAGCATACACTGAGGGCCCTTTGCACACTGTACATTAGACCAAGCTTACACTGAGGGCCCCGTACATACTGTACACTAGACTGAGCATACACTGAGGTTTCTTTACATACTGTATATCACACCAAGCATACACTGAGGGCCCTTTACGCACTGTACATTAGACCAAGCATACACTAAGGATCCCTTTGCATACTGTACATTAGACTGAGCATACAGTAAGGATCTCTTCACATACTGTATATTAGACCAAGCATACACTGAGGGCCTTTTACACACTGTACATTAGGCCAAGCGTACACTGAGGGCCCCGTACATACTATACATTAGACCAAGCATACACTGAGGTTTCTTTACATACTGTATATTAGACTGAGCATACACTGAGGTTTCTTTACAAACTGTATATTAGACCAAGCATACACTGAGGGCCCTTTACACACTGTACATTAGACCGAGCATACACTGAGGGCCCCGTACATACTGTACATTAGACCGAGCATACACTGAGGTTTCTTTACATACTGTATATTAGACCGAGCATACACTGAGGGTCCTTTACATACTGTACATTAGACTGAGCATACACTGAAATTTCTTTAGATACTGTACATTGAACCGAGCATACACTGAGGGCCCTTTACATACTGTACATTAGACTGAGAATACACTGAGGGCCCTTTACATTCTGTACATTAGACCGAGCATACACTGAGGGCCCTTTACATTCTGTACATTAGACCGAGCATACACTGAGGGGCTTTTACATACTGTACATTAGACTGAGCATACACTGAGGGCCCTTTACATTCTGTACATTAGACCGAGCTTACATTGAGGGCCCTTTACACACTGTACATTAGACTGAGCATACACTGAGGGCCCTTTACATACTGTACATTAGACTGAGCATACACTGAGGGCCCTTTACACACTGCACATTAGACTGAGAATACACTGAGGGCCCTTTACACACTGTACATTAGACTGAGCATACACTGAGGTCCCCTACACACTGTACATTAGACTGAGCTTACACTGAGGGCTCTTTACACACTGTACATTAGACTGAGCTTACACTGAGGGCCCTTTACACACTGTACATTAGACCAAGCATACACTAAGGATCCCTTTACATACTGTATATTAGACCAAGCATACACTGAGGGCCCTTTACACAATGTACATTAGAACAAGCTTACACTGAGGGCCCCATGCATACTGTACATTAGACCGAGCATATACTGAGATTTCTTTACATACTGTATATTATACCGAGCATACACTGAGGGCCCTGTACATACTGTACATTAGACTGTGCATACACTGAGGGTCCTTTACATACTGAACATTGGACCGAGCATACACCGAGGGCCCTTTACATACTGTACATTAGACTGAGCATACACTGAAGTTTTTTACATACTGTACATTGGACCGAGCATACACTGAGGGCCCTTTACATACTGTACATTAGACTAAGCATACACTGAGGGTCCTTTACACACTGCACATTAGACCGAGTATACACTGAGCTTTCTTTACATACTGTACATTAAACTGAGAATGCACTGAGGCCCTTTTACACACTGTACATTAGACCAACCATACACTGAGGGCCTTATGCATACTGTACATTGGACCAAGCATACACTGAGGGGTGTTTATATACTGTACATTGGACTGAGCATACACTGAGTGCCCTTTACATACTGTACGTTAGACTGTGGATACACTGAGGGTCCTTTACACACTGTACATTAGACCGAGTATACACCAAGGTTTCTTTACATACTGTACATTGGACCAAGCATACACCGAGGGCCCTTTACATACTGTACATTAGACCGAGCATACACTGAGGCCCCTTTACACACTATACATTAGACCAATCATACACTGAGAACCCTATGCATACTGTACATTGGACTGAGCATACACTGAGGGCCCTTTACTTACTGTATGTTAGACCAAGCATATACCTAGGGTACGTACATTAGACTGAGCATACACCTAGAGTACCTTACATATTGTAATTAGACCGAGCATACACCTAGAGTACCTTACATTCTGTAATTAGACTGAGCATACACCTAAAGTACCTTACATGCTGTAATTAGACCGAGCATGCACCTAGGGTACCTTACATTCTGTACTTTAGACTGAGCATACACCTAGGGTACCTTAAATACAACACATTAAACTGAGCATACAACTAGGGCACCTTACATACTGTACACTAGACTGAACATACACCTAGGGTGCTTCAGTACTGTATGTGAGACCATGCGTGCCCTGAGGGTGCTTCACATACTATACAGGAGACCGCACATACCCCAATGGTGCATCACATACTGTGCATGAGATCATGCATACTCTGTGGGTAGTTCACATACTCTAAATGAGACTGCATACCTTGAGGGCCCGTCACATACTACATATGAGACCACACATACCCCAAGGGCACTTCACATGCTGTACATGAGACCATGCATATCCCAAGGGTGCTTCACATACTGTACATGAGACCAAGCATACTATGAGGGCACATCACATACTGTACATTAGACCATGCATACCCCAAGGGTGCTTCACATACTGTACAAGAAACTACACATAACCCAAGGGCACTTCAAATACTGTACATGAAACCACGCATACCCCAAGGGTGCTTCACATACTGTACATGAGACCAAGCATACTATGAGAGCACATCACATACTGTACATAAGACCACGCATACCCCAGGAACATTTCATATAACGTACATGAGCCCATGCATACCTCAAGGGCACTTCACATACTGTACATGAGTCAATGCATACCCTGAGGACACTTCACAAAATTTATATGAGACTGCACATATCCCAAGGGCACGTCACTTACTCTACAAGAGATCACACATGTAGAACCCTAGGGCACGTCACATACTGTACATGAGACCACGCATACCCCAAGAGTGTTTCACATACTGTACCTGGGACTGTGCATATCCAGGGGTGCTTCACATACTGTACATGAGGCCGAGCATACCCTGAGGGCATTTCACATACTATATATGAAATTGCGCATACCCCACAGGTGCTTCTCATACTTTACATGAGACCGGCACATACTCCAAAGGTGCTTTACATACTGTAGCTGAGACTGGTATACCATATGGGCATGTCACATACTGTACATGAGACCACACATATCCCAAGGACATATCACATACTGTTCATCAGACCATGTATACCACAAGGACATGTCACGTACTGTACATACGACCATGCATACCCAACGGTGCTTCACACACTGTACCTGAGATTGTGCATACCCCAAGGACATTTCATATAATGTACACAAGTCCATGCATACCTCAAAGGCACTTCACATATTGTATATGAGTCAATGCATACCCTGATGGTGCTTCACATACTGTACATGAGACTGCACATACCTGGGAGTACATCTCATACCGTACATGAGACTGTTGATAACTGAGGGTGCTTCACATACTGTACATGAGACCCCGCATACCTGGGGGTGCATCACATACTGTACATGAGATTGTGGATAAATGAGGGTGCTTCACATACTGTACATAAGTATGAGCATACCCTGGGGGCATTTCACATACTGTACATGAGACCGTGCATACCCCAAGTGTGCTTCCCATACTGTACATGGTACTGAGCATACCCCAGAGTACTTCACGTACTGTACATGAGACCATGCATACACTAAGGACACATTACATACTGTACATGAGACAGTGCATATCCCAAGGGTGCTTCATATACTGTACGTGAGACCATGCATACACCGAGGGCACGTCACATACTGTACATGTGACCGTGCATTCCCTAAGGGCGCTTCACATACTGTACCTCAGACCCACACAACCCAAGGGCATGTCACATGCTGTTCATAAGTCCACCCATACTGGACAGTGGCTCACATACTATACATGAGACTGTGCATACCCCAAAGGTGCTTCACAAACTGGTCATAAGACCATGCATACCCTAAGGGAGCTTCATATACTGTGCATGAGGCCGCGCATACCCTAAGAGCACATTACATACCATACATGAGAACACACATATACCAAGGGTGCTTCACATACTGTACATGAGACCACGCATACCCCAAGGATGCTTCACATACCGTACATGGTACCAAGCATACCCCAAGGGCGTGTCACTTACTGCACATGAGACTACGCATACTCCAAGGACACATCACATACTGTACATGACACTGTGTGTACCCTGAGAGTGCGTCACATACTGTACATGACACTGTGTGTACCCTGAGAGTGCGTCACATACTGTACATGAGACCACACATATCCCCTTCACATACTGTTCCCCTGTTCTCACGGTTGGTAACTCCCTTATCTCCGACCATTCTGTTGCTGCCTCTTCTTTTAACTTCTAGCTCACTACCTGTGCCCTCTCTCTCATCCCTTCCTCCCCTTTCTTTTCTCACTCCGGCTTCCTCTCATCTCTTCTCCTCTCTGCTCCCTTTTTCCTTCTCTCCTACCACTCCCTCTGCTTACTTAAAGGCTCTAATTGCCCTTAATGCTCAGAAGGCAGGCAGGCAGTGGCCTTGACCCTAAGTTTCCACTTCACTTAGCACCTGCTACCCATTGCCTATTGCTCTACTCCTCAACATTTTCTTTTTCCTCTGCAACTGTTCCTGAAGTTTAGAAACAGGCTGTCATATCTCTCCATAAAGATGGTGATCACTCTTCTCCTGGTAACTTCCATCCTGTCTTTCTCTTTCCCACCTTGGCTTGGTTACAGGAACTCGCTTACTTTCTTGACTCCTACTTTTTCACTACTTTCCAGTCTAATTTTGGGAAATCCTACTCCACTTCTACCTCCCTCCCTCTCCAGCTCAGTGACTTCATCCTCGCAGGTACGGATTAGGGGCTGATCACCTCCTCCAATTTTGTTGATCTTTCTAAGGCTTTTGATACTATGGCACATCCCCTCCTTTTGGACAAGCTTAAAGTAGCAGGCCTCTCTGACTCTTCAGTCAGTTGGTTTCTTTCTTACCTTGAGGGAAGGTCTCAAGCTGTCCGAATATGAAATTCCATTTCTTTACCACTTCCCATCTGCTCAGAACTCCCTCAAGGGTCTGTCTTGGGTCCTATTCTCTTTTCAGTATTCTTGAATGACCTCCCTGTGTCTGTTCCTCTGCATATATTTATAGGTACACTGATGATAGAGTTATTTTTCATCTGGCTCTTCTACCCATGATACCTCACAGCTGCAGCTGGATTTTGACAACATTCAATGCTGCTTCCAATCTAACCAACTGCCCCTCAATGCCAAAAAAAAGCCTCCATGACTTTTGTCACTCAACAAAGGCTTACCAGAATCGCTCCACTCCCTTTATTTTGCACCCTTGATGATGCTAGGATTGAGGATGTATCATTTTTTAAGTACCTTGGGGTCTGGCTTGACTGGCATCTTCATTTCTCAGTGCATATTGATGCCATACACCACAAGCTTCACTCCAAGCTTGGTGCACTGTACAGGAACAAAGCAAGTATCCTGCTTCCTGCTCGCTGAGAAATTATTTTAAAGATGATTCCCCTGTTTTTTGACTATGATGATATAGTTTATAGTGGAGCTCCTAAATCTTCCCTTGCCAGACAGAACCCTCTGTTTCACTCTTTTTGTCATTTTGCTTTATACTGTCCACCTCATACCCACCACTCATCACTCTACTCTGCCCTTTCTCTGCCCTCTCTTGGTGCTAGATGCCTTTCCCATTGTGGCTCCTTTATATCCAGGTTCTGGTTTGGTTCTCTTCCCTCATATCTCAAATCCCATCTGTCCTCTCCTTCTTTCTCCTCCTACCCTCCCAGCAGTAATATTTACCTTTCCCCCTCATATTCCTTCTAGAAAATCTACTGTTGATCAATCTGCCTTCTCATAATACTTTCCTAAATGTTGGTTCTCCCTTCACCTGTCTGTTCATTCTTCCTCTTCTGCTTCCTCCCTAAAGTCTCTTCTTTGACATTTCGTCTCGTACTTGCAACTGCCCTTGACCCTTTTCCTCTTGTCTTTCCTCCATCCATCCACCCACTAGTTTTGCCCTGTGCATGCTGTTTCCCTTATCCTTCATCCATACCTGTAAGAGTAGTTCCCCCCCCCACTTAATATAATCTCTGTGTTATTTACTGCATGTATCTGTTTACTAATTTTCCTTTAATATTTTTGAGTATGCTTTTTTGGAATACAGTATTACTGTATATATGACTCATATTTTTGTATATTTAATATTGTTATCACTGTTTGGCCTTCTCCTTTTCCCCACTCCCCCAGGATCCATCTGGAAATTAGCTGTTAGCAGGTCAGTATGTTGTTCCTGGTGAAACCTTTGAAATAAATAAATACTGCACCGGAGACCATGCACACCCCAAGGACACTTCACATACTGAACATGAGACCACGCATACCCTGAGAGCACATCATATGCAGTGCATGAGACCACACCTATGCCGTAGGTACTTCACAAATTGTACATTAGACTACACATACCCCTAGGGCACTTTACATATTGTACATTAGACTGATCATACATACTGTACATTGGACTGAGAATACACAAATTATAGAAGGAAAAAAACACATAGATAAATCCATCAACCACAGATTGAAAACATGATATTAAACAGACTGGCATTAATAATGCAGAGCATCGATCATGATGGAAATCACAGAGAGAAAAATCAGATTAAATTGAGTTTTAGAGCCATTTCCAACCCTCCTCCTTTAAACAATTCAGGTTATGCAGATTTCAGATGCCCGGTAGAATTCCACACAGTTGGGGCTTCCTCCAAAAATACCCTGTCCCCTGTTCATTTTTATCTTAAGTGGAGGACCACCAGCAGACCCTGATCCAAGGAGAGGAGAGAAGAGTCCTACTAGGACAGTGGGGGTTCAGGAACTTGCAGAGGTAGGTAGGACCCAATCCCTTCAGGGCCTTTACTGTAAGGATAATAATAATAATCCTGCAGTTGATACTTTGCTACGTAACAGCCAGCACAAATCCTGCAGTGCAGGAGGGATTTGTTCTGGCCTTTTCGTGGTGCTCAGAAGGCAAGCTGGGATGTTGCATACCAGCTGCTGGCTTGAGATATGGCCACAAAGCAGCCCTTGTAGAGCACAAACCTCAAATCAA
This sequence comes from Neoceratodus forsteri, assembly GCA_016271365.2. Lineage (NCBI taxonomy): Eukaryota > Metazoa > Chordata > Ceratodontiformes > Ceratodontidae > Neoceratodus > Neoceratodus forsteri. The sequence continues at coordinate 283,211,005 of CM057455.1, read as the reverse complement.
AGCATGAGGAGATGAATGCTTGCACTGAAGTTATGTAAGCAATAAGGCATGATGGGGTGTACATTAGACAGTTCTAACACATGGCCAGGGGCATACAGCCCCTGGTCATGCATTACAACTCTCCAGCGCATAGCCCCGGAGTCTCGTATTGTGCTTATAAAATTACTGTATTTTACTTGCACGTAAAAATCAATATTGTTATGTTTATATAGAAAAAATGACAATCGTTAATGTATTTTGTTGTGCAAGATCCACACAAACAGATGATCTGACACCTTTTATTGGACCAACAGAATTGTTTAAAAAGAAAATAGGTGCTTTTAGCTTTCGGACTACACAGAATCCTTCATCAGAAAACAATGACAGTTGATTTGGAAGGATACACTTTCTTAAAGTCCAGCTCATACATAAAAAGCAGATAAATTGTTAAAAATCCCATTGGCCTCGACTGCTTTTAAAAATCAACATAGGACCATATAAAGACAACAGAGTTCCATCAAAGGAATGGTATTTCAAGGTCAAATGTCACAGAATAGATAGCTCCTTCCCAGAGAACAGCCATAAAACATGTTACAGCTATAAGTGTGCATCTGCCCATGCATTAGTAAATGTCTATGATTTTAAACCACAAGATAAAATAAGCTGGAAAAATACATAGTGTATATTGTGTTAAAAGTCTTCTAAATAAGAAAATATCTTTGTGTTAGGCAAAAAGTGGGTTTAAAGACAACCTGTCCTAGTGTAAATTAAGCATTAACCAGCTCTTTCCCACATTTATACAGTGTCAGAGCTATTCAGATATGTATGTCTTAAAACCTGTGTACAATAAGTCAATGCGGATGGACACCTTTAAGTTGTTAATCTGTCCAACCACACACTGACTACTACAAAATTAACTGTATTTTCTAAGGGTCTCACATTCTGCCCAACAAGACCAGTTGACCGAATACAGTTTTGTGGGGAACTAGAGGAATGCTTCCGTAGACTGAGACTTAAAGAATTCTTTCACAACAGAGAAAAACCCCCAAACAGCAACAACTCAGTGGATAAGAACAAAATCATCAAATTTTACTCCCTCCTCCCTAAATGGGTGCAACATGAAACTGGACAGCTATATTCAATGTTTTCACCAGAAAGTTAATTGCCAGATTCTTAATAAGCAAAAACAGATCCGCTATGACCTCTCCCCATTGGAAAGGAGAGCAATACAATCACTGAAATTGAACCGCAACATTGTTATAAAAAAAAGCTGATAAAGGTTCTGCAGTGGTGATTTTAAACCGTGAGGATTATGTTAATGAAGCTAACAGACAGCTAACAGATCACATCTACTACATGGAACTGCCTGGTGATCCCACTACACAATACACCAGGGAACTATGGAACATACAAACATACGAAAAAGGCCCATAGGTCTATCAAGTCTGCTTGATTGTGTAGCTCTTAGTTTCATATCACTACCGCTGCCCCACCCCCACCCAAACCCTCCCTTCCTCCTCTTTCCGGTCCTTCCCCTTTGTGTTCTTGTCTGTACTAAACCTGCCCTTGACTCGATCCCAACCCCACTTAAAACTATCTACTATCCTTTGAGCGATTAACTCCTCTGGCAGTGCGTTCCAACCTGCCACCACTGTCTCTGTGAAGTAGTACCTCCTCATCTCCCTCCTAAACCTTCCCCCTTCCAACTTCAGACTGTGCCCCCTAGTGACCCTTCCCCCCTTTAAGTGGAACACTCCTCCCTCCCTGACTTTGTTTATGCCTTTCAAGTAGTTAAAGGTCTCTATCATGTCCCCTCTTTCCCTCCTCTCTTCCAGCGAGGACATGTCGAGCTCCTTCAACCTTTCCTCATATGGCAACTCCCCTAGTCCTATGATTATTTTTGTAGCCCTATGCTGCACCCCCTCCAGTAATCTCTCATTATTTTTGAGGTATGGGCACCAGTACTGTACACAGTACTCCAAATGTGGCCTTACCAGTGATCAATACAATGGCAAGATGATCTCCCCGTTTCTAGAGGTGATCCCTCTGGCAATGCACCCCAGCATCCTATTTGCCCTTGCTGCCGCCCTCCTACACTGCGCTGATACCTTCATGTCCCCTGTAACTATTACCTCTAGATCCCTTTCCTCCTCTGAAGCTGTTGCCTGCACTCCCCCCATCCAGTAGCTGTTCCTGGGATTTCTGGCCCCAAGGTGCATGACCTTGCACTTCTTAGCGTTAAACCCCAAATGCCACTGGATCTTTTCCTAAGCATGTCCAGGACAGGATAGCTGACCTCATCCTTGATAAACCTAAGCCAGGGATATTCTACATGCTACCTAAAATTCATAAACCTGGGAATCCAGGGAGAAACATAGTATCTGGCAGTGGTACCGTGACAGAGGGGAACTCAGATTTTATAGAAACCATCTTAAAACCACTTGTTATGGAAAGGGACAGCTACATTCAGGACACTACAGACTTCTTGTGTAAACTTTCTGATTATAGGGACTTACCACATAATGCCATATTAGCCACAATGAATATAACCTCCTTCTACACTAATATTCCACATACAGATGAAATCTCAGCCTCTCTTAAACACCTACTTGAGAAAGGACAGCACCATGACATCGACCCAGAATTGGTGGGGGAACTTATTGAATTTATTTTGATGCACAACTTCAGCTATAATGGAAGCCATTATGTTCAAATTATGGGAATGGTAATGGGTACCAGGATGTCTCCACAGTATGCCAACCTTTTTATGGCAAATTTGGAGGAGGATTTCCTAAAGCACTGTATGCATAAACTACTTGCTTATTTCTGTTATATGGATGATTTATTTATTATTTTGACAGAGGGCATCGACACACTCAAAGGGTTCCATCAGGAACTTAACCTCCGCCCATCCATTAAACTTTCCCTGGAATATTCCGACATCAGTGTTCATTTTCTGGACACCACACTTACCTATCAAAGATGGAACCTTGCGGACATGGATTTACAGGAAACCAACAGACATACAAAGATACCAGCATAGGAACAGTAATCACCCAAGGCACACTAAAAAAATCAGTAATGTATAGTCAAGCACTTCATTACCCCCATTTCTGTTCAAGTGAGGAGAACAGAGATAAACACTTATCCACACTGAAAAAGACATTTATTGGGCAGGGTCATTCTCCCAGAGAATTTGACAGAGCGGTAGAATATGCAACGAAGATACCACGTGAACAACTACTACAGTATAAAGAAAGGGTTACCACCAGCCAAATACCCTAGTTGTCACATATCATCCTGATCTGGACCGTCTACTTAAAATTATTAAGGACCTCCAGCCAATATTCAATGAGGATGACACCCTGCAGTGTATTTTTCAAGAACTACCTCTACTGCCTTTTAAGCAACCACCTAATTTAACCAACCTGATTGTTAGGTACAAACTTGCACCTGAACAAGATAACAAAGCACTAGGTAGCACAAGACCCTGCAATTACGTTACATGTAAGACTTGTGAGCACATTTCCACTTCCAATTGTATCAATACCCCAAAAAACAAACAATTCAGGATACAGGGGAATTATATACGTACATCTCGGAATGTTGTTCATTTTATTCAATGCAAAAGATGTCCACAAATAGGTTATGTTGGAGAGACCGAACAACCTCTCCACACCCAAATGAACTCACACATGCATGCTATTAAAATGAAGATGACTGAAAAACCAGAGGGTCAGCACTTCTTTCAGTCTGATCACTCCATCTCTGATATGTCGGTTCTAGTTTTGAAAAGACATTTCAAAAATACACAACAAAGGCGGGCTTTTGAGGCCAGACTCATTCTGCTTTTGAACATGGTGAAGAACAGGATGAATATAGATTTAGGTTTTATATCACAAGACACTGCTTAAACAGCTGTTGTTTTTTCACCTGCTTCAGGGACAACACATGGACATATAATTGTGGTACATGGTAGTATTGCAATGTGTTTGGATACAAAATGGGTATATGGATTCCTTTTTACTGATTATCTATGGAGGGGCATGGTGACAGAGTGTTGATTCCGTCGATTCCCTCAGTTTTTTATTCAGATTGATACAACTGTTATTTTATAGTACAGAATGTTAGGTATATACAGACACATGTGGATACAGGGGAATATTAGGATAACAGTATCTCACTTACAAGGGGGTCTGTGTTAGGTTTGGGTGTTTAATGTGCACAAACACTAGTCACGTGCTACAGAGTTGCACATAGATCATGTTTAAACAGTATAAGTTTGAATATTCATGAATAATATTGACTTATTGTACACAGGTTTAAAGACATACATATCTGAATAGCATTTACACTGTATAAATGTGGGAAACAGATGGTTAATGCTTAATTTACAGTAGAGCAGGTTGTCTTTAAACCCACTTTTTTGCCTAACACAAATATATTTTCTTATTTAGAAGACTTAACATTCTATACTATGTATTTTTTCAGCTTATTTTATCTTGTGGTTTAAAATCATAGACATTTACTAATGCATGATCAGATACACACATGTAGCTGTAGCATGTGTTGCGGCTGTTCTCAGGGAAGGAGCTATCTATTCTGTGACATTTGACCTTGAAATGTCTTTCCTTTGATGGAACTCTGTTGTCTTTATATGATTCAATAGGTAGGTAGGTAGGTAAGTTTATGTATACAGTGAAACTGCCATTAGGGATCCTAAAATCCCTATTTACAAGGCATACCTGTTTGTATAAATTACAGATGGTTCCAAAACACACTATACATAATACATATACAATACATTTACATTAAATATAACAATAACATTATACAATACAAAGCACATTATTTGAAAATACCAATACCTTATCAGTATTAACTAATCACCTACTACATTGACAATTAAAACTCAATTCCTGATTCACTGCTGATTTAAAAACAACATCAGAGATTCCTAGTTCAGGAAGGGGAGGAGGAAGGCAATTTGCCTATGTTGATTTTCAAAAGCAGTTTAGGCCAATGAGATTTTTAACAACTTTTTATCTGTTTTTCTGTATGATCTGGACTTTAAAAAAGTGTATTCTTCCAAACCAACTGTGTAGTCAGAAAGCTAAAAGCACCTATTTTCTTTTTCAACAACTCTATTGGTACAATAAAAGGTGTCAAATCATCTATTTTTTGGGATCTTGTGTTACAAGGACCACTATGGAAACAGAAATTTCTGTGTAGTCTTTTTGTAGAATAGTTTCTTCACCTACAACAGATTGCCATTTTGTTTTTCCTAAGACTTTTTTCCTACTGTGGCCACCATAGCAGTAATTTGTTTTTCATGGTGACAAACTGGTTTCTGTGCCTCCCCCCAACCCATTTCAGTTTGTTTTTGTATTTTGATAGTGCCAGATTTTGGTTTTAGAAACCATGGTGTGTCCCCAAACTGATGGTCATGTCTCCTCCAACCTCCTCACATAAGCTGCATGGACCATGGTGCACCTGTTGGTTAGAACCAGGAATAGACCCACCTCCCTACCCACAGACAACTCTCAGTGTGTGTTGGCTGTAAATTAAAAACATTTTTTTTAATGCTTCTTTTCTTTTATAGAGGAGTTTGGGACAATTATAGCATTGAGAGCGTGTGAGTGTGACAGCGTCGGTATGATATCGGTATAAGGAGAGCGAGTAAGTGTGACAGTGATGGTATGACATCGATGGTACTGGGAGAGATGGGTCCAGTAAGAGGCACACTGCTGAAAAAATATCTGCAGTCTACAATATACCCCAGGAGTTTTGAACAGGGCTGTTTCTATTTGTGTTTTAGTAATCAGCTGATTTTCACTGAAGAGAGAGACAGTGATCAAACTCTCACTAAGTGGGGAGAAAAAATGGCTGACATGATCATTCCACATGGACTTTTAAAATAGGTCTGCATTGATTTTTTTAGAACTAAATGAGGCTCAGAAAAATTCTGTAACCTAAACTTGCCATGTATTAGACACTTCTAGGCATGGCTATGAGCCAGTCAGGTTGCAGGATTTTACTTGCCCATTTTATAATATGCAATGCTGTCTGTCACTGCTCCTAATTATGTTCACATTATATTTTAACTCCTACCTATGTATATATTCGCAAATGCTTTTAAGATCGCTCTTATTTATGTTGTTTGTATGATTGCTGTATTTAGTAATTAATCCTGGGTCGCCCCTGAAAAAGGGACTTTCAGTCTTAGTGGGTTCACCTGGCAATCAAAATCCAATAAAGAAATAAAGGGTCCTCATATCTCCAGGTTCTAGAAAGTGGTCCATCAACCAGGTGATACAGCACCACAGGTAATGAGGTGGTACAGGTTGGGGGTATGCAGCCCCAGTCAAGTCAGAACCAACAGAAAACAACCACACTCAGGAGCTTTGTGAAGAGAAGTGCTGTTAAAAATTTAAAAAAAAATGCACTGACAGACCAAGTCCTTTTGACAAAAAAATATCAATTTATTGATGAAATTCACTCTGTAACACCAATGATATCTTCACAAAAAGTTACAAAACAGGAGCCAACACAACTACTGTCTCAGAAACTCCAACACTTTGCTCAATGGAGCTCCCTCAGGGGACGATATTCTGAGAAAAAGATCACAAATTTATACCTTAGTACATGTTGCACTATTATGACATCATGACTGCCCAACTTTAAATTTAAATCTAATGCTTATAATACTAAGGATTTATAATTGCAGTCAAAATGAAAGACAGTACAAAATATTTTATAAAGATAATGACATCAAAATAATTATCAAAATTAATTACAAGACTAAAATAAAAATTGTCACAAAATACATCAACCAAATTTCTATGTTTGAGTCATATTGAGGAAGCAGACGATGAAAGAGGGTAAGGAAATCCAACCAGAGCAAGGAGCTTTAACAATTAATTTTTGCAAAAAGAGGAAGATCCTGCGCTCCACCACATCTCCAGCCTGGAAAAGAAAGGCAGAAGAAGAAAATCAGATTCAAGCATGTTCAGCACTTCATTGTAACCATTATATCCAAAACAATTATGAAATTAAATAACTATCACACTGATTGCACAAAATGAAACAGATTCACCAGGGAAAGGATATGGAAAGTGGCCCAGCCCTGGTAATATTCCTAAGATGGTAAAAGCAGCACCTGACTATAGCAGACACCTGGGAATACAGTCAGGCGTTCTTCAAGAATCACTCCCACATTGCTAGGCACTCTCTCTGCCACAGGATGAACACCACCCAGAGTTGAAAGCCTGAGGCTCCTTTAACATGCAGAAACCTGATAATATGAGCCCACTAGAAGCAATTATGTCTTGCTCAGTTTCAAAGCTAGCCAATTGGAGGCCACCCAGTCCTTCAGCCAGACACCTTTCAAGACACCACACAGAGCAATTACCCTGGTCCCACTCAGGTGCAAAAGAAAAAAACATAGCTGGATATTACCAGCTAAGCAGTAACACTCAATATCATATCTTCTGAAAACCTTTCCCAGGGGCAGTGTGTATACATCAAACAACATGGGGGACAGGATTGACCCCTAAGGGATCCCACAGGCACCCTCCAAACCTCAGAGTGCCTTCCATTAAGCACTACCCTTTGAGTTCCCACCTAATTAATTCTGTACCTGCCTCGTTACATCTTCCCTGCCTCCAAGTTGCCCGACTTCTTTACAAGATATGTATGGGGCACTGAGTCAAATGCCTCGCTGACATTCAGATGCATGATATCCCACCAGCTGGCCCTTGCCCTTAATTAACTTATTACACCCATCAATTAAACCTGCATACAAAGCATTTAACGCTATATATAACCTCTCCCTTTAGGATTGTACAGTATTTTGTGCACCTTAGGTTCAGAGGCAGTATAGCGCTGTGGTTTAGGACACTGAGCTGAAAATTTGAAGACCTGGATTTGAGTCCCACAGACCCCCCACTTGCATGCTGTATGTGACCCTGAGCAAGTCACTTAACTTTCTTGTGCTCCCAGGTTGCACCTGGAAACAAGCTTCGGCTTAGTGCGCCTTTCCTGGTTAAACAATTTCCCCTTTCCCTTCCCCCCCTTTTGGGCTGAGAATCAAATAGTTAACCCCTCTGTCACATGGCAAGGTCTTCTGTGGGTCAGGAGGTGACTATGGGTGTGCAGTGGTATATAAGGGAGCTTTTGAGGGGATGTAGAGAGAGCATCTCATGGGAAGAAAGGAGACCAGTGGGAGAACAGCAGGAGAGTGGGGTCAACTGCCCACTCAGGGGAACTAGAGTATTTTCGTGGGTTGGGTGTTTGAACAGTTCAGCTGGTGGATGTGGTGGTGACCATTAGCATGGTCCATGGTGTGAGTCCTCCAATATGCCACTCCATCAGAGTAAAATGCCATTCATGGGCCAGGGAGAAGGAGAGGAGAAAGAAGAAATGTTGGGAGCTCAGCAAGGATTGCTCCGATCAATTGCTCCACTGTGGCGAGAGAGAGACCAGAGGGGAGTCACCAGAGTTGGACCTGTGGGCTACAGCTGTGCCTGAGTGTCCTTTGGGTGATCCTGGAGTCAGTGAGGAAGAGGGGGCCAGTGGAATCCAGGGTTTGCAGTTACAGCCCCAAGGTCCAATATGCCCAGCACAGAGCTGACCGCCTATGTGGGGATGTTCGCCCATATGTCCGGGGTGAAGTCGCCTGCCAAGGCCCCAGTTTCTGCAAGAAATCTAGAGAGGGAGCAGTAGCCCAGACTAGAACTGGCTTGCCACTTGGGGTCTGAGAGACAGATTATAGTAAGCCAAGAGATGTGAGGGTAAGAACAGTTTCTGCCTGCTGCCTGCATTTCTGGAGGCCATATCAGCCCTGAGCAAAGCAGCTTTTATGCATTGTGGCTAGCCCAGCCCAAAAGAAAGGCACACATAGTTAGTGGAGCCATATTGGCTAAATGGACACTAGCAGACTCTGTGACCCCCATGCATATGGGGCACTGACACTCTTCAAGATTTTCATCCTGGTGCAAGACTTGAATGGGAAGCATACCAAGCACTATGTGAAAGGACTTGATTGGATTGGCCAGGAGACAAACAGACCAAATCCTCAGTGCTATTTATCATGTCAGTAAAGCAACTGCTGGAGGCCTGTGGACTTTTTTGGGTATGCTGCCCTAAAATGTAACCATTTCCTCCCCCAGAGGTGTGTCCCAATGTTTGAACAGAGATGTTGAATTGGACAGACTGCATAAGTAGATGAGATCAACCCTTTTCTCTCTGTTATGTTTTATTTAAAACACTTGAAGAGACTTTGGCTCTATAGCACTTCCTCATTTTGAATGGAATAATATGCATAGTGGGGATGGGAACAGTGAGGTAAAGGTACTTTTCCACAGGTTCTAAATGTTCTGTTTTGCTGTTTCTTGTTAACTAACTGACCTATTGGTATTCTTATTGCTGCACTGTGTTATTCAGTATTTCATAAAATGTATGTAGGTAAGTCTGGGGGGCTTCGCAGCATTATAGGTGGTGTAGGCAGCAATTGCTTTAATAGGTAGCATTGGGTATGGTATTTGGTAGGGCTAGGACACCGTCCCTGTTAGCCCAGGCACTCCATCTAAGTCACTGCAGGTGGTTGGGTCACCAGGATAAAAGTTTCCTTTTAGTGTTGATGGGATTGAGGGTAAATCCACCATCTTGGAGGTGTTGCCAGCATAGCCAAACTGTACTGAATGGAGAGGGAGTGTGCCTACCTCTCCGTTATGGTGTGGTGGGTAGCTGGTGTTAAATACTCACAGAGGATGGTGACTGTTTAACACAGGGGAGGAACGTAACCCTCTCCCTTTGGAAGTGTACAGTATTTTATGCACTTTATGTTCTTTTTGTCCGTGAATCAAATGGTTAACCCCACTGCCATTTGGTGGGGACTTCTGTGGGTTAAGCACAGAGGTGAACGGGGGTATATAAGGAGCTTTTGGTGGGCATAGAGACAGCCCAGCAAGGGAAGAAGGGAGACCAGTGGGAGAACTTCAAGAGAGTGGGGCCAAATGCCCACTCTAGGGGAAACTAGAGCATTTTCATGGGTTGAGCATTTGAAGAGTTTGGTGGGTAGATGTGGCGATGGCCGCTAGCCCGGTCCATGGTGTGGGTCCTCCAATATGCCACACTGATGGAGTTAAAGTGCCATTCATGGGTCAGGGGAAGGAGAGCAGAGAGAAGAGATGTTTGGAGCTTAGCAAGAATGGCTCTGCTCGATTGCTCTGCCATGGAGCGAGAGAAGCTGGAGGGGAGTCACCAAAGTTGGACCTGTGGGCTATAGCCATGCCCAAGTGTCCGTGGGGTGATCCTGGAGTCAGTGAGGACATTTGCCTCTATATCTGGTGTGAAGTTGCCTGCTAAGGCTCCAGTTTCTGCAAGAAGTCTAGAGAGAGAGAGTGGTAGCCCAGATTTGAATTGGCTTGCCGCTTTGGGTCTGAGAAATGGATTCTAGTAAGCCAAGAGATGCGAGGGGAAGAACAGTTTATGCCTGCTGGCTGTACTTCTGGAGGCCAAATCAGCCCTGAGCAAATCTGCCTTTATGCAATGTGGCTAGCCCAACCCAAAAGAAAGCCACCCATAGTTAGTGGGGCCATATCGACCAACTGAAGACTAGCAAACTCTGTAACCCCTGTGGTCAGGACTAAGGATTAACCGTTGTGTGAATCTGCTTGCTCCTTGGAGTGTTTCATTCAATAATTAAATGGGATCCCCTGGTTATTTTACTTCTGTGTAGTCTTCAGTTATTTGCTATGAACTGTTTGTGGCTATGAAACACAAGTTTATTACAGCCCAGCACCTGAAGATGCCTCCACCTCTGCACAAATGAACTCATCAACACCAGCCGTCCCAGCAAATATTTCTGTAGTTTCTGCTGTGAGTGCCCCCCACCCCACGGACATTCCCTCTGGCATATCCTTAGGCACCGGGGAGGAGAACTTACATATATACTACAGCAATTAAAGCTATTTGTAAAAATGGCAAGGAAAAAATGGAGAAATGCCATTGGTCAAGAGACATGACCTGACCGCACGTTAAATATCTATGAATGCATGGTCAGCTGCCAAATCTCATTTTCCTCCACCAAAAACCTTCTTACTTGTGCGTGTCAAATCTGTCAAAAATTAAACTGAAAAATATCCAGTAGCTGCCATGTTGAAATTGTTATACTTTACTACAGTGCTGCTTGTAAATCATTTATCATTAACTGCTCACAATATTTCCAGCAACAAACTGCACGGCCACACTAGCAACACAAGCTAAAACATATCCCATAAGTTAAATACAACAATTTACCTCCCTAACTACTTAATCTAAACTGTTTGACCTCTTCAGAAAAAACACTGACTTTGTCTATTCCATTGCTAATTCCCCACATAAGCCCTGCTTCTGGATGCACATAAAAAAATATAACTAGCTCACATTTTTTCCCATAGGAAAAGCCAGTTGTAATTCACCATTATAACTTGCTTGTTATAACAGCGAACGCATGTTGCTCTTTCTATTAGAAACCCGTGAGCCAGTGTGCAGCTCATGCTACACCATCTTCTAACAGGCACCAAAAGCTTATATACAGTAATTACTGCAGCAAAAAAACGCAACTCCAGCAATTATATAAAATAAAATATGGAGTGGTGTGTAAAACTTGAAATTTACACACACTCTCAGTGTTGGATGCTTAAATAAACCCCTCGAGTTTTGCTCTTGGGGTTAATGTAGCATCCAACAACTCGGGTGTGTGAAATTCTCATTAAACACATCACTTCATGTTTAAACTGCTCTCCAGCTCATAAAATAAAACCCCACTTACATATTTTCTTAACTTTGCTGTTACTCAGTTATGCATTCCTGCTGCCTGTGCTGTGTTATGTGACCTATGTTTCTATGTTTCTGAGAGAGAGCGACGGTAGTACAATTTTATTTAAATAAAACAGCAAGAGGGCTGCTGGCCAAGTGGGCAGGCTGGGGGGGTCGCTAATCTGCTGTCATGTGTTATAAGCACGACAAATACAGCACTAGTCCTCAGCTCCATGGCCCCATTTGTACATTTTCTGGGACCAGGAGAGCAAATCCCATGCTCCTCGTTCTCATTGAGGAGGCAAAGGCTTCCAAAGGCAACCCAAATGGCTACTATAAACTGTGCTTGTCTTAGCAGCTTTCTCCTGTGCAGTGCTCTGAATACTGTCCCTAAAGGCTGCTGTCTATTTTAATTAAATGCCACACATATGGGGTGCAGGCACACAGTGCTTTCGAGTGATACAAATGTCCTCCAAGAGATGGGACGGCTACAGATGTAAGGAGAGTGGGTGAGTCTGGGGAAGTGACAAATGCCATTCTGACTGTTTTCTTGCCAAGGTGGGTAAAAGTGAGGGTATTCTTGGGGCCAAAACAGCAAACAACCACAAGTAAACCGAAGGCCTTTGACTGCATAGTAGTCTTGTCTGAATCAGTCACCGTCTAAACAGCACCACCTGTTGGCTAAAGATATCAACAGCCACATTATTTAATCAAACACGCATTTTTATGTTGCTTGCACGCGTGTGCAAGAAACATAGTGCCATCATCCGAGTTTTTGGAGGTGTGTCAGCCCCTCTTCCAATGCAGTCAGTGTGTTTGCAGGCACGGCCCCAGTTCCTCAATGAGTGCTGCAGCTGTCTATGACAGCAGTCCAAAATGCAGTGGCATACAGTTGAAAGGGAGAGCTCCGCTTCAGTGAGCAGAGCTCTCCCCGCATAATACACGCACAAGCATGCATATTGCGTGCTGATGCATCCCCGCACACACTGTATGGCCGGCAGGTGCCCAGTCCCCGTCGGCTCCACCCCAACAGCTGTCCAGGTGCCATGCTGGGAGCCCATCCCAGCGTGGCAAAACTGTTATAGCCGGCGGGAGCCTAATCCCCCTGCTGGCTCCAAGGCAGCACGCCCCTCCCCCAAAAGCTTTCACGGTGCCACGCTGGGAGCCCACCCAAGCATGGCAAATCTTGTTTTGGCCGATGGGGGTGCCCAATCCCCCATCAGCTCCATGTCCCCCCAAACAGCTTTTCCTGCTGCCACACTGGGAGCTCACCCCAGGGTGGCAAACGTCCCGCGTCCTCTTCTTAAAAAACAAAACAAACCTGTGAATAAAAAAACGGTCCCTCGTAGTCTCCCTGCCCCCCTCCCAAAACCCGCACCCACCTACTGCGCACCCTGCCTCCCCACACCCCTCACCCATACTTACCTCCGAGCTCGGGCGCGACGATCTTCGGTGGACCAGGAACACGTCTGCACTCTTCAAAGCCGATCGGGAACTGAGGAAAGGCCGGTAAGCTGTATAATGGGATAGATAGGGTTTTTTCAACTTTCTTGCATATCTCAGGCATTTTAAGGAATTTTGGCCCCAAATTTTCAACATGGGGTTTTTGGGACCTCTCCTCATGAATTCTTGCACTGTCATGGCATTAATCGGGCCCTAAGGGTGATTTTGCAGTCACTGCACAAAATCACCTTTTGGGACCGATTAATGAAATGACACTGCCAGTGTTCATAAGGTGGCTCTCAAAAGTCTATGTTGAAAATTTGGTGAAAAATCTTAAAAATGACTGTTTTATGAGCGCGGCGCTAAGTAGTTCCTATGCACGCTTGTAAGTTCGGGTGAATTTTCATTATTTTTATCTAGATTTTCAACATTGCCATTTTACCACACCTCCTTATGAGCAGTATGCTGTCATTTTCACATCCTGCCCAAAACGTGTTTCTGCCCATGTAGCGCACAATGGCAGTAGTCGAATGCAAATCAATGTATGGGACACATTAAGAAAATCACAGTGACACTGTTCATTAGCAGAGGTCTTAAAATGGCTATGTTGAAAATTTGGTGAAAAAATTCCTAAAAATGACTGTTTTACGAGAGTGCGTTGCACAGTTCTTACGCACGCTCGTAAGTTTGCGAATTTTCAATATTTGCACTCCAATGACTTCCAAATACCTAAACAGCACATAGAAGCAAGCAACATTCGGCACTGACAAATGCTTGTTATTATTTAGAAGCAGTACAATAACATATTTAAAATAAAGGAAAAATACACAGAACTTTATTTTACATTTTTATAATAACTGTAGTTCAAATGAACAGACAAGTAATTTTATAAGTGTGATAAGATACTCCAGGGTGTGCATTAAAAGATTATAATGCACCTCCCAGGGTCACAGAAGGACACTCAGCCTTCAGCTCCGTGCCTTAGCACATCCCTGGGTGTGCATTTAAAATCCTTTAATGCACACCCTTTTGTGGCTTATTATTCAAGTATCACAGCAGTTACAGCTATATACATTGGTACCCAGTGTCAGGTTCCACTATGACTAAAGATATTCAGATATGCTAAAATGACATAATGTCCTCAGTCGCAAGTAGATGTAATGCTTGGTGTCACTGTATTTGAATGTTTAAAATATAAATAGCCATCTGCAAGATTGCTAAAGAGTTAACAGGTACAGTAACAGTGATGAGAATGTGTGTGTCTCTCCACAATCCCTTTAGCCTGTGAGCTCTAGAAGTCGGCTGGCAAATTGCAAGAAGACAGGCAAATGCAAAGTTTGGCCTTGACTATGCTCATCTTCTCTTTACTCAAGATGTTGATTGACACAGGAGAACCTGACACTGGGCACCACTGTACCACAACAATTAAAGTTATACACCACAGCATCTAAATGCATGTAACACAGCAATGCAATCTATATACCATGGCAATTAAAGCTATATACCATATCAATTAAAGCTATATACCGCAGCAACTAAATTCATGTACCACAGGAATGAAATCAATATACCATGGCAATTAAAACTATATACCGTATCAATTAAAGCTATATACCACATCAATTTAGAAAGCAATTAGACAAGAAAGGGTGTGCAAACAGATGCCTATTTTGACCTGGAAAAGTTGAAAAGCAAGTAATCAAGGCAATACATGGTGAATAATAGTATGACAAATAGTCCGGAAACAAGATGCTACAGGCATGACAAATAGGACAGATCAAACATATCAATGATCGGTATTGCGAGTTATGGATAATGAAAGATAAAACAATTTGGAAAAAGAAAAAAACTGTTCATACAGGGTAGCAGAATCAGAGTGCTAGCAACAAAGCAAGTGCAAACAAATGTATGCAAAATAACATTACAACATTATAGGTAATGTGCAGTAAATGAGTTAGACGGACTAATACATGACCTCCACACATCTGTTAAAAATCCACTTTCCGTAACTGAAGCTTGGGAGGATTTACCCATTTAAAAACCTGTGTCTGCAGCTATGACAGTCTCTCAAAGCCCCATTCTCCTAAGTGTGCAATACAGCTGCAAGATCCTTACCCCCTCTGAGTGTACTAGTGTACTGACGTTTCAACCCCTACAGGGCACAAGGCAGACAGACCCAGGTGAGATCAGCTGCCGACGGGGTCAAGCTGCTAAGCTAGAGGGAAGCATTTGGGCCTCCAGCATCAGAAACAGAGGTGGGTCTCAGGGTCTTGCAGTTACTAATACTACTTCAGTCTCACTGCTGCCTAGATTTTGGTAGAAGATACCACTGCCTGCTGTAACATCAGTCTCTTTCTCTTTTTTGTGGGAGTCCCTTTGCACTGGGACAATCCAATGTACCTTCTTCAGCTACTGCTTGACTCCAACTCCTGCCATGGACACTGTTGCTTGGCCTTTCTGCCTCTCCTGGTCCTTGCATGGTCCCAAACCTCAATCCTGACACTTACCCTGGAAAGTTAAGATGGGGACAGTGGAAGAACACCGATGGAAATGGGATCCTAGGCAGACCTCACTGAGAATCATATATTTTAGCATCCCTTTCTTCCATCATAGGGCATCCTGTTGCTGCCTCCTACGTAGACCTTGGCAGGCAGCTGAGAATGGATCCACACTTCATCTCTCTCTCTCCTTGGGGAGAAAAGTGTCTGATTGGACACCCAATCCTCCCTTGCCAGCCTTCACTACTGAAGTCCTGGGGTTCAGAGAATGCTAAGTGGTCCCCTACCACTTGGAAACATGAAGCCAGATAAACATTTCTTTTAAAATAAATTGCAAGTTGAACTCAACAGCGGAGGACGGCTCACCAGTGCAACAGTACCACCACCACCACCACCACCACCACCACCTGTGGTATGATGACCTAGGTTCATGAATGAGCCCAGAGTTTTGGAGGGTCAGCCAAGGGGGGCAGATTGAGCATTCAATGGAGAGCTCTCCTCTAAGGAAAGAAGGAGGATCACAGCACCTGGCAATTGTCCAATCCCTAGTGATGGCTGGTGGTTGGTGCACCAGGACAGTGCATCTGCAGGTATTGATTGAGTAGGGGATGTCAGTACATCAGATGCTGAAACAGGACTGATGTTGCCCAAACATCATTGCACTTGTGCTCCATTGGGAGAACATGAACAAGAAAACCTCTTTGGCTGTGCACCATGATGCCGGGACCTAGTACAGCCCTGCTCCTGCCAAACCAGGGCTGACCAGCAAGGAATTGGATTAGCATCTTGGCCCTTCCCCTCTGCCCACCAGAGGGAGAAGCCTCACTGTGGTGGGACTCTGTGATCTCTGAGGGAAAGGCTGACAGGTAAGCCCCTGGGGAAGTGGTGAATCAGAGTGGGTGGGTCCTCTGTGTGATGATATAGGGGTATAACCCCGTTAACCAAAGGGAGCTAAAAGAGATTTGAAAAAAAAAGTCAGTAGCTGAAACATCATCAGGAAATGCCACATGCCCCCTCCAAAAAAAATCAGCAGCTGAAACATCATCAGGAAATGACAAATGCCCCCCCCCAAAAAAACCATTAATTGCTGAAACATCATCAGGAAATGACACATGCCCCATAATGCCAGTTATCTCAGGGTTTCCTTGCTTGTGGGACAAAATTTGCTCAATAGGGCCTGTAAATGCCCCCCAACACACAGCATATGCTGTACATACAGGTCCAGATATTCAGATTACGCTGGGCAGTGGCGCAAGCCTGGGCGCAGCGCAATTGGGCTGCACTGGGGCCAGGACCAGGAGATATTCAACGGTGATGCGCCATGGCTCAGCACCGTTGAATATGGCATGGAGGGTGCACACACTGCACATGGCACAGTGGCACTGCGCCAGTGCAAGACACAGAAAGGGAGCACAGGGATGAGCCAGTGCAAGTGCAGTTGCGCTAGGTGCATCACCCATGATGTTCCGCCGGGGGCATGCAAATGAGGCCATAAGATATGCAAGGTGCAAATAGGGCCATTTGCATGTTATTATGGCCCCATTTGCATGTGATGCACTGGCTCCCCGTGAATTGCACCTGGCACCCTGCTAGGCTGCCCCCATGGGGAGTCAGAACCCTGGTGGGCTACTGCAGCCCTCCCGCTCCCGTACGCCCAATCGTGGGCTGTTGTAAAAATAGAGAATTCCCTGGTGGTCTAGTGGTAACCCCCCCCCCCATGTTCGCCCGATTGTGGGCTGTTGTGAAAATAGAAATTCCCTGGTGGTCTAGTGTACCCTCCCGTGTTTGCCCGATCACGGGCAGTTGTAAAACAGAGAATTCCCTGGTGGTCTAGCAGTAACCCCCCCCCCAATTCGCCCAATAGCGGGCTGCTGTGAAAATAAAGAGTTACATGGTGGTCTAGTGGTACCCGCCTCCCCACCCATCCACCCACAGAGGGGCCCCTGGCCATCCAGCACCCCCCTCCGTCATCGGCTGGCGGCAGCACCCCACCCACATACCACCCGGCCGCTTGTCAAATGACAGGGCACAGTATGATCTGTATGCCTATTGGTCCACAGTGTGGACCAATGGGCTTGTAGACCATACTGTACTACACAGGAACAGATATGTGAACGCGTATGTGTGCCCGGCAACGATATTCTGGGTGAGCAGGTGGCCACCCACGGCTGGCATCTGCTGTGTTGCACCGTGCAATACAGCAGCCCACCTGTGGGTGGCTGGGACTTGCTCCTGCTTTTCTGGGGCTCAACTTTGAGCCCCCCTGTGTGGCGCAGTGCAGGGTTTGTGCCAGCATATGCGCCGCACATCCCGGGCTGAATATCAGCTGACTATTGTGCTGCATCTGTGCCAGTTAGGATCACATTGAGCCCCAGCGCATCAGGACATGTGCTACACCTGGCAGCCATTTGAATATCCCACCAGGGTAAAATGCAGGGTTGTGCCTGGGCGCAACTCAGTTGCGCCAGGCACAACCTCTTTGAATATCCCGACTACAGTGTACAGCACAGGAATTCATATTTATTTCATACACAGACTGTTTTCCCAGAATGGTTTATCTGTATACCCAACTGCTGTTGAATTTCAGCTGCATCTTTTTTCTTTAAATACAGAAACACGATTATGGCCTCTGTTAGGTCTCTCCACTCCAGCCGAAGAAAGTGCCCATTTTTCTTTGTGATGGGTAATGGTGGCTTTCAGATGGGGAAGCTTTCCTCTGGGGGCAGTGAACAAGCAGACAGGGGTCAGCAGGAAATGCCTGCCACGTGCACTAAATTATCCCATTAGGGTGCTTATTTTATTAAAAGTAAGAAGCAGCCAGCGACTTGCGTGTTTGGACAGAAATAGGCATACTGAATGATCCATGCAATAGTTGAGGCTTGGAAAAGGGGAAAAGAAGCAGCACAGTAACTAAAAGTGTACAGGACACAAATATTCACATCCCAAGAAACAAACTGGGTGAGCTAGTAATACTAATCACTATGGAGGAACTGAAGGAAACTGGACATAAGCGGGGGGCAGAAGGATCTGTCCATGATCCACCACACAAAATATTCCATGGCAGACTTGTGTCTGCGTCCATTATTAAATAGGCTAGCAGTTCTTCCCATTCATCTGGATCTCCACCAAGTCTGCATGGAACAAATGATGCAGATTGAATTTGCATCACTTTTTTGATGCAAGTTGCTGCAAACCATGGCGGGGTTTTTGAAAAGTTTTGACGTGGACATGGCTCCAATTGTGGGCTCTACCTGCATCAAAATAAATGTGCAAAATTATCTCAGTGCTATTTTCAAATCTTTTTGATGCATCTGCGACAGTTTCCCTGCTTTACAGCAATAAAATGGTACATGTCAGTTTTTTGATACATGCATCATTTATGTGTGCAAATTGTGGCACTTTCGACACTGTGTTAGATCATGCTGTAGAGGGTCTAACGTTTGGTCACAATTAATGCACTTGTGTTACAAAATGTGGCTCAAGTCACTAGCAGACATCTGGATGCTTTTTTTTCCACAAAGGTTTTTATCTGCATCAGTCTGGCAGTGGCTTATCAGCCCTGTCCTCACTACCCCAAGCTCGCACCCCATGAATTAGCATTCCCGGCAGAGCTGGAGAGGGAGGGCTGTCCTCCCTTCAGTACTTTAGCATCTAAAGCGGACCATAGGTGGAGTAGCTGGGTAATGGGGCAGGCTTAGAGCTAGTGGGCAAGGATTCATTAAGCCCCCAACTGCCATTTTCCACAGTTTTCTCCCATCCCTGCCACAAAACATCAAGTATGTGCATGGATGCATACGAGCACGATGTACCCACAGCTCACTCCCTTCCTGTCACCTGCACTTCATTGCCACCAGGCCTCCACTGGGTGGCAGTCTAAGGCCAGGCCAATGCAGCTTCCCTCTCTGGGAGATGAAAGCAGTCCCTCAGATACTTGAGTCTCTCCCCTCCCTGGCCAACTCCCAGCAACATGTGCTCATTCCCAAACAGGAGTTGTCGGTGTGGAGCGCCCAGTGCCTCAACCCTCAGCACCACCAGGCTAGCCTCATCTGGGGCTCTTTGACAGTCCTGTCCCATGACTTAATGCCACAAGTGCACACATCTTCTAAAACTAGCAGCTAGGAAGGTGGAATGCAAGCAGGCAGATGTGGACACAGGTGGAGAATGTATCTGTCCCTGTGTCTGCATGCTTTGAAAACCCTTCCCAGCTGGAATAACGGAAGCATTTTGGGATGAAAATGTCCTGTGAAGAATAGAGACAGACAACACAGAAAGGACAGGCCAGATTTTCCAAAAAAAAGGAGAAATGGTACAATACATCAAAAACCAGTACCGGACCACCAGCAGAAAAAAAAGTTGCAACACTCTTGCTAAGGGTATCTAATGGGAGCGGTGGCACCATTACAATCATAGATCACCTAGTAACAAGTAAGCATTAATCCCCAATAGAGGAGGGCTCTACAAATGGATTAATGCCCAGAGGGGAGGTGCACGAGGCCACAGTCCGAGTGCTTCCAACCACCCACCGGGCATTAATCCACTAGTAGAGCCCGACTCTGGAAGGGAATCATTGCTCTTGTAACATGGCAAGTGGCAGGGAAGTATTGTAACACTCATATCAGATGTACAATGACATACACATTCTGCTGATCAGCGATTGCTGTGGAGAAAATATGGTGCGGTTTGTTGATTTTCTAACTGTGCAGATGTAAGAATGTGCGCGTGCATGTTACAGAGCTCACATACATTTATATTGTGTCTACAAAATTTTAGGACATGCTCAGATAACATTCCCATCTGAAACACGCACACCTTTATTTTTCCTGTAACATTCTACGTGATGGTTTTAATGCAGTGCCCCTCGTTGTTAGATTGCTGACATACATTGCAGTACTGCATTATGGGACTACTGCATTTTTCCATCTTTACTATGGATATGAGGTGACAACAGTGTTTTTTTTTCAACATGTGTTAAACATTTCATGCTGCCCATTGTCTTTCACTAACTGTGGAGGTGCATACTTTGGAAAAAACACTACGGCTTCTTCTGTTGTATTGACTTACTTCGGCTGTGGTTCTGAGGCACTTCTTCGTGCTACCGAATTGTTTCTCTAGTTCCCCAGTGTCGCTAACATTCCTTGCTCACCCGGTCGTGTCATGCATGTTTCCTGTGCTCTCACATTACCTCTCTACTTGGTGTCTATTGCTCCTACATGCACTAGCCAGTGGACTCAAAGTAAGCATTAATACCCGCTCACTTTTGATCACCTGATGCCTTTCAACAAATCTGGTTTCTGCATTTCACAATGCTGTTTAGGTCCATGTTACAAAGTAACACATTAACAGCTAACCAGAGAAAGACCCAGGACCTTAAACTTTTACTTTCTGGATTTTTCAGAGGTCTGTTACCTGATAGTGTTTGTTTAAGGAAAAACAAGTGATAAAGCAACACTGGATCTTGTCTTCAGCAACAATGATGGCCTGGTTAGAGATGTGCAAATTAGAGAAGTGTACATAATTGGCACGTTATGTTGGTGTCAGGTGCTTAGTGGATATCCTTGTAAGTTACCTTTTCACCATCATGTTATGCTATATGTGACCAATAAAGCAATAGCACTAGCCTGGGTTTCTTTTTTGTGACAAGACATGCACAAAGCCACAGTGTTTTGGTGAATCCAGTTGTTTGCTCTATCTCTGCTCTACTCAGTTCGATTGTTTGTGGGGATAAAATAAACAGTGACCATAACATCATCAGATTCAGACTCCTAGCAACATACTGTAGTATTGTGATGGTGAAAGGAACTTAACAGCAGCATATTCAAATCCAGTGCAAACCAAGACACAGAATCTTTTTTTCAACCATCTGCAGGTAGACTGGAAGAGGACTGCTATAGGGGTTTCATGCACTACCAGTTTTCCAATATACCCCCTGTGACGGCAGCACAAAACACAAAACCACGTAAAAATGCAAACTACAGTAGTGTCCACATGCACAAACCACCTGACAGCAATAATCACTGTGAGCAAGCTGGGCAGTTTGCGAGGCCCAAACCCATCAGCTCTGCAGGACAGAAATGTAATATTGGTACTTATAAAATGGCAAGGAAAATTCCAGAAACCTCACTGGATGAGAGCCGTCACATCACCATGCATTAAAATGCTAACAATGCACAGTCAGAAACCAGATCTCATTACAAAGGCTGGAAAACCTTATTACCTACAATTAGCCCTTTTATAAGCACACTAAGCCACTCCTGGGTGTGCATTAAAGGATTGATGGTGCACTTCCCATGAGCATAAAGGACACTCGGCCTTTGGCCTCACACTTTACTATGCCCCAGGGCGTGCATCACTAATCCTTTTAAGGCACACTCTTATCCTTTTGGGCAGATTTTAAAGTGCCTTGAATTATTGTATCTGAAACAAGCTTTATCAATGTAAAATACACACAGGGCAACAGATTTATATGCTAGTGTAAGATATGAATTACTTCCTTGTCACCATGGGCCACTCAAATGCGCATGTGCGAATGCGTTCAATCTTGTGTTGCACCAGTGACGTACTCGGTGCAGCACAACAAGATTGTGACACACCAAGTGCAGCACAACAGTGCTGTTCCAGGCATGGATTTCCATGTGGAACAGCGTTCTACCTTACTCTATTATGCTGTTCTGCTGCAGTAGTGATGTCACTACTGCAGCATAACAACTTGGAATGCTGCCACATACTTGATTTCCCCTGTCCAGTTAAGCTGGACACTGTTGATTTCTAAACTTGAACTTACAGAAACATCTGCAGCACACTGTCAGTAATTTGAGCCTACCACCAACCCTCAAGTGCCCTCCCCAACCTCCAGTTGACTAAAATAAAGGGCAGTGTCCGAAATAGGCATTGATGCCCAACACTATAAAGAATAGCAGATGGGTAACTCTATACATGGTGCATTGTACCTCGAGAACTGGTTCAGCGGCTCTCGAGCTTCACCTCGAGTCACAGGGAATCAGTACCCCTCGGCGGCACAACACACTGATTGTGCATAGTTGCCCATCCACTATCCTATATGTGGTCACTGACATAAATAAACAGTTTCTTTATTGTAACAATAACACGGGTGTGTGGTGTGCATATTTTATGTAACACATACAAACAGAAGTGAGAAAGAATAAGTGCCACAGCTAGGACTAGAACTCAGGCTGCCCAGAATACCGTTTTGATTGCGCTAACCAGCTGCACTACTGAGACAACTGGAACCTTGGCCGTCACCGAGCACATTACTCTTTCTCAAATGCACACCCCAATGGCAACACAAATATTTACTTGTGACAATCAACAGGAGTGCGGTGTGCATATTTTACGAAACACATACAAACAGAGGTGAGAAAGAATAAGTGCCTCAGCTGGGACTTGACCCCAGGCTGCCCAGAATAATGTTCCGATTATGCTAACCAGCTGCGCCACTGAGAAAACTGGAATCTGGGCCATCCCCGAGCACATTACTCTTTCTCAAATGCAGAACCCAATGGCAACACAAATATTTACTTGTAACAATCACACAGGAGTGTGGTGTGCATATTTTATGGAACACATACAAACAGAGGTGAGAAAGAATAAGTGCCTCAGCTGGGACTTGAACCCAGGCCTCCTGGCAGTATTGTGGCCATGCAGATGGTGTGTTTTGTGTGTGTGTGTGTGTGTGTGTGTGTGTGTGTGTGTGTGTGTGTGTGTGTGTTGTGTAGCTCAATATATTTTTTTCCCAAAAGGCATAGAGGAAAATGTCTGCTGACTGCACATACTGTATTTAGTCTGGGCAGTTCATTGAAGACCTGGCATATGTCTGACTCAGTGCTCATCAGATAGTGTTTGTAGAGGTTAGAAAAAACAATGTAAATCATGAATTTGCTGAAAAAGGGTGACATTTATGAGATATGAATCTTTCTTGAGAGACAATACATTCCCAAGTGAAACTTGTATCAAGAAGCTGTTTAAATCCTGGGCATATTTATTTATTTATTTAGCTTTTGTTGACCAGGTAGATACACTAGACAAGTTATATGCCTGTTTTCAGGTATGACCCGGGAGAGTACAATAAAAATACAGGTTCAGACAGGGTACATGACACAGGAAAAGCATGGTACAGCGTCACAATAGAGTCAGGTAAACATAGGTAGTCAGCAGTAAGCAGTAATAGGTAAAATATAAATAATACATGCATGACAAATAGGCTAATTCATTCAAAGGCAATAGAAGTGAGTGAGTGACCCTTTACGGCGTCACAGAAACAAATAATTTCGGAGCAGATGATCAAGCAAATCACATCACATGCCTCCTAGAGTTAAAGGGCAGTAGGCAGCATCGTTAGTGCCTGCAAGATGGATCACAAGGTTGGGCGAGTCCTGGTTAAGGTGGCTTGGGACACCCGCACACAGATGCCAGTTTCAAGTGCTCCCACAGGGAATTCCAGAGGCTCAGTTGGGAGGGAGAGGAACGAACGTGGTCAGGAAGGGAGTTCCATAGTCTTGGAGCACATGTAACGAAGTCCCTATCCCCCATTAGGGTGCGAGTATAAGGAACTTTGAGTACCCCAGTTCCCTGAGACCTGAGGGAGTAGGAAAATGTTTCAGCAGGTTTGAGAAGCTGCACCAACCCAGAGGGGTGCAGATACTGAGCACCTTGCCCACGAAGCAGCCCAACCCAAAGTTCAAGTGATTTGCTGGGGAAAGACAGTCAAGTTTGTTGTATAATTTACAATGATGGTTGAGGTGAGGGGCTGCCAGGGCAAAGTGACAGATGTTGTTGTAGGTCATATTCCACCGAGTGAGGTGGACCTTGGAGGTGCTAGCAAATAGGAGAAGGTCATAGCTAAGCGAAGGGAGAAGTACATCCCTGGCCAATGCCAAGCAAGCAGCAGACGTCAGATTTTTCCTTGCCTTGTAGGCAAGACCCAGTTTGCAGTTTACAGTTCTGCAAATGTTAAGGATATGACACCCCAGGTCAAGCTGAGGGTCTAGTGTCACCCCAAGGTATTTTATAGAAGTGGTGGTAAGGAGGGGAACACCATCCACCCCTGACACTCAGAGGGACGGGGAGGCCTTGATCTTAGTTGATGACCCGGAAAGCATGGCCTGAGTTTTCTTTAGGTTGAGGAACAGCTTGTGGGATGTTACCCAGGACTGGATACTAGTCTTAAAGTCCTCACTCAGCTGAAGGTTGAGAACCGCAATGTCCTGGGAATGTGCAAGGATGACTAGATCATCTGCATAAAGTGGAGGCAATGACTATGGATCTCAAAACAATCAAGGACTGGGCAGAACATAATTCTATGTACTTTAACATTGACAAGTGTACAGTACTACATTTCGGGAAGCATAATCCAGAACAAACTTATTTTCTTAACACCACCCCCCTGAAAAAATCAGAGCGTGAACGTGACCTAGGGGTATTAGTAAATAACACACTGTCTTCGGCTACCCATTGCAAAAAAGTAATGCATACAGCTAATGGAACTATCATGAGAATAAAGCACACCTTTGTCACACAGACTGAACAATGCATCATCCCAATTTACCGTGCTTATGTGAGGCCATATATGGATTATGGAGCCCCCTTCTGGAGCCCATACTTAAAAGGTGATATTTCAGAGATTGAGAGAGTGCAGAGGCGAGTTACCAAAATGGTTCCACGCCTAGCTACACTTGATTACATCAGTAGATTACAAGAAACAGGGCTACATTCCCTATACCAACGAAGAATACGTGGTGACATGTTGTATTTATATAAAATTTTGCAATCCCCTAATCATATGAAACAACACTGACTAACCTTCTCAACCAGACGCATAGTACCGAGATGCCACAACAGACAAATAACTATTCCCAAATCTAAAACCAATAGAAGGGATAATTATTTTACAATTACATCAGCAAAAATCTGGAACACTCTCCCCCAGGATTTGGTAAATAGCATTAGCTTAAACCAGTTTAAATCTAGTATGAATAGTTGGCTTCTTGGAAACTGGCTCGGTGTATAATTATAATATCCCACAAGGTGGGGGACAATCCTGATGGGCTTCGACCTTCTTTTGTCCATAATAGTCTAGTAATACCTAGTAAATGCTAAGTATTTACATGTGCAGTTTGTTACATTCTGAAGGGGGTAAACAAATCTCCAGTTTAATACGCAACCAATATTTAACAAGGTGTTTCAGTTTCCTAATGGCATCTGATAAGCAGCTTGGAGTTATGTCTCCAACATTCTTAACAGAAAGAAGGGAATATTTTATTTCAGTTGGCATTGTAGGATACATTGAAAAGTCCAAAACATGTGTTCCACGATACTCAATTTCCAGCTACAGATAACAAGATGGCTGTAGGCTCCACCCACAGCCATAAAAAGGTTGTCTCTGTTACTGTTCATGCCACATATATGTACAAAGTGATTTCCATTCAAAACCAAACACGGTAACCAATTTCATTTTGTATGTAAAAATTGAAGCTGTGACTTCAGGCATCATGTGCATGTCTGGAGTCATGGCTTCAATTTTGACATACAAAATGAAACAGGTTACAGCATTCGGTTATGGATGGGAATCACTTTGTACATATATGCAGCATGAATGGTAACAGAGACACTCTTTTTCTAATGTGTGACCAAGAATAACTAACTTGTTCATGAATGAGTTTCCCCTTGGCAACACGCCTTTCTAGCGCATGGACGTGCACCACCAACATTTACATAGTCATAGACTTTGACGGCAGATAAGGCCCACTTGGTCTACCCAGTCTGCCCATTTCCCTACCTACTAGATAAGCTGCAGATTCTAGTTAACCAACAGCCTACTTCCAGCCACCCCCCACTATAATTGACCTTATGTCTGTCCCATGCATGTTTGAATTCCCCCACTGTTTTAGACCCAACGACCTCCTCAGGAAGGCAGTTCCATGTATCCACCACTCTCTCTGTGAAAAAAAATTTCCTCACATTACCCCTGAGCTGTCCCCCCTCTATCTTTAAATTGTGCCCCCTGGTTCTTACACATTTCTTTTTCTGAAAGATGCTACCCTCCTGGACTTTGTTGATTCCCTTGAGGTACTTGAAAGTTTCTATCATGTCCCCCTGTCCCTCCTTTCATCAAGAGTATACATATTAAGCTCTCTCAGTCTCTCTTCATATGGTTTCTGCTGCAGACCCTGCACCATTTTAGTTGCCCTCCTCTGGACTGCTTCCATCCTGTCTATGTCCTCGCGAGATGAGGTCTCCAAAACTGCACACAGTACTCCAGATGGGGTCTCACCAACTGTCTGTATAGAGGATAACCACTTCCTTTTTCTACTTGTGATGCCCTTCCTATGCATCCCAGTATCCCTGGCTCTTCTTACCAACTTTTCACATTGCTTACCCACCTTTAGGTCATCTGATATGACTATCCCCAGGTCCCTTTCCATTTTTGTTGTTGTTAGTACCTCCCCTGCTATTGTGTACTCTTCTCCTGGGTTTTTGTTTCCCAGGTGCATTACTTTGCACTTCTTTGCATTGAATCTAAGTTACCATATGTCTGACCATTCCTCCAACCTTGCCAAGTCCCTTCTCATCTTTTCTACCACCTCTTGTGTATCAACTCTTCTACAGATCTTTGTGTCATCTGCAAAGAGGCATACCTTTCCCTCCAGACCCTCTGCAATGTCACCTATAAAGATGTTAAAGAGGACTGGACCCAGTACTGAGCCCTGAGGTACTCCACTAGTAACCCCCCTTTCTTCGGAATGTGTTCCATTCACTACTACCTTCTGTTTCCTGTTGTGCAGCCAGTTTGTTACCCAGGCATTTCAGGCAGGATGTCCAAAATATTGTTTTAAAAAAATAATACATATCTTGCACTAGTGCACAAATCTTTTGCCATGTACGTCTTTCACATTGATAAAGCTTGCTCCACACACAAAAATTCAAGGCACCTTAAAATTCATCCAAAAGGCTGACAGTGGCCCTTTATTGCATATCCCATCGTGGCTTGTTGCTTACATAAAATAATAATGACCTGACTCTTCACACCAGACACTAATACTTCCTTGCAACTATCATTAACAGGCATTTACAGAAATGGTCCCTGTGCCTGTGAGAGGTGGCCCATCTGGTTTCATCTCTGTTGGGGCAAGGATTCGCCTGTCTAAGGGACACGTTCTTACATCCAGCATTATTCTTTCTTCCCCACTACAAGTTGCCTCCTCCTCTGATTGTGTTGGTGAAAACTGTGTTCTCCTAGAAAGCTGATCTCATAGTGGGAAATCTGGTGAGAATATTTTTTCCCTGGTTTAGATTTTTATTTAGTGGGGATGAGTGCCTGTCTCTGTTATTAAGTGGGTGAAGCTGCTCTAGTGAGAGAAGTGCTGCCTCATAACTGCATTCTCTGAGGGGCTCCTTGTAAAGTTTAAAACTTGCTAAACTTCGCTTTTGGAATTGCTTCATTTATATCTTGACTGTGGTGGTGTAAGCACCTTTGTGCTTGCACTGAAAGCGAGCTGCTAGCCTGGAAAGGCCCTTGGACTGGGTAACTGCTGTTATCTGACTGTGACATTTGCACCTTGCAGAGTGATTGTTCTCATTTTGTTTTAAAGCTGAAATGTTTTTGCAGAACACTTTTTCATCTATGACCTCTCTCTTTTGTTATCTACTTCATATTTTATTTATTTTAATGCTAGGGTGATTTGGGAAGGGGGTGGAATGTTCCGTGGGGGGTTTGCATCTGGTTTTGTAAGGGGTGTCTGATTGGGGTTGTCTGCATGGTTAATTAATCATTTTGTATAGTGAGTGAATTGGTGTGTGAGTGGATTCGGAGGTTGTTTATTTTTTAGTGTTTTATTCATTATTAGGCTAGGCCTAATCAGGATTCTTTTTTAGTTTGGGTTAGTGGGCTAGGAGGAGATGTGCTGGGACCACGGCCCAGCACAAATTACCTATGCTGCTTCTCTGCTTCATGACCTCCACCCTGTTACCAACCTCCTGGTTTCTACCACTGCACCAGGCGTTGCAGGGAGGTCGGGATCATGAGGAGGCAGGTGGGTTAAGGATGGCGTAAGGCAGCTAAGGTAGGGGAGGTGAGCAGTATTGAGGCTGTCAGGTGCAGGAGACACCCTGGGTTTAAACGGATCCTAGAGAGAGAGGCCAGATGTGTTTGGTCTCCAAATCCAGGGGTCACACCAGACTGAGTGGGCAGGTAGCCGGAGGGCTGGCTGCACCCTCTAATCCTCTTTGGACAGTGTTTTGCAGTGCCAGGTCAGTAAGGAACAAGACTGCCATTGTTGCGGACCTGATTTCCTCTGTAGACCTGGCTTGCATCATGGAGACCTGGCTGGGTGATAATGCTGGCCCGGATCTAGAGGCAGCCATCCCCACTGGATACTCCATTGTGCACTGCCCAAGGAATGATTGCAGGGGTGGTGGAGTGGCCATCATTTTTAGAGCCAGCTAGGCTTCAGGGTGCATCCAGTTCATAGTACCAGATCCTTTGAGTGCAGCATCACCATGCGTGAGAGTCCAGGTGTGGGCTGCAGGATCCTCCTCATATACCAGCCTCCTCGGTCAGGGGGAGAGTTCCTGCAGGAGATGGCAGACTCCATTGTTGACCAGATGTAGGAGTCCCCTAGGTATTTAACCCTGGGGAACTTCAATGTCTGGGTCGACGATGAATCCTCGCATTTTGTTATGACCTCCTCTAGTTGATGTCATCACTGGGCCTGGCACAGGCGGTTGCTTCTGCGACCCACCAGCACGGCCACGCACATGCGGTGTTTCAGTTGGGTCTTGAGGTTGATTGCCTCAAGATTGATCAGGTCTCATGGTCTGATCACTGCACCATGAGGTTCATGTTTGGGGCCCCCTGGAAGTCCTTCCCCTGTGGAGATGGTCAGCTATCACCCATTAAGGGGTTTGTGCCCAGAGGGAATACTGGCCCTCGCTGACCTATCTAGAGTGGATGCAGCATGTGTGATTGGCACCAGTGAGGCAGGTGGCCACCTATAATATGGTGATATCTGAAGAACTGGATGTCATTGCTCAAGTCCGCATACAAGCCAGATCTTCTCACTTAAGATCCCCTTGGTTTGATGGGGTTCTCAAGGTGATTAAGATCAAGGGTTGGAAGTTGGAGCACTGCTGGTGGAAGACCTGGCTGGAGACAGACAAAGTGGCTCTGCATGCTCACTACGGTGAGTTCCAAGAGGCAGTTTCCCATAAGAAGGCAGAATTCCTGTCCAGGGAAATTGCTGCAAAGAGAAACAGACCATCTCTGCCTTTTCAGACTATGGACAGGCTACTACATCCTGCCTGTCTACAGCTGAGAA
Organism: Neoceratodus forsteri; assembly: GCA_016271365.2. Taxonomy (NCBI): domain Eukaryota; kingdom Metazoa; phylum Chordata; order Ceratodontiformes; family Ceratodontidae; genus Neoceratodus; species Neoceratodus forsteri. Next base: position 283,180,953 of record CM057455.1, on the reverse strand, counting down.
AGACTTTTTCATCCACTGTATGTGAAGAGTTTGCTCTGTTTTTCTCTGAAAGTGTCATCTATACGGGTGGGGATTCCATCTGGGAGGTTATTGCCACTCAGTGGTCGGACTGGGAGGAGCAGAGGCACTCCATCTATCAGGGAGGAGTCTAGGCTTGTGGAGGTGGCTGAGGTCACTGGGGTGACCTTAGAGCTGAAGTACACTTATTGTGAACTGGACCAGCCTTGAAGTGTTTCTTAATGGGATACACAGAGGCTGTTCACTCAGTGTTCACCAGGATTGCCAGGTGTTCGATGGCAGAGGGAGTGTTCCCAGTGACTTTGAAAGATGCACTGGTGAGGCCCCTCCTTAAGAAACCTTCCCTCGACCCAGACATCCTGGCAAATTACCGTCCACTCTCCAAGCTGCCATTTTTGAGCAAGGTTGTTGAGAAACTTGTGGCTCAGCAGCTTGAGGATCATCTCATGTCTTTTGACATCTATGAGCCATTTCAGTCAGGTTTTCGGGCCAGACACAGCACATAAACAGCATTAGTGAGGGTGCATAATGACCTGCTCAGGGCTAGAGATAGTGGAGACAAGTCAATTCTCGTACTCCTTGATCTCTCTTCAGCCTTTGACACTGTATATCATGTCATGCATCTTGATCCGCTCTGAGTTTTGTAGACTCACTGGTGTGGTCATCAAATGGTTTGAGTCCTATCTATCTGATAGGGTGCAGCGGGTGGTGATTGAGAATTTCACCTCCTCCCCAATGCCCTTGTCATGTAGAGTACCACAGGGCTCGTTCTTGTTGTGGATGTTGTTTGCAGTGTACATGCTGCCCCTGGGTGAGATCATTTGGCAGTACAGCATGGAGTTTCACTGCTACACAGATGACACACAGCTGTATCTGTCATTTGCACCTGGAACATCTGATACTGTGGACGTGCTCAACACCTGTCTGGCTAAAATCAATGGCTGGATGTCTTCCATCTGGCTTAACCCAGATAAGACGGAGGTGCTGGTGATCGAGCCAGGTCGCAGGCATGATGGGTTGCCACCTGGAGCTCGCACAGGTCTTTTCCTGGGGTCTGCTCCATTGGTGGCTTCCCCGAGTGTGCGCAATCTTGGTGGGATCCTGGACAGCAGACTGACCTTTGAAGACCAGGTATAAACTGTTGTCAAAAGTGGTTTTTACCACTTGTAGAACATTGCCAGGATCAAGCCACTCATTCCACCCAAAGATCTGCCAACTCTGGTACATGCCTTTGTTACCTCTAGGCTCGACTACTGCAATGCTCTGTACTTCGGGGTCATGGAAGGGACCCTCCACAGACTGCAGCTAGTGCAGAATGTAGCAACCCAGTTACTGACAGGCTTACCCAGGTCCAGTCATGTAATCCCAGTCCTGCATGCCCTGCACTGGCTGCCTGTCAGGTGGAGAGTCATTTTCAAGGTGTGCTTGCTCATCTTCAAGGCCCCTAGAATTCTGCGGCTACAGAATTTTGCGCAGAATTTGCAATTTACTGCAGAACTTCTGCGGTGCCACAGAATTCACTCTTCTTGGTGATTTTTTATTAATATTTCTGTTTATACATAGAATCTGGTTCCCTTCCCCACTTTTTATATCCAAAACCCCCCTATATGTTCAGAATGTGATGTTATCATTACTATAACATCATACGTTAGCTAACAAAATGGCTGCATTCTGCAACAGAAATGAACAGTCACTTGTCTACCACAGCTCCCACTGCCAGAGACAGTGGCACAGCACATCATGCATGGTGATATTTGCTCAGCCTAATACAATTTTCAGTCTTATATTGTTGCACCAGGGCCAACTTAAACAAAACCTTGTCAATAGCACAGATCTGTTAAGTCCATACCTCACTTTGTACAAACCTATTAGTGCCTTTAAGGTATAGAGATGCTATCTGGAATGAATAACTAGTAAAATGAATTAAACTGTCTAAAGTTTTAAGAAAAATAAAGTAATTATGACCATAAAAGTGAAATATAATAATGTGTAGACCTGTTGAAAGAATAGACCTGTTAAATAATTGCACTGTATGCATTTTTGCCAGGGTTATTGATTACATATTGTCATTGGTTGATAGAGTCACCTAAAAGTTATTGAGAAATATTGTGTGCAGGGACAGCTGTTGGGCCAGAGGGTAGTACACTGTGTTTCTGTGCCAGCAACTCAGGTTCAGAGATTAGCTATGGGAGCTGGCTGGGCAGCACAAGGATTGGCGGAACACATCACTGTTCGGAGCCTGGGAAGGTAAGGTGCAGTGTTCTGTCACATGGTGGACACATTGTGATGGGCTGGTGAGCTGTATCTCACAATTGGTTCACATGCATGTCATGGCCTGATGGTGTTATGCAGTGTGTCAGGGAAAGCAGGTTGACATGAAAAATGAGTTTTGCAATAACTCTTCTATTCCATTTCCAATGGAACCTGTATGAATGAGGATGCAAGTTCATGGAAATTAAAAACAAAATGTATATATACACACACACACACACACACACACACACACTACAGTATCTCTGTCTCTCTCACCACACACACGCACACACACATGCATATTTGTATGTATGTTACAGATTGCATATAAATATATAAGTGATACACAATGGGAACCTCATAAGTGGTGTAGAAAGTGCATACAAATATATAAGTGATATACAGTGGAAACCTCATTAGTGGGATAGATAGCATGCATATAGAAATATCTTATTTATCACATCAGATCCCCTCTGCATATGTCATTTATACAGCAGGCTAGGACCTTAAGGGAGAGACATTTGTTTTGCCTTTTTAGTCATAAAATTATTTTTATAAGTCTGTTATCCTGATTGCTATTACCACTGCCATGAAAGTGAAGTCAGGATGACAAGCTGACACTGTGATGTGGTAGTTTGTTAGTGCCGCAGAACTTCCGCAGAAATTACAAACCACCGCCACAGAAGTTCTGCGGCAAATGGTACTCTTGCCGAAGAACTTGGTCCCACTCTGCCGCAGAAAAGTAGGGGCCCTGCTCATCTTTAAGGCCTTCTACAGGCTGGGTCCGGGATACCTGTCTGAGCTCCTGACACCTGCGACCTCTGTCCACTCCCTCCACTCCTCTTCAAGGGGCCTCCTGAATGTTCCCAGGGTTCGGCTCAAATCATCTGGCTACCGCACCTTTAGTGTCGCTGGGACAACACCATGTTACTCACTACCACCTGCAGTCCAGGAGACCTCCTCGACTGGGGCATTTAAACTAAGGCTGAAGGCCCACCTCTTCAGCCCGGCCTTTATGGACAAGGTATTCCTACCCAATTTGTCCACGCTATCTGAAAATGTTTATTATAATGCTGAAACTCTGAATTTTATTATCTTTGAATTTTATCTAGTTTTATTTATTTTTTCCTGACTGTTTTATTGTTAGAGGCCCAGAGCCCCTGTGAACTGGTGCCATGTAAATAAAAGTTGCCTTGCCTTGCCATTATCAAGGCATAGTGCTCCTCACAGTGGATGGAGGCTGTGGACTGCTGAGTTCAAAGGAGCAATCCAGATTCACATGTGAGAAGAGTGAGACATGAGGATGCAGTATATCTTTGGCCAGAATGCAATAAATGCATTGCTGTGTTTAGGGAATCCAATATGATATTTGTAATGTGCTCATTCATGGTACACTACATTAGTATGCGTGAAACGTTGACAGCTGGGCAGCTCATGGTTGATCGGCGTGATTGTTACATAGTTACATAGTTGTCAGCAGAAAAAGACCCCTTAGTTCATCTAGTCTGCCCTAGAGAACAAGTTTCTTTCTTAGTTTTGTACTGCAGATCCTACCTGATCTGTGACCTTTCTTCCCCCCATTCCTGTTACTAAGAGTCCCCTGTGCTTATCTCATGCATGCATAAATTCCTCCACAGTGTTTGCACTTACCACCTCTACCAGTAGTCTGTTCCAGACATCTACCACCCTTTTTGTGAAGAAGTACTTCCTCGCATTTCCCCTTGATTCTCCCCCTTCCAACCTCAGAGCGTGTACCCTTATTCTAATGCATCTCCTTTCTTGTAGAATGCTGCCCTCCTGTATCTTGTTGATTCCCTTGAGGTATTTGAATACCTCTATTATGTCTCCTCTTTCCATCCTGTCCTCCAGAGAGTACATATTCAAATCCTTGAGCCCCTCCTTGTAGCTTTTTTGATGCATACCCTGGACCATTTTGGGAATCTAACTTACTGTACGTGCGGCAGAAGAAAGATATATTTCTCCCAGAAACGAAACATAACCAGCAGTCTACTAACATCTGTTTATCCACCTAAAAAATGGCACATTCATCATCATTTCAGCAAACTAGTGACTTAGAAAACAAAAATTTATAGAGCAGCAAAAAAACAGAAACACTCTAAGAAAAACCAAGACCAACATTAGGCTGTTCAACAAGTACCTGTCAGCCAGCCCGGTGGTGCTGAGGGTTGAGACAATGGACACCAAACCTCACACCACGCTGGCAACCCGGGTTCGGGAGTGAGCTTGGGTCGTCGGGTTCCAGCAGGGGACTGAGAGGATTGAGCATCCAGAGGACAGCTCTCCTCTCTCAGGGAGGGTGGATGGATGATTCCCCGATGTGAGTGGCTCCTAATGGAGGCTGAGAGCGCCGCAGTCCAGGGATCATGCTAGGTGCAGGGGAGAAGCCTTGGCAACAGTCTGAAAGCTGGGTGGGGGAGCATGTCCAGCAGCACTGGATGGCATCGCATGTCCAGGTTCCTAGGGTGAGCTCTAGAACAAGGGAAACCACCCACTGACTAGATGTCGCCTACCCCCACCTCCACTGCCGGATGCTACCCACTGTGTCCTGGTCCCGACATTGCTTCAGACTATGGAGCACCGGATGAAAGCACCGTGGAGCAGAAGGCAGCCCCACCTGGGGGGACTGGCTCCATCAGGTGTATCACAGTTGAGTCGGGTATCCAGGCACAAATGGGAGGATCTCAGGCTGGAGAGGATAAGGTAGATCGACCGAAGAAGCCCCAGTCAGTGGTGACCAGAGGGAAAGAAACTTGAAAAAAAAAAGTACTTAACAAAAAAATAAATAAATATCAAAGGACCCAGTTATTATATAGAGAATAATGGATAGGCAAGTGTGTGTTATGAATATTTATTTCACACCCAAGGTGTGTGATGACCCATAAACCTCGAGAGTGAAGCTCAAGAGGTTTTTGTAGTCATCACACACCGAGGGTGTGAAAAAAATATTCATAGGCACACACTTGCCTATCTTATTTTTTATAATTACTGGGGCAATATCTTACCCAGCTTTTTCTTATAGGAAAAAAAAAGATACCAGTAGTCCAAATGTCCTTGAGAAGTCCAGTGAAGTACCTTGTAGAAGTCCACTGGTGATCGCAGTTAAATGGTGGAGAACAAGTAAAAGATCACTTAAGATTTAAGAGACTGTTTCAGAAAGCCAGAAATTTAAAACATTGAGTTTGTTCCAAATTCTGCTGTTTGCAGCGCACCGAGCAGGAAGTATTGCTGTGGCCACGAAGATCTTCCAGTTGCCATGGTGACCTACGAGAGAGAAAAAAACGAACAGAGTGTCTTGAAATTGTGGTGTTCTGTTCTACGGTGTTTTTCTGTTGTTTAAAAAATAAAATTGAGGGATTGTGAAGTAATGGCTCGAACGGAGGCAGTTGTGCTGAAGCTCACAGTGGTAAGCAGAAGCATTTTGACTTTGAAAAAATCTATGAGTTAGCGCTCGAGCTGTCTCAAGGGCAGACTTCCACTCGAGAGAGACTTTGAGATCGTGGAATGCCATAGTAACTCAATTTCAGGTTATTACAGTGTTTTTACAGTGTCTGAATTCAGGTTGTTAAAGGGGGTCACCAGTAATTATGCAAGCAATAATGCCCAACAGGGTGGGCAGTATTGGGCAATACCAGACCGGCCAGGGGTGTAATGAGGCCCGACGCTGCAGGCGGAGGGCCTTATAGCCCTTGGGCGGTCCAGTATTGTCCATACCGCCCACTCTGGAGGGCATTATTGTGCTTAGAAAATGGGCTTTCATTTATTTTATTTTTTTTAATGATTTTCTAAGGAAAAAACAGGTAAAATACTAATTAATATATGAGAAACAGGAGCTTCTGTTAAATAGTCCCTTTAGCAAATGCCACTAGAGGGTGCTGCTGCCTATGATAAGCCTTATTTTCTATGTTGCAGTGTCTCTATTTTGTATGGATTCATTTGCAGTAGCCCCCCACCCACCCAGTGAGTTTCATTTATTGACAATAGTGCTACACGTTTTTGTTTTTTTTTTTTACATAAAGTTTTGTATGAGTGGGGAGCGATCAGCTTGATTTGATAGGGCAGATGGGACAGCAAGGCGTCGAACATGGAGCGAGGTCGAGCTGCCAAGAAAAAGAAGAAAATATTACGGAAAGACAGGCAAATTTAAGCAACACTGGCTCAGCTGTTTAGTTTCTGTCAGGGCTATGTCGAGATCAGGAGAACAAGACTGAAGAGCAGTTTATGATAGTTTTTTATTTGAAGTAGCGAGCACTGCCACAGTAGCACTTAGCACGAGCTGCACTACCACTGATAATTGAAACAGAAATACTGTCTTTTTTTTTTTTGAGATTATCTGTTAACTTTTGGACATAGCGATAAAAATCGGGTTGTTTACTTTTTTACCGATGAGTATGGCTGGATTGCGCTTGGCTGGGCTCGGGGGCATCTCTCACTAAGCGAGAGGCAAAAAAATGGTGGCTGCTGAATTCGGGCTGCTGATGGATACCCTCAGTAATGGGGCACCCCAAAATGGCACTTGTTTCTATGCAGGCATCTATCGATCGTTAATGTACCCCCATGTGAAGGCTCTCATCCAGTGAGAGTAGCCCTAGTATCTAGCCCATTTTCTAAAAAAAAATAAAACATGGGGAAGTGTATGTCAGATAGGATTTTATGCACACCATCAGTGTGCAATGCCTTGATAAACCCCTCGAGTTTCACTCTTGGTGTTTATGAGGCATCGCACACCACGTGTGTGCATAAAATCTCCGTTACACACACTTCCCTATGCATTATTCTATATTTAAAATATTCATGTACTCCAGTACTGTAGTATAGTATGAGGTTGAAAGTTCCACCATGCTGCATCAACACTGAAAATTTCAAAGTGTGGCATGGCGAACGTTACAATGTCGACAGGAGAAATTTAATCTGTCAGACATTGTGTGTTTCTTCTCGGGGGGCTGCACCTCCTACACCCCCCTTCTTAAAATAATTAACTCTGAGACAGAGTTAATATGATGGGGAGGTGAAGGACAGCGAAAGGGCAAAATGTCACCCTCGGGTCCCTTAAAGTGACAATCTCGAAACCTGTTGAGATTGTCGCTGTAAGGAACTTCGCTATGTTCCATTCACCATGCAAATGGTATACCAAGATTGGAAGTCTAAGTGTCCTTATGTGTCTGGAAAGTGCATTAAAATCCTATGATGCACACCCTAGTGGGGCTTATTAAACTTAGAGGCGGGAGGTAAGAACTATAGACCTACTCAAGCACTAATTTTAGCAAATTAATTCACTGTTCATTCATGTCCAACCTGTTAGTTACTGTAATTGCCAACATTTCGGTGGGATAACCAGCTTTTTCAAGGCAGAATTGGTTCTAAGATAAAAACATACATATTCAAAATTCATAACAAGTACAATTAAATACATAAATAATGCAGATGGTTCATCCACTGCAGTAACTGTTTTTATATATAGTAGCAGAGTTTATACCTGGAGAACGAATACAGAGGAATAAACTGTCAGGAATTATTTTGTTTCTTTTTTTTAGTTCAATCTACATTAAATTAAATATTTTTTTATCAGTATGCCACATAGATGTTACATGCTATTTTTTTCATTAATATATTAAATTCAAAAAATTAAGTTGATATTGTACTGTTATTCACTAACTTTTTCAAGGTATGTTATTTTTTATTTTAAAAACTTCTGTTTTTTTGTTAAAAATGAAAAAATTATTAAAATTTCCAGTGTGAGTATTCTGATATTGTATATATTTTTACTATGAATATAGATTCCAACTTTGGACATTTTTTCAACTTAAAAAACATTCTTTACAATAAATATATGTTCCAGCTTAAAAGAAAAATTATATACCCTTAACTCTTTGTTAGTTTGTGCCCAACAAAATCTTAAGTAAAGTGATAATACTATTATATGTATTCCACTTTAATATATCACTATGAGTTAGTTCTATGCACCACTGCCACACCATCTAAGTGCTGGTTATGTATTGATAGATAGATAGATAGATAGATAGATAGATAGATAGATAGATAGATAGATAGATAGAAAGAATGAATGAATGAATGAATCTGTCCATAATCTAGTCACTTATGACACTCATTAAACAAGAATAATAATCACATCTTAAGTATAAACTTCTTTTTCTTTTTTAAAGATATACTGTAAGCATCAAAAAGAAGTCAAACAATGTTTTATTTATTTATTAGTTTTTTTATCTATTTATGTTTGTTGTAAATAGTACTCCATCACTGCTATATCTGTACTGGCAAAGTTGCACCTCAGCAGCGTATTGTCCTCCTGCATGGTTCCCCAAACCTGTAATGAAGAGCACGAGTGCTTCAGGTGGACTCCTTAGATACACATGGGTAACCATGCTAGTAATAATGACATCATCCACCCAGCTGCCAATGGGCAGTCTTTGTGCGATGGTCCCTTAACCTGTAACTGAGCAGTGGCTCGTGTTATAACTGGGCATGCACCAACTTCTGGACTCCTAGAGAACCTAGGTTGTAGTTCGCTGCGGGAGACATTTCCTAAACAAAATTGCACTCATACAATGGTTCTAAGTGGATTTTTGGGGATGAAAATGAGATTTGGCCCCTGACGGTGAGTTTAGAGAGATTTAATGCATGGTCAGGTGACCTTTCTCAACCAATGAAATTTCTAGATTTTTTTGTTGCCATTTTATAAGTTGAATCAATGCATTCACTGGCTGAGTTGTGAGGTATGAGGCCAAAGGCTGAGTGTCCACCAGCGTCCAAGAAGGGCATTCATTCACCATATCCCCATGCCTTGGAGTGGGTTATTATGCTTATAAAATGGATTCTAACTAAAACCCAAAAAATTGAAGAAAATAATTTGTAAGTGAAAATTAAAGAAATGTATTGCACATTGATCTACCAGATAAAGTAATGTGTGTAAAACTAACAGTCAAAACATGTGTTGTGAACATGAAAATATTACAAAAGTTAAGAACTGTTACATCAAAACATGCCGTGAATATGAAAACATTACAAAAGTTAAAAACTGATACATCAAAATGTGCTGTGAATATGAAAATGCTGTAAAAATTTATAAACTGTTACTTGGCTCAGAAATGTCTAGGAATATTGTTTTGTTATGTGACTTCTAAACAAAGATGGCAAACCAGCCTGGTGGTGCTGGAGGTTGAGGCACTAGTCGTTACACCTCGTGCCACGCTGGCAACCCGGGTTCAGGAACGAACCCAGACCACCAGGGATCAGCAGGGCCGGGGGGATCAACCGTCCGGAGGACTGTCATCCCACTCATTGACTGCCCTCTGGTGGTCCGAAGTGAGGAAGTAAATGTCTGGTATGCTTTTTATGTTCATTTGCACATTAATAGTCAGACAAAAGATTACTTTTGCATTCTTTATTTTCAGTTTCACAATTTACTTTCACTGACGTGGCAGCATGCAGTACAGTTTTTCTGTGAAGATCCTCGGCCCTTGATCTTTGTGATGATGGCAGCATGCTGTGATATCATCAGCTACAGGAAAATAAAGAAATATATATATTCTCACTGCTGCCATTTTATACACATAGCTCTTGTGACTTATTTAATTATTTAAAACCTATTTTATGATCATTGTTACCCCACGATTAGCCACGTAGCATTAGTATAGCCCTTGACAGCAATGATGCTGCAAACCCTTATTTTATTTATTTTATTTGAATTTTGATGACCGGGTGGGCCCACTGAGATGTATGAGTCCCATTTTCAGGGGTGACCCGGGGAACAGAGGTATTCCAAACAATACACTGTAACATAATACTTTACAGACATTGAACAGGAACAGAAGTGAGACAATAGCGACAGTCCTATGTGGACACAGAATCAAAAATCAGGATATCATCAGATCCAGAACAATGCATACTATGGCGCACAGGTGTGTTTAACACTGAAACATGTGACAATATATACATTTACTTACATATTTTTACAGTCACTTTAGTGCGGTGCAGTAGTACAATATAATACAATATATGACATAAGTATTGAACAGAGGAGCGGAGAGAAGATGAGGCCAGGGGAGGGGGGAGGAGTAAGGATTGGGTATAGGGTAGGTGAGTATAGACAGAGAAGTAGAGAGAAGGTGAAGATGGGGGAGGGTGGAGGAGTGGGGTTATAGTGTTGGGTAATGAGGGTCTCAAAGAGAGGGAGTGAGTGGAAGAGGAGGAAGGAGCCGCAGGTTGAAGGGGGTAGATCAGGTGCAATTACAAGTGGGAAGAGGAAAGAAGATTTCTTTGAAGTATCTTTTGAGCTGGGGAAGAGATAGGCATGAAAGAAGCCTATGTGGGAGGTTGTTCCATTTATGCGGAGCTGCAGAGGAGAAGGATCTCCTCCCAATGGCTAGTCGGGTTTTGGGTGTTTGTAGGAGTGGGAGGTGGGAGGATCTGAGGGTCCTGGGGGAGGGTTTCAACTTGAGGAGATTGGAGAGGGTAGGAGGTGAGGGGAGGTGCAGGAGTTTGAAGACTGTGCATAGAACAGGAAAGTCCAATTTGGCCTCGAAAGTCGACCAGCCTACAGTATTGAATACGTCGCAGTGGTGGGTCCATGTAGGGGCCTGGGCAGTGAAGCACGTGACTCTATGATAGGCCTGCTTGAGTTTGATTAGGAAAGGTGTCTTGGCAGTGTGGGTTATGGGGGCCCCGTAGAATAGGCCTGCGAGAAGAGTGGCTGAGGCAATGGTCTTGCATGCATAAGGTGTTAGGTAGGGGCAGTGTGGTATAGGAGGCCTAATTTCTGATTTGTAACCTTGATTATATTAGATGGTAGCATGTCTTAAGAATGACCCAAAATGAGTGAATAGAAATATAGCGACTAATTTTGGGTGCTTTTATGGTGGGCTACCCTGCAGAATAGCGAGGGCATGCAAAAGCGAATATGGGGAAGGGCGAATGGAAGGGGAGAATAGAAGGGGAAGGGGAGGGACAGGGAAGGTGTTTTTTTAGGGACTGGAGTACCTGCTGCTGCCAAGCTAGCCATGTGGTGTGGTGGTGTGGAAGGCTACCTCTGGCAGAGCAGGTACTGGGTTTGGGACCGGGTGCAGGCTGCATTTTGCCATAGCCGAAAGCTGCGGCACTTAATTTTTTTAAAATCTGGATTTTGCCCTCCTCCCTGATATGCACCCCCCGGAGCTGAGAATCCTAATTCAGGGGGTGTGGGGGGCAAAGCCCCTGATGAGAGGGAGCATGGGGGGGCCAAAACATTTTATGTAGTTCTGGAAGGTGGATCGCCATAGTGTGTATCGGCGATTTGCTTTTCAGTGATATACACTCGCCATAATAGCGATCACTGTTTTGTGTTCGCTGTTATGACATGGAACCTATTAGATGCATGCGTTTCAAATGACAGATGTTCATCCAAAGTCATGTCCAGATATTTGAAGGCAGCCAACCCCCCTTCCAGGGGCACGCCCAAGGAGGTCTTAAGGAGGCCAAGAGGATATATCATAGAAGGTATGGCAAAACAACATAGTTTTTGTTTTTTTGTGTTCAATACCAGTCGATTCTCCAAGAACCAGGCTTCCTGTAGCTGAAAGTTGTTTTCCAATTTAGGCCTAATGGAGGAGACATCTTTGCAGGACCTGTAACAATTGGCATCATCTGCGTAGAGCGGTACTGATGCCCCACCACAGTTCTGCAGCAGTTCATTTATGAAGATAGAAAATAATAGAGGCCCAAGGATAGAGTCTTGAGGGACCCCAACTGTGATGGAAGATAAGGGGAAACAGGCACCAGCTCATCTGACACATTGAGAATGATTAGTTAAGTAGTTAGAGATCCATGAGAGAGAAGTGGTGTCGAGGCCTAGTCATGTTAGTTTGGAGATGAAGAATGAGTGGTTTACTAGATCAAAGGCCTTCGTGAGGTCAATGAATACGGCCCCCATGGCCCAGCCTTGATCCATAGTGTGAAATATGTCTGCGGTAACTCTTAAGAGGGCTGACTCAGTCCCATATGCTTTACGAAAACCATCTTGATGGATGGTAAGGGCATGGCTTTGTTCAAGATAGGAGTATAATTGATTTTATAAGATTCTTTCCTGAATTTGTGCAATAGGGCATAATATGGGTCTGTAATTCTCCACCAGATTGGTTGGGCCACTTTTGTGCACTGGGACAACAATTGCTGTCTTCCATTTGTCAGGAATGGATTGGATAAGGAAGGATCTGTTAATTAATTTTGCAATCGGGTAAGCTAACACGGGTGCTCCTAACTTAAGGAATTTTGGGGGTAGGGAGTCAAATCCTGGGGAGCTATCAGGGTTAAGATCCTGCAGGAGCTTAGGAACCTCTTTCCACGAGGTGGCCTTTAAATGGAAGAGGGGGTGGGAGGCTTCAGAGGGAGATTCAGGGTGGGAAGCAGGGAGGGTATCAGGTAGGCTTGTCTTGTACATGTCCAGGTCAGTGAAGAAGAGATTTATTCCTGAAGCTATTTCTGAGGGAGAGGATAGCAAGGAGCCTTCCGATATCATATTCTGGGGGATTTTCCACTCTTTGCCCTTAAGTAGAGCATTAATCTGTGCCCAGAAAGTTTTGGGATTGGCGAGATGTGTTTCCTGCAGGGATTGAAGGTAGACTTGCTTTGCTTTGTTAGTTTTGGCTTTACAGGAGTTCCACAGTTGGCGGTAGACTATCCACTCTGAGTGGAGCCCCGTTCTTTTGAAGGTTTTCCAGGCATTGTCTCTGGAACACATTAGGTGCTGTAGTTCTTGGGAGAGCCTTGGGGAGTTGAGTCCTTTGGCTCTGTGAAGCTTGAATGGAGCATGTAAGTTGAGGATAGAGGTGAAGGTGGAGATAAGATATTCTAGAGCCTGATTTATGCCAGGGAGAGATGTAATGGGGATCCAAAGCCAGGCTTTGCAGGAAAGCTGTGGTATTGAAGTTGGTTAGATCACTGGATCTAATGGTTTTTGGGGGTGAGTGGGGGTTGTTATACTTCCAGATACAGAATGTGGGGGGAGTGATCACTCAGTGCATCAGGGAGGATTCCCGCAGCCTTGATGCAGTGCTTGTTATTTGTGAGCATCCAGTCCAAGAGGCTGTGGTTCCCCGATTTCAAGATAAGTCTGGTCAGGTGATCTAGTAATTGTTCTAATTTTGCATTGGAGAGAGCTGCTTGGTACTGAGATCTATTTGGCCCGATCCAATTGAGATTGAAATCACCACAGAGTATGGTATTCCTAAGAGAGAGGGTGTCAAGACTTGAGAAGAATTCCGTGAAGGAGTTGGAAGCTAGTTTAGGGGGCAGGTAGACACACCCTATGGTTAGATGCTTCACTTGACCTAGGGTGACTGTGACGAATAACTGTTCGATGTCAGGGTTAATGCCAGGGGCAGAAAGCATGCTGATGGCCAACCCTTCTCTGATATATAATAGAACTCCACTTGTTAGGTCTGTCTCACCAATAAGAGGAGAAACCAGGGAGAGCTATCTTATGGGATTGGATGCTTGGTGTGATCCAGGACTCAGTGATGCATAGGACGTCCGGCTTACAGTGCAGGGTCCATGCTTCAAGTTCCGCCATTTTTCGTCTAACACTTTGTATGTTCATGTGGGCTATCTTGAGCCCTTTTGTGTCAGCCCAGGCAGGACATGAGGTTGGAAAGCTGGGCTTACTTCTATTGGGAGGTCCAGGATTCAACTCAGTGTCACCAGATAGTGGAATTAGGCATAGTTGGGACCTGATTTGGGGTGGGCTGCGAAAAAGGGACTTGTGTTTATTTTTACCTTTAGCCCATGATACAGACATTATGGTTTTTCCATACTGGGTAAGGGCAAGGAGTCCGAGGTGAGGGTGGTGCACTTTGAGTGAGCAAGGTAGGTGGTAGATGGGTAGTGGCTGGTGGCCTACGAGGGTTAGGGGTGAGGTGGATGCCCAACCAAGCCAATTTCATTCTGATGGAGACAAGCCAAGAGTGAGCAGAGAATGAGAAAACCTTTAGTGAAGTATGGAGATATTCTACTAGCTAAATGAGTTTAAGAATAGAGGTACAGGAGGGTGAACTACCCTGGAATTAAAGCTATGGGGGTGCACCAATAAACTCTGTGTTATTGGGCAAAGTATGGCCAGCTGGGGAAAGGGATAAGATAAGGTCTTAGTGTTGTGATTATATTCACTCAGCACAGCAATGTATATACAATACTACAATTAGAGCAGTAGCACTGCCACCCAGTGGCAGAAGGGTATAACTTGCAGACAGAAATCTTAGGAGATAGAAAAATTCGCAAAACAGAAGAACGCATGCGTGATAGTTCCTACCACTATAAAAGAAACGCCGGAAAAGGGTGGGAGTGGTGGGAGGAGGGTGGAGAACTGGCCAAGCAGCAGTGGCAGGAACAGTCACGGTACATTCTGGCAGCAGCAAGTGCTCAAATGTGGGCTCACAAATGAGTGGCTGCCCTTCTGCAGGACTCAGATTATCCTCTGCCTGAGCCCCTCACCCTTATGCATGAAAGCAGCAGTGGGGCTACTTCGAACCAGGGAGCTGGTTCGATTCTAAACAGGAACAACTGGTTTGATTAACCACCAGGAGCTCTGCTTCAGCTTAAGGCCAGAGTTCAAATGAGGATGGTGGTTCAAACGTTCAGCAGCAGCTCAACTAGGAAATAAGTTCCTGGAAGCCGCTTGCTACTTGATCCAAAATGATCAGTAGCAATCCGTGGCAACAAACCATTAAATGGGATGATAAATTCAAATGCTAACACAGCGGGCCAGTGTTAGGTCGCAATTAACTTTAGACATCAAAGTGAAATTAACCGTCTAAATTAAGAGGGCTGAGAGCAACTCCTGCGGCTACAGCCACATGTTGGGAAGTGCCGAGGGGGCAAGGCACCAACTGGTGTGGCGAATTAACCACCTAACTAACCGCCTTGTGCTTTCCCATTCTCACCCTCTCCAGTGGTGCCAACTGGTACTACTCCCTTTTATGTTAACCCTCCTATCCCTACATCCCCACCCCTTCCCCTTCCTCCCCCTACTCCCCATCTTTGGAGATCCCCCTTCCTCGTCCAGGAGCGACTGCTCGCCTATCTATTGGTCCACGTTTCCTTTTAGGAATATTGCTTGTTATCTCTGCCATTTACTGTTAATCTGAATTTATTGTATTTGTAAATCTGAATTTGTTGTATTTTGCAACCTTGTATCTTATATAACACTGTATTTTTGTTTTGTCCTACTGTTTCTTGCCTACTGCTCATTGTACAGTACTTATAGTCTACTTCTGTGCCATTGTATGTGGCCCAGGTCATACCTGAAAACGGTCCCTGGGATCAGTGCACTTATCTGGTTACCAGTCATAAATAAACAAATAAAATTAAATAATTGAGTAAATGAAATAATTTAGAGTTGAAACTGGCAGGTCAGAAATGATCTACAATTTTTCTAGGCATAAGATAGGAATTAATTAATGAGATCAAGCTCAGAGAGCTCCAGGCCAGATGCAAGGCGGTTAGACCAGTCCACGAAAAGGGGCCAAATTTGAACAAACAGGGTCCAGCGGGATGCTGTTTTCATTGATAAGTTCAAGTGGCGTACCTGGTGTGGCAAAGTAGAGGGCTGGGAGCAGCTCCTGCGTCTACAGCTGCATGTTGGGAAGTGCCCAGGGGGCAAGGCACCAACTGGTGTTGCGAAGTAGAGGGCTGGGAGCAGTTCCTGCGGCTACAGCCACGTGTTGACAGTATTCATGCATGAAGCTTACAAATGAATAGGGAGACATCGCCTGTGACAGTTTAGATTAAACGATGTTATTTCTGCAGTCTTTTTTTCCCTTTACTGTGGCAATAGTGATAAGATTCAGGGAGACGGACAGTGAGAACAAGCTGTAAAATGTTTGCACTGCCTTGTACTCCAGAATGAAGGCTGATCACTCAGCCTAACTGTAACTGTGATTTTCCTGTCAGATTACACTATCCATGGTGCAGTTCTATGCTTCACTTTTTTGCTAAAACATTTAGATACAAAAGGTTCCATGTCAAAACGGTAAGGGAATTACAGCGCGTGCAGTCAGGGCGACAGCAATACGGTGAACGTAATAACTTTGACTGTAAAGTTCCCTCACCCTTATTACATGCTACCAATATGAAATATTTGTATTAAAGTGGGCTACTGCAGGAGGACTGAAAGATATTCCAGCATGTAACACTTCACCATTGAAGTGAGTGTGGAGGCAGGCAGGAGGAGTTGCAGACACGAAGGAGTAGGGAGCTGTGGAAAGAAATATTTTATAATATTGGGTTTTAATGTTAAGTTATAATATTTGGTTGTCTGGGAGTCATGTAATACCAATTGGCTCAAAAATTCTAAAGGGTTTTGTTTCCCTGGATGGACTTGAAAGAAAAAAGTTTCAAAAATTGTTGTCCTTGAAGGGGCCTCCCAAGCAACGTTAAGGCCCCAGCAGGCTGATTTCAAGGTCTGGAGGTGTTGATGTTACCACCAGGACCAGATAGGTTACCATGGAAACTGCCATACTAAAGATGCCTGGACACTTGATAAGAATACCAGCTGCAGACCAGCATCAATTACCTAGTGCTGTGGAACAGAAAAAACAAGCATTTGTCAATTCCAAATGTTGTCTTGCTGGCATTGGCATTGGTAGTGCAGGAGTTTGAGAGATGCATAATAGGAATGGCAGTGAAGTATTGAACTGACGCCAACCCCTCCCCCACCCCCACCCTGCAGAGACTGGACCATTTTCTTTTTTTCAGGTACAAAAAACAAAAACGGACACTGCGCCGCCAAAGATAGTTGCCTTTCTTTACAGGTGAAGAAAAACAAATGTTGGGCACACTGGGGTGGGTTCCCAGTGTGCCCCATGACTTTTGGGTAGGCCTGATGTTGGCAACACTGGGATGAGCTCCAAGTGTGCCACACTATGGGGGTGGGGCCGGGCCCAGGGGCAGGAACATGCCGATGCGGTCACTTACTGTGAGTGACAGCACACTGGGGTGGGCTCTCAGTGTGCCACACAATGTGGGGGGTGGGCCAGACATGCCAACATGGGGATTGCACCCCCGATGTCAGCTCACTTTGGGGATTGTGCGAACCCGCCACCATGTTTATTGAAATGTTTCACCAGGAAAAGCATGTCGGGTGGCGTGTCATCTGTGCTGCTGCATGACGAGCTTGTCTCTGATTGCAGCAGCACTTTTCTTACAAGTTGTGTCCACTTTACATTTTCTTGTGTCAGTGCCAGCATGCTGGCTTATTGGGGACGCACTTACCAAAGCGTGCCCTGCATTTGTCAACGCTGAGACACCTCTGAAATGTGCTACTAGCACAAGATGTTGCTTGCATGTGCATGCAAGCCAACATAAAAAGGGGTCTCAGTGTTTTAAGATTTGTTCACTGCAAAAGAACCCATAATGCTGCCAGCATAAAAACAACATAATTCAATAGCTTGTGTTTGTATCCATAGAAGAACTAAGATTCATTAATGCAGCTGTCGTGGGAAACAAATTATTTACAAATATGCCCAGTACTAAAAGCACACAAGTTTGAATATGTGTGTTTGGACTTTTATGAAAACTCACATGGTGAGACCAAAAATGTTATTTTTATTGCTCTGAGTGATTGCAAGAACAAGTAATAGCTGGCCCGAGGGTTGAGGCACTGAATGCCACACTTTGCGCCATTCCGGCAACCCGGGTTCGGGAGCAAGCTCAGGGCATTGGAGGTTGACTGGGGGGAAGGAAGTAGCAGGACTGAGCAGCTGTCTGGCAAACTCTCCTTTCCTGGGGAGGGATTTCTGAATTCTGGTGTTATAGTGGCACCCAGTGGTGACTGGGTGCTCCTGCAGCCGGAACCACTCAGGATGGGGCAAAAGGAGAAGGCAGATGCCTACATGGGTTAGACGGGAGCATGTAACTTGAGGTGCTGGTGTCATTGCAGGTCCTCCTCCTCAGGGGTAATGCACCACAAATGAAAACCCCCTCTGGAGCATGCAGCAGGACGCCCCCAATGAACCCACACTCTCCTGATCCGAACAAAGCCCAGCAGCAGAGCGGGGGCACAGGGTGCTCTTGATCTCTCCCCTGTCCCCCTCTGGGGGGGTCCCTCCATGAGGGGTAAGTCATGGTCCTCCTCTTCTCATGGCCGAGGCGGAGGCCTAGGCAGTGGGAGCTTGAAGGGTACATGTACCAGGGCAGATAGGGGGTCAAGTGTTCCCCCGCCGCTCTGAGCAGAATAAATAGAACCGGAAAAAAAAGAACAAGTTACAGTGTTTTAAAACAAAATTCGGCTGTAACAAACTTTGAAAAACATGTTTTCAACTAATGATTTATTTGCCATGCTTCAGAAACTTTAGACAAAGAACGACTCAATCAGAAGTAAGTTTTGGACTTTTCAACCATTTCCTATAAGTTTAAAAGGAAAATACCTTATTTTAAAGCACAGAAAGTGAGGGTTAAGCAAATGTGACTTTTGTGGAGATATCTGCTTGAAAACAATATTTATAACCATCACGGATAGTGTTGCTAGGATAGTATCCTGAGCAATCCGGATCCACCAAATACATACCATTTTGGCAGGATAGTGGATCCGTCGAATAGCAGCAGCTATCCGACAATGGATCCGACCCCCCCAGATCCAAGTCAGATCTCAAGTTATCTGATGCTGGATCCATGGATCCAGTGTCGGATAATGTGGGATCTAACCTGGGATCCGACCTACCAATTCAGATGGATCCCAGGTCATATCCTACCCAGATAGTGCCGCCATCTGATGGAGCACAGTCAGATCCACATGGGCACTATCCAGGCACCATTAATCCCTGACTTATCTGGTGAACTATAGACATTAGAGACAAAAGACATATCAAACGGTGTCAAATATTGGGCTGATTTCAAAGATGTGTATATCAAATATAAACTTGGTTGCATTCAAATGCAAGGAGGAAAAATAACTTTGATCTTTGATTTCTTGCTGGAATCAACAACTATCAAGGATGGGTGGTCCCAAGGATAAGTATTTTGACCATTCCTCTTCATTTGCATGGTCCAATCAGAATTAGTGAATTAGCATATATGATGTCATAATGAGACTGACTATAAAGCCAGGTATTCAAAAATCTGGGCAGAATCTTCTTAACCTAGCTGCTGCAAGGACCTACATCTGAAAGATTGCTGCTTGCAGTTGAAAAGCTTTTCCCACCAAGAGACCCAGGACTGTCTGCTGAAAACCAGAGGTGGTAGATACCAGGAGATGTGCCAGAGGTTCAAGGAGGCAGAGTGAGAGAAAAAACTGCCACCACCAGAAGACAGTAGAACCAGAAGGACAATCCACAGTAAAAGAAGAAGATTCTCATTATTTCTCACATCTTGAAGAAATCCCACATCTTGACATCACCAAATGTCTAAGTATTGCTTTAATATTTTATAACATTTTAGTATAGCTTAGCAGAGGGGTGGTTGTATAGAGGGGCAATTCTTAACCATATTAAAGTATGGGTATGCAAAGAAATATTGAAACATTTTATATACAAAAAAAATCTTTGAAATGCCTACATGAAGGAATTGTTAAAATACCATGTGAAGAAACTTAAACGTATCTATGCCTGCATGAACAATGATGCTATTTTCAAAAGTTTGCTAAGACGGTATATTGTGTATGTGCACTTTTGTTCATTTTTGAAAGGGTTTGTTGCTTTCTTTGCCTTGTATTATTTTTGCTTTGTACAATATTTACCAGACTTGTTATATTTATACAATATTTTTATTAGCTTTATTAGTTTGCCTTGTACAGGAATAATAAAATTCACATTGGGGTCCCAAGAGTGCTGGCATCATGCTGCAGCACTTTAGTATTTAACCAATTTTCTCCCCAGCCCTTGGGATGCCAACAGAGCTGGTTCAGTGGTGTGCACGTGTATACAACGCATGCCAAAGCTGACTGCCATTTCCCTCCCTTTGCTATATTATCACTGGCAGCTATTATAACACTAAGGATACTGCTTAGCTCCTTGGGTATGAATTTGCCTTTGATAACTAAAAAAGGGGTCAACTTACGGCCATCAGCCATAGCGGTTAAGTAAACAGAGACCTGCTGTTTTTTTGTGCCCTGGGCAGAGCCAGTGTCGGCACCAGGGTGACTCAGGCAACTGCCCAGGGCCCAGACACCAGAGGGGGGGCCATCAGGCGCACAGTTTGAAAGCTATTATGCTGCTTGGGCTCCACTCCTCCTCCTCCATCCACTTGTGACAATTTAAATCAGTGCAGAGCCTGCCAATTGGAAACTAGGGATCCCAAGATTCCCCTGGGCCCCCCCAAAAAAACAAATGCTTCAAGCCCTGTTTGACTGGCAGGGCCCTGATCCATTTGTGACACTAGGGATCATTCCATGGGGCTGGTGTAGATGTTCAGGTGGCCAATAGCTGGAGAGTTTGGTGGAGGGGACGTCTCGGGGGAAGGGCGAAACAAGATAGAGGCCGTCAGTGAGGCGCGAGAGGAGCGTGGTGTGAGGAGCTAGCCCAAACCTCTTTTGTTTTTATAAATGCTGCTGCAACTTGTGAGTTTATTTAACTTAAATATGAGCTTACATTGAAAAGTATGCCATAAATAGTACTATCACTTGACTACACCAGTTACCTGTAAGCCAATGAAGAAACTCTAACAAATTATATCTGCAAGAGAACTCTGCCACCACAGTTGAAGGCAATGTTGGACACAAAGTCAATATATCCATTTCTTTGACTCTGAAGTGGGTTTCCATATGAGGATCAAGCCGCGGATGCTGGAACTGCCCAAGCAAGTTGTTTCCCTGTAAGCAGAAGAAGACATGCCAGTGGCTAATTTCAGGGGGAGATCTCTGTGGCTGCAACCGAAGGACATACAAATCACTGTTGTGCTGACCCAAAGGAAGAAATACTCAAGTACTAAGGTCAGAGCAAACCAACTCTGCTGTTTTCCTCATATATTTTTAGATGTGCTTTTTGTCAAACTGTCTTCTCGCATTCTCTTTCAAACATTTGATAACATTATTAAAAAAACAAGGCAAGTTACTTTAAATTGTGAATGCGCAGTTAGACACGGAAATCAATGGTCAGAAGGACTTTGCTTGAATGCACCGCAAGAGGTGAATAAAGAAGCAGTCAACCTTTCAGCAATATGATTTTGTTTTTAATTACAGTTATTTGTTTGGGGTAAAAGGTAAATATATGAGTTATAACCTGGGGTATAGTGTTCGGAAATATAAGATAAGAACATGTGTTTTGTAAGTTTGTACAAGGACTTGGTCTTACTGTTTACTTTTACTAATTCGATCTGGTAATGTTGAAACTAACCCTGGCCCTTTAGTAAATGATATGGCAGACAGTGATTATTTTTTGCAATGTTCTCAAGTTCTTAAAATTATGCACTTTAACATTTTGAGTTTATTGTCTAAATTTCATGAGGTGGAGTCGTGGATTAGTTTATATGACCTGGATGTTTTAGCACTGAGTGAAACTTGGTTAAATTCAACTGCTTTAGATACTGAAATATGTATATCTGCTTATAAATTGTTTAGAAAAGATCGTAATACTGGTAGAGGGGGAGGGGTTTTGTTTTATGTTAAGGATAATTTAGTGGTAAATGAGTCCTGTATTTTCAATGGTAATTTGGACTATTGTGAACACATCACCATTCAGTTAACATTGGGTCTTGTTAAGAAATTAACAATTTGTTGAGTTTATCTTCCACCTAATAGTAGTAAATTGGGTTTACAGGAATTTGTAGATAAATTAAATAATAGGGCCTTTAGAGAGTTAATAGTATTAGGGGATTTTAATTTAAATTGGACTGGTTCTTATCTGGTATTACAAAATTAAATACTGTTTTGTTTCATTCTGGTCTGCAACAACTGGTCACTTTGCCTACTCGACATAACAAATCTGGTAACCACACATTGTTGGATTGGATATTATCAAATAAGCATATTAATGTGACAAAATGTGATTTGATCTCTGATGCTTTAAGTGATCATCACACAATATTTTGTATATGGAATCATGGGGGATTAAAGAAGCCTAAGCCAATTATAAAGATTTCAAGATCTTTTACTAAATTTGATGTGTACACATTTTGTCCACAGTTGGGTAAAATAGATTGGTCTTATTTACATTCTATTCCTGATGTTAATTTTTCTTTAGATTTCTTTATTACTGAGTTTACACGTGTTCTGGTTTAGTTTGCTCCCTTTGTTAAAAGAAGGGTTCGAGGGAAAATCCATGGGTGGTTAACACCTTCTTTGATTAAACTTATGAGACAACAAGATAAGGCGTGGAAATTGTATAAAACTAAAAATTCTGCTTCTAGTTATTATATTTATAGGACATTAAGGAATCAATGTAAGACCCAGATAAAGAAAGCTAAAACAGAATTTATTCATCAAAAACAATATGAAGGTTTGTCTAATACTACAACATTTTGGAAAACAATTAATACCTTGATAAAGCCTAATGTTTGTCAATTAGGTTCGATGAAACTGAATGGTGATTTGTTAACCTGTCCAATAAGAATAGCTAATGAGTTTAATCTAAAATTTACTGCACCATTTAATTCTTGTAGTGACCAGTCTGATGTGAATCATGTAGGAAATACTGAGGGTCTTACAGGTAGTCATAAATTTTATCTAGGGACTACTACTACCCCAAAAGAGGTTGAGAGGTTGTTACGGGTATTAAAAGGGACAGTTCAGCTGGCTCTGATGGTTTATGTCCCTGTTTACTGGCAGATGCTGCTTCAGTCTTAACGTATCCAATTAGTGTTATTTTTAATTTGTCTTTTTTGACAGGTATTATACCTGATATGTGGAAACATTCCTTGGTGACTCCCAATTTTAAGTCTGGTTCACATCAGGAATTTGGTAATTATTGACCAATTTCAATTTTGTCTGCCCTGGCCAAAGTCCAGGAAAGGATAGTTTATAATCAGTTGATTGAATATGTGGATTCTCTGGGATTATTGTCTCAGAATCAACATGGCTTCCGGAAAGGAAGAAGTACTGAGACTGCCTTGGTCGAGTTCACGAACACGGTACTGGACAGTATGGACAAAGGGTGTCTGACCGGTGCTGTGTTCGTGGACTTGACCAAGGCATTCATTTAGTAGATCATCAGTTGTTAGTCTCTAGATTAGAGTTTTTGGGAGCTGGAGAGTCTTTTTTGGATTGGATGAGGGATTACCTAACCAATAGGTTTCAAAGGGTTAAGTATGGAGGTGTTGTATCTGATTCTGTATTGGTAAAGTGTGGGGTCCCACAAGGATCCATACTAGGGCCGCTTTTGTTTTCTTTATTTTTTGACCAACAAGTGAATGTAATTAATAATGTTTTTCTAACTCTTTATGCAGATGATGCAGTAATATACATGCAGGGTTCTTCTGTTGGGGACTTAGGTGTTTCCTTAACAGAGGAAATGTGTAATTTTCAATCATCACTTATGGCTTGTAAGATGGTTTTAAATAAATCAAAAACAAAGGTGATGGTTTTTGGAACCTTGGCTAGACTAAGATCTGAGGGAAATTGTTTGGAAGTTAAATCTCTTGATGGATTAATGTTTGATCAAGTTGACACATTTCAGTATCTTGGAGTATTATTAGACTCAAATTTAAGTTATGAACCTCATTTTATGAGGGTAACATCAAGAATTCATTGTAGAATCTCTCCTTTGTATAGAATTCATTCATTTCTTATTCTAGAGTCTAGGTTAGCTATTTCTAAACATTGTTTAGTTCCCATTGTGAATTGTGCTGCCATCATAACTGATACTGCTTCTGTGACAGTGATTTCAAGGAAATCCACTTTACTTCAGCTGACTGCTAAATTTGCTTTAAACTGCCCTAAATCATCTCATCATTGTGAGATACTGAGAGAAATGGGTTGGTTACCAGTTCCATTAAATTTTCACTATTATGTAGCTAACTTTATACACAGAATTGTTAAATCCAGGGTCCCACAAAATTTATGTAATTTGTTGAGACCGTATAACGATGGCTATTATTCTAGGCATAAGTCAGATGGCATGTTTTTTAAGATTCCATTTATGAAAACTAAAAGTGGACAGAGATCGTTTGCTTATATTGCTCCATTTATTTGGAATGAAATTCCTTGTGATATTAGACAGCTATGTTCTGCCAAAATGTTTGACGATGCACTGAGGATGTTTCTTGAATCTCAATTTGATTGTAAATGTTTTATATGAATAATTTTTGTAACAAAGACATTTTATGTCTGCTATGTTTGTATTGTATATGTATGTTTATGTATGTTTTCTATTGAATGTATGTAATTTTGTGTGGGTCGCACCTGTTAAAGGAATTCATTTTCCAGTATGCTTACCCATTAAGCAAATAAACAAACAAACAAACCTCTGTGTACACTCTGGTCAAAGTCGAGGAAAAGCATACTGTAACAGCCAGGCAACTCACTTTGTAATCTGGGTATTTGTTCTGGGGACTTTCATGTTTACACAGATTTAGTAATGCTGCACTGAACTGTCATATTTAAGTTAACAGCAGAAACTGAAAAGTAAAAAGGTCTCTGATTGAATGCACCACGGGAGGTGAGTAGAAAACTGTCAGTGGGGTAACTCACCCTATAATCTTAATATTTACTTTAAAAAAAAAACTTAATCTTCATCCAGACTTGGTAATGCTGCAATGAACTGGCGTATGTAAATAAGCAGCAGAAACTTGGAAAAAAAAAAGTAAAGCAGTAAATTATACTATTTAGTCTACAGCAGCTCTGAACTTAGAAAGCTCTTCAAGCTAAATGGAAGAGAGAGGGTAGAGAAGAACGAGAGAGAATTAAGTTGTGATTTGGAAACTTTTTTATGCTGATTTTGTTAGAATAACAGATGTTCAATGTGCTTACACAGCTTGATATGATGTATGCTTGTGTGACTTAGATACATTGTGGCTGTTCACCTCTATCTGTGGGATATACCACCCTACAGGGGTACAACGGCAAGGAACCCTAGAGGAGGCTTCCACCCCTACAGGTGCCATAGGAATGATTGCCTTGGCTAAAAGTAGCTTAGGAAGAAGCCCACAGAAAAGAGAGACATGCCACTGGAGGAGGAGGGGAGGATGTTGGGGCAACAAAGAAACAAATCCTGGAACAGTCCAGGAGGAGTGACCTTTTAAGGTCTGATGAGGGAGTGACATTGTTGCTCCGCCCATTGAACCACAGACATAGCCTTTACAAAAGTGAGATATGAGTCCAAATGCACTGTTTATGAAAAAGGGCATGCTCGATAAAAGAAAAGGGAAAAATAAAAGCCAAAGAGTGACTACTTGCTGAACTTAAGGTGGCTTTAAAGGAAGAAAGATAAATATGGCAGTTCTGTAAGGCGGTACATTAGGGGGACTGCATGAACTAGTGCCATAGAATCAGTTTCGAATAAACACTAGCAAGGAAAAGTCAAAGGCAGCTCTGTAAGCTGGTACAAAGGGGACCGCGTGAGCAGGTGCCATAGAAGCACCTCCCCAGTTTGGAGGGGGGCAGAATGAATAAAAAAGACTCAAAGGATTGAAAGACTTCTTCAAGAAAGCACCAGAGAAAACTAAAAACAAAGCAGTTACTGAAGCAGACAATACTAAATGCTCATTTTTTTTTTTTTTGCAGTTAATCATTTTTATCCTCCTGGTGCTGGCGGCATGCCTCCCTTGATCCCCCAGCCCCATCCCCCAATCACAGTTTATCACTCAGCTGCCCCACGGCTGTGCCCCCCATGGTAGGGCGACAGGATCCCCCTATCCCGCCATAACACTTGTGTAACCCCTAGGTAGCACTATCCCAAGGGCTACTACCCTGCCTGCTTGGCTCAGAGCAGGTTAAGGGGCCTGAGTTCTGAAACAGGTGCCTCCACCCGGAGGTCAGGGTCAGTAGTGGTCAAGCTAACCTGGGCACAGACCTTTGGGACACTGTAGCCCCCCTCTTTCCTTACTAGTGGGTGGAACAATACACAATAATCACTTTCACAATACCACTGATACACCACACAAGTACCCACACTGTTTACACTTACCACCAGGACTTTCCTCTGGCACAACCCTGGGGACCCCCTGTAAAACAAGGTTATACACAGCAAATAACAGCAGTACAGTACTCTTGCACAGACTGGACCCACAATCAGGGTAAATGTAAAAAGAGATCCGATTTATTTAAGGGACTTGAACAAGGGAGGGGCGTAATCAGGTAAATTTGCTTAAAGGCTGTATCAATCAAACAGTTATGCATGCACTTCAGGGTCCATAAACAGTCACACACTCTGGGTACCCAGGTGAAGAAGAGGTGGGCTAGCCAGGATCATTGCCCGGGGTAGGCCGGCATCACAGCTGGTTGGGGCCCTGTGATGGAAAAAAACAACATGCACCACACACACTAATTGTAATCCGGAACCGGAGGGCTTAGTTCATGAAAGAAAACAAACAACAAGACAATCAGATGACATACTTAGATTAAGCTGTTGTTGCAAGGAGCTACCCTGATGGTTACTCACGATACCCAAGACTGGACACAGGTTGGACGAAAATTGAGACTGTAGGTGGTTGATCCTGAATGCCAGGAGAAGTAGGGCCCACACGATTCACCGAGGCATCGTTCTTGTTCAAGTGTGGAGCAGGGGGCTGATCCCCAGGCAGGTCTCTCATCGATGGCTTTCTCTGTGCAGCGGGTAGTCCGGCTGGGCCAGTGTGGCAAGGCCCAGGCCAAATGGAGACAAATTCAGATATAGTCCATTTTGGGCTGGATATAGCTTCCAGCACAGAACACAGTTCACACAGTGGGGAACTAAATCATGACCCACTAACAACTCACAGCACATTTACATGTAAGGAAATTCTACTGTACCAGGCAAACCGCTCTCCGGTCACGATCGCAAAGTCTCTGTACAAACTGGGGATCCAAAAGCAGCTGGAAATCCTGACAGGCTGATTGCATTCAGCAAAATCTTCAGTCTTCTTCAGGTTGATCCAGGTCACAACTCAGTGGCTTACTTCGTTCTCACGTTCATCAGTGGCATTGCAGATGGACTGGAGGGTAAGGTTTGTCTGTTTTCAGACAACACCAAGATCTGCAACAGAGTAGATGATCCAGATGGGGTGGGAAGAATGAGAAGAGATCTGGATAAATTAGCAAAATGATTAGAAGAGTGGCAACTGGGGTTTAATGCAAAGAAGTGCAAGATCATGCACATAGGGACGAGAAACCCTGAAGCCACCTATAGGCTGAGAGGGGAGTTGCTGGCAGTCACATGGGAAGAAAGAGACTTGGGCATCATCATCACCAATGATCTGAAATCATCCAAGCAGACCACTAAAGCAGTAGGTAAGGCTAGAGGGATGTTGGGGTGTATTAGTAGGGGTATCACAAGTCGGAAGAGGGAGGTAATAATCCCTCTTTACAAGACACTGGTTAGGCCCCATCTGGAGTACTGTGTGCAGGACTGGAGGCCACACCTTCACAAGGACATTAACCAAATTGAGGCAGTCCAGAGAAGGGCAACCAAAATGGTGCAGGGACTGCATGAGAAAACATATGAGGACAGATTAACGGAGCTCAATATGTATACCCTAGAGCAAAGGAGGGGGGGAGAGAGAGAGATGATATGATTGAAACATTCAAACACCCTAAAGGCATTAACAAGGTGAAAGAGTCTAACATGTTTCAATATAAGAAAAATAGCAGGACAAGAGGACACAGCATGAGATTAGAGGGAGGCCGATTAAGGGGCAATGTGAGGAAGTTCTTTATCACAGAAAGGGTGGTGGATGCATGGAATGGCCTACCTCAGGAAGTGGTGGATAGGAATACAGTGCAGGGCTTCAAACAGGCATGGGATAGGCATAAGGGAGCAATACAGATGAGTATGAATACATAGGCCATTGACAGAGCAAAGGCCGATGGCACATTCATAAGGTAAAAAAAGAAATGGACAGACTAGATGGGCCTTATGGTCCTTATCTGTCATCAACTTCTAAGTTTCCATGTTTCTAAACTCGGATTCAGACCACACTGATTCTCTTCTCCCTCTCAGGGGCAGCAGGCAGGCATGCAGGCCAAAACTCAGGCCTTTCCACAGCGCTGTTACTTCTTCAGCTCCCAACTTAGACCTGACTCAACTGCCAGTAAGTCTTGGAATTTCCCCAAGATCCAAAAGGTTTGGTTGGCTGATTCATCTGTCAGTCACAACAGGAGCTCCCCCATCAGTTGCAAAAAGGGGCCAAAAGCCCAAAACTACAATTCCTACAGATTCTGACTCCAGACAGCTCCTGTAGTCCAGCTCCATTTTAGGTCCCTCCAGTACTGATTGGTCCAATTCGGCAGTCCCGGGCCAAAGTGGTGGGATAAACAAAACAGTCCTTGCTGCAAAGAAGACAGATCAGACAAACTACATTATCATTATCACTTTAAATGATTTTCAGCAAATAGTTACGTTTCAACAGAGCTCCCTCTCAGATTACTTATGACTGCAATCCAGGCAGCTCTTAAAGAGACAGTACACAGAGGCTATACAGGCACTCTCTGGCAATCACATTTAAACTGTTAAAACGCAGGACACCAGCCTGGCAGTGAGCATTTAGGCAAGCTCAAGGAGGACTTTTTGGGAACCCCCATTTGTGGGGGGGGGGTTACACATGAATCTGGTGCTGAGGGTTACTGCCCATCGGGGAGGCGGTGCCAGCGGGAATCGATTCATTCTGCGTCACCAGCCCCCATTTTCTCCTCCATTTTGATTTGTCCCAAGATGTGGCATGCAATGACACCACAAGAAGAGAGCACGCACACTACTGTACACGCTTCTCCGAGCATCTGCCTTATCTCACCCCCTACGGAGCGTCACCGCGCCAGACCCCAGCCTCCGCTCGGAGCCAGTCATGCACCAAAAGCTGATGCCCCTCCCCCCAGAGAAGGAGAGCAGTCCCCAGATGCTCCATCCTTCTCCTCCTCCTCAGCTGACCCCTAGCTACTAGTGCTCATTCCTGAACACGGGTCGCTGGCGTGGCGTGAGGTAAGGCATCCAGTGCCTCAGCCCTCCGTGCCACCGGACCGGTCAACTAAATGCAAAATTAAAAGAAGTATATCAGGAAAACTTACGGCTCAGAATAAAGATGGAATGCCCATAGAGTCCTGGGCTGAAAAAAAGAATCCAGTGGAGGAAGAAGAACTGGAGGATGGGCAGACTAGGTGGGCCAAGCGGTCCTTATCTGCCGTCAAAGTCTACGTTAGGAAGAAAATATCAGAACAGCTGAATATTTGATTGGAAACACACAAATCTAGGAAGACACAAAAATGAACAGTATAAATATGAATAGAGAAAGAGAACTAAAGGGAGGAAAAAAGGCAAAAAAGCATGTGTTCTAAGTACCCAGGAAGAGGGTATTCCCCAACTTTTTCTGGTCCCAGTGGGATTCAGATTTACATATGTACATAATAACTCCGGGGGCGTTATCCCTAAAGACAAAAGCAAACTGAAACCGCAAGCTGCAGAAGTACAGAGTGAACCCCAGGGCAACTTGGAGAAAGTAAGCTCCGATGAAAATAACTATTCACAACTATTAAAAGAAATCAATAAAGGATTTGCTGCAATCCATTATAAAACAGACAAAATAATGGAAAAAATAGGAAAGGTCAAGGGAGAAATCAAGGACATAAATAACAGGATGACAGAACTAGAGAACAGAGGCTCGGATGTGGAAGATTTTTACCACAAATTTAACCTAAAATACTGGAACATACAAAAGAACTACAAGAAATGAAACAAAAAGTTGATGATTTAGAATGGCATTCTAGGTGCAATAACTAAAAATATTTGAACGTTCCAGAAGGATGGGAAGGTCAAAACATTCACAGATCTTTTGAAGACTGATTAAATGAGACCTTTAAACATGATTTGTGGGATGACTATAGATTAAAACTATAAAGAATCTATCGCTCTCCTGGATACAGGTCAAACACAAATACTATACAAAAGTTCCCTAGAACAATTTATGTGAGATTTTTGAGATATCAAGATTAAGAAAGAGTAATGCTTTATGCACGATAAAAAAGGCCTGACCATTAATGGAAAACAACTATTGGTGTTCCCCGATCTTGGACCAGACTTGCATAAAAAAAGAAAAATATTAAACCTATTAAAATCAGCATTGTGGGAAAACTTGGCCCATCCAGTCTGCCCATTTCCCTATCTACTGGATAAGCTGCAGATCCTAGTTAACCAACAGCCTACTTCCTCCTACCCCCACTATAATTGCCTTATGTCTGTCCCATGCAATCTTGAATTCTCCCACTGTTTTTGACTCCATAACCTCCTCAGGAAGGCCATTCCATGCGTCCACCACCCTCTCTGTGAAAAACTACTTCCTCATGTTGCCCCTGAGCTGCCCCCCCCCCATCTTCAAACTGTGCCCCCTTGTTCTTGCACATCTCTTTTTCTGAAAGATGCTACCCTCTTGGACTTTGTTGATTCCCTTGAGGTACTTGAAAGTTGCTATCATGTCCCCCCTCCTCCTTTCCTTGGGGTATTTCTTTAGTCTCTCTTCATATGGTTTCTGGTGCAGACCCTGTACCATTTTAGTTGCCCTCCTTTGGACTGCCTCCATCCTGTCTATGTCCTTGCTGAGATGGGGTCTCCAGAACTGCACGCAGTACTCCAGCTAGGGTCTCACCAACTGTCTGTACAGAGGGATGACAACTTCCTGTTTTCTACTGGTGATGCCTCTCCCTATGCATCCCATTATCCCCCCAGCCCCCTTATTGCCTTCTCACATTGCCTGCCTACCTTTAGGTCATCTAATATGACTACCCCCAGGTCCCTTTCTATTTTTGTTGTTGTTAGTAACCCCCCATTGTGTACTTTTCCCCAGGGTTTCTGTTTCCAAGGTACATTACTTTGCACTTCTTTGCATTGAATCTAAGCTGCCATACTTTTGACCATTCCGCCAACCTTGCCAAGTCTCTTCTCATCGCTTCCACCCCCATATAGCAACCTTTGTTGTAGATCTTTGTGTCATCTGCAAAGGGCATACTTTTCCTTCCAGTCCCTCTGCAATGTCACTTATAAAGACATTAAAGAGGACCAGCCCTAACACTGACCCTGCAGTACCCCGCTAGTAACCTCCCTTTCTTCGGAGTGGACTCTGTTTACTGTTACCCTGTGTGTTCTGTTGTCCAACCAATTTTTTTAACCAGGATACTACCCTGGGACCCACTCCCAGGCTGGCTAACTTGTTTATTAACCTTTTGTGTGGAACTGTGTCAAATGCCTTGCTAAAGTCTAGGTAGGCCAGGTCCACAGCCCCTACCTGGTGTACTACTTTGGTCATTCATTTAAAGAGCATATTAAGAATTCAGTTACTAGGTACATATACTAGCTTTGAAACATTAAAAGCAGCTGAGGCCTTCTCTAAGGAAATGCTTGGAACTGTTGTTAAAAGAAATACACAAGAATATGGACATAAAAAAACTTTTGCGTACAAGACAAGACACGAGATTTGAGACGAAGTCCATATATTGAGCACACCAAAAAGGACAACCAATTTTAACAAAGGGAAAGCTAATAAAGTGGACAATAGTTCCCTAAATCAACATCAAGAAGAGGAAGAAGAGCAGGTTATACCAGAAATAAGTAAGCAAGATGAAATTCAAAAAGATGAAACACAGGACAATGTAACGGAAGAAACGGAATGGAACATTACACAGAAAGAAGGACTATCAAAGAAAATAAGAAAAAACAGCAATGTGTCTCCTTTTTTTCCTCTCTTCGTTCTCTCTTCTCTCTTTTGGTTTCTCTCTCTCCACTCCATCTCTTTTTTTTAACTTTCTGTTTATTATTTTCACTTGATATTACACAAATAATACCATGTCTGGAACAACCAGTTACGGGGCTAAATACCACAGAGGGAAACATTACGTTCTCCATAATCAAAGGATAGATGTATCCCAAATATTGTGATACCTCATCTGGAGGCACAAATAAAACGTATACTAAAAAGTCAAAGAAGTAAGAGCTGTGGCAATGAGCCCATGAGCAGTATGACTAGTTTGATTAACTAAATGTCCATAACTTTAAAGTCTAACACATCGCACCCCAATGGGGTTCATGGCGTCATACTATATACAGTAGCTAAGAAGAAAATATCCTTATACAGTAATAATCTGTTGAGGCAGCAGACTTCTATATTAAAGATTTAAACAGCATTATATTCCAATGAACCATAGTAAACTGAGAGCTGATCATGGTATATGAAATAATAGCTATAAAATATCTAAGCTGAATACAGATAAGCCCCCTTTCAACCACAACCACACTTCGGAGCAAGTCCAGAGCAAGTTCATGAAAACAAAACAGTGTCAGAATAGGAAACAACTTAAAAAACATTACTCCTGTTGGTGTCTCCACAACAGGTATTATGTATGGGAACCCCCACCATAAAATGTTTATAGTCGCTCAGTGTAAGTTCGAGAGTCACTTACAGGGAGGCCCAAACTAAGGGAAATATAAAATATATTAGCACAGTACTTTTATCTCTTCAGCTGTCCTCTATCTCCTCCAGTGCACTTTCTTCAACATTGAGGTATTGACATGGACACCGATGACTTGTAGCATAACATGAGACCCATTTATCCACTTTGTTTCGATCTGAAAACACCCAGACTTTTCCATCATGCACTAACCGTAGTCTAGCGGGGTAAACCACGGCATATGTAATGAAGGCCTCTCTGAGTTGTTTACAGTCGCTATCAAACTTCCTACGGCGCATTCTAGTAGCATAGCTGATGTCCGGAAACAGATATGCGGAGTGGTCATCCTGGGTAATGGGTCATGCTTGCCTGGCCATCCTCAGGATTCTGTCCTGGGTTCCCACTCCATCAGTGACAAGACGAAGAGTACTGTATCTGGGTATCAGAATCCTCTCAATACCCTAGGGGTGTGATCTAGTATGCTTTTTGCAGTCCAAACTGTAGAGTTTGACCTTCTGGCACTATTTTGTCCACCAACCAGTCCTGCAGAAACATGAGGGGATGGTCCCCCTCAATCCCTTTGGGTAGTCCGAGGATCCTTACATGAGATGATCAGGCTTGGTTTTCCAAGGTTTCTAACTGCACCTATACGAACATACGAAATTTGCCAGCAGATAAAGGCCTAGAGGTCTATCAAGTCTGCTCCAATGTGCAGCTAGCACCCCTTATTCTGTAGCTGCCCCTCCCTTCCACCCTTCCTCTTCATTAACCCTCCCCCTTGTTCTATCCCATCCTTGTTTGAGGCAGTCCACTGTTCTACTGCATACCACTTCAGCAGGTAATGCATTCCACCCAGCCACCACCCTCTCTGTAAAAAAGTGTCTCCTCATCTCCCTCCTGAACCTTCCTCGCTCCAGTCTCAAGACTCATATCATGGCCCCTGGTGGCCCTTCCCTCCCTTACTTTGAACAGCCCCTCTGTACCCGTCTTGTTTATTCCTTTCATGTATTTAAAGGTTTCAATCATGTCACCCCTGTCTCCTCTCCTCCAGTGAGTACATGTTCAACTCCTTCAACCTCCTCTCGTATGATAAGTCCCCCAGCCCTCATCTTTGTCGCTCTCTGCTGCACCCCCTCCAGTAACTTAATGTCCCTCTTCAGATATGGACTCCAGTACTGCACGCAGTACTCCAGGTGTGGTCTAACTAATGACCTATACAGTGGCAGAATCACCTCCTCCCTTCTCGGGGATATACCCCTTGCAATACAACCCAGCATTTTGTTGGCCTTTGCAACTGCCTTCCTACATTGTGCCGAGTTGTTCATTGACCCTGTAATGAGCACACCCAGATCCTTCTCCTCCTCTGTCTGGGCTAGCTGCACTCCCCTAGCTGGTAACTCCTCCTTGGGTTCTTCATCCCAAAATGCAGCACCTTGCACTTTTTGGCATTAAAGCCCAGTTGCCAGGTGTCTGACCAGGTTTCAGGCTTTGCCAGATCATCCTGCAACCCTGCCATCCCCTAGGTCATCCACCACCGCTACTACCTTGGTATCATCACAGCAAACAGACTGATCTTGCTCTTGATGTCCCATGATATGTCTGCAATGAATATCCCAAACAACACTGGTCCCAACACCGAGCTCTGTGGAACACCACTCGTCACTGCCCTTGGGTGTGAGAGCTCCCCACCCACCACCACCCTCTGTTGCCTTCCCTGCAGCCAGTTTCCTACCCATCTCACCAGCTTTGCACCCGCCCCTGTGCCTACTAACTTCCTTCCCAGCCTTCCATGTGGCACTGAGTTGAATGC
This sequence comes from Neoceratodus forsteri, assembly GCA_016271365.2. NCBI lineage: Eukaryota > Metazoa > Chordata > Ceratodontiformes > Ceratodontidae > Neoceratodus > Neoceratodus forsteri. Next base: position 283,146,379 of record CM057455.1, on the reverse strand, counting down.
CTTACTAAAGTCCAGATACAAGACATCCACTGCATGGCCCCTGTCCAGTTGCCTAGCTACCCAGTCATAGAACTCCACCAGGTTGGTTTGGCAGGATCTGCCACGTATGAAGCCATGCTGTCTGCTGTCCTGTAGTCTTTTGGCCTCTAGGAGGGCCACCAGCCTCTCCTTCAGGATAGTCTCCATTAGCTTACCCACGATGGATGTGAGGCTCACTGGTCTGTAGTTTCCCGGTTCATCCTTGGGGCCACTCTTGTGGAGGGGCACCACATGAGCCATCCTCCAGTCCTGAGGTACACACCCCGAATGTAGTGAGGCATTAATAGGTCTGCCAAAGGTCCTGCAAGGACCTCTGCCAGCTCCTTTCAGTACCCTGGGGTGGATGCCATCTGGGCCTGGCACCTTGTCCACCCTCAGTGCCTTCAAACCCTCTCGAACTCTGCTCTCCATGATTTCCCCATCTGTCACCACTTCCCACCCTGCTTCTGCCATTTCTCTCACCTTGGGTGTCACCTCCCTCTTCTCTTTAGTAAATACTGAGCAGAAGTACTCATTCAGTGCTTCCGCCTTATCGCACCCTGCTTCCACCCAACCCCCCCTCCTTCCTAATCCTTACTATGTGGTCCTTACAGCTCCTTTTCTCCCTGATGTACTTAAAGAAGTCCTTCTCCCCCTTCTTAATGCCTTGTGCCAGCCTGAGTTCCATAGATGCTTTGGCTCCTTACTGCCCTTGTCACCTCCTTTGATTCTGTCAAGTGCTCCTCTCTGTCCTCCCCCTCTCTGTTTTCTTGTACTTCTAAAGGCAGCTCTTTCCTCCTTACCTTTCCATGACCTCCTTGCTCAACCAGATCAGTTTCTTAGCCCTAGCCTTCTTGCTCTGGGCTTTGCAGCAGGTTTTGGTTGCCTCCACTAACCCCAGCTTTATGAGCTCCCACCTCTGGTTAGTGTCCATACTAGATTGAATTCTGGCCAGGTACCCTTTTACCACTTCCCCCATCCTCCCAAAGTCAGCCCTCCTGAAGTCCAGCACTATTGTGCCAGATTCCACTCCTTCCTTGTCCATATCCAATGTGAGCCATACTGAGTGGTGGTCACTCCCTGACAGCAGTTCCTCCACTGTAAGTTCTCTCACAGTCCCCATTTTCCAGCACAGGTCAAGGGTATTCCCTAACCTGGTTGGTTCACTGACCATTTGCAGGAAGCTGTCCAGGAAGGCATCCAGCAGTACCTGCTTCCTTCTGTTCTTGGTTGTTGGGGTGCTCCAGTCCACTCCTGCATGTTGAAGTCCCCCACAATCACCACACTACCCTTCACAAGGTCCTCCTGATCTGTCCCACTAGTTCCCTAACTCCTCCGTCTGAGATGGTGGCCTGTACACCACTCCCATTCTAAGAATCCTATTCTTGGAATCCTGGATTTGCATCCAAAGTTACTCCATACTACCCTCCTCCTCTTCCTCCCTTACACACTTCAGTCCTTTCTTCACATACGTGCCACCCCCCTCCTTTCCCAATCACCCTGTCCCTACGAAATAACCTGTACCCTGGTACAGACAGGTCCCAGTCATTGTATTGGGTGGCCCTTGTTTCCGTGATGGCTGCAATGTCCACCTCTCCCTCTGCCATGAGAACCTGTAACTCTGCAGTTTTCCTCCCAAGGCTCCTAGCATTAAGGGTAACCACCTTCCACCCTTTCCCCCTCCCATCCTGCCCTCCTTTCCTAGCATCACCAACAGTACTTGCCATTTGTCCTTTGTCACTGTTATGGGGGGTAAGCTCATATGGTTTCCCAACCTGTGGTCTCTGCATATCTGTTCCCCAACCTGCCACCCCCTCCCTAGTTTAAATATCCAACTTCCTCTATGTACTCCTCCATCCTCTGTTTCAACACTTTCTTCCCTCCTCACCAAGTGTAGTCTGTCCTTGGCATAGAGACTACTGTCCTCCCAGGTCCCTCCCCACCCCCCCAACAGCCCATACCCTTTAGCACAACACCAGGTTCTTAGCCATCCGTTAAATTCCTCTATTCTCAGCTTTCTTGTTGTGCTTGCCTTTGGCATCGGAAGTATCTCTGAAAAAGTTACTGATCTTCCTGACCCCTCACATAATTGTGCTAGTTCCTCTAACCTCCTCTGGACTGTATCTACTGTCTTGTCAGCCAGGTCATTTGTCCCAAGATGTATAATTAAATGAGGCTTGTCCCTACCCCTTCTAGCATATTTCAGAACAGACTGTCCCACCCTTTCCGCTGTCATTCCTGGCATGGCCTCCACCCAAATGCGACTATGCCTCACCCCTTTGCTACCTCACCTAACTCCTCTTAGTACTGAGTCCCCCAGCACTAAGATTCCACCCCTCTTACTCCCTGCTTGCTTCCATTCATCTCCCTCTCTCATTTCTAGCTCCTCTTCTTCCTCCTGCACATTATTTCCCCCTTTTACCCCTGTTGCAATTCTCCCAGCAGAACTTCCCCCCGCTCCAGTTTGGTCCAGGCATTTATCAATTACTCCTCTAATTTCATCATTTCCCTCCTCCACCTTCTTCCTCTCTAGCAGTGCAAAACTATTTTCTGAAGGCCCTTCACAAATGCCCACTCCCTCTCTCTTCATAGTAACCTGTTCTCTCCTTTCCACTCCATGACTTTTGCCACTTATTTGCCTCCCCTCACAAGTCCCTATCTCCTCCTCCTTCCATTTGTCTTTTGTCTCCTGACCTGGTTTCCCAAATAGATGGGTATTCCCCTTAACCAGCAACATGGTAGCTTCTGATGAAGACTCCAAGCTCTGTTTCAGGGCACTAATTTCTGTTTGTATCACCTCGGCAGTTTTCTCCACCACCGTTACCCTTGTGCTGAAAGCATCCATTCTGGTGTTTAAATCAGACACCAAAGAAATCAGTCTTTGTAATTTTAGGCCAATGGAGGACATAGTCTCTTCAATTTCAGGAAGCAAGGTGACCTGCACTTTAGGGCCTGATCGCGTGGGCTGAGAAGTTCCAGATGATTTTCCTCCCATGCCACAGCCTCTATCTTTATATGGATCGCTCATATCAGGTTGTTAGCATACTAACATACTAATTGCCAGCAGATTAGGTCTTATGGTCTATCGAGTCTGCTCGAACCTCAAATCCCTAGATGGGTGCCGAAGCCCTCCCCCCTCGTGTTCCAGAAACCCCTATCATCCATCCCCACCCCGCTGGACCAGGCCATCATCTAATACATCCACTTTTTGTGTCTGCCCCACCATCTCTTGAAGCCCTCCATTGTAGATCTCTGAACCAGCTCGCCAGGCAGTGCATTCCAAGGGTCCACCACCCTCTAGTGAAAAACTTCCTCCTCTTCCCCCCTCACCCTTCCACCTTCCAATTTCAAACCATGCCCTCTGGTGATACCTCCCTGCTTTAGTCGAAAGAGCCCCTCCATGTTTACCCTATTTATTCCCTTGAGGTACTTAAAGACCTCAATCATGTCCCCCCTGTCGCTCCTCTCCTCCAATGAAAACAGGCAGAGCTCCTCAAGTCTGTCCTCATACATCAGATCCCCTAGTCCTCGTATCATCTTAGTTGCCCTCCTCTGTACCCTCTCCAGGAGCTGTATGTCCCTCTTCAAGTGTGGTTTCCAGTACTGTACACAGTACACAAGGTGTGGTCTAACCAGTCCATTGTACAGCGGCAGAATCACTTCCTTGCTCCTAGAGGTGATACCCCTTACGATGTATCCCAACATCCTGTTTGCCTTGCTAGCTGCTCTTCTGCACTGCTCAGAGTTATTCATACATGCATCCACCATGACCCCTAGGTCTTTTTCCCCTGTTGAGGCCTCCAGCACCTCCCCTCCCAAGGTGTACCTGTGTTTAGGGTTTCCCCACCCAAGATGTAACACCTTGCACTTGGTGATATTGAAATTTAATTTCCATGTGTGAGCCCAGCTTTCCAGGGTGTCCCGGTCCCCTTGCAGGGCCAACCTCCTCTCTTCTCCCTCAACTACTGCTCCCATCTTGGAGTCATCAGCGAAGAGACTCATTTCACACCCTATACCCTCCCTGATGTATGCATTAAACAGGATTGGACCCAGGACCGAGTCCTGCGGTACCCCACTACCGACCTCTCTAGGGTTCGAGAGCTCTCCACCGAACACTACTCTCTGGGAGCGTCCAGCTAGCCAGTTTTCAATCCATCTGACCATCAAAGGGCCTACTCTCAACCCTGTCAGTCCAAGAATAATACATCCACAGGCTTTCCCCTGTCCAGTTCTGATGTTACCTATTTGTAGAACTCCACAAGATTGGTTTGACATGATCTACCTGGCACAAACCCATGTTGCCGACTATCCAGACCTCCCACCTCCTCCAAGTACACCCCCAATCATTCCTTTAGTATACTCTCCATTAATTTTCCAACTACGAGGTCAAACTGATGGGTCCTATAGTACCCTGGTACTTCCCTCGACCCCCCTTTATGGATTGGCACCACATGTGCCTCTCACCAATCCCTAGGCACCCTCCCTGTCTCAAGCGACCTGTTGAAGAGCTCCACCAGGGGTGCAGCCAGTATGTCCACCAATTCCCATAGTACTCTCAGATGAATGCCATCTGGCCCAGGAGATTTATCTTTCTTTAGGGCCTTGAGGGCTAACCACACCCTTTCGGTGGAGATAGCATCATGTGTCCCCTCCACCTTACTGGCCTTTTATCCTTATCCTGATGTGACACACCTTGGGTACCTCTCCCTCCCTCTTGCTCCATTTCTGTTGCTCCCTGATCCCACTCACTACCGCTTCTGTCCCCATCGTGCCTTGCTTTGTGGATATCCCATCCTCCTTAGTGAACACAGAGGCGAAGTACTCATTTAATACTTTGCCTGGTCCTCGCTTCTTCCTGTACCCACCCTCCTTCTGATCTCAATCTGCCGAGATGGCCCTTTAGTTTTCTCCACTCCCAATGTACCAGAAGAACCCTTTTCCTCCATGTATCCTCTGTGCCAGCTGCTCTTTTATTGACTTTGCTCCCTCACCATCCGGTGACTTTTTCTAGATGCAAGATGGTACATTTCCTTTTCCCTATCCCCTCTTGTTGTTTTATATTTTTTGTAGGCCACCTTCTTTTCTCTGACTGCTACCTGAACCTCACTGGACCACCAGCATGGTTTATGTGACCTTGCTCCCTTACGTTTCACCTTAGCACAGGTCCTGACTGCCTCATGAAGTCCCCATTTTATGACCTCCTATCTCTTTTCCACATTTGTCATTGATGTAATCCCCTTCAAGTGATCCTTGAGAATATTTCCCATGCCCACAAAGTCTGCCCCCTGAAGTCCACTGCCAGTGTCCTAGATCTCTCCCTCCCCATGCTTATTTGAAACCAGACAGTATTGTGGTCGCTCCCAGTCAGGGGATCCCCTACAACCAGGTCCCTTACCAGATCCCCATCTGCCAGAACCACGTCCAGGACATGCCCCTCCCTTGTGGGCTCCATCACATGCTGTGTTAAGAACACATCCTGGAAGCTGTCCAGCAGGCTCTGCTCCTTGGCCACCTTAGAGGACATGATTCCCCAGTTTGTACCTGGCATATTAAGGTCCCCCATCAACACCACTCCATCCCTTTTTGGTCCACACTGGGCAATGACGCTGTCAAGCAAACCATCCTCCAGAACATCATCCATCCCGGGGGCCTATATACTACACCCAGCTTGACCTTACCTCCTGCTGGGGTTCGTAAGGTGACCCATAAGGCCTGCACATTTCCCTCTGCCTCTTCTACCCTAGCAATTTCTATGTCACCTCTAATGAACATAGCCACTCCACCCCCTCTGCCCTCCTTTCTATCCTTCCTAAGCATAGTGTAACCCGCTTGTTTAGGTCCCAGTCATGGTTTTTGTTGGCCCACATTTCCGTGACTGCTGCCACATCCCCCCCCCCCCGAACAGCATGGCCTGGAACTCTGGCAACTTGTTTCCCAAGCTCCTGGCATTTACTAACACTACCCGCCACCCCTTATTGTTTATCCCCTTGACTAACCCCACCCAGGTTCCTTATACTTCCATCCTCTCTGTTCCTCCTGAAACCTCCTCCCCAGTCTGTTTCCCTCCCCTTGGGTTTGAAGGCTACTCCCTCATCTGGAGGAGGGCTTGGTCAGCCCTCCCATATCCCTCCCCTCACAAGTTTAAACCCCACCTTTCTTGAATGTAGTCAGCCACCCCCTGTTTAAGGACTTCCTTCCCTAATGGGGCAAGATGAAGTCTGTCCTTGGCATACAGTCCCTTATCCTCCCAAACTCCTTTCCAGTTCCCCAACACCCCCAACCCACTCTCTTCACCCCACTTCCTGAGCCAGTCATTAACCTCTGTGATCTTCATTTTTTTCTCCACTGAGGCCTTTGGTACTGGCAATATCTCCGAAAAGGAAATGTTGCATCCATTATCCCAACAGACTCTGGCAAGTTCTTGGAACCTTGCTTGGATTTCCAAAACGCTATTTCCCTCTAGATCATTAGTTCCCAAATGTACCAGGAAATCCGTGTCCTCCACAATCCCTAACCAGTCTGCATACATCATGAACTTTGCTCTGTGCACTGTCAGCCCAGAGATACTCACTACCTTCACCTGGCTATGTCATCCACCCCCCTGTCCCTCCCACTGGATACCCCTAATCATCGAGTCTCCCAATAACAGAACCTTAACACCGCCATCATCCTTATGGTTACCTCCACTATGTGCTCTCAACCCCCATCCACCCCTTTATTCATGATCTTAATTCCATGGAAGTCTTGCTGCCTTATTAGAGACCCCTTTGTCACCCTCCCCTTTCTGTCTTCCTTGTTATTTTGCCCACTTAACTCAGACCCCCCCGAATAGGTGTCCCCTTTAACCCTCTCTTATCTGAACCATTTATCCTAGAAACATAGAACATAGATAGAAACATAGAAACATAAATTTTGACGGCAGATAAGGACCGCTTGGCCCACCCAGTCTGCCCAATTCCCTACCTAATGGATAAGCTGCAGATCCTAGTTAACCAGCAGCCTACTTCTTCCTACCCCCCCCCAGAATTGCCTTATGACTGTCCCATGCATGCTTGAATTCCACCACTGTTTTTGACTCCACAACCTCCTCCAGAAGGCCATTCCATGCATCCACAACCCTCTCTGTGAAAAAATACTTCCTTAAATTACCTCTGAGCCGCCCCCCTTCTATCTTCAAATTGTGCCCCTTGTTCTTGCACACCTCTTTTTTTGAAAGATGCTACCCTCTTGGACTTTGTTGATTCCCTTGAGGTACTTGAAAGTTTCTATCATGTCCCCCCTCTCCCTCCTTTCCTCGAGGCTATACATATTCAGCTCCTTAAGTCTCTCTTCATATGTCTTCCGGTGCAGACCCTGCACCATTTTAGTTGCCCTCCTCTGGACAGCTTCCATCCTGTCTATGTCTTTGTGGAGATTGGGTCTCCAGAACTGCACACAGTACTCCAGATGGGGTCTCACCAACTGTCTGTACAGAGGGATAATAACTTCCTGTTTTCTACTGGTGATGCCTCTCCCTATGCATCCCAGTATCCCCCCAGCCCTCCTTGCTGCCCTCTCACATTGCTTGCCCACCTTTAGGTCATCTGATATGACTACCCCCAGGTCCCTTTCCATTTTTGTTGTTGTTAGTATCTCACCCCCCATTGTGTACTCTTCCCCTGGGTTTTTGTTTCCCAGGTGCATTACCTTGCACTTCTTAGCATTGAATCGAAGCTGCCATACATTTGACCATTCCTCTAACCTTGCCAAGTCCCTTCTCATCCTTTCCACCCCACCTTGTGCATCAACTCTGTTGCAGATCTTTGTGTCATCTGCAAAGAGACATACTTTTCCTTCCAGTCCCTCTGCAATGTCACTTATAAAGGCATTGAAGAGGACTGGTCCTAATACTGAACCCTGCGGTACCCCACTAGTAACCCCCCTTTCTTCAGAGTGGACTCCATTTACTATTACTCTCTGTGTCCTATTCTCCAGCCAATTCTTTACCCAGGCTGTCATCTTGGGACCCACTCCCAGGCTGGCTAACTTGTATATTAATCTTTTGTGTGGGACTGTGTCAAATGCCTTGCTAAAGTCTAGGTAGGCCATGTCCACAGCCCCTCCCTGATCTACTACTTTGGTCACCCAGTCAAAGAAATCTATCATATTTGTCTGGCATGACCTTCCCACTGTGAATCCATGCTGCCTTGGGTCCTGTGCCCCTCTGGCCTCTAGATACTTAACAATTCTTTCCTTCAGAAGTGATTCCATCATTTTCCCTACCACTGAGGTTAAACTAACAGGTCTGTAGTTTCCTGCTTCTGCCTTGCTCCCACTTTTGTGAAGGCCCTGATGGTTTCCCCTTCCCTCACACTACCATCCTCCCCCCTTGTAATAGTACCCCTACCTCCAGAGGCCCTCTGTGAGTCCCCTTTACCTAGGGCCCCATCCTTGGTACAGACCCCCCTGCTGAAGAGGGCCCCTTCCCCACCTCCTTGCCTCCCAGTTTCTCTCCAGTCGTGCTCTCCTCCCTCATGTCTGCAATATGTTGCATCTCCCTCATCTGCTTAACATTTATGTTTCCCCTTCTCCCTCTGGGGCTATTTCTATCCTTTCCATTGCAGGTCTGTGGTGCCCTATGGGTATCCGACTCCCTCCCCCCGGCCTCTGTATCAGTTTCCTCATTTCCACCAACCTGTTCCTCCCCCTCTAGGTTGCTTAGTAGCTCAAATTTATTGTAACACTCTATGCCAGCCTCCATCAAGTAATCTGAGTTTCCCCCGACTGCCCCTCTAAACTGCCCCTCTTCCTCCCCTCTTGCCCTGTTCTCCTTAGGAGCTCCCTTCCCACAGTCTGCTCTTTTAGGCTTCCCCATAACTGTCCCTCCTGACTCTTCCCCCTCCACTTTCTTTATATTCGGAATGTTTACCCCTTACATTTTCCCCTTAGAGTCAATATCCCTATCTAAGGGTCCTCTGTCCCTAATATCCCCCCTCCTGCTTGCTGTAACATAACGTCCTGTAATTTCTGAGCATTGTCCCAGCCTCCCCTCAGCTCCACCCTTCTGCCACCCATATCCACACCCCTTATCCTTGGACACCCCCCAACTCCCCCAACTTACTCCTTAACCAATATGCTTCACTCCTGATACAAGATAGCTGGCTACAGAGTGGGCAGCCTCCCTCTCTCCAGGCCCAATTGAGAATTATTGCCATCCCACAGCCTGTGAAGCCTACAACCTTTCCGAAGATGCCTGCATGGTGCAATGTGGCCACCCTGTTTATCCCTCTCTGTTCATAATGGCACACACCCCTTTTCTCAGTCCCTTCCCCCTGGAATACAGTCTCTCTCTATACTGACTGCAGTTATTTACAAACGCAATTTCAACCCCACCAATAAAGTTCCCAAGTCTCACAAACACATACAGTTCAGTGTGTGTCCAGTCCCACTAACAGTGTGTGTATGTAGACATCAGGTACCTTATGATGTTACTCACAGGCCCACCAGTTCCTGTTGCTTTAAATTTCAGTCACAAACAGAAATGCAAAGCCCCTCAATCCCAACCCCCAGTGACTTTTCAGTATTTAAGAAGGCCTACAAAACAGGGTGACTGGGAGGGCTCTACCACCACCAGACAAACATCACATTTAAATTTCACTCTAAGTATCACTGCCAAACAAGTGTTCCCACACCCAGTACACAAGCCCCAATAGTTACAATATCACAGCCCAAGTAATAGTTCTAACTCAAAGTAGTATTTTTTAACACACATAACTAATTTCAAGTACAAAACTATTCAAATATTTCAGTTAAAACAGAAGATAAAACCAAACCTCTTTCTTGAACAACCTCCTACTTCTGTTCCCAGGTGGGCACCCCTCTTTCAGATGGTACCAAAAGTAACTCTGGACTTCTGCTCTAAAACGGCTTTTTAATTAATTTTAAAACAAAATCACAGCACTGTTAAAAGTTGCTGCCACCAAGCTCGGGCCCCACAGTGCCCTCCGCACTCTCATTTCTTATCTTTATATCTAATCTTTACATTCTATCTTATATATCTTTTCTAGAAGAAAGAGCTTTGTGGGATTTAAAACTCCCAGTCTTGTAGACTAAAAATGTTGAAAAGTCTACTATAAAATTACTGCCTAAAGATTTTAATAAATGGGGCAGAGAATGGGGTGGCCCCTCATTACCTAGGAATGGTGTCCATTTTGTAAAAGAAAGATACGGTATTGAAGAGAGGTGCCCTAGGGCACAGCTCTACAATGGAACATTCAAAGGTGGATGAGGGGGTTTTGGGACTCACGCATAATAATAATAAGGTGAGACTAAACACAATGGTTTTGGGTAAAGTGGGAGCTTTTCTTTTTTTTCAGAATAATCAGTGTGTAGTTCAAATACTCAGTACGCATAAGATGATTAAAGAAATAACTAAAAGAAGTAAGCAAAAATGTACCACAACTGGATGCAAAACTTAGATATGTAGGAAGTGTGTAACGAGATAAAATGATATCACAGAACATTAATGGCTTTAGTAACCCCCCTAAGAGAAAAAAACAAGGAATCACATAAAGAGAGGTAATTTAGATGTGATTTGTTTCCAGGGGATGTATCTCATAGAGAAAGAAGCTGTTAAAGTAAATAAAATCTGGGCAGTACAGGTTATTCATTCTATGTTTACCTCTAAGTCAAGAGGGACATCCATCTTGTTTAGAAAAGTGCTAAAAATGAATATAGAAAATCAAATTATTGATGCAGAGGAAAGATTTGTAATAGCTAAAGTAAGGATTAAGACAACCAAATTGACAATAGCATCACTATATGCCCTAAATGATAAAATTAAAGACACCCTAGAAGAATTATTTTCTAAACTTACAGAATATCCACAGCCTTATCTAGTAGACAGAGACTTTAATATGATCCCACAAGAACAATTAGATTCAATTGCAAAAAAAGTGAATATAATAGTAGAGATATAGTATCTCTGCAAAACAGGATGGATGATCTCATTAATTGGTTTGTGGAGAATATTGTATCCTACAAGTAAAGAATATTCACATTTTTCCTATAGGTGTAAGACATATTCAAGAACTGATATGTTTCTAGGCTCAAGACAGCTGTTTAAAGATGTTAATAACATACAAAATAAGCCTATGCACATTTCCGATCATGTGCCACTTTATTTAACTCATGCGTCCAGGAACACACCATATATAAGATAACGAAGACTGGATCCATTGTTACTAAAAGAAGCATTTATTAATAAAATAAAAGAACAGATGGAAATATACTATGCTAAGAATTACACCTCAGAGCTTTCCCTTAATACTATATGGGATGCTTACAAGGCCTTTGCAAGAGCAATTTGGATATCTTATGATGCTAAAAGAAACAAAGAGAGAGACTGAACAGTTGGAAAAGGAAATATTAGAAGCTCAGAAATTATATTCACAAACACAATCTAATATTCACTTAAAAAGATAAGAAAAATGTAGACATGAATATAATCAAATTTATAATGAAAAAATAGAAAGACTGATGTTAATTACAAGATCTAAGAACTTTTCTAATCTATATAGAGGTGGTAAATTATTACAAGGGGGGAGGATGGCGGTGTGGAGGAAGGGGAAACCATCTGGGCCAGGATAAATGGTTCAGATAAGAGAGGGTTAAAGGGGACACCTATTCAGAGGGGGTCTGAGTTAAGTGGGCAAAATAACAAGGGTGGCAAAAAGGGGAGGGTGACAAGGGAGTCTCTAATAAGGCAGGAAGACTCCCATGGAATTGAGATCACGAATAAAGGGGGGGATGGGGGGCTGAGAGTGCATGGTGGAGGTAACCATAAGGATGATGGCGCTGTTAAGGTTCTGGTATTGGGAGACTCGATGAGTAGGGGTATCCAGTGGGAGGGACAGGGGGGTGGATGCCATAGCCATGTGAAGGTAGTGAATATCTCTGGGCTGACAGTGCACAGAGCAAAGTTCATGGTGTACGAACTAGTTAGGGATTGTGGAGGGAAACCGGATTTCCTGATGCATTTGGGAACTAACGATCTAGAGGGAAATAGTGTTTTGGAAATCCAAGCAAGGTTCCAAGAACTTGCCAGAGTCTATCGGGATAATGGATGCAACATTTCCTTTTCGAGATATTGCCAGTATCAAAGGCCTCAGTGGAGAAAAAATGAAGATCACAGAGGTTTAATGACTGGCTCAGGAAGTGGGGTGAAGAGAGCGGTTAAAAGTTAGGGAACTGGAAAGAGTTTGGGAGTTTAAGGGACTGTATGCCAAGGACAGGCTTCATCTTGCCCCATTAGGGAAGGAAGTCCTTAAACAGGGATGGCTGACTACATTCAAGAAAGGTGGGGTTTAAACTTGTGAGGGGAAGGGATAAGGGAGGGCTGACCAGAAGCCCTCTCCTCCAGATGAGAGGAGCAGCCTTCAAACCAAGGGGGGGGGAAACAGACTGGGGTGGAGGTTTCAGGAGGAGCAGAGGAAGGATGGAAGTATAAGGAACCTGGGTGGTCTGACAAAGGGATCAGGGATAAAGGGTGGGGTTGGTGTTAGTAAATGCCAGAAGCTTGGGAAACAAGTTGCCAGAGTTCCAGGCCATGATGTTCGGGGGGGGGGGATGTGGTGGCAGTCACAGAGACGTGGGCCAACAAAAACCATGACTGGGACCTAAACGTACAGAGGTACACTATGCTTAGGAATAATAGAAAGGAGGGCAGAGGGGGTGGAGTGGCTATGTTCATGAGAGATGACATAGAAATTGCTAGGGTAGAAGAGGCAGAAGGAAATGTGGAGGTCTTATGGGTCACCTTACGATCCCCAGCAGGAGATAGTCAAGCTAGGTGTAGTATATAAGTCCCCCAGGATGGGTGATGTTCTGGTGGATGGTTTGCTGCACAACATCATTGCCCAGTGTGGACCAAAAGGGGAAGGAGTGATGTTGATGGGGGACCTTAATATGCCAGGTACAAACTGGGGAACCATGTCCTCTAAGGTGGTCAAGGAGCAGAGGCTGCTGGACGGCTTCCAGGATGTGTTCTTAACACAGCATGTGATGGAGCCCACAAGGGAGGGGCATGTCCTGGATGTGGTTCTGGCAGATGGGAATCTGGTAAGGGACCTGGTTGTAGAGGATCCCCTGACTGGGAGCGACCATAATACTGTCTGGTTTCAAATAAGCATGGGGGAGGGGAGGGGAGATCTAGGACACTGGCAGTGGACTTCAGTGGGGCAGACTTTGTGGGCGTGGGAAATATTCTCAAGGATCACTTGAAGGGGATTACATCAATGACAAAGGTGGAAAGGAGATGGGAGGTCATAAAACCGGGACTTCGTGAGGCAGTCAGGACCTGTGCTAAGGTGAAACGTCAGGGAGCAAGGTCACATAAACCATGCTGGTGGTCCAGTGAGGTTCAGGTAGTGGTCAGAGAAAAGAAGACGGCCTACAAAAAATATAAAACAACAAGAGGGGATAGGAATAAGGAAATGTACCATCTTGCATCTAGAAAAGTCACCCGGATGGTGAGGGTGGCAAAGTCCAGTAAAGAGCAGCGACTGGCACAGGGGATACATGGAGGGGAAAAGGAGTTCTTCCGGTACATTGGGGAGTGGAGAAAAACTAAGGGCCATCTCAGCAGATTGAGATCAGAAGGAGGGTGGGTGGAAGAGGCGAGGGACCAGGCAGAGGTATTTAACGAGTACTTTGCCTCTGTGTTCACTAAGGAGGGGGATGGGATATCTACAAAGCAAGGCATGATGGGGATAGGAGCAGCAGTGAGTGGGATCAGGGGAGCAACAGAAATGGAGCAAGAGGGAGGGAGAGGTACCCAGGGGTGTCACATCAGGATAAGGATAAAAAGGCCAGTAAGGTGGAGGGGACGGATGATGCTATCTCCGCCAAAAGGGTGTGGTTAGCCCTCAAGGCCCTAAAGAAAGACAAATCTCCTGGGCCGGATGGCATTCATCTGAGAGTACTATGGGAATTGGTGGACATACTGGCTGCACCCCTGGTGGAGCTCTTCAACAGGTCACTTGAGACAGGGAGGGTACCTGCTGATTGGCGAGAGGCACATGTGGTGCCAATCCATAAAGGGGGGGTCAAGGGAAGTACCAGGTAACTATAGACCCATAAGTTTGACCTCAGTGGTGGGAAAATTAATGTAGAGTATACTAAAGGAACGATCGGGGGTGTACTTGGAGGAGGTGGGAGGTCTGGATAGTCAGCAACATGGGTTTGTGCCAGGTAGATCATGTCAAACCAATCTTGTGGAGTTCTACGAATGGGTAACATCAGAACTGGACAGGGAAAAGCCTGTGGATGTATTATTCTTGGACTTCAGCAAGGCATTTTACTCTGTCCCCCACAATGGTCTGGTGGAGAAACTGATGGGGTTGGAAGTAGGCCCTTTGATGGTCAGATGGATTGAAAACTGGCTAGCTGGATGCACCCAGAGAGTAGCGATCGGTGGGGAGCTCTCGAACCCTAGAGAGGTTGGTAGTGGGTACCGCAGGGCTCGGTCCATATCGGACATCAGGGAGGGTATAGGGTGTGAAATGAGTCTCTTCATTGATGACTCCAAGATGGGAGCAGTAGTTGAGGGAGAAGAGGAAAGGTTGGCCCTGCAAGGGGACCTGGACACCCTGGAAAGCTGGGCTCACATATGGAAATTAAATTTCAATATCACCAAGTGCAAGGTGATATATCTTGAGTGGGGAAACCCTAAACACAGGTACACCCTGGGAGGGGAGGCGCTGGATGCCTCAACAGGGGAAAAAGACCCAGGGGTCATGGTGGATGCATGTATGAATAACTCTGAGTAGTGCAGGAGAGCAGCTAGCAAGGCAAACAGGATGTTGGGATGCATCGTAAGGGGGATCACTTCTAGGAGCAAGGAAGTGATTCTGCCGCTGTACAATGGACTGGTTAGACCACACCTTGAATACTGTGTACAGTACTGGAAACCTCACTTGAAGAGGGACATACAGCTCCTGGAGAGGGTACAGAGGAGGGCAACTAAGATGATATGAGGACTAGGGGGATTTGACTTATGAGGACAGACTTGAGGAGCTCTGCCTGTTTTCAATGGAGGAGAGGAGAGACGGGGGGACATGATTGAGGTCTTCAAGTACATCAAGGGAATAGATAAGGTAAACATGGAGGGGATCTTTAGACTAAAGCAGGGAGGTATCACCAGAGGGCATGGTTTGTAGTTGGAAGGTGGAAGGGTGAGGGGGGGGGAAGAGGAGCAGGTTTTTCACTGAGAGGGTGGTGGACCCTTGGAATGCACTGCCTGGCGAGCTGGTTCAGAGATCCACAATGGAGAGCTTCAAGAAAGGGTGGGACAGACACAGAAAGTGGATGTATCAGATGATGGCCTGTCCCAGGGGGGTGAGGATGGATGATAGGGGTTTCTGGAACACAAGGGGGGAGGGCCTCGGCACCCAACTAGGGATCTGAGGTTCGAGCAGACTCGATAGACCGTAAGGCCTAATCTGCTGGCAAATAGTATGTTAGTATATTAGTATATGACACAAAAAGACAAAATTGAAAGGAACATCACAGAAATCAAAATAAATGACCAATTAATAGATATAGAACAAGATATTAATCAAGAATTTGTAAAATACTATCAAGATTAAGAGGCACTTATTTTGGTCATACCCAAAAAGGGTAACGATAAATACTATGTTCATCTTACTGTTCGATCTCATTATTAAATTCTTATTACAAAATATTTACAAAAATTTGGGCAGTTAGGTTGGAGGGAATCCTTCCTGGCCTGATTTAGTCTGACCAGATAGGCTTCATCAAGGGAAGAAGAGGTCATAATAACATCAGAAATGCAATGAATGTCCTCTATACTGCTGAAGATCACAATGCAATGGTGGTATCCCCAGGGGCGTCATTTAGGGGTAGCCAGGGGTTGCGGTTGAGACCCCTATGATTTTTTTGCAACCCCTATGATGCCCACTGCAACCCCTAAGAACCCTAAAACAAGGTTTCCCTAGCATTTATTTATATAGATGTGGTTGTTGGGGGAGTTTTACAACCCCTATGATTTTGCTGAAATGGGACTTTGCAACCCCTATGATTCTACTGAAATAATGCTACTGAGTATAACCGACCTCCTTCTGCTTGCTATCCTCCTCCCTATGCAGTCCATCATCCTTTTGCTTTCCCCACCACCGTTGAAAATTGGGCCACTACTTTCAGATCATCCTGATTGATAACCCTGAGGTCCCTTTCCTACGAGGTATATGCCATGACCTCTCCTCCTGTTTTGTACTGGCTTGGGTTTTTTTGTCTGATGCATGACTTTGCACTTTTTGGCATTGAATCCCAGCTGTAAAATTCTGGACCACTTTTCTAGTCTTTCCAGGTCCCTCCTCACGGCCTCCATTCTCTCCGTTATGTCCACACTATTGCAGATCTTGGTGACATCTGCAACAGATAGACTATTCCTTCATGCTTCACCCTTCTGTCCCCTATGAATGTATTGAAGAGAACAAGGCAAAGTACTGACTCATGACCCCCATCTCCCCCGAGACTTCCCTATTTAGTACAACCCTCTGGGTTCTATTCCTTAACCAACTGAGGGATCATTGGTTAAAGATAGGTGGCAGAGGGTGATGGTAACTGGCATTCATTCTAATGAGGGGAGAGTGACTAGTTGGGTGTTGCAGGGCTCACCATTGGGACCTGTCTTCTTCAATGTCTTCATAAGTCACATTGCAGAAGAACTGGGAGGGAAGGTATGCCTTTTTGAAGATGACATCAAAATCTGTAATAGGGAGGAGAGGATGAATAGGTACCTTGGGAAACTTGAGTGGTCAGGGGCATGGCAGCTGGCGAGAATTAACTGAATTGAACACTGAGTAAGCAATAAGATATGATGGGGTGTGTGTTAGACAGTTCTAATGCACGGCTATGGAGCATTGTGAGGTACAGGTTGCAGGCCAAGTGCATTCAGTCTCCTAGAACTGTCTAACACACATCCTCAGAGTGGCTTATTGTGCTTATAAAAATGGGTCTGTGTATTCTACATTAGGTTTCTAGTTTTAGCCATGCATTGATTTGATATGGGCCACAAACCAGTAGCACACCCCTAGAAAAATGCAGGAATTTATAAGAAATGTGATTAAATCTGATGAATGAGCAGGAGTAGAACTTGCTAACCCTCTGATATGATTATTAGCTGGGATTCAATGCTAAAACATGCAAAATCATGCACATGGGGCATAGAAATCCAGGAGCTGATTATAAATGAGGGGTGGGGAAGGTACTGACAGTCATTAACCTTACCCGGGTTACCAAAGACTAACATTTGAAAAGAAAAACTAAAATAAAATTAAGCAGGAAAGAGACCTTAGGGTTATCATATCTGATTACCTCAAATTGGCAGGGCAGTGTGACAAGGCAGTGGACAGGGCTGATTGGATGATGCAGTGCATATGGAGTGGCATCACCAGCAGGAAGAGGGAGGTGATGTTGCCACTGTATCGGAAAGCTCATGAGACCCCCACCTGGAGTACTATGTCTATTTCTGGAGGCCACATCTCAGAAAGACAGACACAAGGTAGAAGCAGTCCAGAGGAGGGCAACTAAAATGGTGCAGTGGTTACATTAAAAGCCCTATGAAGAGAGACTGAGGGATCTCAACATATACACCCTACAAGAGAGGATGGAGAGAGGGAAATGATACAGACCTACAAGCACCTCATGGGGGTGAAAAGGGTACAAGAGGGGAGTCTATTTCAAATGAGGAAGTGCACCAGGACAAGAGGGCATGCAATGAAGCTGGAATGGGGGAAGTTTAAGAAGGATGTAAGAAAGTACTACTTCACGAAAAGAGTAGTAGATGCCTGGGATAGTACACCAGCAGAGTTGGTGGGATCGAAAACAGTGTGATAGGGGGCTTCAAACATGCATGGAATAGGCATAGGGGAATATTGATAAACAGGTTGGGGGTTGATGGACACCAGGCTGGGTCTGCAGAGACAGAATAACAGGTAAAACCTGGGTGGCCAGATGGCACTTTGTGCCGATAATTTCTATGTTTCTACGTTTCAATTTACCACCTATTGTTTTTTTTGTCACCTACCACTAGGCCTCTTAACTTTTATAGCAACCTTTCATGTGGCATTGTGTAAAATACTTTAATGAAGTCCATATAGGCCACATTAATAGCTCAGTCCCTGTACCCCTCCCTTGTCACCCAGCAAAAAATTCATCTGGCACTATAATTTCACCCTGGGAAACCCATGTTCTAAGAATTCTAGAATCATGCTGGCAGAAAAATACCATTTGACCCATTGAGTTTGCCCAAGATAGCCCCCCACCTCCTTTTTACCTCCCTCCCTTTGGCCCTCTCTCCCCACCCCTTCCTAGTCTCATGTAGTTATCCCATGCTCTTTTGAATTTCTCCACTGTATCCATCTCCACCACCCACTCCGGCAACTTGTTCCATGGCCATATAACCCTCTCTGAGAAATAATGCCCCCTTACCTTCCCCTTTAAATCTGCCCCCTCCAGCTTAAATGCATGCCCTCTGGTGGTTTTGTTTTCACTCAGTCTGAACCTGCTATCTCTCTTAATCTTATTTATTCCCTTCATGTACTTGAAGGTTTCCACCATGTCCCCCCTCCCGTCTCATTTCCAGTGTATAAAGTCCAAGGTCTTCCAGTCTCTCCCCATATGGTCTCCCCTGCATCCCCTGGATCCTCTTGGTCGCTCTTCTCTGTACACTTTCCATCCTATCCCTTGTCATCCTGCAAATGGGGCCTCCAGAAAGGAACTCCATACTCCAGGTGTGGTCTGACCAATGTTTTATATAGTGGCATGATCACCTCCCTCCTCCTCCTCCTACTAGTGAAGCCTTTCCCAATGAATGCCAACAGTCTTGTTGCTTTTCCAGCTGCTCATTCACACTGACTCCTAGCTTTTAATGTGTCCATGATCCAAATCCCCAGGTTCTTTTCTTGTTCTATGACCTGCAGTGCCCCCATGCAGTAGGTGGCTCTGGGTTATTCCGTCCTATGTGCATTATTTTGCACTTTTTGCATTGAGTTGCAATTGCTACTTTTCTGCCCACCTCCTGCCTCGCTAGATCCTGCCTCCCCGGAGCATCCACCCCGTTATGTATCTTCGTATCGTCCACAAACAAACACGCCTTTCCATTTAGACCCTCCGTTATGTCCCTCATGTACACATTAAATAGTATGGGCCTGACAACGACCCCTGTGGCACCCTGCTCTGAACCCCTAGTTCCCTGGAGTGCTTCCCATTGACTACCACTCTCTGGATCCTCCCACCCAGCCAATTCTCCACCCACTTTGTAAGCCTAGCTCCCACACCCAGACTGTTCAACTTGCTTACCAACCTTTTATGTGGGACGGAGTCAAACGGCTTCCTGAAATCCAGATAGGCCACATCCACTGCCTCCCCCGATTGTATACTTCTGAAACCCCCCTCAAAGAATTCAATCAGGTTGATCTGACAAGACCTGCCACCTGTGAATCCATGTTGGTTGTCATCAATCAGACCCTGTAGGTGCCTTGCCAGTCTCTTCTTTCACTCTTTCAGCAGGGTCTCCATCAGTTTCTCCACCACCAAAGCTATTACAATAGGTGAACAGTTATTGCAGTAGCTGTTACTTTAGTATGATACAGTATATCATCCATACATCTTCTGCAGGACTTGACATTAAATATTTCACAGTGTCTTCTGTGTGTTGCATGTGGAACTAAGGAATAAGCCAGTGAGCCCATGGAACACGTGTCTGATCAGGTAAAGGAGCAGTTGGAGGTCATAGTGAATGATTACAGACAGTTGCACAAGCAAACACGAAAGGTTTACGGTAACAGACTTATGCCTTCAGCAACGCCACTTAGTCACGTCCTCTTCCTGTCCATGCCTGAGTCACAGACATGCCTCGAGCCAGAATAATAATATTATTATTAATAGCCGCAATGGAGAAGGAAACAATAAATAACCACATAGGACCCAGTGTGTGGAGGGGCGGAGTGCCCCACAGAAGAAAGAAACAGTGGTTGCAACAGCAAATATTCAAACAGTTGTTACAACAACAAATATTACTAAATTATTGAGCGGCAATGCAGTACATAGGACCCGGGGGGGGATGTGGGGGGCCCTGCGCCTCCACAGAAGAAACAGTGATAACAGTAGTTAGAAGATGTAGAACAATACGTGACTTAAGCCATGTTTAATGTCTCAAGTACAAAGAAACAATGATAATAGTAGGTAGGAAATGTGGGTTTTGCCTCACTGCCAGTCTATGTTGTGTGTATAGCGTGTCAGCTGTTTGTCACTCGCTCGCACAGCTCTAAGAGACACATTACCAAGCAGTCTCTGAAAGCAGCACAGCGAAGTGATCTAGCCATAATCCTTCACTATCTCCCAGTTGGATTCTCTCATTTAGTGATTTCAGGAAAACAACTGAAAAGAAGTTAGGCTACAGTTCTAAATGTCCTGGAAAGAAAATCCCAAACACGCTCCAAAGACAAGCATGTGGAAATGGATTTAGTTGCAGCTTGGATCATCAATAAAGTCTCCTTTAACCTGCTAGTAATAAAATGTTTAGCACTGTTCTTATAATGTGACCTACTGCCAATGCTGCATAGCATTTTCTTATGTCACGGACTACGAAAGATTGAAAATAGTGAGGACTATCAGCTTAGTGCTATCTTGATAAAGTTGTTTTAATCAATAGTTTACATGTCCAGAAATAGCTCCAACACATTATGCAAGATTTGTATTATATTTTAAGGGAAATGGGAAATTGTTTAATCAGGAAAGGCACATTAAGTCGAAGCTTGTTTCCAGATATGACCTGGAAACACAAGAAAGTTAAGTGACTTGCTCAGGATCATACAAGTGGGGGCTGTGAGATTCAAACCCTGGTCTCAAGGTTCTTTAGCTTAGTGCACTTAACCACTATGCTATACTGCTTCCTCATTTTAATGTGAAACAAGCATAAGAAACCTAACTGGCTCTCAGAAGAAGTAGGGATGAGGTGAGAGCCAGAGCCTTGTCCAGTTACAAGAAGAATCAAGGGGAGGAGGAGTTGGGGGTACTAGAGTAAGATGAAGGAGACCAAGAAGGTGAGCAGAACTGCAAAGACAGATGCAGAGCTGAAAATTGTCAAGGGTATGAAGCAGAGGCATCATTTAGGGGCCGCCAGGGGTCGCAGTTGCGTCGCCTATGCTTTTTTTCATGACCCCTATGACATTGTTGCAAACCCTGTACTTTTGCTGCCTATGCTGGCTTCTGCCGCTCCCTGGCTCACATTTTCCTTGCTCTAGCTTCTGTTTTTTTTTTTTGTCTGATTAGTGGTCCATGGACCCTCCCCCGCCCCCTCATTAATTCCCCTTGCTCCCGCTGGCATCCAGACTCCTTCCCTCCTGTCCCAGTCCCAACCAATTACGTGGCCTTGAAAAATGTTTCCCCTTGCATTCATTACCTTATTGGATGGTGTGAGTGTGCTCCATTAGGGCGCCAATTCCAAAACATTGCAGCTTCACACTTAATGTGTGAGTGACCCTTGAAGAGTGAGCGCGGTGGCTGTAGCGTAGTGACAGTTTAGTTGTCCAAAAGGCAGTCACAGTCAGCTTGAGGAGGAACGGGTTCAACTTTTTAATTTGGAGCTGCAGGGTTGGAAGGAGAGAGAGGACTGTCACTTGGGAATTGGGTCAGGATGGAGATACAGTCTGGTCGGCACTGGTCCAGGCAGTGAGTCAGGAGCCAGAACTACATTTCTGCAGTCAGTCAGTCAGGTCAGTAGACAGCAGTGAAGCGAACCCTTATAGCAAGCAAGCTAACTTGCAACCTTATGTGTTGTAACACGGAGGAGCTTAGTGAAGAGGGCAGGACCACCATTTACTGATGGGTGATACAAGTCAAATAAAGTCTTTGAAATGTAGGACTGAACTTGGTTAGAACAGCTCTTTCCTGCAAAGTTTTGTGTATAATCATCAGAGACTGCTGATAACTGTAAAATTACTGTCCAGTGTGGCTGCTATTGTTTTACACATATAAAAGTAACATTGAGGAGGGATTGCACTGCAGCCCCCTTAATGTTGCTTTTATATGTGTAAAGTAACAGTCACAGAACAGACCCCAATGGCACACCATTTATGACACCCTCCCCGTCATAGAATTTGTCATTCATTACAATTCCTGCTCGTCAACTAGTTCCCAATCAACCTAGTTAGCTTTTACCGCTTGTCCAAGGTCTCTCTCTTAACTGCTGTATAAACCAGATCACAAATAGGAAAAATATACCGATTGACTGGCATGTAGTTGCCCAGGCATCACAGTCACATTAAAAAGTCCTGCTCTTACTGTTTCATTTGCATGGTTGGTGGGGAGAACAACATTACAGTCAGAAACTTGAATTAAGGACTATAAACCTGGCTTGCATATGTGCACTGTGCTAGTTCTGGAGAGGTTTGCTACATGTTACTTCTCCTTTCTCCACAAATAAATGCCCTTCTGCCCTAACAGATTTGTTAAGAAAATTTCACACATCGCCCACTGCTTTTGGGCCATATCACTTTGGATATAGCGGAGAACACTGACCACCGCAACTAGCATAGCTAAAGTGAATACAGTGTTGCGTGCTTGTTGCGCCAGCCAGGAAGCTGCTTAGGCTACTTTTGTCATGTGTTTGGTGTTGACTTAGATTTTGTCAGTTTGTTTGAGTAGGGGGGCTCCACCCCGACGCACCCTATCTTTTTAACAGGGGGGTGTGGGAGTGAAGCACCCCAACTCAGATAAACTCAGAAGAAAATAACAGAAACATGTAACTGTAAAAAAAAAAAAAAGCTGTAAGTCAGACCCATGCGTCAAGACTTTATGCCACACAATGTACAACTGGTATGCTATGCTAATAGCATAGGACCGTGGTGGTCCAATGTTCTCCACTATCACCATACCTTCCACATCTCCCATCCCTTAAGCCTTTTTTTTTATTCACCTCTCTCAGCCCTGGACTCTCTCTCTGATGGGGGCACACAGGTTATCTCCATCCTGCCACATGTGAGACTCAGTCCTGACACTGTGGGGCAACTCCAACTTGCTCCAGGCATCCACACCTCACCATCGCCACTCTTCGTGAGGACATCCTTGGACCATGAGAGCGCTGAGGTCAGCCGGCGTACGCGACTGCTGGGCATGGGAGGGATAGCTCCCAGACAGCATCGTTGCCTACCAAGGCTGGGCCATTTTCTCTTTTTCTGTTCCCCTTGGAGTGCAGCTGTTTACAAGGCAACCCTGTGCCGGAACTCTGCCCCATGCATCCGCTATGTCGCCATGCTGGGCACCTCTGATCATCACCAGAGGCCACCCAGAAGGGATCACATCTCTCCAATCCTCCCGGGAAGAGACAGCAGTCCACGGATGCTTGAGCTCTTCCCCTGCGACTCAGTGACCCGGCTCGCTCCCAACCCGGGTCACCAACGGGAGTGAGGTATAGCGCCCAGTGCCTCAACCTCAGCCCAGGCCGCTATCCCTTAAGCCTTTGCTATGAGAAATGGCCACGCTCACTCTTTTGTGTGAGTACAGTAGGAACTGGAATGACCCAGTCCCTCAAATTCATTGCCCAATTTAACCTCTCACCCTTGATCCTTGAATCTTGTTCCCCAACAAATTCACTTATTGTTTCAGGCATTTTACTGTGGTGTTCACTGCATTTGTACTGAATCTGTCTTGCATTTGTGTTTACACTGCATTGTATGGTGTGGGCGCTGGGTGGGTTGAACCTACCTGCGAGGCCATAGTGGGATAGTATTGTTTCCAAGGGGAGAGTACTACACTTGTCACCTAGCCCACTTACCTTTCCCTGAGTGGAGGCAGTGAGAAACTGTATTACATAATTTATTTTCAACTTTGTATAATGAACCTCAACAGGAATTTGATGACCCAGGCCACTTAAAGGGACACTGTCAACCCCATTTGGCCTCAAAGTGCCCCTAGTTAAAAAAAACACATTTTATGATTGTTCTCATTCTATAGAGACTGCTGATGTAGCTGGTTGCTTGATTCAGACTCCTTTTTACTTTTAAAAAGTAAACTGAGTGTCAACCAAACTGTTGTTACCACACCAAAACATGTTTGTTTACATTTCTTGACCAACTACAAGTGCAACTTTCCTGGACTCAGGAACATCTCCAACACTATCTAGCTACTCATTATACACGGGAGTAGATGAGACCATTGTATCATGAGTGGCTGCACTGTTTGAGGGTGTTTCTAATGTTCAGGAAGTATGCAGTAAGCTTTTGTAAACAATTTGAAGCAAAACAAGGTTGTGTATAACTGTACATTCCTGTGCATTTCAGTTCTAATAAGCAAGGAAGCAGATTAAACCACCAGCAACATCAATGAATTTTAGAGAAGATAAGCAATCATAAAATGTGGGGTTTTTACCTTGAAATAATATGATACAAAAAAGGTTGACAGTGTCCCTTTAACATTATTGGAGTCTATAAAGCAGAGTAAGTGGTACCATGATGCCAAAAGGGGACCACAGTGTGATATAATATGTATCGATTAACAGAAATATAACAATACAAAAAAATATTGAGGAAATTAAGCGAGTGCAAAACAGGGACACCAAAATGATCAGCAGTATTGGGGAAAAAAGTTATGAGGAAAGGCTGGAGGCCTGTAACATGGTTATGCTCAGAACCTTTCACTTTTCAGCCACAAACCTCACCTGTTCTGTGTACTTCCATGGTGCAGAACATGTTCCTTTAATGAGTTTCCTCAAGTGGTATATCGGTGGATACTAACATACCCAGAAGCTTGCAACTGTAGAGATATATTGGTCTGTATTTAAAATAGCCTGTCAATGATTCAGTGGTCGGGCACAGAGGAAATTCAAATCTATGCATCCAACATTTTAGCCATTTATTCCACATTAGATTGGCAGTTTAGTAAGGTGATGGGTTTGCTTTGAGCATGTTGTATTTAATCAAGTGTTTACGCCAAGAAAGGAAATTCTTCACAGCCACAGGTGACACTTGAAATGCACTGCTAACACTCACCAGTCAGATACCAGTCCAGCTTGCCAGCAGTGTCTCCAGTCAGGTCAGCTACCAATCTAGTTTGCTAGTAGTGTCTGCAGTCAGCTACCAGTCCAGTTTGCCTGCAGTGTCTACAGCCAGGTTTGTTAGCTACCAGTCCAATATGCCACCAATCTCTCCAGTCAGCTACCAGTCCAGCTTGCCAGCAGTGTCTCCACTCAGATACCAGTCCAGCTTGCCAGCAGTGTCTCCAGTCAGGTCAACCACCAATCCAGTTTGCCAACAGTTTCTCCAGTCAGCTACCAGTCCAGTGTGCCAGTAGCATCTACAGTCAGCTACCAGTTCAGTTTGCCTGCAGGATCTACAGTCAGCTACCAGTCTAGCTTCTCAGCAGTGTCTCCAGTGAGCCTCCAGTCCAGCTTGCCAGCAATGTCTCTTGTCAGATACTAGTCCAGCTTGCCAGCAGTGTCTCAAGTCAGGTCAGCTACCAATCCAGTTTGCCAGCACTCTCCAGTTAGCTGCCAGTCCAGCTTGCCAGCAGTGTCTCCAGTCAGGTTGCTAGCTACCAAGTCTAGTTTGCCAGCAGTGTCTCCAGTCGGCCACCAGTCCAGCTTGTCAGCAGTGTCAACAGGCAGCTACCAGTGTGGCTCTCCAACAGTGTCTGCAGTCAGCAACCAGTCCAACGTGCCAGCAGTGTTTGCAGTCAGCTATCAGTTCAGTTTTCCAGCAGTGACTACAGCCAGATTGCTAGCTACCAGTCCAATTTGCCACCAGTCTCTTCTTAGTCAGCTACCAGTCTAGTTTGCCAGCAGTGTCTCTAGTCAGCTACAGTCCAGCTTGCCTGCAGTGTCTCCAGTCAGCTACCAGTCCAGCTTGCCAGCAGTGTCTCGAGCCAGCCTCCAGTCCAACTTGCCAGCAATGTTTGCAGCCAGCTACCAGTCCAGCTTGCCTGCAGTGTCTCCAGTCAGCTTGCCAGTAGTGTCTCCAGTCAGCTACCAGTCCAGTTTGCCAGCAGTCTACAGCCCAGTGGCTAGTTACCAGTCAAGTTTTCCAGCAGTGTCTCCAGTCAGCTACTTGTCCAGTTTTCCAGCAGTGTTTCCAGTCAGCTTGCTAGCTATCAGTCCAGTTTTCCAGCAGTGTTTCCAGTTAGCTACTTGTCCAGTTTGCCAGCAGTGTCACCAGTCAGCTTGTAGCTTCCAGTCCAGTTTGCAGGCAGTGTCTCCAGTCAGCTTTCAGGCCAGTTTGCAGGCAGTGTCTCCAGTCAGCTTTCAGTCCAGTTTGCAGGCAGTGTCTTTAGTCAGCTGCCAGTCCAGTTTGCAGGCAGTATCTCTACTCAGCTTCCAGGCTAGTTTGCAAGACCCAAGCAAGGTAAGACATGTCACTAATAAATATTTCTAAGAGTAATAAAGGTAAACCCAACTTAATGGGGGGTGTCCAGTGAGCTGAGCATTAATGTTGAAAAAAAGAAATATCCAGGGACTTAAGTACATTATGTAAGAATGGGCATCGCTATTGACTAGTCTCGGAACCCTTATGGTTTTGGTGAAATGCTATGGAGAGGGTGGCGTGGACAATATTCTGGACTATTGTGACTCTGTGGAGGGACAAGGGTGCAAATTACTGGGCATGGGGAGGAGGTAACAAGATAGCAAAATTTGTTTCAAATGACCTCCAAAATGCACTGAATTTAAAAATTTTTTACGGGGGCCTAGGAGCCCCCTAGCCTACAGTTTCCCTTGCAACCCCTATGGTTTTTCTGAAATGACGCCCCTGGGTATCCCTGGATGCAGAAAAAGCCTTTAATAAGGTTGAGTGGCACTATTTATTTGAAATATTAAAAAAGGCTAATATTTATTTATTTATTTTTTATTTATTTGTTCTAGGATTACAAATACCTTTGAGCCGAGGCTCTTTTACAAAGGTTCCACGTCATTGGTATAATTGAGACAATCATAAGCAAAGATAACAGTTTATAAAATTAAAAAAAAAAAAAAAGACACATAGTCCTGTAGATGAAAAAAGAACAATAAGGTGAAACTTTGGGGAAGGGAAAGGGAAAGGAGGAGGGTGAAATCAGGGAGACTAAGTGGATGGGAGAGAAGGGGAGGTAGGTGGGGGGGACAGAGAGAGGAGAGATGGAAGGCGGATAAAAATAGAGGTAGTGCAGCCGGGTGGCATTTGTCATGGGCCAGCAGGGGAGGTGAAGATTGGAGGGGGGTGCTGGCAAAGTGCAGGAGTAGATGTGGATCCAAAAGGGCATCTTCAGCTATGCAGCTATATAGGGTCTAGATATTTAAAATGGATTAATGCAATATATTCAACACCCAAAGCCAAGGTAATGACAAATGGCATAATGTCCTCTGCATTCCCCCATATCACAGTACACACCAATGTTGTCCCTTATCACCATTGCTATTTGCACTAGTAATTGAACTACTGGCAAATGCCATAAGGGCACATAATGAAATTATGGGGTTCCAATATTCCATTGCAAAATATTTAAAAATATCTCTATTCGAGGATGATATTCTGCTCTATCTTAAAAATCCAGAACAGAAATAAAAAATTGTGATGCAAATCATTAAAGATTATAGGAAATGCTCGGAATATTCAGTCAATTGGAAGAAATCAAAAGCTTTATTTGTCCACCCTGACAAGAGAAATATCAACATTGTGAATTTCCCCACTACAATTAAAACTGATAATATGACATATCTGAGTATTCAGATTACGAATAAGTGGAGCAAACTACTCAACACAAATTTGTGTCCGCTAATAGGGGAAATGCAGAGAGACCTACAAACATGGGAAGATCTTCCATTATCATTGTTAGGCTGCATACATTTAATTAAAATGATTATACTCCCAAGGCTTTTATATTTATTTCAGGCTATACCTTTGACAGTACCCCCCAGATATTTTCAAGAAAATTGATCAAGTAATCACCAAGTTCCTATGGAAGAAAGGTAGACCAAGACTTAAAAAACAAAAATTAACATTACAACATTCACAGCTGGGTCTCAGACTCCCTAACCTCCAATATTATCAGTGGGTAACTGTAATAGAACCCCTGAAAGAGTTATGGTCTGAGGAAATCCCTCCATGGGCTTATTATGAATATAAAAATCCATCCCCAACAACTCTTTTGCATATACTGTATATATTGTCTAAAAAAATTTGTGATAAAGAATTTAAGAGCTATGATAATGTATTCTTTACTACACACTATGAAGATCTGGAATAATGTTATGAATACATTGGAAGGAATAAAATACGTAAAACCTCCCCATTATATCAAAATAATTTTCATTCTGGCCAGCCCAGTGACATGGAGGGCTGAGACAGCCATGCCTTACCTTCTGCCATGCTGGTGACTCAGGTTCACGGTGCGAGTGGGCCACCAGTGGTCAGCCAGAGAGGGAGAGAATCGAGCATCCAGAGGAAAGCTCTCCTCTCCCTGGATGGAGTGGGGTTGGAATGGAGTCCACTGCTTGCCTGTCCCATAGTGGTGGCTGGGGGATGGTGCAACAGACCCAGATGAAAAGGAAGCAGATGCGGGGCATCTGCCTGGCATGCTGCATGCAGAAGCATGCACAGCTCAGCCATTGGCATCATTGCATGCTACTGCACAACACTTAGGGGACAGGAAGAAAAGTGAGGAAATATCCTGACCGGCGAGATGATGCTGACCCCTTGCAGGTGCCGGAGCCGGCTAGCTGGTACCTCATGAAGAGCCAGAGGTGAGTCCAGTAAATGCCGGGGTGATGGGGCTGGAAGGGCCAGTGGAAGGGGAGGAAATATAATTAAAAAAATAAATAGTATTCATTCCTATTTTAATACCTCTGCTATGAGGTTGTGGCAAGATAAAGGGATAACAAACATAGGGGATTTGTATAATAAATTGATTCTAAAATCTTTTCAACAAGTTCAGGAAGAATTTGGAATACAAAAAACATGTTTTATAGCTATTTACAGATCAGATCTATGCTTACAGAACTACACTGGAAAGGAAGATTGATGCTGGATAATGAAATATTGGAATTACTGGCTTCTGTTCAAAATAGAAAAACATTTATTTCAAAACTTTATTCAATTATTATGAATAAATAAACAGGGCCAGATATTCAGAAATGTGCCAAAGGCATGCGCAACCCCGGCGCAGTGCAAGTCAACTGCACAATGGCAGTGACTGTGATATTCAATGGTTGCGAACTGCAACATGCACCAGTGCAACACGGCTGAATATCACAGTCACTGTGCCATGGCACAGTGAGAGGTGTGCCAGGGAGCAACCAGAAATGTACCATAGTGCAACCAGGGATGCGCAAGGGGCAGAGGAAGATGCACCAAGGCACAGCAGAAACAACCACAGGCACAGCAGGGAGCCAGGCATCGGGGAAGGTGGGGGGACACAGCGGGGAGGTGGGGGAACCAGGCCAGGAACACTGGCAAGGACACACAGCCGACACACAGGTGACCACTGCCCATGGAGAGCAGGCAAGCAGCCAGCTCCCCTCCCCAGGGCAGTGGACGCATGGTACTGGCGGCACTGATGTCCAAGGGTGAGCTCCCACTGGCCACCACCTGACAGATCGCATGCTCCCGCCTGGACAACAGTAATCCACACCCTGGCACATGGCACCCAACACACACACCACACAGCCTGTACAGCCAGCCCATAGCCACTGCAAGAAACAGCCACTGACCAAGGGGCATGACACCACCATGCATGGTCCAGACATCAACACAGGCACACCACACAGCCACCCACCACACCACTGCAGCATGGACCTACTCGCCAGCTGCAAAGAAGACATGGACACAGACGGATAAACAAGTAACAAATATAATCCAATAATAACAACTGTAAGGAAACATAACAGTCAAGAACAAGGTGGAGGGTAGATGATGGAGGGAAGGGGACAGGGTCTGTACAGTTGGAAGGGGGAAGGTAGGGGAAGGGAAGACAGAGGCAGGAAGGGAGCTGCAGTCCATCAAGGCCGACCACGGCAGCCGTCGCCTGATGCCTCCCCCTGCGCCAGTCCCGAAGCAAGATCCTCCTGGTCTAATCCGCTATCTCCATGGTATGGGATGTTATCAGTATGATCTGACGCAGAAGTTGACAATACAGTGGCTGACGGGAACCCCTCCGGACACCTATGGCAGAGGAAGGGACGGGTGATCAGTGTGTGTCCATAGCACCCTAGCCCCCCACTGTGCACAGTGGACAGTGGGAACACCCAACCCTGGAGTGGCACCCTGGCCACCCGCAGTGGGTGGGCCTATGCCTGCCACCAACCCAGCAAGCCACAGCAGTGCACAGCGCTGGACACCACCACCCAAGGGCCACCCAACAGCACAGTGGCAGGCAGGTGGCATGGTGCTGCAGGGGAACACCCAGCCCACCAACAGCTGCCACACACGTGCAATGGTCACCCCACAGTGCCACACTCACACACTGCACCATGTGCTGCACACAGCTGCCATGGCACAAAGCACAGGAGGCCAAGGCCATACCCCCACTCTCGCCGACCACCCAGCACAACAATGTGGGAATGCACAGTGCCTACCTACCTGCCATGGCACTGCCCACGCTGGTCCCGCTGCTGCACCTCTGCTCAGTCCTGCACCCCCAGCCAAAGGGCCCCGTGACCCACCAGGCACCCCTGCCACCCTGGTACATCTCCGATCCTCAGGTCCTAGGACAGGAACACAGACAGACACACATCAGAACACAGCCACAGCATGAGCCCACCACCCCCACCCCCAAGCACAGTGTGCGCCCCGGCCAGGCAAAGCTTCTGGGCAGTGGCACAGTGCACCCAGTAACTGGCAATGCCATGCCACAGGGCACACAATGACAGGCCTCCTCAGCATGGCATGCAGCCCTGCCAACCCCATGGAACAGTGACCATGCATAGAAGCAGTATGAGCTCACTTACCTGGCCATGGCACGGCCCCCCTGCGGACATGCACCTGCAGCGCCCTCGGCCACTCAGGGTTCTTCCTGACTAAGTCACAATACCGGTAGTGGCACTGCTCCCTGGTGCGCTGCACCCCACTGGCCTGGACCAGTTCATTGGCGATGTCCTGCCACACCTCTGTCCTGGGCTGCTGTAGGGGCTGCTGCCCGAACAGGCTGGCAGCATGGGGCTCCGCCTGGACCACCAAGTTAACAAGTTCCACCTGGCTCCAGTTCTGAGAGCATGAGACAGCATGGCATGCTATGGTGCTATAGCAAAGCAGCAGGTCAAAATGGCACCCAGTAGCACACGTGCATAACGTGCATGAGATGCGCGCCTCGCAACCAGTTGCACTGCCTCTGGCAATCGCGCATCTTCAGAGATGCATGGCATGGGCTTGACCACACCAGCACATGGAGCAGGGGTCCCAAGAGGGCATAGGACAGGGCAGGGGTCAGAAGTCAGCACACGCAATGTGCACGTGGGTGCCATTGGGCCCATGACACATGGTGAAAAATAGGGCCATGAAGGCACCACGCCCCATGGGTCCTATAGTGCCTGAGCACCATAGGCCCTATAGTACCTGAGTGCCATAGGCCCTATAGCACCCTAGCCCATAGTCCCTATAGCACCCGAGCTCCATAGGGTCCATGGTGCATAGGGCACGATGGCCCCATAGCGCACCTAGTGCACGCTGCGCAATAGGCAGTAGCATATGTCGTTGCACATGCACGTTGGCAAGTGCCCACTGAGCATGTCACGGCATTGCACGATGACATGCACCGAAGCAAGTCCACTGCACAATGTGCAACAGCGCGATATTCAGCTGTCATATGCAGATTAGCTCATCAGCCTATCTGTGGTGCAATCAGGACATTTACATGTCATTACAGTTGCACATTGGCTTATTTGCATGCGATGCACTATAAAGGCACCACACAACATCACAGGCCATGGACCGGTATTGCAACCATCAGAGGTAAGTTAAGCCTGCTGAGGAGACAGCCAACACAGGGTGCTGGATGGCTGGGGTGGGCCACTGCAGCCACTAACCACATGTCCATGTCCACAGGTAGCATCATGTCCGAGCACAAGGACGGTGAGGAGCATGGGCCTGCCCAGAAGCACAGGCCCAACTTTACAAGAGTGGAGACATATGCCCTGTTTGAGGCATACCCAGACAGGGAGCCATTGCTGAGTGGCACCACTGGCAAACCCCAGACCAGGGCCATGGCCAGGGAGGAGGTGGCGGAATCCATGAACCAGCAGGGCAGCCACCAGCGGTCTGCACAGGAGCGCAGAAAAAAGGTGGGCACCGACAAGCATCAGATAAAGGAGAAGGTGGCTGCCATTCGGGCCGCCAGGTTGGCCACAGGTGGGGCCAGGCCACCTTGATACAGCTCACGCCACAGGAGGAGATGGTGGTGGCCACCATGCAGCATAATGTGGTGGAGGGTGTGCCGGGCAGTGGCTTCCAGACTGAAGGGAGCCTATCACTGTATGGTAGGTATGGCAGGTAGGCAGGAGGGACGGGGGCTGGGGGCCTGGGGCCTGTGGAGTCGGCGGGCGCTAACGCATATGTGTTCCCTTTACTGCACCAGCACGCCAGCATGCAGTGGCAGGGGTGTCAGCAGCTGTCGTGGTAACCCACCCAGCCCCAAAGGACCAGCCATCCACCTCCACAGGCATCCAGGAGCCCAATAGGCTGCAAAGTGCCACCGCCATCCAGCCGGTGTCCTGCGTCTGATCCACGCCACGCACTTGCACCCGGTAACGTGCCTGCGGGTGCCACTGTGTGGGTGTGTGTGGGTGTGATTCTGTGTAGTGCTGTGTGGTATGGTGTTGCGTGAGGCTATGTGGCACTGCACCGCCACTGCCCACGCCTGTGTGTGCATAGTCATGGCCATGCCCACACATAGCTGTGTGTCCTGCCACTGTGTCGGTTCTGTGCATGGGTGTTTGTCCACCTACCTGCGTGCACCATAGTGCTCCTGTGCAATTCTGTCTCACCAGTGGCATGCCAGCCGCATGAGCTGGGGATCCCTGCAGCCGGGGGGGGGGGCTGCCCACCAACTCTCGGCCCAACGTCCGCGTCATCCCTACTGCTGTTCCCCTCCTTGGTCTTGACAGCTATCCCATGGTCAATGGCCATGTTGTGCAGTATGCTGCAGGCCAGGAATAGGCCACAGGCCTTCAAGGGGCTGTATTGTAGGGCACCACCAGACCTATCCAGGCAACAGAACTGTGCCTTCAGCATCCCAAACACACGCTGAATAATGTTCCACATGCTGGCATGTACGTCATTGTACTGCTCTTCCACTGGGGATGACGGGCACTGGTAGGGGGTGAGCAGCCAGGGCCTGAGTGGGTAGCCACTGTCACCTGTGTGAGGGGAGAGTGGGAGAGAGGGTTAGACCGGTGACCCTTGTCACTGTGCCCCATGCCCTTCCCAGACACACAGCGGTCCCCCTGCCCTGGCTGTCCCACTTCCATGCCCTGCTGTGCCCAGCTGCCCGTGGTCTCATCATACTCACCCACTAGATGACCTATGGGGATGTCCCCACTCTCGAACTTGTGGTACAGTGCTGAGCTGTGCCAGATAAAGGCATCATGTGCTCCCCCAGGGTGTGTGGCACAGACATTGCTTTTGCACCCCTTGGCATTGCACACCAACTGGCAGTTGATGCTAAGGTAGCCCTTCCTGTTGATGTAGGCTATCCCCTCCATGCCAGGTGACATGCAGATGCCCACATGGGTGCAGTCGATGGCCCCTAGTATGCCAGGCACATGTGCTACCTTGTGAAACTCCTGCATGGTTGCTGTATGCTCCACCTGTGTGCTGGGGAAGTGTATGTATTCCGCAGCATGTGGCAGAAGGGCATCGAGGAATTGTGTGAGGAGCTGTGACATGGCCGACTAGGTTATGCCTGTGGTGTCCCCAGTTGGTCTCTGGAAGGTGTCCGTGGTGAGCGGGCACATGACAGCTGTCACCTTTGTCTCCACTGTCAGGGCGTGGCTCCATCTGGTGGGTGCCTGCATCTTCTCACTGCACAGCTCACCGAGCTGACTCAGAATCACCTGGTTCAGGTGATACTGGCCCATGATCTCTGTGTCAGCATGGGTCTCAAAGCTGATGCGGGGCTGGTACCGTCTGTTCTGGGCATACCGCCGATGGGCCCTTCCACAGCCATGTCACTCTGCTTCCTGCCTTCTCATACCCCTCATTACGGCCTCCATCTGGAATGCCATGGCCTCTGTTGTCCTGTCACCCCCTGGGCGTCTGGCTCCACTGGCCCCCCCCCCGGCTCTGTTGGGCAGTGCCTGTTGCTTGGCTGGGCCCCCTCCTGCATACCCTGCCTCTGGCTGGCTGTGCCTGCAGGCTCTGTCAATCACCTCCTGGGTGCCAGTGTTGCTCCCCTTGGGTCTGGTGGCTCTGTATGGCACCCACTCCCTCTCACTCCCTCCGTCAGCCTCCCTGTCTCTCTCTCTCTCTCTCTCTCTCTCTCTCTCCCTGCCTGCCTCCTTCTTCCTCTCTCAGACAGCCTATCTGTCTCTCTCTGTCCTGCTCCCCTCTGGCGCAAGTGCCCTCCTCCTACTCGCTCCCTGTTTTTATAGGCTCAGGTCTGCTCTGCGCAACTGTCAGTTGCTCCTCACTTGGGCCATTGGTCGGGGGTTGAATATCGCACTGTGCCACATATTCATGGGTACGCCCCTGCCCTTGCGCATGCATACATTACTATTGCGCATTGGCACACTGTCCTGTGCTGCGCAGTTGCTCCCACTGAATATCGCTCTATGGTGCATCTCCGCAGTTGCGCATGCATAACCCTGTTGCACCATGTGCAACTGCTTTGAATATCAGGGTCACAGATTCATTACAGAATTTAAAATCAGAATGGTAGAAGGATTTAAATATTCATTTTACAGTACAACAGTGGAGGGAAATCTGTACAACTTGGAACAAATGTTTAAATAACAGGTTGAATCAAATACAATTTTACATGCTTCACAGGATATATTATTCTCCTTATCTACTAAATAAGTTTAAGGCTACTATTTCACCTGAAGGCAAGGCAAGGCAAAGTTTATTTGTAGGGCACCCAATCCCAGAGGCTCTGGGCACCTAACACACACAAAGGCAAGTAAAACATCCAGTACAATAAAATAAAAAAATAATAAATATCAGATATTGGAATGATAAAACAGCAATTAAAAATAAAACAGAATCAAAGGCTGGTCAGATTACAATGTCAGGAAATGCCAAAGAGAACAGATGGGTCTTAAGACTGCTCTTAAAACACTCGACTGATGGGGCTTCCTGAATGTAGAGAGGAAGAGTGCTCGATAAGAATGTAATAGTGGTTGTGGTGGGGTGGGGGTTGCAAACGCAACCCATGTAGTAGTTTTATGCCCATATATAGAACATTTTTGGACAGAAATTATTAAAATCTTGAACAAAGCATTGGGCACAGCATTGGTTTTTGAACCTGAATTATGTATATTACATATATCTACATCTCAGTACCAATCTAATACTATAACAGAAGTAATTCACATAGCATTTATGACAGCCAGAAGATGTATCACTAGAATGTGGAAGGATTCAGAAACACCATCTTTCCAATTATGGCAAAATTTATTTCTGGAAACCAAGAATCTAGAAAAAGGGCACTATTACACCACAAATCAGCTGCAACCCACGGTAGCCCCCTTACCACCGCCCCTCACCCCCCACCCACATTCCACCACTCCCTCCATCTTTCACAGACCATCACCCCCTCCCCAGCCCTCACCCATGCTGACACCTCCCGTCTCTCCCCCTCCTCCTCACACTCACCCACCCCTCCACCCCTTCAACCTTCCCAGTCCACACATCCTCACTGCTCCCTCAAACCACCTCCACTTTTTCGTTGCCTTAACCTCCACAGAGCACCCTCCAGATGCAGTCCCACTCTAGATCGAAGCACCCCCCGCTTCTCCTCCTCTTCTCCTCTTGCTCCTAGCTGGTGACATACACCCTAACCCGGGCCCTGTAATGCCCAGTCCCAACACAGCTCCACCCCCCACTGTTTCCAGACTACGCTCCAACCACAACCCAAGCTCTCTCCCCAAGGGCCTCCGTATTTTTCACCTCAACACAAGGAGCCTCCTCCCTAAACTGGATGCCCTCACGGTATGGGTCACCCAGTACCACCCCAACATACTCTGCATCTCG
The DNA here is from genome assembly GCA_016271365.2 of Neoceratodus forsteri. Taxonomy (NCBI): domain Eukaryota; kingdom Metazoa; phylum Chordata; order Ceratodontiformes; family Ceratodontidae; genus Neoceratodus; species Neoceratodus forsteri. The sequence continues at coordinate 283,110,152 of CM057455.1, read as the reverse complement.
GAATCCTGGCTAGCTCCCAGAACCCCCAACTCTTCTTTCACTATTCCTGACTTCAACCTATTCTGCCAAAACCATGAAAAGCAAGGCGGAGGGGTAGCACTGTACGTCAGGCAAACTTTCTCGTGCTCTATAATTTTCAAGGAAGCCTGCCCTTCCTCTCATGAGTCCATTGTCACACGTCTATCCTTTCCCTCCTCCACCCCCTCTACATTGGGGTCCTGTATGCCCTGCCAAAGACCTCAGCCAACTCCCTTGTCAAAGCCATCTCCTCAATCTCCTCAGGTACATCCAATGGAGAGCTTATACTATTAGGTGATTTCAATCTTGATTGGCTCTCCCCCCCCCCACCAAGCCCACCACCCTAACAATAGAAGCCCTCAATCTCTCCCAACTGATCCAGGAGCCTACCCGCCTAACTCACCAGCCCCAAAACCATACTCTTCTGGACTGGATCCTATCCTCCCATCCCTACCGCATCTCTGCCTCAGGCATCTTCTCTGACGCTCTCAGCGACCACTGTATCACCTATTAGCTTCCGCAAAATACACTCACCAAGCTCCCATCCAAAATTTATCTGGTCTTGCTCCTTACACCTCCTCAATGAGCCTGCCCTGCTCCAAGACCTAATAAATGCTGACTGGTCACCAGTCCTTTCGTCGACAGATGTTGACATTGCCCTATTCCACTTCTGTGACATCTTCCAGTGCACCTGGGATCTCCATGCACCCCTCAGGAAACATAGAGTTAAATGCCTCCATCACCCCTGGATCTCACCCGATCTTATTACTTTGTGTCATTATAGAGACCAGGCTTGGAGGCGCTACAAGACCACCCATGCCACACGTGATCTCCAATCCTACAGACAACTCAGAAACAACTGCATGAAGGCCATGTCTATCAAAATCCTCTTACTTCAAAGCTCAACTTTCCCAAACCCAAAACTCCCCAACATCCTTCTGGAAAGTGATCAACTCCCTTCTCAACCCCCCCCCCATCTAAGCAAGCATGTCCAGTCCTGAACTTTGATGACAGATCCGTGTCAGACCCAGAGTCTGTAGTGGAACTCTTCAATAAATTCTTCATCTCCTGTGCCGTGCCCGGCCCCTCCCCATGCCTACTCTCCCCACCCAACCACGACCCTGCAAAACAAACCTCTCAGACCCCTGGTTTCTTCTTTCCTCCTTTCATGCCACGGGAAGTCCTCAATGCAATCATTGCCCTAAACTAGTCCAAATCCAGCCCTGATGGGTTTCACCCCAGACTGCTATGTATATCTGCCACTGCCATAGTCACCCCATTGACACACATAGTAAATCTCTCCCTCTCCACAGCCACAGTTCCAGCAGCCTGGAAATGGGCAAAGATCATCCGTCTGCACAAAGGTGGAGATCCCTCTTTACCTGGGAACTACAGGCCCATCTCGCTTCTCCCCTCCCTTGCTAAGGTCCTGGAATCCCTCATACTGTCCAAACTGTCAGCTTTCCTCTTCTCAAATAACTCCCTCTCACCCGTGCAGTCAGGTTTCAGAAAGCACCACTCCACCGTCACCTCTCTGCTATGACTTGAGTAACCGACTCCTTACTCTCAGCCATGGATCAAAGTCAAACCTCTGTCACCATCTTTATTGACTTGGCAAAAGCCTTTGACTCCATCTCCCACCCACTGCTACTCCACAAACTCCACTCCCCTGGCATAGCCCAGCCTGCTGTTGATTGGTTCTGCTCATACCTCCAAAATAGATTCCAGTCAGTTCAAATAGGCGACACCCTCTCCCTTCTCTCCCTATCCTGTCTGGTGTCCCCCAAGGCTCCATCCTCGGCCCCATCCTCTTTTCTCTTTCCATAAATGACCTTCCCTCTGCCTGATTCTCCTCAAATGTGCATCTTTATGCAGACGACACTATCATCTTTGCCTCTGGCCACTCCTACGATAGTGTCTTTCCCAATCTCCAGGCCAACTTCAACCGAGTCCAGTCCTGGTTCCTGAAAAACCAGCTAAAACTAAATGCAAATAAAACTGTCACCATGGTTTTTGGATCTAGACTGAAGTTAGCCTCCCTCCTCACCCCACCCCTGTGTTCACCACCCTGGACGGCTCTGCCATGGAATTGGTTCCAGCCTTCAAATACCTGGGTGTCTGGCTGGACAGCCACCTCAGTTTCACCACTCACATTGAGTCTATCTGTGCCAAACTCTGGCCTAAACTCTCCGTCCTATATCGACACAAAGCCAGCCTACCCCTTCTCACCTGGTGTGAGCTTGTATGTAAAACAATCTTGCCAGTGTTGGATTATGCTGTTATTGTTTATGGAATGGCCCCAACCTCATCTCTCTCTCTCCAAACTGGACATTCTACTCAACTCTTTCTGCTGTTTTGCCACTGCCTCCCCCCACTCACTCACCACTGCACCCTCTACGCTCCACTCTCCCTTGCCCCACTCTCCCACAGAAGAACCATCCACAGCATCTCCCTCATAGTGAAATACTGGTTCGGCTCCCTCCCCCCACCTCACTTCCCACCTGACCCCAGTAAACTCCCTTGATTACGTTCTCCGACACAGAGACTTGCGCTCCTTTCACATCCCTCGACCACAAAATGTCTCCGGCAAAGCCACCTTTTCACACTAGCTCCCCCTTCTCTGGAACAGCCTTCCCTCTGACCTGTACCAGGCCTCCTCTCTTTCAGCCAAAAAAAAACCTCCTCAGGCTCCTCCCCACCTCACCCTGCTCCAATTGCCCAAATATTTCCCAGAACGCCCCTTAAGCCCCACCACCTTAATGATAAATTTCCTGCAGCAGTCTTGAAAACTATTTTCGTATACTGGCTAACTCCATTATGAATGTAATAACTTTGTGTACTATATGAAATATGGTTGTGTATACTGTGTCTTTTTGAAATTACCTTGTGAAACTCTTCTCACTTCTGTGTATGCTCTGTACCCAGGTTGCACCTGGAAACGAGCTTTGGCTCAGTGTACCTTTCCCAGTTATCAATTTTTAATAAATAAATAAAAAATATTGGGAAAAAATGGCAATCTTATCTATCCAGAAAGTCATTGATGAAGGGAAGTTCTATTAAGATATATAACTATAATGAGAACTTGGTGATTACTGACCATGCTGCCTTACTGGGTATGTAAGTTCCAGACATCAGAGAAAATTAATTTAGGAGAAAGAACTATACAAGCAGAAGGAGAGAGGTGGTACTACCACTGTATAGATTGCTGGTCAGGCCACACCTGGAATACGGAGTCAATTCTGGAGGTCTCACCTCAGAAAGGACATTGACCGGGTGGAAACAGTATAGAGAAAGGCGACAAAAATAATTCAGGGTCTGCTGTACATGTCCTACGAGGAAAGACTTAGGGAACTGAATATGTACTGTTTAGAGCAGAGAAGAGAGAGAGAGGGGACATGATTGAAACTTTCAAGTACATAAAAGGCATTAACAAGGTACAGGCACAGGAACTTTTTCACTTCAAGAAGGGCTCCAGGACCAGGGGACATGACCTCAGGCTGCAAGGAGGGAGGTTCTCTATCAACACCAGAAAGTTTTTCTTCACAGAAAGAGTGCTGAATGCCTGGAACAGCCTGCCCCAAGAGGCTGTGGGGGTCAACACTGTGGGGGGATTCAAGAATGCATGGGACAGACACAAGGGAGCCCTGACTACAAAGGGCAACTACTGTAGAGTGTGAAAACGGGTCTAAAACAAATGAGCAGTCTAGATGGACCTAGCGGTCACCGTCTGCTGTCAACTTCTATGTTTCTATGTTTATAGCTATATGGTTGTGGTGAAACTTATATACAGTATAGGCTTTCGGGGTTTAACATTGTATTTCAAAGCATACTGTGTACTGTAAATGTTGATAGGCAAGTTCCTTTTTTGCACACATTGTTTACTTGTACATTACATTTATGTACAAGATGTTTTTTTTTTTTAATTGCATACTGAATAAATAATAAAAAAATTGTTTTAAAAAAAAAAAAAGAGTGTGTGGTTGAGGGGTGGGCCTGAGCGGCCCGGCTGGCTTTAGCTATTGTGAAGGCTGGAGTCGGGCGGAGTGGTGGAGTGCACCGGGGCTGTTGGGCTGAGTAGTAGAGCGAGTGACAGGAGAGTGAATCTGCTGTGCATCGTGAGGGAACTCTGAAACAATATAGCACCAACAGCAATGCCAACGGTGGATGGATGAAGCCCTGTCCTCATGTGATGTTCCTGAAACTTCATCAGCTCAGACAGGCAGCAGGTGTTCACATCTTGAGTAGGCAGGTCAGACTTAGCATTCATACCGATTTGTGTTAGTTTTTGAAATGGTTAAACAATGGGGTCATGGTTCACAAAATCCCAGATTCTAATCTGCATAGTGTAACACAGAGCCCAAGGCAGGGGAACCATCTATATCCAGGCAAGCCACTCCTGTTGGGGAGGTGGGCAGCCTGCAGAAAGAATGTCACATGTATGTGCAATGAGCACCTGTAAATTGGTGGGTTATTGGACCCTTTTTCAACTAAAATGGTACATGCTAAATTGCTCTAGAAGGAGCCTTGCAATCTGAGCATTGAGCACCTCGGGGTTGGTGTGGAAGTTGATAGCTGCTGTGACAAGAAGGCTACACTTTTGTCCTGTTTTCACTTCTCTCACGACCAGGGCCAGCGTCAGCACCCAGGCGAGTGAGTCATTGATACCCAAAATATTTTCTGTAGAACTGCTTATTTTTATACAAGTTGTATTTTGTGCACTGTGAATAGGCTGAAATTGTGCAAGTTCATGTAACACTCCCCCCCCACCACCAAATCAGGAGATTACCTGCAGCCCTGTAGCTCCTGTTTCAGCCTGATCCCCTCAGCGCCTCCCGAAATGCCTGCATACTTTTTTCTGTTCCTCCAGTCCTTCTGTGCCCTTTAAGCCCCAAAGCAGCCCAAATAAGTAATTCCAGCCCTACGGGGCTCGAGAAGCACAACTGCAATCCCCCACTCAAAACAGGCAGTCCGGTGCAGAGGGGATCACGCATGCGCGACCGGCACCTTTGATCTAGTGACCATTTTCCTTGAGGTCTAATGGGAGGAAAGTGTTTGGTGGTCCCAGTGTCCCCACCTGATCTGTGGGGCCCGGTGACCATAACTAGGGCTAAGAGAGCCTGCTTTTCTAGAAATTTAAGGAGATCCACAAAGTGCTTAGGATAGGGGCTCATGAATATTTATAAACCAGAGCCCCGATCTAATGAATATTCATGAGGGTTTGTTTCTGCCCTTGGGAAAGCTGTATTTTGGTCACGGCCAAGGGAAAAAGAAAAATGGAAAAAGAGATCTGTTAAAGAAAGAAATAAGTATTATAACAGCAAATGTGTGATTGTGGAAAATGTTTACAAGGACGGAAGTGGTTAAACTAACTAAAAGACAAAGAACCTCTGTGAGCAAACACTGAGGCAAAGGGCATTTGGCTGGGAAGCCAAGTTTCAAGAAAATACAAAATCACACATGCCCACACAATGCAAAGCATCATGGGCTGCATATGCAAATCACCACAGAATGTTATGCTGGTTCAACTTTAAGCAGAATTGCATGATGCCGAAAGGCCACTCACACAGTTTGTAAAGGGTGCTAACAGATGACATAGACACGTGTTTCATTCTACCAGGACTCATCAGTATGCCTCATCTGTTTGACACCCCAGTGGAATGAACCAGGTACCCTAAGACAGTCTGTCTGGGTTATATCGTGGTGAACCCATTTAAATAAAAAACTATTTAAAAGACAAAGAACCTCTGTGAGCAAACACTGAGGCAAGGGTTACCCCAAAGGGCATTTGGCTGGGAAGCCAAGTTTCAAGAAAATACAAAATCACACATGTCCACACAATGCAAAGCATCATGGGCTGCATGTGCAAATCACCACAGAATGTTATGCTGGGTCAACTAACTAACTGCTCTAACCTGGCTGCACCAGACTAATGTTTGGGACTCAGACAGCCTATCTGCTGCGCCAAGGCATCCTTAAATAATGGCTGTAGTGACAGGCAAGCAGATTGAGAAATCTATAAAATCTGTGCAGCAACTGCAAGTACACAACCAGGACTATTGAACTGTGGGGCATTTGGGCAAATAGTCATTTCATTCTGGGTGCACCAGGACTTAACTTGAGACTATACCTAATCTGCTTACGAGATTGTGTGTTTTAGCAGCCACTAAAGAGCAGCACAGCCAATCGGAAACCTAGAATAACAAAGTCAGGACTTGTGGGACATTAACCAAAGCTCATGGGAAAATACCAAGCACTCATGGGGAACTGAAGAGACCTAATTTCAGGTGAAAAACAGCAAACCTACTGTGCATTGAGTGAGGTTCATGTATAATTCATTTTCTCTACTGACAAGCCCTCCAGCCAATCAGAAGCCATGCACCCAAAAGCTTCAGCCAATCAGAAGCCTCAGGAGAGCCCTATAAGAGACTGTGTTTTTCAGCCTTTTTCCAGATTTGAGTGGGAACCCCCCTGGGGTGGGGGCTCAGGCCCCCAGCCATGCAGTCAAGCCTGGAGATCCAGCTAACCATCTTCATCCTGGAAGGGGTATTTCCTTTCTTAGCAGTAAAAGTTAAAGTTATTTAGTTTGATGTAATTCCTGCTAGCCTGGGGGTTGCCAGAATGTCCCCCAGGTGCTAGTCCTCCCTTCCACGTTGGGGAAATACATGGACCTGCAGTTCGATGACATCAAGCCAGCTGTGAAAGAGCCAATTTCACCTCAGTTGTGAGAGTACTGAAGACATCAGGAACCTTAATTGCAGAGAATCTACGGTGTGGAGCCTTGTGCCCCCAGTGCAGAAAGAAAGTAACCATGCTGAATCACTGAATTGGGACAGCCTTGCCCAAAAGGACTGTGCTATGTGAGATCATTCTTTGGTCTGCACCCTGCTGTGCTGCACGTAACTAGCCTAGCGCAGGTGGAACGCTCTTGAACTGTTTTGCTGATCATGACTGTTCTGTGGGTACCCATAGTGAGCCCAGGACAGTGTAATAATGTACTGATGTGTGATGTCTGCTGGATCCTACAGGATGGAAAGGGGAGCACTCGGTAAGGGGCTTATCCTGACTTTGCCTGGGAGGTCCAGCATTGTGCTAACTACGATATCTGGTCAAAATGACCAGTGGAGCTACCAGCCATAGCCACAATCCACACAACGGGCTGAGGCCCAGAAGTAAAAATCGTAGTTTTCTACTTTGTAACCTGGAAATTATAGTTTTCCTCTAAGTGATCTAACGAGGGCGGCCCTCTTGGCCCCCGGTTGAAGATGCTACCCCTTTATTTACATATTGGATATGTCTGAAATATAGATGTACTGCAATGTTACAAAATCATGTAAATGTGCTGAGTGTTTCAAGATCATCTAGATGTGTGAAACATTCAGGAGAACTGCTCAACGTCCAAATCTGATGTGACCAGCTGGTTACATACAACCCAAAGGTCTAACTGCAACATGCAGGGCAATCCCTGCTCTCCCCTTAAGGATTATAAATTGTTGTTTCTTAGATTGCTTTCAAGTTGGATCCTAGCTATCCTTTAAATCAAGCTGGCCAATGCACAGCTGCAACGCCCACCAGGCCTGCAACCATCTCAGGACTTTGGTAACTGGGTACTCTGGGTAAATGGTTATGAGATTGTGGGGTTTCGTACTGAGTCTGGGGAACTGGTACCAGTGCTGGGAAACCGGAAATGCAGTTTAGATACCTAGGGCTCTAGATATCCGTTGGTATAATGTGATTGCTTTTCTTCTACTCGATAACTGACTTCTACCCAGCTGGAGGGTTTTCACCAGTACTAACCAAACCAATTCAATCAATTGTAAATATGTAAATATAATCACTACATAACCTCTACTTCTTTTGTTTCCCCATTCCTAACTCCTATGTCCCCCTAAATAAATATTGTTGTTACTGTTTTGCAATTTGGTTGTCGTGAGCATATTATTAGAGAGTGTCTTTTTTTATTTTTTCAAATCATTATTTCTCCTCCTTGCGGTGCGGACATGGTAGGTCGTCCGGCCACCATAACCTGCACCCCCAGACCTGGTTTGGCCAGCAACAAACTCTTCTCCACAGGCTTGGCGTACACGCAGTATCCCCCCCTCGGGGACCTGGAACCAACACCTGGGGGTACACCTCTCAGGTCCAGGGGCACAGGGCATGGCCAACAGCCGTTGCAACCACCCCACTATTTTTCTGTCTTTAGTGTTCCCCTGGAGCAGGCGTGCAGTGACATACAGCGCACTCACATGCTGATGTCTGCCATACTCCAACTCTCTTTCTATGTGCCGTAACTTGCAGTGCACCTGACAGCCGTCAGATGATGCTGCAGAGCGACATTAGCCCCATGGCCAACCCAGAGAGAGGAGAGCTATCCTGGGATGCTTGATGCTCTCCCTTCCCCAGCCGACCCCCAACGAACCGAGTCCATTTATGAACCCGGGACACTGGCATGGCATGAGGTGTGGCGTCCAGCGCCTCAACCCTCAGCACCACTGGGCCAACTTAGAGAGTGTCTTTAATTATAGAAATGTCTGAAATGTGGAGAAATTTCTATTGAGTCATGTGTTGGGGTGGCTAAAGGAACAGTGGGTGGTATGACATCCCAGGGGATTGTACCAGGTAACAGCTAGCCCGCTTAAAGAGGAAACTCTGGGTGGATGCACTACACAAATGTTACAACATGGAAAAGAACCAGTTTGAAGTAAGTTTGGGAATCCAGGCCCCTCAACCTTGTTGTGGCCAGGCAAGGCAGGGGTAGTAGCCCTTGAAGTAGCATCACCAAGGGCTTACATTTATTTTTGTGTAGCTTGCGCTGCTGCTCAGGTAGTGGGGTGCAACAGTGCTTGGGGGCATCACTCTCTGCTTCTATCCCATGGTACTACTACTACATCAGCAGATGAGTGGGGCACTGTGGGGGGGGGGTTGCAAGATTTGTTTCTGACTGGTACTGTACTTTACTGCCAGGCTTTTTGACCAGCACATTGGAGCATCTTTTGGAGCCATTACGAGTGGCTGCTGGGGGGTGTGGGAGATGGTTGCTAGATTTTTAATTCAGCTGCTACGGCTGTGTGTGAAAAATGCCTGTGAGCTGCCTGCATCTCTCTGCCAAGCTGGGGTTGGTTTTGATTGTATTTTTTTTTTCTTTGCATGGATGGACGAGTCTGAGTAGGGCTCACTGGAGGTCCAGTGCCCACAAAAACCTGATGCCGGCCCTGGCCCTGGGGTAATAAGGGGCACTGACTTCAGTCCTTTTATCAATTGTCTTTTCCCACAGCATGTCAGTGATATTAGTTTCATCTATATTACCATCGGATGAGTCTTGTATGCTGTGTGTCTGTATATTTCTGTAGAAAAACTCTACAAAGTCAATAATTTTAAGGATGTAATCTGCTGGAAGTCTCTGCCCAACAATGGTGCACTGGAAGCCTGTGAACCTCCATCGCCACAAGAAGCTGTCTTCCCACCCACGATGGCCTTGAATGTGGGGTCAAAAATAAGAGATGATGCCTTGATTGAAACTGTCTTTCATGTCACCCGGAGGTGCTGTTCCCTTTGAAGGGAGATCCATTCAGTAAGGTTGGCTTCTTGTTCAGAGAATAGGCATTTGAGACCCCCCCCCATCTGGTAGCCAGTGATGATAGCAATAATAAATGAGTAACTGTAGAAACAGCTTCTCATTTCTAGCATTATTATGAAGGGCTGCCCTGCTAGGGTAGTGACCCTATAACGAGCAGAGCAACCGGAAGGGGAGGGATAGGGAGGTGGAGGGGAGGGATAGGAGGGAGGGTTTGTATGGGTGGAGGGATCCTGCTGCAACTGAGCCAGCCCTGTGGTGTAGTGGTGAGGGTGGCTGGCTACAGTGCAGCAGGAACTGGATTTGAGTCCTGCTGTGGACAGTTGTTTTGCCGCTGCTTGCGTTTTTTTTTTTTTTTAAAGTCCATGTTTACCCCTCCTCGATATGCACCCCCGGAGTTAACAATCATTAACACTTGGAAAAATGGAAGTCGGATGGCTTGTGTTTGTAGATCGAAATGCTTTTGTTGATATACATTACTATATAGCGATCACTATCATGACATGGAACCCCCCATCTAGCTGATGGCATTTTTTATTACTGCCGGTCTGCCTTGCTTCATTCAGCTTAGCCTCAAACTTTGACAGCTTGCACCTCCAGTCAGGAACCTACTTCTCATTAATATTTAAATCTATGCTGGCCCGGTGGCATAGAGGGCTGAGGCGCTGGTGCCTTACCTTGACCCATGCCGGCAACCACGGTTTGGGAACAGACTCGGAACACCGGGGGCTGGCAGGGGAAGGAGAGGATTGAGCGTCCGTAGGACTGCTATCCTCTCCTGGTGTGAGTAGTGAGTTGACGTCACTCTGTGGTGGCCCCTGGTGGAGACCAGGAGAACAACAGATGCACGTCGGGGATGCACCAGAAAAGCAGAAATACCATCCCACTTTAAGCCGGATGATGGCTGCCCAGCTCTCTGGTGCCATTCATGTCCCTGCTGAGTCCTCCATCCCAGCAGCACCCCGGGGCCAAGTGTAGTGCTGGCTTGCCCCCCTTGGGCTGGTGCATTCCCCCTCAGAGAGGGGGGACCAATCCAAAGAAGGGTTACTCTGGTTACCCTGGGGTTGGCTACTGTGTGGGGCCAGAGGATCAGAGGGCAGATGGACCAGAGCAAGCACTGGTGATCCTGAAGGAGAGGCTGAGGTGGAACACGTAGGGAGGAGGTAAAAAGATAATACAAAAAAAAAATTAAATCTACAGTGATTGGTCAATTGCCTTCTATCTCAGCCACTGAGCTACATGGAGTTTAAACTCCAAGGCCCAGATATTGAAAAGGGTTGCACATGGCGCAACAGTGTTGCGCCATGCACAACCTACTGATGTGCTATCGCGATATTCAAAAGGAAAAAGCGTGCAGCACAACCTGGCACGCGCTGGAGCGCATCAGTAATGTATGCAGGCACAGGTGGGGGGGGCGTGCCCATGCATAACCTGCACAGCCAGATATTCAGCCCGGGATGTGCAGAGCCATGCATGCCCAACCCCTACCTGCGCCAACAAAAAGTTTTGCCAAAAAAAAAAGGAACAACTGATGGCCACCCACAGGTGAGCTGCCGAATTACAGGGCACAACACGGCAGCTGCCACCTGTGGGTGGCCACCAGAGTTCCAGCTGCACCTGGCGGCGCCCCCCCATGCCCCATTGTGGGCTTCTGTAAAACAAAACTCTCCAATATCCCTGGTGGTCCAGTGGACTGCTATGTGCCCAATCGCGGGCATGTGTACAAACAAAAGGAGCAGGTTCAATATCCCTGGTGGTCCAGTGGACCACTATGTGCCAAATCGCAGGCTTCTGTAGAACAAAACTCGTCCAATATCCCTGGTGGTCCAGTGGACCGTTATGTGCCCGATCGCGGGCATGTGTACAAAAGAAAGGAACAGGTCAATAACCCTGGTGGTCCAGTGGACCGCTGACATGTCGTGGGCATGTGTAAAAAGGAAAACCTCCAATATCCCTGGTGTCTTAGTAGTACCCCATCCCCACCCACCCACTGAGCCCCACCACCCCTACCCGCCCGGTCAGCTGGTGGCTGGCAGCACCCACCCGACTGCCACCCTGCCGCCCGCCCGACTGACACCTCGGTGGGGCTGCACACCCATTGGTTCTAGCGTGAGCCAATGGGCATGAAGTTCTATCATGATTATACATTCAAGATATGTGAATGATTCATTCATATCTGGAATGTAGATGTAGTAGGCTGCACGCCCATTGGCCTCGCCAGAACCAATGGGCATGCAGCCCTACTGAGGTGTCAGTCATCAGGCAGAGGGGTGGCAGGCAAGTGGGGTGCTGCCACCCGCTAGCTGACCAGGGGGAGCAGGTGGGACTCAGTGGGCGGGTGGGGAGGTACCACTAGACCACCAGGGATATTGGAGGTTTTCCTTTTTACACATGCCCACGATTGGGCAGTCAGCGGTCTACTGGACCACCAGGGATGTTGGACCTGTTCCTTTCATTTGTACACATGCCCGCGATCGGGTACATAGCAGTCCACTGGACCACCAGGGTTATAGGAAGTTTTTTTATTTTTACAGATGCCCGTGATTGGGCTCATAGCGGTCCACTGGACCACCAGGGATATAGGAAGGTTTTCTATTTTTACACAGATGACCGTGATCAGGCTGCAGAGGGTGTCGGTCCCCGAAGGCTGCTACCTGGCAGGGTGCCAGGCGCAAGTCGTCGGGGATTGGCGCACCCTGCATGCAAATGGGGCCATAATGACATGCAAATGGCCCCATGTGTGCCTTGCATAAATTATGGCCCCATTTGCATGTCAACTTTTGAATATCACTGGTGCTGTAAATGGCGCAATGGCACTTGTGTTAGCGCATCTCCATGCTCCACTCTGGCCACTTGCGCTGGTGCAGTGCCACTGCACCATGCACACTGGCGGTGGCCAGGGTGCGATATTCAAAGCTGCTGAGCCATGGTGCAGCTCCACTGAATATCACCCAGGCCACACCCCTGCGCAGCCAAGTTGAACTGCGCCCAAGCTTGTGCTACAGCTTGACGCAGTTTGAATATCCAGGCCCAAATGTATTGCTTTCTTTTCAACATGATTCAGTACCATTTCAACACTTTTATCACGCCTCACTTTTCCTCGGTGAAAGTAAGCTTGCAGGGGTTTAAATTCAGTTGGTGGCAATCAACTGAGTGTGTGGTTCTATAACTGAAGCCACGCTCAGTTAGTAGCTGCTCTCAATTACTAGCCATAGCTTAAAGTTAAATAGTTGAAAAGAAGCTGCGGCTAGTAATTGATTAAATACACTATTACAGTACTGCAGTTTTAAACTCAAATGGTATTTAAACACATTCTGTCTTTCTTTTTTTTTAGGTGCTGCTCAGGGAAATCTGGGAGCTCCTCTAGCTCAGGGAGGGGGGGGAGAAAAGGCTGAGGACAAAGTGTCATGGACCCCACCTGGTTTGCCTGTGCACCAGGTGGGAAGCCTGACAAGGGAGACCAGGGGACAGGCTGGATGTGACACTGCAGCTGAGTGGGAGACTGAATGCCCCCTGCTGCCACAACAACTTTGCTTTGCTTTGAATTGTACTGCACTCCTGCCTTACTAACTTTCTCCAAAAATAATGCATTTGGAAAGGTAGTGAGGAAAGTGCCTGGCAATTTGCCGAATGAGTGAATAAAAACAACAGGAATTTAAAATTCTCTTGCACCATGGGTAAAAAGCACATTCATTTTTTAGACATCATCGTAATGGGGGATTCAATCTCTGGGAAGGTAACCACGAAAGGGTATAGGAAGGAAACATCAACCAACTCCTTACTGCGTTGTGACAGTGCACATCCACACAGGCTGAAAGAATCAATTCCTTACAGTCAAATGTTAAGAATACATAGGAACTGCACAGCACAAGCAGATGTTGAAACTCAGGCAGTGGAATTAAAAAACATCTTCTGGAGAGAGGATATAGTAAACACACTATGGAAACTGCAATACAAAGGGTTCGGAATACTACACAGGAAGAATTGTGCAAAAAGGAACAGTTGGCAGAAGGGGAGACAGGATGGGGACCCATTAAGTACAGTGTATAACATCATTGCAGGATCTGTTGCAAATATTGTCTGGATAAATTGGCACATTTTACTGGCAGGTAGCGAGATGGGGATGGCAGTGGGCATGTGTCCTAGGGTCACTTCAAAAGAACTCCTAACTTAAAAGATAAACTGGTACATAGCCATTTCTGTGTAACAAAGAATATCAAAGAAACATGGTTACCAAAAAGACCTGTAGGAATGCATAGATGCAAACAAGAACAAGGGGGCATGATATGAGGCTGAAGCGTGGAAGGCTCAGGGGTAATGTTAGGAAGTACTTTTTCACTGAGAGGGTGGTGAAGCCATGGAACAGCCTTCCAGCAGAAGTGGTGGGTGTGAAAACAATACAGGGGTTCAAGAGTGCATGGGATAGACATAAGGGTACCATGGAGATGTGCAGAGCAGGAGAGCTTCAGATCAAATAGGATCTAGGGCTGCAGCAGTGAGTAGGGAAATGGGAAGACTAGGTGGGCCGTATGGTCCTTATCTGCCAACAGATTCTATGTTTCTATGTTAAGTATGTGAATGAAGGAAAAAAACTTGAGGGATTCAATAATCAACAAGGAGTAGTCATAAAAGATCTGATTACCTGTGACAATTTTTGTTATATACATTATCTGATGCACTTGCAACATTGCATACATAAGGACAACTGTACGGAGTTTTAAAGAAGAACACCTGGGATATATCAGGAATAAAAGGATGGACAAAGCTGTGGGTAGACATTTTGCTGAAGTACACAATTCAGACCCAAAAGACATGAAATGTACGGGCATTGAGACAGCTAAATGTGGCAAAAGAGGTGGTGATAGAGTGAATATTTTACTTAAGAAAGAGGTTTGTAGGATTTTCAACTTAATACAGTTAATCCCACAGGAATGAATGAAATGTGGGACCTAAAACCATACCTGAAATGAATTTTCAAGCCTTTACATTGAATGTTTGTAAATATTGATTTTTCACTGTGTGAAGCGTGGAAGGCTCAAGGGTAATGTTAGGAAGTACTTTTTCACTGATTTAATGTACCTAAACAAATAAAAGAAAAAGGAAGACGTGAGAACACTAGTATTGGCGTTTGTCAAAAATTGAGAACTCGTTGTATCTTAACATGTAACCCCAGGTTTCTTCCTTATTCTCTTCTATATACATTATTCCACCCAGTAAAAATTAAAAATTAAAACTTTCGTTACTTAAAATATCCACTATCACCCTTCTTACTGCCTTTGACTGTTAACAAGGATGTAAGTCATCCTCAGACGTTCCTGGTCCCATCTTTCTTTTCCTGCTTCCTTTCCCTCCACCCCTTTCACCCCCCCACACACACACCTTTCCAGTCTTTGCTTTCCTTTTCTTTGTCCCTCACCTGTATTTCTCGACTCTCCCCTTCATCCGACTGTACCTCATATACTGCCAACATTTCTAAAACACTAGGTGAGCATTAACAATTGAAACTTTAAACCTGGGGTTACATGTCAAGATACAACGAGTTCTCAATTTTTGACAAACACCAATACTAGTGTTCTCACCTGTCTTCCTTTTTCTTTTATTTGTTCAGGTACATTAAATTCTAAAACTAAGGAGATGAGTGCCAGGTTCTGGGAGGTTTCAGATCACCAGGAACAGCTATGGCACTGTGGTTGATCGAGCATCCCACTGGACTTGCAGCAGATTTGAAAATAGTGAAAATGCTTTCTCCTTCCTTCTGTTGATACACTATAAGCTCTCCTGTTATTTTCATTTTCAAACTCATTCTCTCAGACTGCATTTATTTTGTTTGTTTATAGCATGGAATTAATGCAATATACAGTATGGTATGAAAAATTACTTATGGTTGTAGCACCTATGAATCAAAATATTAGTGACTGCTTAGCAATATGTATTAGCACTGCTATTGTTTAACAAAGAATAGACTATTTGTCAAATAAATTTGTGGACAATATAGTTAAACACTGTCAACAAAGGGTTGCTCCAGTGAGCTTGTCATGCATTTCATAAAACTGAGATATACCACTGTAGCTTAAACCACTGAGTAAACGTGTTACTTTATTTACAGTGATTTTAATTTATTTACCTTACTCTTTCGTTTTGTATTATGTTATTTAAGCAGCTGAATTGTGATTAAGTTTAAATCTGTGTACCAGCCAATTAGATTGCTGGATTGCTATATGATGTCATGAGTAAGGAGAACTTACGTTTGTAACAAGTTTCTCCTCATTAGCCCCTTTGAAGCCTCGGAGGAGAGCAGAAGCGCCGGGCTTGTGTCCGCCTAGCGAATTTAGGCTGTTTAGTATGAGCCTTAAATAAAAGAACATCTTGAATCACAGCTTGGTGTTACATTACTTTTGAGAGCAACTTTGGATTCTTGCTTTGAACTTTGGGGTAGCCACCCTTGTTGTACCTACCTGACATACAGGAGCACGTGGCTTCTATTTGGATTGTATAAGGGAAACCAGTGGGACAGACTGGATGTGACATTGCTGCTGAAAGAATTGTACTGATTTTCTGGATTACTAACTTTCTCCAGAAATAAATAAAAAAATTATATTTTTCCACATATACTATCATCTGAATTATTAATGTAGCTTTACACTGTACTAACAGAAAAAGGAGGAGGAGGGGGTGGTCAGATTTCCCCGTAGAATTTCAGAATATTCTAAGGTGCAACAGTGAAGTGTACCTGTAAGTGTTCCACATCGCAGAGACAGAAGATTAACAGGTACAGTACCATACAGAGAAGCATGAGAAGGGGCATGGTATACAGTATGCTCACTGCCAATAAAAATGGCAATGAATGGTAAGGGACATTCTACTGGCAAAGATCGGAATAGAAATTAACTGTTGGCATCACACCTGCACCAGATATGAAAACCCATCACCAGCTGACACAACTTTCAACAATTTCCTGTGACTCTATGTCTGGCACTGTCCAACACAATGCTTACCTTTACTACATACATTGGAGGCTATGCATGAAAAAATGGAATATGACTGAGATGTATAAGTTCTTACTAGAAATAAACCAGATAAATTGAAAGGACTTATTCACAAGGAATAAGAGCATGTGACTAACGGACAGGGATGGAGGCTGGTAGCGGGGATTATTTTTATTTACTTGTGTATGTATTTATTTATTTAAAATTTGATAACCAGGAAAGGCACGTCAAGCTGTGGCTCATTTCCAGGTCCGACCTGGGGGAAGGGGAAGGTGCAGTGACAAAGCAATGCTGTAAAGGACTAATGAGCAAATACAAAGTGCAGCATACAAAGAGTATAAACTTCCAAGATATAACACTAGAAAGGGAGTGTCCAGATGATTACAAAGTGGAAGAGCAAAACATGGTAGCAACAAAAATGAAAAGCTGATAAAAATGCATCATACAAAACAGTTTATTTGCATGGAAATAAAACCTGGTGGAGGAGAGCAGTCATAGTAGGACTTTGAGACAGGTTATAGCAACAACGGGATAAGAGGCTGTGAAACAGAGTAAACAACAGGAACCCGGAAAGTGAGATCCAAGTATTGAATGTGTAGGGATGGAGAAATAGGTGAAAAGGAAACCCAGGTAGATGAGCATAAATGTGAAGAAGGGAAGGAAGGTTAGGACAGGGGGAGACAGGAGTAGGTCTTAGTAAGTGTCTGAAGACATGGAGGGATGGGGAGAGATGAGGAGAAGAGAGGAGCTTGTTCCTGAGACAGGATGCAGTAGTAGAAGGCTGCTTGCCCAGTGCATGAGCAACAGTGGGGAATGGTGAAAATTCTGGCATCTCTGGTGTGTAGAGAGTAAGAGGAGCAGTGGTCAGGGGAAAGGTGCGAGGAAAGGTAGTCTAGGAGGGTGCCAAACCAGTCTTTGGCAATAAAGGAGGTGTAGTGGGATAGGTGACATTGGGGGAGAAGGAGAATGGAAAGGGATGAATATAGCAAGCAATGGCACATACTGGGGAGGCCATTTGATCTATCTAGTCTGCTCATATTGCAGGGTTCAGAGCTTGAGCTTCTGACCTTGTCCACCCTCCCACCTCCTTCCATCCTTTCCATACTCCCTATCCATGATCCTTACCTTCCCCCATGCCTATCTAAGCCTCTCTTGAAGCTGCCCACTGTCTTCAACAAGACCACCTCTTCCAGCAGCGCATTCTAAGTGTCCACCACCCTCTGTGTGAAGAAGTATTTCCTGACCTCCCTCCTAAACCACCCCATCCAGCTAATGACTGTGTTCTCTCATGTTATGGTTGCCACTTACCTTAAAGAGGCCCTCCTTATCCACCTTATTTATCGCTTTCAAGTACTTGAAGGTCTCAGTCACGTCCCTCCCCTCTCTCCTGTCCTCCAGGGAGTACGTGTTCAGTGCCCTCAACCTCTCCTCATATGCCTTATGCTGCTGACCCACTATCACCTTTGTAGCCCTCCTCTGGACTTTCTCCAGCAGACTAATGTCCTTTCTGAGGTGTGGGCACCATTACCGAACTCCATACTCTAGATGTGGCCTCACTGATGACCTGTACATGGGCAGGGTATGCCTCCCCGATGGTGACACCAGCACAGCGACCTACCTCACTTCATCGACAGGTCACTGTGTTGGTACACCTGAGACAGGGGCACACTGTCTCCCAGTCCTGCACCCCCTCCCTGAATCAACTCTGACTCGGAGTTGATTATAATTAGTATGGTGGGTGCTAGGGGCACAGTCCCCTGTATGAGGGGGTTCGGGGGATGAAGCCCCCTGATAGAAAAATGGACCAGGAGACAGTCAGGATTTATGTTAACTGCAACTTGCGGTCAACATAAATCCTATCGTTGTGATGCCGGGCAACAAAAGTGTTGTCAAACTGGCATCATAGAACCCATGGGCAGTACAGTCTCCTCTCTCCTACTACTGATCCCCCTAGCTATGCATTGTGGCATTTTGTTTGCCTTTGCTGTTGCTTTCTTGCACTGTGCGGAGTGCTTCAGGTCACTAGTGATCATTACTCCCAGGTCCTTCTCCTCCTCTGATGCAGATACCTGGACTCCACCCAGGTAGTACTCTGTCCTGGGATTCTTGGCTATAATGTGCATAACTTTGCATTTCTTGGCATTAAAGCCAAGTTGCCAGATCCTGGACACCTCCCCAACTTTTCCAGATCATCCTGTAGGTCCTGTATCCCTTCAGCTGTGTCCACTCTCTCGCAGAGCTTGCTGTCATTCATAAATGGGCACATTTTGCCCTTAATGCCATCCCCAATGTTATTGATGAAGACATTGAGCAACACTGGCCCCATCACCAAGCTCTGCAGGACCCCACTGGTGACCTCTTTGGTGCCAGATAACTCTCCCCCCCACAACCACCCTCTGGGTTCTGTCTCTCTGCCAGTTTTCTACCCATTTGGTCATCTTCTCCCTAACCCCGAGATCCTCCAACTTCCTGATCAACCTTTTGTGGGGCACAGAGTCAAAGGCCTTGCTGAAATCCAAATAGAGGATGTCTACTGCCTGGCCTCTGTCTACTGTCTTAGTGACCCAGCCACAGAAATCAATCAGATTCATTTGACATGATCTCCCCCACATGAACTCATGCTGCCTCACATCCTGGAGACCATGCTCCTCTAGATAGCCTACCAACCTCTCCTTAAGTATGGTCTCCATGAGCTTGCACATGATTAAAGTCAGACTGACTGGCCTGTAATTCCCTGGGTCATCCTTGGGACCGCTTTTGTGGAGGGGCACCACATGTGCTGTTCTCCAGTTCTGCGGTACCACGCCTGATTCCAGTGAACTATTAAATAGGCCTGCCAGCTCCTCAGCCAGTTCCTTTAGTACCCTTGGATATACTCTGTCCGGGCCTGGCAATTTGTTCACCTTCAATGCTAGCAGCCCCTTCCTTACTCTATCCTCCTGTATCACTACATCTGTTTTCCCCTCCCCACCCACTCTTCTTCCTCCTGAAGGCACTGGTCTGTCCTTCTCCCTGGTGAAGATGGAACAGAAGTATTCATTTAAATCTCAGCTTTTCTTCTGTTATCCTACTCCCACTCCTCCCCTTTCTTAAGCCTAACAATCCGGTCCTTCTTGTCCCTTTTCTTGCTTCTATAGCGAAAGAAGGCCTTCTCTGCCTTCTTAATTCCTTCAGCTATTTGCAGCTCCTTCAGTGCCTTAGCTTGCCGGACTTCCTTACTTGCCTCACTAGTCAACCATAGGTAATTTTCCCTATCTACCTCTCTCTTGGTCTTTCTGAATTTCCTACAGGTTAACCTCTTTTCCCTTAATGCCTGGGCAACCCCAGAACTGAATCAGCTGGGTGCTTTGGTCTTTGTGTTCTACCCCCTGAGCCTAATGCACTCCTCTGTGGTTACCAGTATTCTTTGCTTAATAATAGGTTACCCTTGCTCCACCCCCATACCTGCTCTGATGTCCACCAGGTGGCTCCTTAGCACTTCGCCCATCTTCCTGAAGTCCGCCCTTCTAAAATCCAAGATTTTGGTCTTAGGCAGGCTGCTTTCCCTGCCCATATCCAACTGGAACCATACTGTGCAATGGTCATTCCCACCCAAGGGTTCCCTGATCATTATTTCCTGTACACACTCCCCATTTGTGAGCACCATGTCAAGAATAGCCTCTGCTGTTGTTGGTTCTGTGGTGCCCTGAGTCAGGAACCCACTTTGCAGTCCTTCCAGGATCACCTGACTCCTAGCACATGTTGTTAAAGGTATGCTGAATTGAGCTCAAGGAAAATAAAGGATCCAGTTGTGTTTTAAATAATCCCTGTTTGGACATTCAATTTATTTGCTTCCAAGTTATGTGAAATCCACAGCCTAGCCAGCCCTGCCATGTGTCAATGGATGCCCAGAAGTCACTTCAGTACATGGGAGGTCAAGTAAGTGGACTTTAATTGTTTCTTGATGTAGGACCCCCTCCCAGGTGACCATAACACCAGTGACACCAGTAAACAGACTGGGAGGGCTTACCTTACAAAATTATTTATTTTTCTAACAAATGTTGCACAAAACACATTTTCTAAGTACAGTAAGACACTCCAACTGGACACATGGTGCCATGTGTTGAGGGAAATTATCTGGCATTCTGGTGGTCCAGGTTTGCCCTCCCAGCACAGGATGTTAGGAGTGGAGACCAGCATGGAGGGCTCAGAGCTTCCAGTGGATGCCTCCTCTCTGGGGTTGGCTGTTCGCAGCACCACTCATACAGTGGCTTCTGGTGGTGGTATGGTGGATGTGCTATTGCTGGTGTGGGTGACCACATGCTGTTCAGCACTTCTAGGCTAGCCGCAACCATGTATGAACATGGGGAGGAGGGTGTGTGAGAAAAAAGCAGTAGAAATGCCACACCAGTTTGCCTATGATAGCCATCATTGCACCCAAGCCAGCAGCCCTCAAGTGCACTGTCAGGACCAGCCAGCTCCAAGGCTAGCAGACACTTCTTCTCTAGGCCAGGGGAGACCCCAGCAGGGACAAGCCAGCATCATGGGATGACAGAGAAACTGGAGGTCAGGTAGGTGCACGATAACACCGGTGATTGATGTGGCGAGTTGATAGTAGTTGTGGGGCCTTCCCAAAGGAGTGTGGTGGTGATTGGTAAGTGAAATAGCCAAAAAAAAAAGACACTCCATGGTGTATGGTGCTAGTGAATACATGCACTTCTAGGGGCTGTAAGGCCCTCTGTCTGGTGTCAGCTTCACTACACTCCCGGGCATGCAGTTATTGCCCAACACCATCCACCTTGTTTTTATTTATTTTTTTGTTTATTTAAACATTTGTTGACCGGGATAGGCACATTGAGCAGAGGCTTGTTTCCAGGTGTGACCCGGGGGAGAGGGGAAAATTGGAGTACATACAGTAGTTACAAAGACAGATTATTAATAATGTTATTTACAAGGAAGCTTCAAGTTATTTACAAGCTAAATTATTATTTACAGGTTAATATATTGAAATACAAACAGATCTGGCTGAAGTTGACACAATTCAGGTTGAGATATGTCCAGAAGGATATGTCCATCATTGTACAGTTGATAAACAAAACAATATATAAAGCATAGCAGAAATATTTCAGAGGTGTGAGGAAGATGAGAGGAGTGTAGGTGAGTTCAGAGTGCATGGTCCAGAGGGAACAGTAAGAGGTGACAGGCTCACCTAGGACAGATACAAGAGGGAGGTGTTAGGAGGCAAAGTTATTTCTTGCATGCAAGGTAAAAGGAGGAGTTTCTAATGGGGGGGTTGGTTAATTTGTTCCACAGAGTGGGGAACTGGTAGGAGAAGGCAGTTTTGCCAGAGGACGAGGATGGACAAGGTATACTAAAAGATCTTTTGTTTCTGTGTCTCAGTGTGTAGGGTGCATTGGAGGCCAGTGAGAGACTGTCCACTAGGTAGGGGGGAAGCAAGTTGAACCAGAATTTGGATATAAGGTTGAGCGAGTGGGTATGGCATCTGTGGGACAGCGGTGCTATCCCCAGGAGGGAGTATAGATCACAGTGATGTGTTCTTGAGGGTGAGTTAGTAGCGAAAGAGCAGAAAGAATTTAGGAGGATGTCAAGCTTGGATAAGGTGGATGCGGAGGCACGGCAGTAGACCTTGTCTGCATAATCAGAAATGGGGAGGATCATTTTAGTTACTATTTGACATCTGGCAGGAAGTGGGAGGGACACTATGTGCCGGTAAGGCATTCCAAGTTTGGGGTGTAATTTTGAGATGGTCGCGTCTATGTGAGGTGTGAGTGAAAGATAAGAGGGGGTCTAGCCAAAGCCCCAGGTGCTTGTATTTGCTAACCTGGTCAAGAGGAGTACCATCCAGGGAAGTGATGGGGGGAAGGAGGGGAGGATCTGGTAATTTGCTGTGCTGTGCCCAAAAACAAGGAAACAGTTTTGGAGGTGTTGAGTTTTAGTTGGTTAAGCAGGAACCATTTTTTTTTTTTAAATTTAAGTTTATTGTCAGACATTGGGCACAGTTCTTACAGATTAGTTTAGACAAAGCCAGGCATATTTTACATAAGTATGATGTATCAGATTTGATGAATAATAAGATTCTCTCTCCTATAGCATCTCTAAGAGGGATTTAGCTCCGACCTAAACATTTCTGAGCCCAAGACATTAAGAGCATAGGTAATTCACATCCTTATACTATATTCTGCTTTAGGCCTATTGGTCCATACTCCACAAAAAAAAAAAAAAAAAGAAAAAATTACTCAGCTGTAGAAGTCCATCTTGCTCTACTTAAGTTATTTAGAGTGTAGGATAGGACTTCAGGGGATGGGTTAGAACTCTAGGCAACCACTGTTTCACGCCACATCTCCCATCTTGTCCATCTCTGAACAAATGTTGTTGCCCTATGTTTATCCTGTGTTATTTCTTCCATGGCTGCAATTTCTTGGACCAATTGTATCCATGTGTCTACTACAGGCTGGTATTTTGCAGCCATAGTCTAGTAATGTGTTTTATGTGCTGCTACAGGAGGATGGACAAAGGTATATATTATCAGCTCCGTTAACCTTTGGTAGCTCTCCCAGCACAAGACAGGGCCAGTCCAGCTGGGCATCTAAGCCAAATATATCACCATTGCTTTTAGAGATATCTCCCAGTACGGTCTGAGTCGAGGACACAGCCAAAAATATATAAGTAGTTTGCCCTTTACTCTCCCGCATTCTCCAGCATGAGGAGTCTCTTGCGGATCTCTCTTACTCAATGAGAGGGGAGAAAGGAAGTAATGTATCTTCACCTTCCAGCTGTATTCCTGCCAGAGGGGAGATGAGGTGGTGTTAGCTGATAGCTTAAATATGAGATCCCAGTTACTTTGTTGTAAATCTCCACCCCCTTCCTCTCTCCATCTGCACCTGACCCTATCTAGGAGATCCCCTCTCAGACCCATAAAAGCTTTATAGAGTATAGAGATGAGGCCTGAAGTTTTCTGGGCAGTTAAATTGCATAGAAGGCTTTCAACAGAGGGCTACTCTAATATATTGGGGATCCGTTCTGATATAGGTGTTTATATGTTCTCTGACCTGCAAGTACCGATAATGGTCCGAGTTTCGGAGGTCGAAATCTTTCTTAAGGGTGGCAAAGTCCAACACCTGATTTCCTAGCATGTATTGCCTTATATATATCAGGCCTTTCCTCTCCCAGGCTCTGAATGTATGGTCCAATAGGGATGGGGCAAAGGATATGTCCCTGGAGGGCCGATATAGTGGCCAAAGTGATGACTTTATCTTATATTTCTGCCAGGCTCTATGTGTAGCCCTTATAGTGTCCCTTACTGACGTAAGGGAAGGGGGGGATATCCCTTATCAGTTTTTATCTGTATAGCTTGGACAGTCAATGGAGGTCCATGATCCTCCTCCTCCTCTGACTTCTCCATTTCCTTCCAATTTGCCATATAAGTGGAGGTGGACCACTGTAAAGCCCTTTTGACTTGCGTTGCTAGGTAGTAATCTTCAAGATCGGGAAGGGCTCTGCCCCTTAAGTTTACTCAGACTCAAAATACAAGCATTTACTCTAGGCCTTTTGTTGTTCCAAATGAATTTTATGATTATCCTCTGCCAGTCCTGAAAATATTTTTTGGGAATAAACGTTGGTAAACATTGGAATAAGTATAGGTACCTTGGGAGGACATTCATGGTGATAGTGTGTATTCTTGAGTATAGTGGGAGACTTACTAGGGCCCATTTATCTAGATCTTTTTTTATCTGACTAACAAGTGGGACATAATTGGCTTTAAAAAGGTGGGTGTTGTGTCTGGTTAACCAGGCTGCCTGGTATCTAATTTTGTCAGCTGTCAAGTCAGAGGAAGAGATTCTGTGATCCTGTGAGAAGGCGTGTAATAGAAGGACAACACTCAGTTTTAGTCTTATTCAGGGTATATCCTGAGTGTCTACCAAATTCAGACAAGGTCAACCAAATCTGTAGGTTGAAATCTCTGGTTTGAGGGTACACAATAGTACATCATCTGCGTACAGAGATATTTTCCGTTGTTGACCACCCACGCTTATGCCATGAACCATCTGATTGGCACATATTGCCTCCGCTAATGGTTCTATGTATAAGGCAAACAGTAAGGGAGACAGGGGGCACCCCTGTCTAGTGCCTCTGCCTAGTGTGAATCTCTTAGAAATTCCCCCGTTTACTCTAACATATGATTGTGGACCAGTAAAAAGGGCCTTAACACTATCATTAAATATTTGGGGGAACCCCATCCATTCTAGAACTAAAAATAAGAACGGCCAGGAGACCTTATCAAAGGCCTTTTCGGCATCCAAACTCATAAGGCAGGCAGGAAGTCGTGTACGGTGAATGACAACAATTACATTAATTGCGATCTGACAGCATCTGGGGCCTGTCTACCAGGAACAAAGCCTGTTTGATCTGGATTAATAAGACCTGAGGGTGTAAATTCAACCTGGCGTAATATGGCCGTGAAGATTTTGTAGTCCGAGTTTAGGAGTGATATTGGTCTGTATGATTCTAGCGAGTGGGGTCTTTATTTTCTTTTAGTATGACCAAGATTGTGGCATATTGCCAGGAGGGGGACCGGCTCACCGTTGCCATACTTCGAGAACACTTCAACTAATAAGGGGTAATTTCAGGGGCAAAGTTTTGAAAATTCTGCTCCAAAGCCGTCTGGGCGGGGCATTTCCTCCTTTAAGGTCCCTTATGACATTGAGATTTCTCCTTGTGTGATTGGTTTAATTAAGACTTGGCTCTTTCTTGGGAAAGCATAGGAAGTGACAAATTCTTGAGGTATTCCTACTGGCCTGGGAGGGACTGGATCCTGGGGGTATAGAGTTTAGCATAATAAGAGACAAAAGCCTCAGTGATCTGTTCAGCTTTAGTAACTAGCTGACCTGTCTTAGGCCAAGTAATTTTGGTTATAGTAGCTCTAGCCTTATATATGCATTCGCATTGCGAGAAGTCTAGTAGCCCTGGGCCCCTTCATAATATTTTGTTTGAGAAAAAATAAGTTTTTCTCTGTTTCCTCCTTCTGTAATTTTTGAATTTGGGTCTTTAGGAATTTAAGTTCTGAATCCCTCTCTCTCTTTCCCACCTGTTTTTTTGTAGAGACTCTAAGTCTTTTAGTCTCCCTAATAGATTCTGTTGTTTTTGTGAACGCTCCTTTTTCTTTTGGGCAGATATACGTATAAATTGTCTCCTGACTGTTGCCTTCATTGTGTCCCATATTATTTGGGGGGTAATCCCGGGGGTCGTGTTTTCTTTTATTGTATTTGTAATGTGTTGTCTAATTTTATTTATCACCTCTTTATCTCTGAGGAGAGACGTATTAAGCCTCCAGTGGGTTGTTTTTTTGGGTATCCCCAAGGCGACCTCCAAGAATATTGGGCTGTGGTCTGATATGAGGGATGTACCAACCCACATGGAAGGGAGGGTTGGAATATTCTCTCTAAAAGCAAAAAAGGTGTCTAGCCTGGAGAACACTTTGAATCTAGGTGAGTAACGTGTACTCCTTCGTTCTGGGGTATCTTTCTCTCCATACATCTACTAATCCCACACTGTTAAGCGCCTGCCTGATTGTTTTTACTCTTCGACGGTCTGAATTCTGTGCCCTCGAAGTAGTGTCCAGGTTCCTATCCCAAATTAAATTCCAGTCTCCCCCCATGATCAGAAGGCCTTTAGATTTTTCGGCCACCAGTTGAGCGAGAGAGGTAAAAAAGGTTGTAGAAGTACCAGGGGGGGCATACACACTAATCAATGTCACTGGGGAGTCTTGCACTTTACCTATCACCATAATGTATCTGGCTCAGGATCTGATACAGTTTCTTACGTGTTCGAGAAAGGAAGAAGAGCTGATAGTATAAAATGGCTACCCCTCGTTTGCGTCCTGCATTCAAAGACGAAGAATATAAGTGTGGGTAGTGTTTGGTTCTCAGTTTTAAGGCCTCTGCAGGTGAAAGATGGGTCTCTTGCAAGAAGTTTATCTCGCAATTTTGCTTAATGATATACTTCTGTATTTGTTTTCTCTTCCCCGGACTAGAACAGCCATTTACATTGGGAGAGAACCTTCACATTGTGGCTGATCATTTGTATTTTTCATGAAAAATCTTCTCACTGACACAAAAAAGAACATTATAAAGCAGTTTCCCTGGCATTGTGACTTTCTCCACAACAATTAAGTGCCCAGTTAACTTAATCAACAACAATAACTTCAACAACTTAGAACTTTTAAACAGTGATAAAAACTTCTGACTATAGATCAGATTTGAGTGCTCAGGGCGATCCTCAAGTGAGGGCCTGAGCTTGCTAATGATTAGGGGCAGTGAGTCGTTTAAGACAGACTTTTCCCTTTTTAAGGCGAATTGACTTCCAAGGGAGAGCTGGGAATAAATTCCCAGCCATAGGGTTGCTATAAAGCGTGACTATGGGAAGGAGCTTCGGTGTATTGGAGTGCTACCTTCCTGTTCAAAGGGGGAATCACCCCTATAGGGAACACCCTAGGATTTGCAGGACACATGGTCTAGCCCTGCTCCTCTCACCTCCTAGATCCTGTGTTAAAACTTGTAAAAACATACAATTAGTTTTTCCTAATAGGTCTTTTTATATTTTTTTCAACTAATGGAAATAAGTCCAATATAGGTATTTAACTTGAAGTAATCGATCTGGACTGATTTTGACTCTGTTAGCAGTACCGTATCAAAACAAGTGTCTCAGAACATATAATGAGGACTTTAAACAAGTGTGAGTAGCCCTTTAAGTATATTAATCAGGTATAACTCAGGTCTGCAACTTAAGGCGTTAGCGCTTCCATCTCTGCTCTGCTGTCCCCTCTCCCTCTCAAACCTCCACCTGGGACAGTTCTCCGTGAGAGCAGCAAGAAACTCAATCAGCAACTTATACAGAAGGATCACCCTCAGGCCTATGGCTTGGAGGTGTCCAGCTGACGACCTCAGACCAGGTGCGAAACCTTGGCATAATACTTGATGACCGTTTCACACTCAAATCCCAGGTGTCAGCGGTTGTGAAGACTTCCTTTTTTCATCTGAGGAATATTGCCAGGGTGAAGCACTTGGTTCCTCCAGAGGACCTTCCAACATTAATCCACGCCTTTGTTACCTCCCGACTTGACTACTGTAACTCCCTATACCTAGGGCTATCAGGGGTTGAACTTCGCCGTCTGCAGCTGGTGCAGAATGCGGCAGCCAGGCTGTTGACTGGAGTCTCTAGATCCAGTCACATAACGCCTGTGCTCCACGGATTGCACTGGCTGCCGGTGTTCTGGCGAATCACCTTCAAGGTCGGTTTGCTGACCTATAAAGCCCTACATGATCTGGGACCTGCCTACCTGAAAGAGCTCCTGTGCCCCTATAGTCCCTCTCGCCACCTCCAATCCACTGACGAGGGATTGCTAGAGATTCCCAGGGTACGTTTGAAAACATCTGGTGCTAGATCATTTAGTTTTATGGCACCTACCCTGTGGAACTCTCTACCTCGTCAGGTGCGAGACTGCCCGACCGTCCTTAGTTTTAAAAGGGAGTTGAAGACCCACCTTTTTAATATAGCTTTTACGGATTTCTGTTGATTGGATTTATTATATTTATTGTCATGTTTATCTGTACAGGCGCTTTGATTTAAGAAAAGCGCCTTTTAAAAATAAAGTTGAAATTGAAATTGAAATTGAAATATACAAATCAGGTCGCCCAGTTAAGTGGGTCACGAGCGCGAGCTCCAAGTACTGTGAACAAATTCAGGTTTTCAAAAGGCTGTTCCAACTTGCATCAAAAAGGGAGTCTTTTACCTTGTCATCATCGGAGCCTAGAAATTAATCTGCATCAAAAGAAGTCCCGAAAAAGGTGACATTGGTTCTTCAGGGGGATTCGATGGGGGGGGGACGAGTAACTCTCATCAGGCAAAGTTCAAGCGCTGGTATGCGTGGAAGGGGGCTGTTTAGTCTCAGGGTTCACAAATCACAATCACCTGAAGTCAGGGATCAAAATACGAGCTTGGGTTCCTTGCTTCAGCGTGTTTCATGTGTCTACAACAGGGTCCTCTATTACCGGGTCCTTGTTTTCCATCTGAAGGTGTGGAGCCTTCTTGTTCAGATTAACGGGATTTCCCGACTGCCTTACAAGGGAGGGCACATCAGCACGTGGATGCGTAGACACTTTTCCCTGTGTTGCGTTTCTTTGGGGATTCCCTTTAGAAGAATGTTTCAGGCTGAATCAAGTGAATTTCTTTCTAATTTCTCTACATTAGTCCGATATGTTTCAGGTTTTCAGCTCGAGCCATTAACGTCTCCATCTCAGCTCAGAGGTCCCCCCCCCCCGGAGAGCTCTCCATGGAGGCAGCGAGAGAACAGATCAGCAATCTACACAATCGCGGTCACTCAGGCAAGTGGACCACGAGATCTATCCGCTCTTAAAATCAAGTTTTCAAAAGGCTGCCCCCATTTACATCACAGAGAAGGTCTATTACCCTATCTTCATCATAGCTTTAGGGTTAGATTGTGTCAGAAGAAGTCCAAAGCGAGCAATTAGTGATTCTTCCAGGGGGCCCGGGGGGGGGGGGACAAGCAACCCCCAGCAGTCAATGTTTGAGCGCTGGTGCGTGGTAAAAGGCTATTTGGTTCCGAGGCTTACAATCACCACAGAGCAGAGTTTGAAATGCAAGCACAGATTCCCTGCCTCTGCATGTCTCATGTGTCCACAGCAGGCTCATCTACTATAGGGTCCTGGTTTTCCATCTGAAGGTGTGGAGCTTTCTTGTTCAGGTTAGCGGGGTTTCCTAATTGTCTTATAAGGAGGACACATCAGCTCGCGAGGTGTGTGGAAACGCTTCCTGCAGTGTATTTCTTTGAGGATTCCTTTGAGCCACATTCCAGGCTGAGACAAGTAAGTCTCTTTCTAATTTCTCCTTTGTCAAGGGCGGTACCGCTATTCCAAGCATTTCTAGAAAGGGAGCTGCAGCCAACAAATCTTGAAATATTTTTGAATCCTTGTCTGTGACAATCTTGAGTCGAGCAGAGTACAGGATCTGCGCCTTAATGTCACGAGCACGAAGCTGCCTCATGATCGGCCATAGCGTCTTTCTAACATCTTGGACGGCTGTCATGTGGTCATTATCTAGATTAATTCGGTGACCCTCAAATATCAGTGGTCCTTGTTTCCAGGCAGTTTTAAGTACTTCCTCTTTCACTTGGTAAGTTGTAAATCGAGCCACGATGGATCGAGGTCTCGCGTCTGGATTTTTAGGGCGAGGAGCTAGTGATCTGTGGGCCCAATCCATCGCGAGGTCCAAGTCTTGCGGAAGAGGTAAGATTTTTCTAAGAACTTTTTGCAAGAATACAATGACGCTCTGATGTTTGTCTTCCAGACCCTCGGGAATCCCATACACCCTGATGTTATGCCTCCTTCCTCTGGCCTCCAAGTCGTCCAATTTGTGGGTAAGCTCACGGTCCCTTGCCAGTAGATAAAGAAGAAGTCTGTCTTGTCGGTCTGATTGCTCGATTACTTGATTCATGCATACTTCAAGTTGTTCCGTTTTGTGTTCTACCTTGTTTAAGTCTGATCTAAATTCAGTCAGAGTTTGATCTATTTTAGATACTGTGCGCGCCGTTTGCATTATTATTGCGGCGAGATTTGTTGGCAGTGCTTCAGTAGGAGGATCCATGGGTTGCAGGCCGTCCGTCGGGTCTCTCTCTTGCGGCTCACATTGTGGGTCTCCCTGCATCATTTCTTTCAATTTTTGTATTGGCATTGAGGAAGGTTTGCCTGCTCTGTTTCTCTTCGGTTTCAGCGGAGAAGACGTGCTTCAAGTTTTAATGATGTGGATGGAGTTGATTCCGGAGGGAGACGGAGCCGAGAAATTAGGCAGCCATTGTCCTGCTGACGTCACCGAAAGTCCCAAGCAGGAACCATTTTTGAATGTTGTTGAAGTCACATTGGAGGGTAGTTTGAACTTCATGTATCGATGGGCCTAAAGGTAAAGAGGATAGTGTCATCTGCATACATATGTATGCTGGATTTTATGCAAGCGGAGGGGAGGCCATTTATGAAGAGGGAGAAGAGGATGGGGCCATGGACTGATCCTTGTGGGATGCCTGCAAGGATGGGTAGGGGAGAGGAAGACACGGCAGCGATTCTGACAGATTATGATCTGTTGGAGATGTAGGAGTTGAACCAACATAAGGTGATAGGAGCAAGGCCTGCCACTTCAAATTTTTGCAGGAGGAGGGGATGGAATACAGAATCAAATGCCTTGGCTAGGTCAATGAAGACTGCGGCAGTAAGGAGGCCTCGGTCAGAGGCAGTGTGGATGTGGTTAGTGACACGTAGGAGTGAAGAGATAGTGGAGTGTTGTTTCCTGAAGTCTGACTGGTGTGGGGATAGAAGGTTTTTTGTAGCAAGATATTCTGCCAGTCTGGAGCGTGCCAGGGATTCCTGAAGCTTTGCAAGAGCAGGGAGGAGGGAGATGGGCCTGTAATTTCTGGGTGAAGAGGAGTCCCCTCCCTTATGAAAAGGAAAGACTGAGGCAGTTTTCCAGGCCTGAGGGACTGTACCTGTGGAAAAGGAGAGGTTGAGGAGATGGTTTTGTTATTGCAGGAGCAGAGATCTTCAGGAGTTTGGGGTGGATCCTGTCTGGGCTGGATTTGGTGGTATTTAGCAAGCAGAGGGCTCTGAGGACTTCACGTTCTGAGACTAGTGGGAAGTTGAAGTTGTTGTGACAGAGGGGTGATGGGGAGGCAGAGGCTTTAGGTGTGGGGCCATGGGGCATGGCGCAAGTTGTGAAAAATTTATTTAGGGTATTAGCAGTGCTGATAGGATCTGTAAGGGGCTGACCATGTTGTTTGAAAATATGGGTGCTGGGTTGTGCCGGAGGATCAAGGAGTGAGGCGAATTAATAAAAATCTTTACATTTCTGAATTTGGATGGATGAGCGTGGGTCAGTTGCTATTTGAAAAAGTCCACTTTCATCTGTTTTATTGCTTTTGTGCATACATTGCAGATGGTGTTGTAGGCCTGTTTTTAGGGCTAGGAAGGGCTTTAAAAATGGACCAGGCTTTGTCCCTGGCCTTGCATAGGGTGAGGATGGGGGCCATGATCCATTTATGGTGATTCTTTTTCACCCTGAGCTTTTTCAGGGGGGCGTGGGAGTCCCAGATGTCTGTGAAAGTGCGCAGGAAGCTGGAAAGGGCAGCTTCAACATTGAGGGCAGCGTACACGTGGTGCCAGTTGGCATGATAGAGGATGGTTAGCAGGGATTCAGAGTCCAATGTGTTTAGGGAGCGGGTGTTTATGTACCTAGGGGCCCATTTGGGCAGGTGGAATTTTTTGATGCATTATGTAATATAGTGATCACTTAGTGCTTTTGCGAAGGTGTCAGGCGAGGTTACCCTGTGAGGATGGTGAGGATCCAGTCAATTGGACAGCGGTTTTGGGAGTGGGGATTGTAGCAGGTGGGTAGGTTTAGCAGCTGGGTCAGATTAAGGGACTCTATCTTGGTGATGTGGGGTTTAGAGGAGTGGGCAAGCCAGTCCAGGTTGAAATCTCCTAGCAGAATCAGTTCCCCTTTGGAGGTCATGTCAGGAAGGGTGGTTAAGGTGGAGAGTAGCGATTCACATGCAAGATGGGGAGAGGCGTAAAGAACCCCAATGAAAAGAGGGAGAGAGGCGGGTAGGGTGAGTTGTGCCAAGAGGACTTCATGGGAGCCTGGGCACGATTCCTTATATGCAGCTGTGCACAAGACCGGTTGTTTTGTATAGATAGCTACTCCACTACCACATGTGCCACAATCTTGCCTGAGTAGAGTATAGTTTGGGAGGTTAAGGGAGGAGTCAGGGATCCTTGCAGAGAGCCAGGTTGCAGTCAGGCACAGGATATCAGGAGAGTGCTCAGTAATCCAGCAGGTTAACTGGTCAATTTTAGGTAGTAGGCTTCTGATGTTAACATGGGCAGTGGAGAGGCCTTTGTGGGAGCTTAGTGGCTGCGGCCCTGCCTGGGGGCCCGGGTTTGGTTCGATATCTCCAGATAGAAGTAGGAGAAGGAGGAGGAGGAAGGAGTATGCAGCAGTGAATTAGAATTTTCTGGTATATAGGGAGGTAGTTGGGGCAGATTTGATTGCCCTGATAAGTGATGTGGCGGTTAACATCTGTGGAGGTAGGATGCTAGGACTGACAAGGAGAGGGGCATATCAATGAGTAACAGGGTGCCTGTTGGGGAGCAGATAGCAGGAGCTTGTTTGGAGGCACACAATTCTGGGAACATTTGGGAGCTTTTATTTGGATGGGGGGGGCCTGGAGGGCCTGTGTGAGGAGAGAAGAGGCAAGAACAGTGTATAGGAAAGGCTTGGGCAGGACCATTTTGTTGAGAAGGGGATAGATTTCTGGTGGTCCATTCAGGGTTTGGAGATACCTGAACAGAGTAGTGGGACACTTGGAAGCCTTGGTGTAGATGATTTGAATCTGAAGAGGTCTGGGAGCAGTAGGTATTATTGAAGGATGGGGTTGGTAATCTCAACTTCAATTGAGTTAGACTTCAGTCAAGCAAGAGAGGGCTCAATGGATGGGCTGAGAGGGAGAGGTGAGCTAACCGATGGCTGGAGAACATGTATTGAACTAGAACAATACTGTAGTTGCGTGACATTAGAGAGAGGTCACAGAAGTGTGGCATGGTGTAGAGAGAAAGGAGGAGCTGGGGCCGGGCAATACCCTATTTAATAGAGGTTAGGGTCGGGGAGTGTTTTAATGCTAATTTAATGCACGTCCAGTGTGTTGACCTTGATTTAAAGTTAAAAATGTTCTTATGCAGCAAGCCATTTTATAAATGCAATAACACACTCCAGGACATTTAAGCACTTTAATGTGCTTCCCAGTGTAAGCCCCCTGCAAATGGGGGTTCCCAAAAGTCTTCCAGGAGCTTGCCTGAATATTTCAAGCCTGGATGGTGTTCGGCATCTAAGCCGTTTATCTGTGAGGGCTTTTAGAGCCTCTGGTACTGTCACTTTAAGAGCTGTCTGCCTGCAGACATACTGTAATTAATTTGGATGGGGGTCTGTGTGTTTCCCTGCTTGAGTCCCACTCGAGCTGCTGCCAGATTGCTCCGTTTCTGCCGTCACTAAGTGGGCAGAGTGAGCACTTTTCAAAGATGTAACTGTTTGCCAAAAATCATTTAGAGTAATAACAAAAATACAGTTTGTCTAACCTGCTTTTCTTTACAATCAGAACTGTGTTTGCCTAGTCCCCCATTCTGGTTTTGAACTGCTGAACTGGACCAATCAGTGTGGGGGGACCTTTGAAATGGAGTCTGCTGCTGGCAAATCAGAACTTGGACTCTCATTGTGGAGCCAGACACCTATGTACTCTATGGCCAATTCTTCTGGGAATTGTAGTTTGGACTGTGGCGCCTTTTTTCCACCAACAGGGGGAGTTTACTGTCAGTGACAGCCAAACCAGACAACTAAACTGGAAGGAACTCAAAGGAAATGCCCGGCTTTGTCTACTGGAAAGATCAGATCAGTTTGGGGCAGTGAAGAGACAAGGAGCTGTGAGCTTCTTCGCTGTATAGTTCCACACAGTAAGGGCGTGTAAGGCCCTAAGTTTCGGTCTGCAGCTTGTGCAAGCACCTGTTCAGACTGAATCCGACCTGTGAAGAGAATCAAAGAGGTCTGAAGAGTAGAAACCAGGATCACCCTGTAGAAGACTGGAGAAATTGCTGAATCGCACTCGGTCTGTCAGGAACTGAATCTGCTGTGTGTTCTCCTGAGTATTGTGCAGTAATTGCGATCGGGATCGAGAAGCAGCCTGCCTGGTATAGCACTTTCCTTTTACATATAAAGGTGCGTAATGCTTGTGGGGAATCGTGTTTCAAATCCCCTGTACAGTGAATTGAGTGCATGAAGCTGGAAGTAAACCCCAGCTTAATCCAGACTACATCCATTTGCTCTAAACTGCAGTGGGGTCCAGTCACAAGGACCTTGTCCACATGGTTTGCTCCTCCTGGCAATCCAGGACAATAAGCCTTCCATCCAGTTCCCAGCCTTGAGTTTGTGAGTACAAAGCAGGGTAGCTCCCTGCCATCTGTTTATCAAATCGCAAGTGTGTCATCTAATTGTTGCTTTTTTTCATTTCTTCACGAACTGAGCCCTCCGGCTCCGGATTACAATTGGGTATTGTGCAAGTGTTTTTTCCATCACAGGGCCCCATCCAGCTGCACCGATCATGGCTAGCCCCCCCCAATCCTGGGTACCCAGTGAAAGTGACAATTTGGGACTCTGAATATATGCACAGTACTGTGATTATTAATGTGTTTAACCTAATTAACCTGATCTCTCCCTTCCTTATTACAGCTCCTTAAATAAATCAGATCTGTTGGTTTTCAGCAAAGTTACACTGACTGAGGTATTCGTTTATGTTAAAGTATTGTACTGTGATTTTTACACTGTATCATCTTGTTTTACAGGGGGTTCCCAGAGTCCACTCGACAGAGCCAGTCCTGGGGTAAGTGTACATTGTGAAGATATTCCTAATGCATTGTACGGGCCACTAGTGGGAAGAAAGGGGGGTTACAGTGTCCCAGAGGGCTGTGGCCAAGTTAGTTTAACTACTGCAAACCCTGACCTCTGGGTGGAGGCACCCGCCATTGGACCTAGGCCCCTCAACCTGATAGTAGTTAAGCAGGCAGGGGTAGTAGCCCTTGGGATAGTGCCACCAAGAGGTTACACCAGCAGTGTAGACAGTTAGCTATGTCCCATGTCTACCACCCCTGGGGTGTGCATTGAAATGGTTTGCTGCACAATGCGCACCCTGCAGTGTGTTACTGCTTACATATTTGACTCATTCTCTTCAAGATGTCATAAAACAATACACGTAGAAAACAATAGTGAGCCGGAGACCATGTAGGATCTGCGGTGTCATTATAGGCAGGTGAACAAATGGGCAGACTAGGTGGGCCAAGAGGTCTTTATCTGCTGTCCAGTTCTATGTTTCTATGTTTTAAAACATATCTGAACAGGAACCATGAAGAGGGAGGGCCGGAAGAGCTTAGAGTAACCATGAAGGGAAATGTAATGCATATCCAGCCTCATCCAATCCAGAATAATAATAATTTCCTTAACTAAAAATCGACAGTGAACAGTTTGGGAATACGGGTTATAATAGGTAGTCGCAGTATTTCTATGCAAGGCTGTAAGTGAGTGTCTTGCATGCAATACACTAATTTTCAAAATTAGCACAGTTGTGGCTTTTAGTCAAGTAGTTTCTTACTGTTCGTTGATTACTGATTACGGTAGCGCTGTTAACTAATAATGCAACAGGACCAGTGCCACTGCATAACAGCAAGCACTGTCATGATGTAGGTCAGATACTGAAAGGATATACACATTTTATTCTTTATTATCTTTCAGTATAAATCATAAAAATACATGTGTGTAATCTGCAGTTCCACTAGACTGGGAATGGGTTTGGGTTGTCATATATCCTCATACAATAGTACTATAGCAGCTGTTACGCTGAAATAGCAAACTGACAAAGAGTGACCTTGATGCTTTGTGCTTTCTTTTGGAAAAACATTACATTTATGCATTGTTTGTTGTACTGCTTTTCAGTTGCATTTCGACTTTATCGAAACATTACATGCACAAATGTTTTAATTCTTTTAAAACCTGCTGACTTCAGAATGTAACAACTGTGGGGGCTTTTGACTTTTTTTTTGTTGTTGTTAACGATGCTGGCATCACCTAATCCATAAGGCAATGTCCTTCCCCCAATCCAATTAATTAATTGGAATTTATACTTTTTCTTGCTTATCTAATTTTATTAAATTGGCATGCCCCAGCTAGCCCAGTCATGCTTCCTCTGGGTGCAACAGTCACAGGACTGATACCTCATAGAGGAGTATGAGGAGCCACAGACTAGCCCCCCCCGGACCCAAGCCTACTTAGCACACTGTCTGTTGTGTGCTATATTTGTTACATGATCCGTAGATACTATGAGTCTCTTTTGTAAGACTCCAATTGCACCTGCTTAAATATTGCACCGTGTATCTATTTGTGTTGTATTCTTATGTCACTTTCTGCTGTTGGTTATAAAAAACATTCATGGAATAATGTTTTCCTGCATCTTTTTGTA
Source organism: Neoceratodus forsteri (assembly GCA_016271365.2). Lineage (NCBI taxonomy): Eukaryota > Metazoa > Chordata > Ceratodontiformes > Ceratodontidae > Neoceratodus > Neoceratodus forsteri. The sequence goes on along the minus strand of CM057455.1, from coordinate 283,073,464 downwards.
ACTTGTTACCTCTGCCTATTACCTTCCTAGCCCCTTCCCATCCCCCAGCTCGCAACTGAAAATGAGTCTCTTGGGCTACGCTTTTTTACCTGGTAAGTAAAATATGTTCACATAAATAAATAATAAATTATTTTGTATTACATAAGTATTTATGGCAGACTATATCATGTGTTGATAGCTTATGGCTGGTATATATTTTTTTTTATTTTCTATGTTTTAATGACACTTTTGTCAGACACAAAAAAAGCAGCACTACCAGCCCATCAGCGCAGAGGTAGCGTTATGGTTTATGGTGCCAGCAACCTAGGTTCAGAAACAGACCTGAATCACTGGAACACCAGCCACTGGAAGGAAGGTGAGCACTGAGTCAGATTTTCCTTTCCTCTGGGGAAGGGGACTCCAGTTCCCTGCAGCCATACCACCCTCTGAGTGACCACAGGGCAGGTGCAGTGGGGGACCACAGATCAGGAGAGGACTTCTCTGACACTGACGGTGGAGCCCGTCATGACATCAGACCAAGACATCCTCGGGAAGAAAGTGAACCGGGAGGAAAAGCATGGGGCCTGGATATAGGATGAACCTGGTGTCTCACAGGCCCCACCCCCACTGGGGCTGGGGACACCGGGGGAAGGGGGCACAGCCCTGAGAGGACCATAAAGAAAATGAATAAAAAATGTGGCGTTATTGGGTTATTACAACAAGAAGTACCATGTCTCATTTTTCTTTCTTTGGGGCACCACACCAACACTGGAGGCACTGCACCTTAAAGTACCCACTAATCTTCACAGACTACATGGCATCTCTGCAGAAGATTCCAGTATGCTAAATGTGAAGGCATGATGTAATGGACAGCATAGTGTCATTAAGACCTTCTGGTGTCTTACCACGCTGGTTACAGGAGTGCACCTCCATGGAGGAATTCAAGAAAAAGTTGAAAACTCATTTGTGGCAAATGGCATTTTCAGATGCTTGACCGTTTTGGATGTTTAAGTAATTTATTCTGCTGAAATTTTTATTCATAGTTATTAATTGATTTTAATAATTGTTGTTAATATGATATGAATTTATTTATATGTGTTATTGGCTTGTGTTTGATGTTGTGGTTTGATATGTTCAGTGCCTTGGTATACTGAAAGGCGCTATATAAATAAACTTATTACTATCGTTAACTGGCAATTATTCATAACAAACTTTGTGACTGTGTAACCGCATCTGGGACTATTGTTGCTGCTGAGGGCAGGGAAAGTAACTCTGCCATTGTACAAGGCCTTGGTCAGGCCCCACCCAGAGTAATGCATGCAGTTCTGGTCTGCTTAATCTAAAAAGGACACTGAGGCAGTTAAGAGGGTTCATTGCAGAGCCAACAGAATGATCAGTGGTATGGGGACAAATGTTAGGTGGAAAGGCTGAAGGCCAACTTGTTTGCCCTAGAGAAAAAGATGGCTGAGAGGGAACATGAGCTTAGTGTTTGGCATACGCAAGCTGACAAGCTCAAACAGACAGAGAGGTCTGATCTGGTGGATCACGGCAGGACCCAGGGTCACACTCTTAAACTCAAGGGTGGTACATTAAAGGAATAGTGCATGACAGAGTGTGTGTCATGCTGGGATAACGCCATGCCTCGGGTGGTTGGGCATGAGGCCGCAGGCTGAGTGCGTCCAATGCCTAAGAAGTGATGTTATCCCAGCATGACACACACCCTGCGGTACATTATTTTTTTTATACAATGGCTAGTCTTTTAAAAGAAGAAAAAAAAATTTAAAAATATTTTTTAAACAGTTTTCTTACTTGATTTTTGTCTGTGGAATTGTATTTATTTTTAAAAAAGTTCCTTTTTCCTGTTATTCTCTAGGTGGAGCTCTGTGGACAGCAGCTGGAGTTTTCTTCTGTTTTGTATCTGCTTGCCTGTGTCACAAGTGATTTCTTCCCCCCGACCTTCAGTGTGTTCTGCTTGGGACTCTTCTGGTACAGTTTTCTGTGGTGCTAAAATATTGTATGTGGACATTTACAAAGTGGGATGGTATTTTAATGCAACAATCACTATTTGGAGCTGCACCCCCATCGCCACCGCTGCTGCAGTCCACCCGCTGCTGCTGCTGTGAGGATGTTCATAAAAGAAGAAGAAACGAGGTAGGGAAGTGGTAGGGAGATTTTTTTTGACTGGTTTTACATGGTGCAAGTTAAAAAAACAAATAACAGACGTTACTGGTTGAAAAGTGAGTGTTATGAAAGGAGCCACACAGTGACTGTTGAAAGACACGCTTGCTCAGCTGCTCGTTCACTCACTGGGTGCACTCGCTCCGCGAACTGAACTGTAATGACCAATTTCACTTTGCAGTTTTTTACATAAGAAATAGAAACATTGGAGATTTGGGGGAATGTGTGAGAGCTGTGACTTTTATTTTGGCTGGTTTCTGTGTTGTGGGAAGGAGGGATTTACAGTGGTGTGAAGCCGATCGGAAATGCAGCTTTTTCTTAGGTGGCATGTGTACTGATTTCTTTTCATGTGATTTGGGTCATGTGTGTTCTGGGACTACATCCGTGATATTATGCTGGGATAACATTACGGGTCCAGTCCCCAGACTGACCAATCAGAGTGCAGGATTCTTTCTTGCTGTTGTATAATTAGGGGTTAACAATAGGGGGCACATGTTCTTCCAGAGGGTGGTGAGCCTATGGAATAGAGACAGTGGACATGAAGCCAGTACAGACATTTAAGGTAAGCCTGGGCAAAATTCAACTTGCCAAGTGGATCCCTGGGTACCCTGGGCAGTGATGTGGGTAGGGAACCCCTATGAGTTGGTTGGTGTTTGCACAGCATACCTATTACATCCCTACTTATGAAATGTGGGGGGGGGGTGGACATGGTGCATCTAGATTTCCTTCTTACCTTATACTACTATGTTATTATGTTCAGCACATTCTCTTTGCTAAATCAGACTCCACTCCCACTATGTTCTAACATCCTAAAAGCTGAGTTTTGATGAGCTGTGCACTCGTGAAAAAAAATATAGCCGGCCTATTGGTGTAGTTGTAGTGCTGCTGCTCATGATGCCAGTCACTTGGGTTCGAGAACAAGCCAGGGTCGAGGACTGTCCAGGGAGGAGGAGGAGGAGGACAGAGTGTCACAGCGGACACCCTCCCCCTCTGGGGAAGCAGGATTGCTTCCTCCACTGCAACACTGCCACCTGGGTGGCCACAGGTGGTAGTGCAGTGAATGCTTTGCAGGGAGGAGGGGATGCTCAACTGGGCTCTGCCCAATGAACACTTGGCTTGCATGTGCTTAGGGGCTGGCACTGACATCCCAAGGGGTGGGACAGAAAAGAGGAAAAGACCTGGTGCATGAAGGAAGGAACTGGCATGCTCAGCCCCACCTCCCTTCGCCATTAGCCCCTCCACCAGAAGCTTCCTGCCCCTACATTCTGGATGGGGCAGGAGATTTTCCTGACAGTGGCCAGGTCATGCTATTGGGGGTAATCCACAGGGCACCAGATGGGGTAAGCACTAGAGATGAGGGAGGACAATTGGAAACCAGGATTGCATTTTTTAAGACTTTATGATCATTCTTTTATAAGAAAGAAAAAACATGCATAGAGTAATTTGTTTATAAGGAACAATGAAGCATTTGTGGCATAGCAAGAGTCGATAAAAAGAATCATTAGCATCCCCTGTAATGTTCTATGTCCCTATGGGGTAGAGTATAATCGCTTGTGGCAATTTTATAAGTCATGCTGCAAGTGACCAGCCCAAGATATATGACAGAGTACGTATTAAATAATCCCACATTGCATTCATTATGCCCTGTCCTTTAAGCAAAAAGGACCATGGTGACATGTAAGTCCTTAGTCGATAGTCCATATCAGATAGCATGGTCTCATCTGTTCCTTAGGGAAAGGAAAGGGAACTTTGTTTAATCAGGAGTAGCACACTAAGCCGGAGCTTGTTTCCAGATGCGACCTGGGAGCACAAGGAAGTTAAGTGACTTGCTCAGGATCACACAGTATGCACCTACGCAGCAGTGGGATTCAAATCCAGCTCTCCAGGTATGCAGTCAGAGCCTTAACCCACTGCGCTATATTGCCTCCTTTCACATATTACTCCCCATGAAGTCTCAACTTTTATTATGTGTGTAACCCCCCGTTCCAGGGGCTTACCTTTCTGCCCCAGCTGGGGCTCCCATTCCCTGGGGTTTTGTTCCACCCCCCCCACTGTATTTTTCTCCTGGTCCTGGTCTCACTGTGTCCCCTGGCATTTCCTGCATGCTCCCTTGGACCCCCACATTGTTTTTAAGAGAGTGAGGTCGAGGGAGCTGTAGCATGGAGCTGCTGGTTTGTTTTGCACCTTTGGGTGCCAGGCAAGCTCCTCACATGCACAGTAGCACATTCTCGAGCAGCCATTTTGGCGGCCTTTGGGGTTGTCTCTCCAGTTGTCCAGGTTCCTTTGGGCAGCAGAAGAGGGACCGGTGACCTAAGCTGGGCAGGAGAGATGACCAGAGGAGCAGGAGAGTGAGTTCCTTGAGTGCCAATCATGCTCAAGGATTGAGGAGCTGCCTCATGAATATTGATGAGGCAGCTCATGAATATTAATGAACACGGATCTGTCCAGCACCTGCAGAGTCTGAATTTCAGCACTAGCGACAAGAAAGCAAAGTAATAAAATTAATAGCATGGCAAGGTGTGACAGGGCTCAGAAGGGGCTACCAAATGATGAGGCACTAAATGAGTAACTGTGCATCTTTTGGCTGCAGAGAAGGAGCAAAGTGGGACACTGAATGGTGTGCAGTGGGACTGTGTGTGTTGCCTAGGGACAGTGCAGAATGGCAGCAGTGACTGAATAAGGGCTGGATGAATGTGTTAAATGATGCAACCACTTAAGAGGGCACATGGGTGGCTACAACTGTGTGGGGAAATATTTACATAAAATTAATGGTTTGGCTGCACAAGGACCCTGAAATTGGGACATTGGCAAAATCTATAGTGGAGCTGTTTTTCAGCCACCGTGTTCTACAGCCATATGATACCATTTAACCAACCACAGGGCCAGGACTTGCCACAGGAGAATTATGGGACTTGTGAAAAGACTTTTGGGGGGAAATACCAGGGAGAATCTAGGCACCAATGTATCAAGGGAGCCTCATACATATTAATTTTCCTTAAAGCGATCCACCAAGATCAGCCCCTGAAACTAATAAATAGGTGCCTTACCACCACAGCATTCCTAAATTGTGCAGATGTCCCAAAATTATGCCGCAGATAAAAAAATTATATCCCTCATTAAATTAATTAAACCAGGTCCCAAGGACTTCCTGGTTGTAAGTGCCACCTCCGCTCCACCCCAGCGCTCCCTAACGTGATGACGAGATGCTAGGGAGAGTGCAGGGGCTCGTTCCATTATAATCAATGGGTGGCAGCTTTACGATCATTTTTAATATTACAATGGCCACTTGGTAATGAAACGTGGACACTGGTTGACTAACAGGGACCTTGTTATAATAGAGCTCACTTCAGTGCTCTCCCTAGCATCTCGTCATCGCATTAGTGAGCGCTGGGGTGGAGTGTAGGTGGCACTTACAACTAGCAAGTCCTTGTTTAATTAATTTTACAAGGGATAAAATTTTTTATCTGTGGCATAATTTTGGGACATCTACACAATTTAGGAATGCTGTGGTGTTAAGGCATCTATTTATTAGGTACAGGGGCAGTACAATATAGCTTGGTGGATCTCTTTAAGGACAAGGGGTCCAACCAATGGGGAGCTGCCAGAAAGCTCCCAAAAAGTACAGAACTTTTAGATTCTGGGTCAGTCTGGGGAGAGTTCCTCCACAGGGAGGGTGGCTCTTGCTCCTGTGAGAGAATGGGGCTGCAAGGCTTGAAGAGGGGCTATCAGCACTCTGTCCCCTGTGGCTGGCAGTGCCTTCCCCATCTAGAGGGAAAGAGAAGTTTGTGCAAGCAGCTTTGCTGGAAAAGGGAGAAAGCTGCGGGTCCCTGAGAGAGGACTGATATGTTGTGAAGATGCACCACAGTGTGTGAGAATCTGAAGCAGCAGAAAGTAACTGGAGGAGAATGTGCAGGCAGCTCTGTGGAGAAGGAGAGCTGCAAGAGTTCTGATGTTGAGGAGAGGTGCACCACAGCAGTGAGATGATTGAGATGAAGGAAAAGGTTGTGTCCTGAGCCTGGAAAAAGGACAAAGGTTGTGTCTTGAGCTTGGAAAAAGACAAAGGTTCTGTCCTGAGCCTGGTAAAAGGACAAAGCTTACATCTGAGCCTGGGAAAAGATGGGTACTTTTGTCTACACCTCATTGGTGAAGAAAGTGGAGGAAAGGAAAAGGAGAAACTGTGAACAGAGAAAGTCTCTTTGGACTGAAGAATTGTGTTGGACATGCATGGTGAGAAAAGAGACTTTTGAACTGTTTGCTGAGACAGAGTTCTGGAATTGTGTCTGTGAGCCAGAGCAAGAATGCAGCTGTGTTAAAGTTGAGAGACTGTGAAAGCAGAAGGATGGACAGGTGCCTTTCGGGGCGTGTACCTCCTGTCTGCTCCTGAGATACAGCAAGGAACAGACTGTTTTGATAAACCTTTAGCCTGGACTTTGTACCCTGGGGTTTGGGATACAGGAAAGGACAAAAACTGCGTTGACTATACACCATAACTGGTAACTGAGAGAAAGAGAAGAAGCGGAGGAATGTGCTGAATGTTCACGCTGACACCGGGGCCAGGTGGGGAACTCACTAACCCCCATCAAGTGAGGTTTGTTGCCTGCAAGGGATCACGGGGCTTGTCCTCAAGTGCACCCGCACTCTGATCCATGGAGGAGCCTGGCCGGGGGGTCACTCCTGGGACTGGGTCCCTTGTAAGTGGCAAGACTTGCACATGTGCCCTGCAACAGGCCGAAGGGGACAAGCTGCAAGATCTGCAAGCAAGCTGAAGATACAAGCTGTAACCTCTGTGCCCCTTCAGATTTCAAACATCGTGCCTGGTTCTGCCCATGCTACTTCCATCAATCCCAGGACTTCAGCAAACTGTGCCATCCAAGGACTGAGTCTGCAGAACTGTGAGTAAACAGCAGGAACTGCCCTGCAACATCCTGGGGACTGTATATAGTTTGTGTTCAAGTATGAACACTGGCATGGGAAGCCAGTATAGCAAGCTGAGAGGAGGGAATGTAAAAAGTTAATTTTAAACCAGAAGCGCGCCAATGCCGGCAACCAGCTGCACCTCAGGTCTGCAACTTTGGGATCTGGGTACCCAACGACAGAATTAGGGGCGTCATTCTGGAGTGGTACCAGTTGGGGTTTCTGGGTTTGGTAACACCTACAGCAGTTAGCTAGCTAGACAGGTGGAGGCTGCATCGAATAAATGTGGATTGGATAATAAAAGGGGAAATGTGATTGTGGGAAAATGCCAGCTCTTTAAAAATGCAAAGCAATCTTAAAAATGTTGCTTAACCTCTATTCCATTTACCCCATCCTAACCCTCCTTGCGTAAATTTATGTATTTATTTATTTAGTTTTTGTTAACTGGGTAGGTACACTAGACAGCATAGCTGCCTATTTTCAAGTACAACCCGGGAGATTACAACAAGTAAGCAAAAATACCTGACGATTGGGTGTTATTGAGCAATACGGACCGCCTAGGGGCGAATGAGGCCCGACCGCAGGCGGAGGACCTTATAGCCCTGGAAGGTCCGGTATTGCCCAATACCGCCCACCCTGGAAGGTATTATTGTGCTTAGAAAATGGGTCACTGTATTATGCATATGTGGAAAAAAAATATGTTTTATTGTTAAAATGCTTAAGAGTTTCATTTATTTTACAATAAAATAGTTCCTCCACCTGTAGTAGAATGGAGTTTTATTTTCTAGTTATGGAGTTTTGTACTGCTTGAGGCTCTGTAATCATGAAATCATGAAAAAAAGTTTGGTGATGGGAAGAAAAAACAGTACGACTGCAGAAACAACAGGTACATTTCTGTGCTTTTCTGCCTTGATTTGTGTATTATGTTTTTTCAGCTGTAGTACTAAGCAGGAATCATACTAAGCAGTTGACGAGGGACGGATGATCTGCGCATGAAGATCTGTGGGATGTCGACCGAGCTGGGAGGTAAAACTAAGCCAGACTAAAGCAGGAAGATTTATTTGCTTTTGATTTGTATTGACCATTCTATCCTCCTCCCCCCCCCTTCTGGAGCTTGATTCCCAACTGAACAGAATGTGGCATGAAGCAGTTACCGTTTTGTTTTTTATGTCAGCTGTTCCGTCTTGCAGTGAGGTAGTGCTCAGTAAGTGCATGTGTGCCAGCGTAAAGATGCAAATGTTGAGGGGAGCAGAATTTTGAAGGGGAAAAATATACAGCAGGGAGGTGGGTGAGATGTATGAGAAATGCTGCTCATGCCACAGAATCAGTTAAAAATTAGTTGTAGTTTTTTTAGCGCTGGGTGTCAGCTTAGTTTGCGGCTTGTTAGCGCAGTCCTTGAACTGAGCAGATTTTCTTTCAATTAGATTTAGCAGTGGCAGTTTTTGTTTATTTCACTTTTTCTAAACTGCATTTGGCAGTTTGTGGTGTCACAGTTTGGGTGGAATGTAGCGAGGATGGTGCCGAAGCGAGCATAATGGGATGATCAGGAGCACAACATAGGGAAAAAAAGGTGATTTCTCTTTTGCTTTACCAGAGGGCAGTTAATGGTGTGTGACATTAACGGAAAAGACAGCTTAAATATTTTCTCGTTTATACACTTTTCAGACTGCCAGTTTAAATCGGGATGGAGGTTCTCTCACCTGCTGAGTGAGGAAAAAATATGGAAGGGTTAACGTTTTGAACATTCCAGTGCCCATTAATAACAGTGAAGAGGTCGGCTGGGGACTGGCGCTTTTAATACCTGAGCTCTATTGTCTGATAGATGCCCACCTTGCCAGGGCTGTCAATCCAATCAGAGCCCAGGAATGTTTAAGACCATTTTCTAAAGGGTACATAGACAATGGTAGATACAAGAAAACATCATGGGACAAGTAGAAGTCAGACATAGTACAGTTATACAAAATTTTCAGCAAATTACAGTACATTTGCAGGAATCTATATGTAGTAACAAAACAGAAATATAAGTGCAAATAACTAACAGTCATAAGTCATACAACTAGTGAGTAAGTGCTAGAAGAGAGGAAATTACAAGATTTTCAGGCAGGTTTGAGAGTAGTAGAGGTTGGAGCCAGTAGGCAACTAGGAGGAACCAGTACAGGAGTGGGTGGATAGAGGACAGGAGCAGGGTTCAGAGCTTAGAAGAGTCATATGAAGCTCTTATTTGAAGCTGTGTGGAGAAGGGGAGATTCTTAGACTCAGCGGAAGGGAGTTCCATAGTTTAGTGGCCCAGCTAAAGAAAGCATTCTCCCTCATTTTGGTTTTACATCTTGGTTGGACAAGAAGGGATTTGTCAGCTGATCTCAGTGGATAGGCAGAGGTCACAGGTTTGAGCAGTAGAGCCAGTTTGTCAGGTATCTGGGAGGAGATTATATTCTTCATAAAACAGTAGGAAGTAAACTGTCGGAAGGCTGAGGGGGTAAACCATCCCTAATAAATTCTGATGTTACTGTTTTTGCAGAAGAACTGACTCAAGAGCCTATTTTAGTGAGCATGTTATTTGAAATGTGAAATGTAAACTGTTTGAAATGTGGAGAGAGTCGAATATTGGTAAGTCCATGTTCTGGGGTAACTGTTGGGGAGGTGGGTTGGTACGACATCCCAGGGGGTTGTACTACAAGTAATCTGATCCACTAAAGCTGTACTCTGGGTGGAGGCACCACCATTTTACTGCAACTTTGGGAAAATACCTCCATATAACAGCTATAGGAAACCAGGCCCCTCAACCTTGGTCGGGCCCACAAGGCTGGGGTAGTGGCCCTCTCCAGGACAGTGCCAGAGAGGGGCTACATGTAAGTTAAAATGTGTAGAAAATTAACATCATTCCCTTCAAGAGGGATGCAGAAACATAGAAACTGATGGGAGATAAGGACCGCTTGACCCATCTAGTCTGCCCATTTTCCCTACCTTCTGCAATACTATTGCAATACTGCCCATCCTACTTGATCTCCGGCTTTTACCCTCTCTTTTCTATTGCTAGGGTTTCCTTGTGCCTATCTCACGCATTCTTGAATTACCGTTTTTGATATTGCTTATACCTCAAGACATTTATTTAAAACTCTCTCTCTTATTTCAAAAGATTCAGTAACATCAGCATCTCAATACTCCCCACCATCCCTCTGAGTAATGCAAAACAGAAACAACTGCACCATAATAAAAAGGCACCAAATTTTAAAGTGCATTAACTAAAATTCTCATATAATTAACTCTACTGTTCAACATTTGAGTACAGCAGTGGGAAAGTATTTCCCACTATAAATGTTGCAAAGTCTTCCATTAATAGTAATAAACTTTGGTCAGAGCCAATATGGCTGTGGAGGGTTTTAGGAGTGGCAAGAGCTTGGAAAACAATATGCAGTGCTTTTGCTGTAGCCATAATACTGCAGCGATTACAGTACTGTGCACATGTGATACTCGCATATGTGTGGTTTGCCCTGTAGTCAGCCCTGCTCAATGTGGCAGTGCTGACATAACTATGTATGCATGATAGTCGTGCATGCACAGTTTAAGTCAACGTCACCATGCTGCACATGGCGGCCGTCACCACTGCAGTTGCGGAATGGAAACACAGTGCACCGAGAAGTGGGTATGTTTATGCAGGCCGTGGAGGGGAAGGGCTGCATAAACAGAATCGCTGGAAACTATGTCAGAGCATTGTGGCAGCACATCAGACAGTGGTCCGGTTAAGTGCTTCCACAGTGCTCTTATACAAATCTGATGATGGTATAACATCCGTGGAGCTTGGACCACGTAGCCGTACAAGTCAAACTCAGGAGGAGTCTATTAACAAACTAGAGATCTGGTCTGGAACTTGCTCGTCATCACAGTCACTTTCTCATTCTTTTCTAAGCAGTAATTTCAGGTAAAGGTGCCTTAACCATATTGATCTCAGTGCTGGTAGACTACTTCTGGTTTTCCCCTGATTGTAGAAGGTGGGGGTACAGTAGTAGCAGTCTTGAAGTGGTAGCTGCCAGTGGTGGCATGCTCTGGAAAAAAGTGGCCCCCATGCTCGTCTGCACATTTTGGAAATGATGCCTTCCTTGTTTTTGCTGTAAAGAAACTGACCCCTTTAAAACAAAAACAAGGCGCCAGTTATGGCCTCTACTCCCTCCCCCCCTTTTCACTTCAAGTGAGGAACGTGAATATGGGTTTGCATCAGATGTACAGTGGCAGCCATAAATGCATAATGTTGTTAAACAGTAATCAACTGTATGTAAAAGCTCTTTTAATGTCTGCTTTCTTAATGATGACAATACCACTCCACCCATTCGTACTCTGCCCCTGGATTTCTGTGCTCCAAGTGCATTATTTTACATTTTTGTGTCTAGGACAAAAAGGCATTTCAAATGAGGGTAGTCACTAATCTAAATTCTTAATAGTTTTTTATGCTTCCTTGCGCATGTGCAAGAAACATCTTGTGGTAGAACAACATTTCAGAGGTGTGTCAGGGACGAGTCCAATGCACAGCAATCTGCAGTGGGCTTGTCCCTGACAGACCAATGAACATGTAACCACACAGTGACACTAGTCACAGTTTCACAGCTGGAAGCCATTCTCTAGTTGAAAGAATGAAGCGCTCCAATGAGAGTGCTTCATTCCTTTCATTCATGCTCTTACTGATCTTACCATTTGTCTTCCAACCCACCCTGCAGATGTCCGGTACCCAGCCATACACTGCATCCCCCTCTCTGTGTGCCATAAGCAGTAAACAGTCCTAGCAGTGAAGAACAAATAAATATAATGTATCCTTCCCCCAACAGATGTCCACATTGAACTTGTTTGTCTCTGTGTGAAGGAGAGTGTGTGTTCTTGTCCCTGAGCTCCTGTCTCTCCGGTGCTTCATCTGTGCCACAATGCCCAGCCTGAGCTTTGCTCTCTGTGATGGTACCCACTGACCCACCCAGCGGATCAGAGTGAGAGTGCTGAGAAGTGAGGCAGCATTGCCTGCAGAGCTGTAGCTTAACCCTGGACTGCGGGGAGAGAGAGACATGGGCTGCAAGAACAAACACTGAGAAGGAGAGGTAGCAGCACCACCCCTCCCCACAAGAGAGCACAGGATCAAAAGAGGTAGTGAGGGGCACCAGTGTCAGGGACAGAGTGGAGAGAGAGCCCCCAAACAGTGACAGCAACATGCTGAGATGTAGCGAGTAAGCGGAATGACTGTGATCACCAGGTGACCGGCTGTCACTATTGCAGCACCACCTTGGCAGTGTGAATTTGGGGGCAGTGCAATGTAGTGACCATAACCATGATGACTGGTACCTCCCAGACCTGCAACTGAACAAGTGTTCATTTCAATGGGTGGCCCTTTCCCTAGCAGTGTCTACTTCCTCCCCCCCCCAACCCCAAGACAGACACAGCAACAGCAACAACCACTTCCAGTGTGACATATGTGTAGGTCCAATCTGTTTCAGTCAGAGATAGTGTTAAGCCCCCCTTAAAACAGAGAAGTGGAGCAGAGTGTACGCCCGAGCTCGGTTGCCATCCATTTTATTACCACTCACTCTTCTAGCACCTTGCTGTCAGTCTGACTCTCTGTTTGTCTTTCTGAAGCCCAGTGGAAGTTGACAGCACATACAGAGAGGCAGAGAATGTGGCAGCAAGAGTGCCATGACTGGGACACAGAGCAGTGCTGCAGTTTTCCTTTCACTGTGGGGGAGCAGAGGTCAGAGAGAAAGACCAGAAGAGACACAGTGTAAAACAAACTTGGTGCCTCTATTCCACCACTGCACAAGAGGAGCACCCAGAAAGAGACAGAGACAAATATGTGGGTCACATATCTGCCCCTTCACATTGACTAGCACAGTGTAGGGTGGGCACTGGATGGGCACCCCTGGGCATTTGCTGCCCCCTACACATCCAGGTCACATCGACACACATAGAACAATCTGCAGTAGCCAGAGACTGATGTAGGTTACTCATCTTCCCCTCCACACCCATCCCACTCCACACAGGTTGGCACAGTGACAAGGTGACCTCCATGTGGGCAGCCCAAGGCAAATAGTAGACTGTAGCCTGGCAGAAGTTGGTGACTGGTGCCCCCTCCACAATCATCCCACCACTGCACATTGGCTGCCCCAGCCCGAGACAAAAATGTGAGTTGCATATTTGCCACACCACACCTGTTTCTATCTAGCCTGGTGGGCTCCAGATGAGTGGAAATGGGGCTGTGGTCCAGATCCACTGGGTGGCCCGAGGCCATTGGCACCCAATACACCATTCCGTATCTCTGCACATGTGAAGCATTTTCTCCTTCCGTTCCAGCTCCTGCACATGATAGCACTCTGTAGGAGCCAATGACAGATGCGGTTCCCACATCTGTCCATCTTCACCCATCTGAGTTCCTTGAAAGCTGGAACTGGCATTGGGTGGGCTCCAGGCAGGTGGCTCTGGGAGAATGATGTCCCATCCCCCCATCCCACTTCCACACAAGGGTAGCACCCTGCAGCAGCCATGGAGAGAGATGCAAGTTGCACATTTGCCCCTTCATATCCATCCCTGCTCCACCAGGGCTAGCATGAAGGTTGAAGTGGGCTTTGGGTGACTGCCACTTCTTTACCCTATGCCACACCTCTACACTTGCAGAATACTCTGCTTCAGCCATACGCTCTCCCAACTAATGTGCTCTGCCCATGAAGAACACTCTGAGGTACTGAGATATAAAAATATAGATCATGTATCTGCCCCTCCACAACTGTTCCCACTCTGCTGGGTGGGTGAGAGGCAGGATACAGAAACTGCTGTTGTGTGACTGGTGCCCCCTCTTGCAATCCCATCTATCAGCCCAATACTTTACAGCAGCCAGAGAAAAGATGTGGGTTGCAAATCTGCACCATCATAAACTGTCCCCATTTCAGTTTCACACACAGGCTGGAATGGGGTCTAGGATGGTGGCCCCTAAGTGATTGTTCCCCCCTCCATCTCACCTCCATACATGGGGAGCACTCCTCCCCCTCCATTACACATTTGCACATAGACAGCACTCCTCCCCCTCCATGTCTTCTTTACATATGGGGAGCAATACTCCTTTTCCAGCCCTCTTCCACATGGTATACATAGTGTCTTATGTAATCATATTTGGACTCAATCCTTGTTGAATTCAACATTGTACGTATTCTGCCGGGGAAGGCCTCTTTGGAGTTCCCATAGTTAGGTTGCAGCATACCAGGGCAGAGCATTCTCGGTGGCCATGCCTACCCTGTGGAACTCCTTTCCTGTCTATTTAAAGGAGGCTCTCTCCATAGAAGCCTGTAAGAAGGGCCTAAAATCTTACCTATTCCAGCAAGCTTTTATTGATTAATTGTTTGATGTTGGTGGGATAGATAGATGCATTTTAAATCTGCTCCTAGTTGAATTTTAGATACATTTTTGGCATATGATTTTATATTGTTGTTTGCTGTTTGTATTGTACAGCACCCAGAGTCCCAGGAAATGGGCACTTTTATAAATACAACATCTATCTATTGTATATACTAATGTAAAGAAAATTGCTTTATTTTAATTTATATTATGTGTCCTTATTTTGTATCTCACACCATGTATTGTCTTTGTCATTCTTTGTACGAGGGACTTCCTTGAAAATGAGCTTGTTCAATGGATGTTATCCCTTCACAATAAACTTGAACATGGAAAGCACTCTTCCCTCCATTCCATCTCCACACATAGGTATCATTGCTCTACCTCCATCCCACCTCCATACATTGTGAGCACTGATCTTCTGATCCCCTCCATGCTTTTCCCACTACATTTCACTTCTCCCACTGCTTTCCACCTCGGCACATAGGAAGCACTCCTCCCCCTCCACTTAACCTCCACACATGGTAAGCTTTTCTTCCTCTTCATATCAGCTCTGTACATGGGGAGCAATCCACCCCTTCATGCCATTGCCTAACATGCGGAGCTCCCCATCCATCCCACTCCCATACATGAGGACACCTCCACACATTTGCATCACTCCTCCTCTACCACCATCCCACCTCTGCATATAGACAGTACTCCTAAATCCATTCCACCTTTGTGCATGGGAGCACTCTGCAACAACCAGAGACAAAGATGTCAGTCAGGCACCTGCCTTTCCCCACCTAATCCCTCCACTCATGATAAGCCCAAGTTAGGTCAGAACATCAGTGGGGTTGAGATGTAATGAGTGGGAGTCCTTGGAGTGGAGTCCTGGGAGATGGCTAGTACCCTTACTACTCCTCTGAATGAGAGAAGTCCCTCCTCAAGTCAATATTTACCTTTTCTCTACTCACCACTTTTCTGTGATTATCTCCTCTTGGCTTGCCTTAATAGTCGCTCCCCTCGATGACAGGACTACAGGCCACTAGGTCATGGGCAGATTTTTCTCAACCTCTCCTGTCTTCTTGACCACACCATCAGTCCAGCCGCACCAGCACAGTCAAGAAGACACCTGCATGTTATCATAGCTCGCCCTGATTTGTTCGCTTTTTTCTGTGGTAGACTATACTTGTTCTCCACAGTTCAACTGAGGCTAGAGAAGAGCAGCACATAGTCCTACTCTAGCACTACTATGGTCAACGACACCAACTTGCTCAGCACTGTACAGATGATGCAGCCAGCAGTATGCTACTAGTCTGTCTCCAGGCTTCACCTGCTTTCTCTGTTGATGATGTCTTTATCTCCTAGTCATCAATGGTCCTGCATACACATTGTGTTGCAGCTAGCTCCAGCTACTATGGAGACTGTTGAGACACTAAATGTTTTAGCAGCTGAGCCTGACGTCTTGAAAAAAAATACAGGTATTTGTACTTCTGAGATAATTTGGGGAGGGTTGAGCACTTGAGCACCTCTGCCTATGCCTATGCAATCTATAACAGTCTGGGACATGCAGTCCCACTTAGCAGTCCTCCCAGCCCACTGGCCCCTGCCTGCCCTAGTACACAAATGAACACCAACATCTACCTCCTACTTCCTTTTGTACAGTGAGATCCGCCTCATGTGTCCTGTAAGGTAGTAGAACTGGGGTCTAGGCTGTAGTGACCTGTTGTTGTGTTGAGCTTGAGCTGCCTGATACAACAGACAGCTAAACTGAGTTCCCTATTCCCATAGATGAGGGCTGCTGCACAGATGATTGCATGCACCAGCACCAGTAGGGATTAAAACAAGAGCTGAACTATGGCAGGCAGCTCATCACCTCCTCTCCTACACTGACTGCTTGCAGCACTTGCCCAGTTCCCTTCTGCTACCATGACAGCAGTTTTGAAGCTCCTTAATTTTGAGTTAGAGCAGAGCCAGGCATTACTGTGTCTGGGTCCGAAGGTTTGAAGACTGTTTCGTGAAAATGTGTGAATTTAGCTTTAAACTTTATTCATCCATAGTTGTCGTTTCTTGGAATTTACTTAAGAGTACTAAAATATATTTATGTAGACTCGGTTATTTATTTATTTAATTTACCTAATGTATTTGGTTAGACTTGGTTTACTTAGTTAATGTAATTTATTTAATGCTCTAGATATGGCTAAAGACTTCCTACAAATCGTAGAAGGGGTATCCTACACACTGATCCAAGAGTTGGTATAGACCACGGAAACCCGCTACCTTTGATGATGTTTCTTGGAGAAAGTAGTTGATGCTAAAGGAAAGTATGTAGTCAAACACTGTAAAGTACAAAATGGTGTGGAACTGCCTGAACGTTATCTGGCAGCCATGGGTATCATTATACTTCATAAGAACTTCACTTGCATAAGAGTTCTGGAAACTTGCAGCTGATGAATCTTCAAAAGACATTGTAAAGAGTTATCCAGCAAACGGTTTTCACTCCAAGTTCATAGTGCTCTCTGTGAATTGGCAGCATCTACACTGGTATATTCCCAATGAATGTATATTTTGCAAATCATACAAGAAAAGGAACTTATGGGTCATAGAGACTTTTGAATATCCTAATATGGTAATTTTATGGGCAGGACAGAACAAAAATGCGTAAAAGAAATGGACAACGACAATGGATATGATGGTACAGTATCAATCTCATAGCCAAAGAAGTTAAGTACCAACAGCTAAGAACAAGTATGTAAAAAGGCAAAATGAATAAAGGGTACAGGTTTAAATGAATAGCCGTTGAGGGACATTACTAGACTGTCTTTCCAGACTTGTTGGTATGTGCAGTATCATTGCATGAACAAGAAGAATCATTGGTCTTCTACACAAAAGGTACATGGATATTCTTATGGAGTGTAGGGCGGAACAAATTATGACCCCCAGAGCTTGCAGTCAAACTGGAGATTTCTGGGATGGTATCATTTGATACCGCAAGAGAAAAGAAAATCATCACTCAAGTAAACAGCCTGATTGAGAGAAGCAGTTCAACACATAAGAGATTCCAAATAGCCTCATAATAAAACCAAAGTTAAAGTTGAAGACCTGATAAAAGAAAATGTAAATTGCTTGCTGTTTTGGGATATCTTACATCCTGTACTCAGGGTTCACTGGGAAGGGGGCAGGAATGACAGGAGAGGGTAGTTTAATCTATTGCAGATGATATATTGTTTGCAGTGTCAAAGGAATAATAAACCACAAAACACCTCTTGTTGGGCATTGGTATTAACCATGGTAGGCAGAAGAAAGTTTTAACTATTTGAATAGTTTTTGGTCAATGTAGCTACCATGTTGTGAGGAATCAAAACTGCAGTCGAACTAATATAGAGAGAAGAATATGGCTAACTAGAGGATTGTTATACAACCAGGTTTAGCTACTGCTTTGTTTTAATAATTTATGATGAGATGGTACACTTGACGGTCAGACACTGTGGGTATAGTATACCAAACATACCATCCAGTATTGAGGAGATAATTGTACCAAAGAAAGGTCTGCAGTCATGACAGGAACACACATGATGATCATGCCATGTAGAAATGAAACATACACACTAGAAACAAACACAGATAAGCAAGATTAGAAGTTGATGCCTATGACCAAGAGGGCTCTCTTTAACATCAAAGAGCAATGATGCAGAACATCAAAGATGTAGGCTGAAGATTTAATAAGACTATTTGCCAAGGGTAAGAAGTAGATATTGCAGTAGTGGCATGGTGAGGAATGACACTGTACCCAGGTGTATCTTGAAGTCTTTAGAGGAAAGAGTCTAGATATTGGCAAGAAAGAGATCTGACTATATGTGTCTGAAACCAAAATAAGACTATCAATATAAGGTGACAGAGTCCAAAACCTCATGTAAGCTAAGAGAAGGGACGTTGCTGGATGATATCTTTGCAGGGTAGCTGGTATCTAATGTGGCAGATGGAATGCCTGTTTGTAGATGACCTGCCACAGCAGATCATATCACATGGACCCTATAGGAAGACCTTTACAAGACTTGATGGGTGACACTATGAATACTGATATCAAGGTTATCGGTGAATGCCAGACTATATGCCTATTACTATGACTTGGCTATAGCAAAACCTGCGCTACAAATCAGTCCACAAAGCTCCGGAACATGACAGACTTTCATATGTTTTGTACCATTCATATAAGATTTATATTTCAAAGGTCTTGATACCTCCTGAATTGTTCTGGTGAGACCACATTCTTTTGAAAGTGGTGTATTGGCATTGGATCCTTGAATGGACTTCTTGAAGGAATATTTTTCAACTGGCAAAGAGACTTACCCGATGTTATCAGCAGCATTCAGAATTGAAACTGCAGTGTTTATACAATATAAAGGTTTGTCAGATTTTCCAGTCTCAAACCATCTGCAGCTACTTAATGACCTTCCTCAGTAGGCCTAGAATAGCTGAGTTCAAGAATTCTGAAGCATATGGAAGATTCCTTAGATTCCATTAAACTATGGTGAGTATGGCGAATTGCTTAATTTTGTTGCAGTACTGCAGTTTGGTAGAGCTGTACCAATTTTCTGCCGCTCCATTAGGACAAATGACTTGTCTCTTGTGTTAAGCTTGAGAAGATATCTCTTTATTTCACAACTGGGCACTGCGCCAAGTGATGACCTTGTACTTATGAATTTGTAAACATGGATGAGAGCCCCAGCCCAGACAAAATGTGCGGCTTTGCCACACCACACCTGTTTTACCAGCCTGGTGGGCTCCAGATGAGTGGAAATGGGGCTGGTCCAGATCCACTGGTGGCCCGAGGCCATTGACAATACACCATTCCGTGTCTGCACATGTGAGGCATTTCTCCTTCCGCTCCAGCTCCCACATGATGAGCTGTGGGAGCCAAGACAGATGCGGTCACATCTGTCCATCTTCACCCATCTGAGTTCTGAAAGCTGAATGGCATTGGGTGGGCTCAGGCAGGCTCTGGGAGAATGATGTCCCATCCCATCCACTTCCACACAAGGGTAGCACCTGGCAGCCATGGAGAGATGCAAGTTGCACATTTGCCCCTTCATATCCATCCCTGCTCCACCAGGGGCTAAGACATGAAAGGTTGAAGTGGCTGGGTGACTGCCACTTTACCCTATGCCACCTCACACTGCAGAATACTCTGCTTCAGCCATACGCCTCCCAAATTATTGCTCTGCCCATGAAGAATACCTGAGTACTGAGATATAAAATATAGATCGTATCTGCCCTCACAACTGTTCCCACCTGCTGGTGTGGGGGGCAGGATACAGAGGTGCTGTTGTGTGACTGGTGCCCCTCTTGCAATCCCATCTATCAGCCCAATACTTTACAGCAGCCAGAGAAAAGATGTGGGTTGCGTCTGCACCATCATAAACTGTCCCATTTCAGTTTCACACATGGCTGGAATTGGGGTCTGGATGGTGGCCCCTAAGGATTGTCTCTCCATTCCCCCCTCCACATGTGGAGCACTCCTCCCTCCATTACACATTGCACATAGACAGTCCCTCCCTCATGTCTTTTACATGGGGGGCAATACCTTCTCCAGCCCTTCCACATGGTATACATAGTGTCTTATGTAATCATGTTGGACTCAATCCTGTTGAATTCAACATTGTATATTCTGCGGGAAGGCCTCTTTGTTCCCATGGTTAGGTTGCAACCACCGGGAGAGCTTTCGGTGGCCATGCCCACCTGGAACCCTTTCCTGTCTATTAAAGGAGGCTCTCCATAGAAGCCTGTGAAGGGCCTAAATTTACTCGTTAGCAAGCTTTATTGATTAATTGTTTGATGTTGGTGGATAGATAGATGCATTTAATCTGGTTCTAGTTGAATTTTAGATACATTTTTATATGATTTTATATTTTTGTTTGCTGTTTGTGTTGTGCACACCCAAGTCCCAGAAATGGGCACTTTTATAAATACAATATCTATCTATTGTATATACTAACAAAGAAAATTGTTTATTTAATTTATATTATGTGTCCTATTTTGTATCTCACACCGTATTGTCTTTGTCATTCTTTTACGAGGGACTTTGAAAATGGCTTGTTCAATGGATGTTATCCCTCACAATAAACTTGAACATGAGCTCCTTCCATTCCATCTCCACACATAGGGTATTGTTGCTCTACCTCCATCCCCTTCATACATTGTGAGCACTGATCTCTGCTCCTCCATGCTTTCCCACTACATTTCACTTCTCCCTGCTTTCCACCTCGCAATAGAAGCACCTCCTCCACTTAACCTCCACACATGTAGCTTTCTCCTCTTCATATCGGCTCTGTACATGGGGAGCAATCCACCCTCATGCGTGCTCAGCATGGAGCTCCCATCCATCCACTCCCATACAGGGGACACCTCCACACATTTGATCACTCACTCTCTACTACCATCACCTCTGCATATGGGCAGGCCTCCTAAATCCATTCCACCTTTGTGCATGGAGCACTCTCACAGCCAACCAGAGACAAAGATGTCAGTCAGGCACCTGCCTTTCCCCACCTAATCCTACTCCACATGATAAGCTCCAAGTTAGGCAGAACATCAGTGGGGTTGAGATGTAATGAGTGGGAGTCCTGGGAGTGGGAGTCCTGGGAGATGGTGCTAATACCCCTCACCACCTCTCTGAATGAGAGAAGTCCCCTCCCTCAAGTCAATATTTACTCTTTTCTCTACTCACCACTTTTCTGCTGATTATCCTCCTATTGGCTTGCCTTAACAGTCGCTCCCCTCCCATGACAGGACTACAGGCCACTAGGCATGGGCAGATTTTTTCTCAACCTCTCCTGTCTTCTCTTTGGACCACACCATCAGTCCAGCCAGCATCCAGCACAGTCAAGAAGACACTCCGCATGTTACTCACAGCTCGGCCCTGGACGGGTCTGTTCTTTCTGTGGTAGACCATACTTCAGGTTCTCCCACAGTTCAACTGAGGCTAGAGAAGAGCAGCACATAGTCCTACTCTAGCACCACGACAGTCAACGGGACACCACAACTTGCTCAGCACTGTACAGATGATGCAGCACAGCAGTATGCTCACTAGTCTGTCTCTCCAGGCTTCACCCGTTTTCTCTGTTGATGATGTCTTTATCTCCCCTAGTCATCAATGGTCCCGTGCATACACATTGTGTTGCAGCTAGCTCCAGCCACTATGGAGACTGCTGAGACACCAAATGTTTTAGCAGCTGAGCCTGAGTCAACCTGAAAATAAAATACAGGTATTTGAAAATTTCTGAGATAATTTGGGGGGAGGTGTTTGAGACCTCTGAGCACCCCTGCCTATGCCCATGCAATCCACAACAGTTCAGATACATGCAGTCCTTACACTTAAAGGCACTCCTCCCAGCCAACCTAGGCCCCCTGCCTGCCCCAGTACACAAATGAACACCAACATCTACCCCTCCCACTTCCTTTGCAAGCAGTGAGGATCCCTCGCTCTCAAGCAGTAAGTCCTGTACAAGTAGTAGAACTGGGGGTCCAGGCTGCAGTCAGACCTGTTGCTGTAATGGAGCTTGAGCCTGCCTGACTACAACAGGACAGCTAAACTGAGTTCCCTTATTCCCTACAGATGGAGGGCTGCTGCACAGATGATTGCTATAGCCACTCAGGCACCAGCAGGGATTTAAAACAAGAGCTGAACTATGGCAGGCAGCCTGCCATCCACCTCCTCCTCCTACACTGACTGCTTGCAGCACTTGCCCAGCTCCTTCACTGCTACCAGTGGACAGCAGTGTCGGTGAAGCTCCCCACATTGGAGTTAGAGCAGGAGCCAGGTGCATTTATCAGTGTGTCTGGGTCCGAAAGGTTTGAAGACTGTTTCTCATGTGAAAAAATGTGTAGAATTTAGCTTTACAACTCTTATTCATCCATAGTTGTACGTTTTCTTGGGAATTTCACTTTCTTAAGAGTAACTAAAAGTTTTACATTTATGTAATAGACTCGGTTTACTTATTTATTTAATTTACCTAATGTATTTAATAGACTTGGTTTACTTAGTTATTAATGTAATTTATTTAATGTTTCAGATATGGCTAGCAAGACTTCTCACAAACCGCAGAAGTGATGCATCCTACACACTGATCCAAGAGTTAGCATAGACCACGGAAACCCGCTACCTTTTGATGATGCTCATTGGGAGAAAGTAGTTGATGCAAAGGAAAGGCGTTATAATTCAAACACTGTCAAAGTACAAAATGGTGTGTGTTGAACTGCCTGAACGTTACTCCAGCAGCCATGGGTATCATTATATCTGCTATAAGAACTTCACTGCATATAAGAGTTCTGGTAAACTTGCAGCTGATGAAACTCTAAAAAAAGACATTGTAAAGAGTTATCCAGCAAAACTGCTTCACTCCCAAGTTCATAGTGCTCTCTGTGAATTGGCAGCATCTACATCAGGCATATTCCCAAATGAATGTATATTTTGCAAATCATACAAGAAAAGGAATCCTAAGTGGTCATAGGAGACTTTTGAATATCCTACAACATGTGTACCTTATGGGGCAGCAGACAGAACAAAAAATGCGGCAAAAGAAATGGACAATCGACAAATGGATATGATGGTAGGCAGTATCAATCTCATAGCCAAAGAAGCGAAGTACCACAACAGCTGTAAGAACAAGTATGTAAAAAAAGGCAAAATGAATAAAGGGCACAGGTACAAAAAGTGAATACAGTCAGTTGAGGGACATTCACCAGACTGCCTTTTCCAGACTTGTTAAGTATGTGCAGTGCATCATTGTTAATGGAATGCAAGAAGAATCATTGCTATCTCTACACAAAAGGTACATGGACATTCTTATGGAGTGTAGTGGGCGTGAAACAAATTATGACCCCCAGAGCTTGCAGTCAAAACTGGCAGATCACTTCAAGGATGGTATCATATTTGATACCAAAAGTAGAAAAGCAGTACAATCATCAGGTCTGCTATAAACAGCCTGACTGGAGAGAAGCACAAGCAGCTCAACACATAAGAGATTCCTAAAGGTACAGCCTCATAATAAAACCAAAGTTAAAGTTGAAGACCTGATAAAAGAAAATGTAAAACTGCCACCCGTTCTTCAGACATTCCTACATCCTGTACTCATGGGTTCATCAGAAGTGGGCAGTGAATGACAGGAGAGGGTAGTTCAATCTATTGCAGATGACATAGTGTTTGCAGTGTCAAAGGGAATAATCAAACCACAAAAACACCTCTTGTTGGGCATTGGTATTAAATCCATGGTAGGCAGTAAGAAAGTTTTAACTATTTTGAACAGGTTTGGTCACTGTGTCAGCTACTCATGTTGTGGAGGAACTCAAAACTGCAGTCGCAAATCCAATATATAGTAGTAGAGAAGAATATGGCTACAATTCAGATGGATTGTAGCAACCAGGTTTAGCCACTGCTTTGGCTTTCAACAATTATGATGAGATGGCAGACACTTGCCGGTCATGACACTGTGGGTATAGCATACCAAAACATACCATCCAGTATTGAGGAGACAACTGTACCCAAAGAAAGGTCTGAAGAAGCTATGACAGGAACACACATGGATGACCAAGTGCCAGCGAGAAATGAAACACACACACACTAGAAACAAACACAGATAAGCAAAGATTAGAAGTTGATGCCCATGACCAAGCAGGGCCATCTTTAACATCAAAGAGCAAATGATGCAGAACATCAAAGATGAAGGCTGAAGATTTTAATGAAGACTATTTGCCAAGTGTAAAGAAGCAGATATTGCAGCCAGTGGCATGACAGGAACAAGACACTGTACCCAGGTGCATTCAAATGTCTCAGAGGAAAAGAGTTCTAGATATTGGCAAGAAAGACATTCGACTATATGTGTCTGGAAACCAAAAATAAGACTATCAATATAAGGTGACAGAAACCAAAAAACCTCATGCAAGCTAAGAGAAGGGACGTTGCCTGATGATATCTTGTGCAAGTGTAGCTGCTACTCCAATGTGGCACAGATGGAATGCCCTTGTTTCTGTAGATGACCTGCCCACAGCAGATCATATCATACATGGACCCTATAGGAAGACCTCTTACAAGACTTGATGTGGTACAAGACACCATGAATACTGATATCAAGGTTATCGATGAATGCCAGGACTATATGCCTATTACTTATGACTTGGCTATAGCAAAACCTGCGCTACAAATTCAGTCCACAAAGTCTCCGGGAACATGACAGACTTTTCATATGTTTTGTACCATTCCATATAAGATTTACATATTTCAAAGGTCTTGGATACCTCCTGAATGGTTCTGGTGGAGACCACATTCTTGTTGAAAGTGGTGTATTGGCATTGGGATCCCTGAATGGACTTCTTCAAGGAACATTTTTCAATCGGGCAAAGAGACTTCACCCGATGCTATCAGCAGCATTCAGAATTAAAACTTGCAGTGCTTTATACAATATAAAGGTTTGTCAGACTTTCCAGTCTCAAACCATCTGCAGCAGCTACTTAATGACCTTCCTCAATGGTGGGCCTAGAGAATACAGCTGAGTTCAAGAAATTCATGGAAGCATATGAAACATTCTAGATTCCACAAACCATGGTGAGCATGGCGCAACTGCCCAATTTTGGCTGCAGTACTGCAGTTTGGTAGAGCTGTACCAACTCTTCTGCCGTTCCATTAGGACAAATGACTTGTCTCTCTTTGTATAAAGCTTGGAGAAGATGACATCTCTTTATTTCACAACTGGGCACTACAACTATGCCAAGTGGATGACCCTGTACTTTATGAATTTGCTAAACATGGATGAGACCCACCCTGGACTAAGGAAAAAAACTGAGAATGGAGCATTAACCATTGCAAGATCAAAGAGAGGGTTTAACAGAAATAAAGTAGACTTGACCTTGGAACAGACAATTAATGCCAATGCTGCATCAAGACTAACCAAGATTTCTTCTTTGACACAGAAGACGCAAGGAGGAGGTGGAACATTTTGCAGTCAGTTTGAAGTAAAATTGTTGGAAGTCTTGGGGAAAAAGTTGGTCTTGTCAGCCATGAAGAAGCCAGCCTAGAGCTGAAGAGTTTTAGAGTTAAACAAGATTCAAGGGATCTAAATAAGCTGTTGAATGCAATAGACTCCTCCATGAATCCATTCTGGAATGTGTTTGAGGACAGCAATCTTTATTCAATAGGTAGTGGAAAAGCAGTATCACAGGAGGCAGCAAATGAAGTGTTACAGGTTACTGAGATAGGTACTCAGATGTATCATGTGTTTAGAGATGAATGCATTATTAAAGGCAGTAGGTTCAAGGAACCCATCAAAAGATACAAGTTGAAGAACTTTGCACAGGATGCAATGAAGTTGAAGATTAAGAACAAGGACAAGAAACTCATCGAGTTGAAAGGAACTCGAAACCTCTTTGGATGCTTGCTATATCTAGCTGCGACTTCAACAGCTGAACTTATGATGGTGTCTGCCTACCCACTAACCCCGGTATCCCTCTCCTTAGAAAACATTGATGGATCAATGAACATAACAATGAAGTCAACACTGCTGAAGAAACTTGAGACCAGAGTCCAAAATAACCACCCTGATGCTGTAAATGCCATTGTGGTTGATGTCATGTTCTTGATCAGAAGTCTTACAAACCTGCCACCAACATTCCACAGTGTGGAAAAACTATCCTGTCTCTTGTTTGATGTACTTCCACAAATGAAGTCCACCTTGTCAGCGACTGTTACAAGTCACCATCGATCAAAGGTCTTGAACAAGAGAAGAGAGGAAAGCATAGCATCACTCCACTCTCCTATCTCATAACTCGTCCTGACCAAAGCTGACCAAAAGACTTTGCTGGATCCCTGTCTTCATCTTCATTCAAGATGGCACTCCTAGGTTTTCTAGCTACAGCACAGAATTTTGATGTGTACTGTGAAGTTCTAGGTAATAAAAAGCTCATGTATGCAGTAGAAGAAACTTGTTACTCATACAAAGTGGAACTGGACATATGCTCAGACTAGAGGCAACAGTACACTGGTTTAGCCATCTGCTGCATTATTGTTAACACCTGTATGCTTGTTGAACTCTACTCTGGTCTCCACGAGTTTCCCGTTGGTGGCAGCTTTGGGAAGTGGAGGAGGGGTGACTTCAATAAAAAGTCTGCATTTCCATACAGCGGCAGTGGCTAAGTGGGACGGCAAAGTGGAGCGAGGAGTCTGACCGGAGTGTGGCAGGCTCTGTGGCTGGACTGTTCAATCCATCTGTGAACTGCAATTCTGGCATATATTGTCTGCTGCTTGTGAGTGAACATAGAATGTTGTAGTCTTGTCTGAATTACCCCCCTCCCTCCCATCTTGCGAGACTGAGTAACGTTTATCTGCCTTAAAGTCATTTTGAACTGCTGTATGGATTGTTGTGTGTGCTGCAATAACTAAATCAATCTCTGTTGAGCCTGCATTTGGAAGTATTTGCTGTTGCGAACCCAATCTGCTCAAAGTATCGTGGGCGGAGACCCGAGAAAGCTTTAGTTGCTAGGCAACAATACACCGGTTTAGCCGTCTGCTGCATTATTGTTAACACCTGTATACTTATTGAACTCTACTCTGGTCTCCACAAGTTTCTTGTTGGTGGCAGCTTTGGGAAGTGGAGGAGAGGTGACTTCAATAAAAAGTCTGCATTTCCATACAGCGGCAGCATCAAAGCGGCAGCGGCTAAGTGGGATGGCAAAGTGGAGCGAGGAGTCTGACCGGAGTCAGACCAGGGAAGGACCGGGCCATTAAATTCTGTAGCACTTTGTTTAGATTTATTATATATTGGGTTTGTATTTATAGTGTTATTATGACTAACAGAGGATAATACTGTGTGTAGCATATATAGCTTGTGTTCTGTGTACTAATGGGCTATTTTGTCCCACATGTGATAATAGTGATTTTAGAACTTATGAAAATAATCAGACAAATGAGACTGAGACTCAGCAATATGATTTTGTTTTTAATTATAGTTACTTATTTGGGGTAAAGGTTAAATATATGAGCTATAATCTGGGGTACAGTGTTAGGAAATATAAGATAAGGAAATGTGTTCTGCTTGTTTGCGTAAGGACCTGGTTATATCGTTTACTTTTACTAATTCGATCTGGTAATGTTGAAAGTAATCCTGGTCCTTTAGCAAATTATATGGCAGACAGTGATTATTTTTTGCAATGTTCTCAAGGTCTTAAAATAATGCACTTTAATGTTCTGAGCTTATTATCTAAATTTCATGAGATGGAGTCGTGGATTAGCTTATATGACCCGGATATCTTAGCACTGACCGAAACTTGGTTAACCTCAACTGTTTTGGAAACTGAATTATGTATATCTGCTTATAGATTGTTTAGAAAAGATCATATTACTGGTAGAGGGGGAGGGGTTTTGTTCTACGTTAAGGAAAATTTAGTGGTAAATGAGATTAGTATTTTTAATGGTAATCTGGACTACTGTGAACATATCACCATTCAGTTAACATTGGGTCTTGTTAAGAAACTAACTATCTGTTGTGTATACCTTCCACCTAGTGGTAGTAAATTAGGTTTACAGGAATTTGTAAATAAATTAAATAATAGGTCTTTTGGAGAGTTAATGGTATTGGGGGATTTCAATTTAAATTGGATGGGTTCTGGTATAACAAAGTTAAATACTGTTTTGTTTCATTCTGGTTTACAACAAATGATCACTTTGCCTACTTGACATAATAATAGATCTGGAAATCATACATTTTTGGATTGGATATTAACAAATAGGCCTATTAATGTGATAAAATGTGGTTTGATTTCTGATGCTTTAAGTGATCATCACCCAATATTTTGTATATGGAACCATGGGGGATTGAAGAAGCCTAAGCCAATTATAAGAATTTCAAGATCTTTTACTAAATTTGATGTACACTTATTTTGCACACAGTTGGGTAAAATAGATTGGTCTTATATACATTCCATTTCTGATGTAGATTCTGCTTTGGATTTTTTTATTAATGAGTTTACATGCGTTCTGGATCAGTTTTCCCCCTTGTTAAAAGAAGGGTTCGAGGGAAAACTCATGGGTGGTTAACATCTTCTTTGATCAAACTTATGAGACAACGAGATAAGGCTTAGAAAATGTATAAAACTAATCATTCTGTTTCCAGTTATCATGTTTACAGGACTTTAAGGAATCAATGTAAGGCCCAGAAAAGGAAGGCTAAAACAGATTTTATTTGTCATAAGCAATATGAAGGATTGTCTAATACCACTACTTTTTGGAAAACAATTAATACTCTAATAAAGCCTAATGCCTGTCAGTCAGGTTCAATGAAGCTGAATTGTGATTTTTGACTTATCCATTGAGAATAGCTAATGAGTTTAACTAAAAATTGACTGCATTATTTAATTCTTATGGTGACCAGTCTGAGGTGAATCATTTAGGAAAGACCGGTGGTCTTATAGATAACCACAAATTTTATTTAAGGATTACTACTCCAAAAGAGGTTGAGAGGTTGTTACGGTGTATTAAAAGGGACAGTTCAGCTGGTTCTGACGGTTTATGTCCTAGTTTACTGGCAGGCGCTGCTTCAGTTTTAGCATTTCCGATTAGTGTTATTTTTAATTTGTCTTTTGTGACAGGTACTATACCTGATATATGGAAACATTCTTTAGTAACTCCTATTCTTAAGTCTGGTTCATACCAGGAATTTGGTAAGTATAGACCCATTTCTATTTTGTCTGCCCTAGCTAAAGTTCAGGAAAGAATAGTTTACAATCAGTTGATTGGGTATGTGGATTGCTTGGGATTACTGTCTCAGAATCAACATGGCTTCCGAAAAGGAAGGAGTACTGAGACTGCCTTGGTCGAGTTCACGAACACGGTACTTGATGGCATTGATAAAGGGTGCCTGACAGGTGCCGTGTTCGTGGACTTGACCAAGGCATTCGATTCAGTAAATCATCAGTTGTTGGTTTCTAGACTTGAGTCCTTGGGAGCTGGAGAGTCTTTTCTGGACTGGACGAGGGATTACCTAACCAATAGGTTTCAAAGGGTTAGGTATAGAGGTGCCGATCTGATTCTGTATTGGTAAAGTGTGGGGTCCACAGGCCCATTTTGGGCCACTCTTGTTTTCCTTATTTTTTGATCAACCAGTAAGTGTGACTAATAATGCTTTTTTAACTCTTCATGCAGATGATGCAGTAATTTATATGCAGGGTTCGTCTGTTGGAGACCTAGGTGTTTCCTTAACAGAGGAAATGTGTAATTTTCAGTCTTCACTTATGGCTTCTAAGTTAGTCTTAAACAGATCAAAAACAAAGGTGATGGTTTTTGGAACCTCTACTAGATTAAGATCTGAGGTTAACAAATTGGAACTTAAATCTCTTGATGGAGTATTGTTTGATCATGTTGATACGTTTCAATACCTTGGGGTACTATTAGATTCACACTTAAGTTATGAACCTCACTTTTTGAGGGTTACCTCAAGAATACATTGTAGATTGGCTCCTTTGTATAGAATTCATTCATTTCTTATTCCTGAGTCTAGGCTAGCTATTTCTAAACACTGTTTAGCTCCCATTGTGAACTACGCAGCTATAATTACTGACACTGCTTCTGTGACAGTGATCTCAAAGAAATCCACTTTACTTCATCTGATAGCTAAGTTTGTTTCAAACTGTCCTAAATTATCTCATCATTACGTGATTTTGAAAGAAATGGGCTGGTTACCGGTTTCATTAAATTTTCAATATTGTGTAGCTAAGTTTATACATAGAATTGTGAATTCTGGGATTCCACAAAATATTTGTAAACTGTTGAGACCGTATAATGACGGTTATTATTCTAGACATAGGTCAGATAGTAGGTTTTTTGAGATTCCATTCATGAAAACTAAATGTGGACAGATATATTTTGCTTACATTGCTCCATTTATTTGGAATAAAATTCCTTATGACATTAGGCAGTTATGTTCTGCTAAAAAGTGTGTTGATGCACTGAGGATGTACTTTGAATCCCAATTTGACTGTAAATGTTTTTTATGAATCAATTTTTGTAACAAAGACATTTTATGTCTGCAATTGTTGTATTGTATATGTATGTTTTATTATGTTTTATACTGTCTGTATGTAATATATGTGGGTCGCACCTGTAAAATGAACTTGTTTCCAGTGTGCTTACCCGTTAAGTGAATAAACAAACAAACAAACAAACAAGAGTGCAAGGCCCTAATAAGCAAACACATAGAAGCAGACACAAGAATCATGCAATGCATATACTACATTTGCAGTCAAAATGAGGGTGAAGATGTGCATGTAGTGGTCAGGGCAGATGATACTGATATTCTGGTCATTCTGCTGTATCATGCAAGTTTAAATGATAATCTCAAAGTGCACATGGACGTTGGCCATTCAGGGAATAACACAAGAAGATTCATAGATGTATCCCACTTGTCAGCAGAGTTAGGCAGGCCTGTGTGTGCAGCTCTACCAGGTCTCCATGCACTGGGGCCTGATGGGATTCACCCAAGAATTCTAAAAGAACTAAGGGAAGAACTAGTAACACCACTGTCTACCCTTTTTAATAAATCATGGGAGGATGGTGTAGTATCTGAGAACTGGAGGAGGGTGTATGCGATTCCCCTTCACAAAAGTGGGAGCAAGACAGAGGCAGGAAACTACAGACCTGTCAGTTTGACCTCAGTGGTAGGGAAAATGATGGAATCACTTCTGAAGGAAAGAATTGTTGCGTACCTAGAGGCCAGTGGGCCACAGGACCCAAGGCAGCATGGATTCACAACAGGAAGGTCATGTCAGACGAATCTAACTGACTTCTTTGACTGGGTAACCAAAGTAGTAGACCAGGGAGGGGCTGTGGACATGGCCTACCTAGACTTTAGCAAGGCATTTGACACAGTCCCACACAAAAGATTAATAAACAAATTAGCCAGCCTGGGAGTGGGTCCAAGAGTGATAGCCTGGGTAAAACACTGGCTGGACAACAGGACACAGCTGGTAATAGTAAATGGAGTCCACAGTGAAGAAAGGGGGGTTACTAGTGGGGTACCGCAGGGTTCAGTACTGGGATCGGTCCTTTTTAATGTCTTTATAAGTTACATTGCAGAGGGAACAGAAGGGAAAGCATGTCTCTTTGCAGATGACACAAAGATCTGCAACAGGGTTGATACACAAGGTGGGGTGGAAAGGATGAAAAGGGGCTTGGCAAGGTTGAAGGAATGGTCAAATGTGTGGCAGCTTAGATTCAATGCAAAGAAATGCAAAGTAATGCACCTGGGAAACAAATCCCAGGGGAAGAGTACACAATGGGTGGCGAGATACTGACAACAACAAAAATGGAAAGGGACATGGGGTAGTCATATCAGGCAACCTAAAGGTGGGTCAGCAATGTGAGAAGGCAGTTAGGAGGGCTTGGGGATATTGGGATGCATAGGGAAAGGCATCACCAGTAGAAAACAGGAAGTTGTTGGCCCTCTGTACAGACGGTTGGTAAGACCACATCTGGAGTACTGTGTAAAGTTCTGGAGACCCCATCTCTGCAAAGACATAGACAGGGTGGAGGCTGTCCAGAGGAGGCAACCAAAATGGTGCAGGCTCTGCACCAGAAGACATATGAAGAAAGATTAAAGGAGGTTAAGATGTATAGTCTTGAGGAAAGAAGGGAGAGGAGGGACATGATAGAAACTTTCAAATACCTCAAGGGAATCAAAAAGTCCAAGAGGGTAACATCTTTCAGAAAAAGAGATGTGCAAGAACAAGGGGGCACAATTTGAAGATGGGGGGTGGCTCAGAGGTAATGTGAGGAAGTATTTCTTCACAGAGAGGGATGTAGATGCATGGAATGGCCTTCCTGAGGAGGTCGTAGAGTCAAAAACAGTGGGGGAATTCAAGAATGCATGGGACAGACATAAGGCAATTCTAGTGGGGGGGTAGGAGGAGGAGCAGGTAGGCTGTTGGTTAACTAGGATCTTCAGCTTATCCATTAGATAGGGAAATGGGCAGACTAGGTGGGCCAAGCAGTCTTTATCTGCCATCAAATTCTATGTTTCTATGTTTCACTGACAGGGTGCGACTATTCATCAGCATTCAAAGGCAAGGGGAAGGTGCGACCTCTAACAATTATGGAAAAGAATACAGAGTACACACAGGCATTTGGAAAACTGGGATGTCCACACTTGTCTAAAGAAACTGAGGATACAATTGAGAGCTTTGTGTGTACCTTGTATGGGCAGAAACACAGCCTGCTACAGTATGTTCAATGTCAAGTATTGACCGAGTGACAAAGACACACCCTTAGAAAAGATCAAAGGAGCAGATGCAAGCTCACTGCCATCATGCAAATCAACTCTGACACATCACATCTGCCGTGCAAATTGCATTTCATTGTTATGGAAAAATGCAGACAAACCAGAAATGACAAGGCTGAGGCCAAAGGACAATGGTTGGACCTATGAGGATGGCAAATACAAGCCAAGGTGGTTCACATGTGAAGTTGTACCACCAGCATTAAGTGAACAGCTGAATGAACACGACAACAATCCAAATGAAGAAGATGATGACAGTGACTGTAATGTTGATATTGATGAAACAGATTTGCTTATAATGTCAGATAATGAAGACAGTGAACAAGAATACTAATTGTTGTACTTAGGTTCATAAAACGTCATAAAAAGTTGATTGTTTCACGTTAAATATAGAATAAAATAAATAATACCATTAATATTAAGCCTTTGATACTTATGTTGCTGTTTGTTACAGTGTCTGTAATATTACAATAAAAGCTTACAGAACTGAAATTAAAGAAGGGACCATAAATTAAAAGGTACACATTTTTCACAGTTCATTTTTTCATTGAAGAAGTGCATTTTCCAATGAAATTTTCAACTTTGAGTGAATAAAAGTAGTAAATCAGGATTCTACACACTTTTTTATATAAAAAACAGCCATCAAACCTTTTGGACCTAGACACATAGATAAATACACCTGGCTCCTGGACTAAGTGGTCAAGCGAGCTCCTCGACTTGTTACTAGCCCCCGTAACCAATACTCTCTTTTGAATTCCTTCCATGTCTGGTTGTATTTGCCTGTTTCCAAACACCAAATAAACATTTTTTCTATTGTCTACTTAGATACAGAATATTAAATATATTAAAATAAAATGTAATTGCTTTGAAGAAGATAGAAGCCTTTATTATGGCTCGGATTCAATGTATGGTTGGAGAACGCTGAAATCTCATCTTGATTGTTTTACTTCCTTATTGCTCTTTTGTATTTTCAGGTTACATCAAATATAACAAAATAAAAAAAAAAATTTTGAGAAGCTAGAAGCTTTTATTATGGCTTTTTTTGATTTGATCCACGCACACTGAAGCATTGAAGCAGTGAGATCATCACGATTTTGGCAGCCTTGCACCATTCCTCTGATCCTAAAAATATGTATCACAATGGTTATATAATTGTAGGTCTATATTCAAATGGCTTTAGTTCATTATAATTACACGCTAAGAAGAATGGTCTTAGTGAGTGCATTTAAGGTTTCATAATTTGACCTTTTGCAATTTTAATGACCTCCCAATCCTGGAGTCATCAATTTGTTTTATCTAAACATTTCTTTGCTGAGTTCAATAGTCCAATAAGATTTAGAATAAAATTACTTTAGAGCAAAAACTGTATAAACTTTGGGTTTGATTTTGCGCAAATATTAACTTCCCTCCGAGTTGAAAATGCATAGGAGGTTAGTTGTACATACTTTTGTATTTCTCCACACTTTCACTTTGGAAATTTGTAAAAAAAAAATATGAAAAAAATAACACTCAACAGTCCAGTAAGATTTAGAGTAAAATAACTTTAGAACAAAACTGTATAAACTTTTTGGTTTGATTTTGCACAAATATTAACTTCTCTCTGAGTTCAAAATGCATAGGAGATTAGTTGTACCTAGTTTTCTATTTCTCCAAACTTTTACTTTGAAAATTTGTTAAAAAAAAAAGAAAAGAAAAAATAATACTTGACCTTTTCCACAGGTCTTGACCTACTGTAAAGGAAATGACTTAAAACTTATTTAAGAGTCATTCAAGAGTTATCTCAAGGTCACAGTTTAGTAAACTATACATTTAAAGTGTTGTAATAGTAGAAGTTGCCAAAGAAGACATAATAAAAGAAAAAAAACAGTGGTGCAGCATAGATGCCTAAGAGGTATCAAACCATTTGCTTCTAAAAGTTTCATAGACAGCCAAGTCTTCTTTATGAGTGCCTATCTGGTCAGTGTCAGCTTCATATATAGATATTGCTGGCTAATAATTACTAAAATTAATCTGCTGCTTTTTTTCCTGAAAAGATTTAACATGATCCCATCCTGAAAAGATCTAATGTGCCCCCAATAAGCAGATAATTTTGTTTCAAGCTATTTTTTTCCTCCATATTAAGAACTAAAGAATTCCACTGACGAGTTCTACATTGCTTTGTAACATGGCAAGAAACGTAAGAGTCGAATAATGTAATTCCATTGAGTGAAACCCCACATGTAACACAAAGTCAAGCGGGTATTAATCCCCTAGTAATGCCTGCCTGATATCAGGACCACATATTGAAAAACACACAGACATAGAGAGAAACAAATTACTGTATTTCGCAGATCTGTTCCTGGCTTTTTTTGTCCTATAGGTGGTGCTACTAGATGTTGAAAGTGACAGTCTTAGCCGGCCTGGTGGTGCTGAGGGCTGAGGCACTGGCCACCACACTTCACTCCACGCCGGCGACCAGTGTTCAGGAATGAGCACAGGTCGCCAGTGGTCGGCTGGGGAGGAGAAGGATCAAGCATCTAAAGGACTGCTCTCCTTCTCCGGTGGGGGGGTCCATGGAAGTTGGTGCATGGTTGCCTCCTGCTGGAGGCTGGGAGACTGCATGCTCATTGCACTCGGGGGTGGAGCTGAGGGCAAACATCTGGAAGGGAGCACGTGCAGATGCATGCACGCCCCCCTCTGGTAACATCATTGCACGTCCTCGGTTCTGAGGGGGTGAAAAACAGGCACCCAGTTGAGCGGCTTGATGTCCGTCCACGAGCTTCACCCAGTGGCCAGGCACCCAGGCTGGATCCATGTTCCTTAGGGAGCTCCCTGTGGCCCTGCTATGGAGGGTACAACCACAGGGGCATATGGGTGCCTGGGACCAACCGGGTAGAGACAGACGGAGGCCGGAATCCCTGATCAGATGCGAGGATATGGGGAGCAGATTGAAGGCGGCCAGGAAAAAGGATAAAAAAGTAGTAACCAAAAAAAAAAAGAAAGTGACAGTCAATGCTGCTCAGTCCTACTTACCCACCCACCCATCCGCGGAACCTCAGAGAAAACAGTGAGCAGTTTCACTCCAGCATGAAACACAAAATCAAGCTAAACAGTCACAGAACAGAGACAGACACATCCACGGGGAAGAGAATCATAAACCTATAGTGTTCAAGTCAAATGGAGCAATTGTCAGCCTTGTTATTCTTTTCAAGTCAGTAATGCATTGTGGGGATAGTACAAATAGATGCCAGATATGCAAATGTGTGTTCTTTTCCCATAATGCATTAATGAATCAGAACTGAAAACGAACAAAACAAGTGAACAGACCACTGCATAAGTACACTGAAGTAAATGGTTTGTTATACTTCTGTGTTATGTAACCGGAAACAAAATGCCACAAAGTGTATTAAAACAGCAGTCACTATATAAATGTATATCGAGTAGTGAACGTGCACGTGCACAGCCGGACATTTAGACAGCCTATCTGCTTAGTCAAAAGTGTTTATTTGTATAGCATATAATATTGCATTAAGCAATATTGTGAGTTGCTGTTCATTTCTGTCCAACATATAATTGACTTCTAACAGTATTCACCCTGCACTTTCCGTGTTACAAGCACATTAAGCCACTCCAAAGTCGGGCTCTGCTAGGGAATTAATGCCTGGTAGGTGGTTGGAGGCACTCGGCTACCAATTCCCTAGTGCAGCCCTCCTTTGTCGTGGATTAATGCTTACAGAATAATTTCAAGAGCTACTGACAACTCAAAGAAAACTTTGAAAAACATTATAATTAGGTCAAATTCTGCTTGCATTCCATATATATTCTAGATTTCTCCTCCTCATTATTTATTACTGAGGAAATGTGCATGAATACATGATGTTTATCCTTTACAGTTATTTTAAAGTTAATCTGCCTCTATAGTTTACTCTCTACTTCAAGTCATAATGCTCTGTTGTGACATCACAATCTGTTGGCATGACAGTGACTGTGATGTCACAAGCAGTACATTATGACCTGAGGTTGGGAGACAGCAACAGAAATAGATGAACTCTTCAGGAGCAAAAATCCTGTTTTCATGCAAATGGCCTCAGCAATAAATATTGGGGAGAAGGAATAAAGAACAAATGTGAAATACAAGCTGAACTTTATCTAAAGCTTATGTTTTGTTAAAGTTGTCCTGAAGGTGTCAGCTGCTCTTTCAAGATCTGCTGTTAAATTAGGCATGACAAGATATAAACCATGGGTGGGATATTCAAAGCAGTTGCACCGGGTTGCGCCTGCGCAACTGCGGAAATGTGCCATGGAGCGATATTCAGTGGGAGTCAGTGCACAGTGCAAGTAGCAGTGCACCAATGTGCAACCCTAATGAATGCATGTGCAAGGGCAGGGGGCATGCCCATGAATATGTGGCACAGTGCGATATTCAACCCCCAACCCATGGCGCAAGTGTGGAGCAACGTCCAGATGCACCAAGCAGACTTGAGCCTATAAATACAGGGCACAAGCAGGGGGACAGCACTTGTACCAGAGGGGAGTGAGAGAGAGAGCAAGCCACCAGACTGTGGAGGGAGGGAACAGAAGGAAAAAGGGAGACAGAGCCTGTGAGGGACTGAGGGAGTGGAACAGGCAGCCACAGGGGTGTGGGACAGAGGTGGCAGTGGAGTGCAAACCAGGGGCAGGGGAAGCAAGAGAGAGAGCCAGGCAGAGTGAAAGGCACTGCCCTACGGTGGCAAGCAGACCACAGGAGCCGACTGCCCAGGGGGAGACAGGACAGCAGGGGCCATGGCCAGCACAACCTTCCAGATGGAGGCCATAAAGAGGGGTGTGAGGAGGTAGAAGGAAGAATGACATGGCCGTGGAAGGGCCCATCGGTGGTACGCCCGGAACAGCTGGTACCGTACCCACATTAGCTTCGAGAATTACTCTGATATGGAGATCGTGGGGCAGTATTGCCTGAACCGGGTGATTCTGAGGCAGTTCTGTGAGCTATGCAGTAAGGAGATGCAGGCACCCACTAGATGGAGCCACGCCCTGACAGTGGTGACGAAGGTGACAGCCGTCATGTGCCTGCTCACCACGGGCACCTTCCAGAGACCAACAGAGGACACCATAGGCATAACCCAGTTGGCCATGTCACGCCTCCTCACACAGTTCCTCAATGACCAGCTGCCACATGCTGCAGAATACATCCAGTTCCCCAGCACACAGGCATAGCATACAGCAACCATGCAGAAATTCCACAGGGTAGCACGGATGCTTGGCATGCTTGGGGCCATTGACTGCACTGATGTGGGTATCCGCATGCTACCTGGCCCTGAGGACTTAGCATACATCAACAAGAAGGGCTACCCCAGTGTCAACTGCCAGGTGGTGTGTGATGCCAGGGGATGCATAACCAATGTCTGTGCTACACACCCCGGGAGTGCACATGATACATTCATCTGGCACAGCTATGTGCTGTGCCACAGGTTCAAGCATGGTGACATCCCCACTGGCCACCTAGTGGGTGAGTATGGGATGGCCATGGGGAGCTGGGAACAGCAGGGCATGGGATTAGGTGGGCAGGGCAGGTGTGCTGGTGGGGGCACCAGGGATGGGCACAGAACACAGTGACGTAGCACACTAGGCTAACCATGTATCTGTCTACACAGGTGACAGTGGCTACTCACTCAGGCCTGGCTGATCACCCCCTACCGGCACCCGTCGTCCCCAGTAGAGGACCATTACAATGAGGCACATGTCAGTACATGGAACTTCATTGAGCATGTGTTTGGGATGCTGAAGGCACAATTCCATTGCCTTGACAGGTCTGATGGTGCCCTACTGTACAGCCCCTCAAAAGCCTGTGGCCTATTCCTGGCCTGCTGCATACTGTACAACATAGCCATTAACCATGAGATAGCTGTTGAGGCTGAAGAGGGGGACAGCAGTGGGGACCACGAGGGCAATGGGCTGGGGGGCAGTGAACATCCCCCTGGGTGGAGGGACCCCTGGCTCCAAAGGATGGCACATCATGTACTGGGACACAATTGTACAGGAGCACTTTGGCACATGCAGGTAGGTGGAGTAACACCCACGCAGTGGTCAGACACAATGGACAGCACACGGGCATGGACAGGCAAAGCACTGGGCATGCACACACAGAGGCGTGGGGCAGGAGTGGGGGTGGCAGTGCCACATAGCCACACACAACAGCATGCAGCACCGTACAGCAACACACACACACACACAAACATGTGCCCAGGTGCCAGCACGTGGTGTGGATCAGATGCAGGGTGCCAGTGCACATGTGCAACCAGTGCTGTGCTGCTCTCATCAGGCACATGCCACATGGGCCAGCGGCTGGGCAGATGTGCACACAGGCAGCGTGCAGTGTGACACATAGTCATCACGACTGTGGCATGCACCCACACACATCGCCCAAGTGCACACAGGGCAGTGGCAGCAGACTGCAGACAGGGCGGCATGCACACCAGGTCTGCCACGCAGAACAATCACAGCCACGGACATGGGGGCAGCTGCGCCGGGGCTGTTCAGCAGCCACTGGCTGTTCAATAGCCACAGAGGGGTGTATGCAACTGCCCCCCAGGGGTTGAACTGTGGGACCTTGACTGGGTTCATGCAGGGGTGTGTAGGCACCTGAACAGGCCCACCCCAGGCATGCTTGGGATGCCAACAGCAGAGTCTAGTGTCAACATGGAGGGAGTTGCTCAACACCGGGTCTGTGGGGTGGACAGTGCACTCTGCAGTGTCTGTGGCTGGCGACCACTCCCTGTGGCAGCCAGAGGTGCAAAGCCAACTGAGATC
Source organism: Neoceratodus forsteri (assembly GCA_016271365.2). NCBI lineage: Eukaryota > Metazoa > Chordata > Ceratodontiformes > Ceratodontidae > Neoceratodus > Neoceratodus forsteri. The sequence goes on along the minus strand of CM057455.1, from coordinate 283,033,958 downwards.
ACATTGGCAATGCGATCCAGGGATGCGGTTGTGTCCTCCCTCAGGTGCTGTATAGCCTCCAGGACCTGTACAGTGCCTCTCTTGTGCAGCTCAGTTGCCTGGTGCACCTCTGTGTGAAATGCACACACTCCAGCTAGGAGCAGCACCTGTTGTTCCACAGAGGCCCACATCAATCAGGTGTGCTCTGACAATGAGTCGGTGCCCAGGGGAGCATGGGTGAGCTGCCATCCCACCGGTAGTGTATGACGGCGCTGCATGGCCACCTGCTCAGGTGGACGCTGCACAGTGGGATCCCCATGGGGTAGGTCACTGTTTGGCACCCCAGCGGTGGACTCTGCATCTGGCTGCCCAACATGCCCAGCCATCTGCTGTTGCTGCTCCTCCAGCACCTGTACGCTGGTCAGCACCTGAGTGTATGCACCACCACCATCACCATATGGCACTGCCGTGGCTATGCACACAGCAGCAAAAGCGGCAGCAGCAGGCAGCTGTTCCACCACCAGTGATAGTAGTAGGTATGGGTGTCTCCCCCACGACACCACCCATGCTGTCCAGGATGATGGTCATTTCATCATCAGTGTCAGACCCCACCCCAATCTGTGTCTCCATGCAGAGTACACCATGGCTGGCATCCTGCTGGAACACAGCCAGGGCCTCATCTGACACCAAGCCCAGGACATCCGGCTGGACGGTGGTGGTGATGTACTGCAGCCAATTGGGCCCCCGGATGCCAGTGGAGGTGGATGGCTGGTCCTCCGGGGCTGGGCCTGCCCCCATGGCTGCCACTGGTGCCCCTACCACTGCATGCTGGTGTGCCAGTGCTGGAAGGGAAAACAGATGTGTTAGTGCTGCAATACCGGCAGGACCCCCCCACATGTGATACGTACCATGCAGTGATGGGCTCCCTCCTATCTGGAAGCCACCACCCGGCACACCCTCAATGGTGCTGCAACGCATGGTGGCTGCCACCTGCTCCTCTTGCACTGTGAGCTCCGGCACAGCAGCATGTCCCCCACCAGTGGCTGTCCTGGCTGCCCATATGGCTACCACCTTCTCTTTAATGCATCATTTATCAGTGCCCACCTTCTTTCTGCACTCCTGCACAGACCACTGGTGGCTGCCCTGCAGGTTCACAGCCACTGCCAACTCCACCCCCAGGCCACAGCCCTGGCCTGTTGTGTGCCAGTGGCACCCTGTCGACGTAGAACTCAAACAGGGCATCAGCCTCTGCCTTCGTAAAGTTGGGCCTGCATTTGTGGGCAGGCCCATGCTCCTCATTCTCCTCATGCTCGGACATGGTGCTACCTGTGGACAAGGACATGTTTGTCACTACCTGCAGCTGCCCACCTCATCTACCCTGCTGTGCTGGCTGGTTCCACAGCAGGTGCAACTTAGTTCAGATTGTTGCAATACCAGTCCATGGCCTATGCTGTTGTGTGGCGCCTTTATAGCGCATAGTATGCAAATGAGCTGTGGCCCAGTGGTAAGACATGCTAATTTCCCCAGTGCACTACACATTGGCTGATGAGCTCATTAGCATGTGGTGGCTGAATATCACGCACTTGCTCCATGCACAATGGATTTGCTCCAGCGCATATTGTCATGCAGTGCCGTGACATGTGCAGCATGCTGCCCACAGTACGCATGCATCATGGCCTGTGCTACCACCTATCATGCACTGTGCACTCAGAGAGCTATAGAGGCCATGGCCACTATGCACCATGGCCTTTATTGTGCTCCAACACACTGTGCGCTGAGTGACCCCTGATCCCTGACCCCTGAAGTGACCCTACGCCCCTTGGGACTACACCACCATGTGCCGGGTGGGTTACGTCCATGCTGTGCATCCACAGCGATGCGCGATTGGTGTACGCGGCACATGCCTACACGAGGCGCGCATCCCATGCAAGTTGTGCACGTGCACTACTGGTCACCATTTTTAACCAGCACCTTGGGTGGAAAACATGGCATGGTGAGGTGTGCGACGTGTTCATGTAGCTTCAAAGTTTTTGCCATTGGCATGTGGCATAGCTAATGTCCAGGAGAAAGAGATGGAGGTTCCCTTCCAATAACACTGGTCTCTCTTGTCTGCTCAGGACCAGGATCTGGTCCCCTTTCCCAAATCCCTGCCATAACAAGCTGGATTTCCTATAGGGTTTGCGATTCTGGTTGCCATCCTCTGGGACTAACCTTGTATGCCTTTTGTAGTTGCAAAGAGTTAGAGTTCTCCCCCAAGTCCCATTGCCTCTGTTAAGCCAATCCTTTAAAAAGAACAGAAGATGGTCTCCTTCTGCCTCCTCCCGCACTCCTAGGAAACACATATTGTGGCTCCAGACTTGGTCCTCAAGTATTTCCAGTTGGGAACGGTGGTACTGCATTTCTTTGGCTGTAGCTGCAATAACATGCTGTGCTGATTTGGCTTGGCATTTAATCTCCTGCAACTCCATTTGCAAAGCCACTACAGCCAACTCCAGGGCACCCAGTCTGCCAGTGACAGAATCAAGTTTGCTGTTCATCATAGCCATCACAGACTGTTTAGCACCCAGTGTTTGCAATATTTCTTCCTGCTGGGAGTCAGTCACATGCTTGGCCTTTCCACTTGCAGTTTTGGAGCCCAAGGTACTTTGTTCTTTTCTACCAGTTCTTCCAGGATGATTTCCCCAAGGTTTCTCCAGTGTGTTCCTGTGGCAGTCTTCTCACTGATTCCACTGACCAACCTAAGCAATCTGCTGTTTAATTTGCTTTTTAAATCTGTTTTGTATACCTTGATGGACGGGGTTCTAAGGGGAAGTAGCCATCTCTGTCAGACTCCACAGAACACCCCCCCACCAGGACTGTGGTTTGACATTCAATTCAGTGAGGTTCACGGGAGTGGTAGATAGTGTGGGCAGAGCTAGGGTTAAAAACGAACATAGCATTTTCTTGCTTTTGTCGCTTTAATAATAAACACTCACTTGTCTATTAATAAAATTGTCACTGAACTGTACTCATATTTTTTCAAACTTGCCCCTGCAGTGTTGGAGGTTCCTTAAGTGTCTTGCTCATGGCTACGCAGTCAGTAAGTAAGCCATAACCTATGACAGGGTATGGGGTTATTGGGGGTTAATCAACACCCTGAGTGCATTGTGAGGCACAAGGCCACAGTTTAGTTAGTTAATTAGTTAGTTAGTTAGTAAGTAAGTTAGTTACAATTTGTTTACCTGGATTTGGCATACTGAACCAAAGATTCTTTCCAGGTTCAACCCAGGGGAGTGGAGTTACAAAAAGGGAAACGGAACAGTGCTACTATAATAAGGTTGCAAATCGTACAAGTAAAGTGTGCAAAACTAAGGATATAATAAAGTAAGCCCACAGTAATAAAATGCAAGATGCTATGAGATAAAAGTATAAGTGCAGAAATAGATACACCAGCAAATATGCAAATGGAAAAGTGACTGCAATGTAATATATATTAGCAGTAAAGAATGGTGGCTGGTCAGGAAGGGCAGTAAATGGGGTTAAAAAAGAGGAAGAGTATGCCAGCACAGAGGGCTGAGGCACCAGCCTGACCTGCCACCACGATGGTAACCTGGGGTTGGGAGTAACCTTGGACCACCTTGGGTTGGCTGAAAGGAGGAGGACTGGGCATTCCAGGACTGCTCTCCTATTCTGGGGAGGAAAGGGTCTCAGTGACTGGTGCTAGCCTGGCCCCTAGCAGAGGCTGGGGGTTGGCACACTGACACAACAGAATGGGGGCGGAGGAGGGACAGACTTCCAGCATGCCATGCACAGGAGTGTACGTGGCATCACTACTGATGTCATTGCATGCTCTTCCTGTGTGGGGAGGAAAACAGAGGAGAAAAAGTGCCAGTGACTGGATGATGGTGGGTGCTTGCAGGTCCTGCTTCTGACCAGCTGGTCTGCCAGCCCAAACTGGATCTGTGCCTTGGCAGGGGTCTGCCCCATCCCCCACTAACCCCACCAGGGGGGCAAGCCCTGGGAGAGAAAGTCTGGCAAGTTGGGGATGGTACTTGGGCACCCTCCTGAATGAGGACCAACCAGGCAGGTGAGAAAGAGAATAAGAAAAAAGAGGAAGAGCAGAGGACTAAGTAGAGTGGGCAAGTGACAGAGAAGCAGGTGGACCAAAACAAAAATTACCCTAATGACACACAGACTGTCCGGCAAGGGCAGTAGGGTCATAGGTGGAGGAAAACAGGAGAAGGGAGTATAGTGGTTTGAAACAGCAGGGCCAGTAAAGGAGGGAGTAGTTGCAGGTGCATGTGTGTGTATGGAAAGGTGAAGAAGACGAACAGAAAACTAAAGAAGAACAACAAAGACAAAAATGAATGCAGCTTAAACTCTCGTACTACTGTTTCCCACTTGAACAAACATAAGAATAAGATTCTGATCTGTTTCTTTTGAAAAGTGATGAAGGTCAGCAAAGTTGCTGACACTCCCTGATCCCCAGGTTTCAATCTGTTGGCTCTCAAAACTGACTTGTTCAATTAAAACAATATTTCCCTCATGGTTCTACCGTGCTTGTATTTCATTCCCCCCACTGCAAGATTTGCACATCAGCACATTACAACTGAACATGTGAAAACTTTAACCAGTTTTCCAAAGAAAACAGAAGGACCCTCTTTAGGCAGTGCTTGTCTGCACACAGTGTACCTGTGTGAATAGAGATTGCAGCCTTGAGGGCATACTTTGAGACTAAGAAGGGAAAAAGGAGTGCCAGAAGCAGGCAGTTCAGGTTCAGAAATGTAAGATGTAGTAATGTAAAGAACTGATCAACGCTGATAGAAACAGGTGGGGAAACATACTGTCAGACAGCCCTCTTACTTGGCACAGGGGCCTGGAATAATAGAAACATAGAAACATAGAATTTGACAGCAAATAAGGGCCGCTTGGCTCATCCAGTCTGCCCATTTCTCCTACCTACACTATTACATCAGACCATGCCCGATCTACAGTTCTTTCTCCTTCCCCCCTTCATTTCCAAGAAAAGGCAGATGGGACCTCGATTTAAGGTCTCATCCAACTGTCAGCACACCTCAACAGTACAGCATCCCCTTGGTATTGCACTCAGACACTAGCATTTCTTGTATAAGCCCAATTCTGGTGTAAGACTAGAACACATGAACTTTGGGTCCAGAGGCAGCTGTGCTACCAATGCAGCCACACTTACACCTACAAAAGGAGGCTACAAGACTTGCTCAAGGTCACACAGTAAGTGGCAACTGTAGGATTCAAACCTGGGTCTCTGTGACAGGGTTGAATAGGACCCTGTCCCAGTTGTCATGGAGAGTTTAAATGTGAGGATCTGCTCTGTTCTTTCCTTTTCTGCCTCTTATCTGTCTGGTTGTGCAACCAAATTTTCTTGTGATACCTAGGATTTGATCACCCCGACAGTCTTGTAATTCTCTGCCTCTCACTATCTCTCTTACCCTCACTTGCTGTTTCTGTCTTATTCCTCCCTTGCATATCTGCTGGTATAAAAATATATGTAAATTATTATGTGGAAATGTAACTGATATTGGGATCCCTTTGTTTAGAAATTATATAGTGTTACTGTTGAAATGTATATAATTATAGTTTGAGATGATTGCAAAAAGCTATTGGGAACTCAAGGGGTTAACCTGAGAGCAGTTCTTAAGCCCTTTTTCAGAAGCTGTGGAGAAGGGGCCTCAGTTCTGGGACATTGTGTTCTTGCTGCACCTACTTGAAGTTTACAAGAACATTTTAGAAAAAAACAGGATGCTTGTTAAGGAGGGGATTGCAAAAACATAAGAGTGAGCTGCAATGTTTTGGGACACACAGAGATTGAAGGAAAACTCAGATGGATCTTTCTCTGTTTATTCTGCCTTTGTAAATAGTTATACTGAACAATTTAATTTTTTTATTTAATTGTTATTCATAATAAAACTCTTGTTATGAATTTTACAAGTGCAGCTGTTTTTCCTATGCTTCCTGACCTGTGTCTCGATGACAGATGGTGTCGGCAGTGGGGTTACACCATGCATACTCTAAGCTACGAGTTTTGTGCGTGGGTACTGGACCTAGTACCAGGGAAACATAGAGAAAGGTATGGATTCTGCAGCAGCCAAATCCAGGAGTGGTTACCAGGAGAATGGCAGCTAAACTAGCAGAGACAGACGTCCAAGCTGAGATTGTACAGCCTGCACAAAGTTATGGAAAAAGAACAGGCAGTGACAGAACCTGAAAGCTTGATGGACTTTTTCAAATGGTGGGCTATACAACAAAAAGAGACAGAGAAACAGAGGAGAGAAGAGATGTAGTGACAGGAGCAGCAGAGGAGAGAAGAGAAGCAGCAGATGAGAGAAGAGATGCAGTGACGGGAGCAGCGATGGCTGGGTGCCTTGCAAGTTATCAAAGGCAGAGGATCTGGCACAGATCCAGATGAGCAACAAAACACAAGCAACTTAAAAGCCATTAAACTTACAAAGTTGTGTCCCTTGGATGATATCAAGGCATACCTGATAACTTTTGAAAGAGTTGCCACAGCCTGCAAATGGCCAAAGCAGCAATGGACAATCAGACTGGTACCCTACCTGACAGGGACAGCCCAACTTGCCTACAGCAATACGGACACTGCACAGTCAGAAAACTATGACCTGGTGAAAAGCAAAATCCTGAAAAGGTATGACGTCTCAGGCGAGACCTACAGGCAGAGATTTCGATCTCTGAAGTACAACTCAGTCAACAATCCTCAAGAAGCCTTCACCTGACTCAGAGAACTCCTGATAAAATGGCTCCAACCAGAGGGCAAAACAGTCACACAGATCATCAACACATTTACCATGGAGCAATTCATCAACATCCTGCCTACAGATGTGTAGCTTTGGGTAAAGGAACACCTACCAGAAAAGTAAGGTAACAGCCAAGCATTGGAAAGAAATTCTTTTTCCCATTTAAACTCAACGTCTGATAGGAACTCTGGTGGGGGTAACAAATCTGCCCCCAAAGACTTTATTTATTATAATTGTAACAAGCCAGGCCATATTGCCAGAAACTGCCATAGTAAGCAGAGTACCACTAAAGCAATTTTGTCCTTAGCAAATTGGGGCAAGTACTTAACAAATGTTAAGGTGGGGGATAAGACTGTAAAGGGACTCATTGATTCGGGAAGTGGACAGACCCTGGTGCATGTTGAAGTGTTGGGAAAACACTGTGCAAAAGGACCAGGTAATGTGTCATCTGCATCCATGGGGACACTCAATACTATCCCACCACCCAAGTGACTCTGACAATTAAGGGTGTGTTACACCAAATGAAAGTGGGGGTAGTACCTAAGTTACCTGTATCTGTGATTATTGGAAGTGACTTTCCAGGATTTATTGAGTTAATCAAAGAGGGAATAAATCTTGATGTTTCAGCAGCAGTGGTGACAAGTGCTCAGGCAAAGAAAATTTCAGATGGTGGGCACTCTTTTCCTTTCGCTGACTTTGATTCAGACTTGTTTGAGGACAGCTCCAAGATCTGGAAGTCCAGGAAAGAAAGAAGACGTCTGAAACAACAGTGGCAACAAAAGACTGATGGATATAAAGGGTTAAAACATGAAGATGCTAAAGCTAAACTGATAACTGATTGTGATTTTCTTTCAGAGCAAGCTAACAATGTTTCTCTCCAGGGTTATTTTAAGCAGCTGGGGGTGAAACCAAAACAGGGTGAACCAAAGTTTAAAGAATGTAATGGGTTACTGTACAGAGTTTGGGTTAAACCTCAGACACAGGAACAGACAGAACAATTGGTTATACCACAGAAGTATAGAACAGTTGTTACACATAGCACATGATAATCCTATTGCTGGTCACTCAGGGAGGGATTGCACCCTTGCCAGACTGCTGTATAGATTTTACTGGCCTGGAAGTCATGAAGATGTTGCTACCTATTGTAATTCCTGTGCTGAGTGTCAGAACGTAGCCCCAGTCACTAGAAAAGACAAGGTGCCCCTGGTGCCCTTACCCTTGATAGATGTGCCTTTTGAGAGAATTGCAATGGATGTTGTTGGTCCTTTACACAAAAGTAAAAAGGGTAATAGATTTATCCTGGTAGTATGTGACTATGCTACTCGATACCCAGAAGCAGTTCCAATGCATACTGTCACAGCTTTAAAAGTGGCAGCAGAGCTTGCAAAAATTGTCAGCAGAGTGGGCATACCTAAAGAAATTATTACTGATCAGGGTAGTAATTTTGGTTCTACATTACTTAAGGAGCTGTACAGACTGCTAGGTATCACTGCCATAAGAACCTCCCCCTATCAGCCTCAGACAGACAGTCTTGTTGAGCGTTTTAACCAAACCCTAAAACGCATGTTAAAAAGGTTTGTAAAAGGGGAGGGGAAAGAATGGGACCAATACTTGCCTTACCTACTTTTTGCTTACAGAGAAGTGCCACAGGCATCAACAGGTTTTTCACCATTTGAAATGCTGTATGGTAGGCAGCCAAGAAGGCCACTGGATGTAGTAAAAGAAACATGGGAAGACAACCCCACTCAGAAACAATCTATAGTGTATGTTAGAACGTTGTATTCATTAAAAATCTAGCTTTCCCTAGTGTTGTTGTACCATTGATGTGATATCACGATGTTGTTGTACCATCGTGAGTACGTCCACTCCGATGGTACTAACAACTTATGACTTACTGCGCATGCCGCGAGTCAGTGGTTCGTGTGAAGCGACAAGATGGGCACTGCAGTTCATCGGAGGCACTGGAGGACATGTAAAAATCTCTGTAAGTGCCATTTTTTTAAAGACTGGCCGCACACAGCAGGACAGCCGATTTGTATTTAAATATTTACAATCGCATGAGAAGGAGTGCAGTGTATTTACCGACACGGGCGGAGGGTGGGGTCACCGACATCACGGCGAGACCGTGGAGGCAGCCAACAGCTAATTTGTTTAGTGTTGTCCATACACTATAAAAGACAGTGGATGGGCAACAGTGAACAACAACATTGTGTTACACTTCTTGAGGTTTTCATGCCAACGGAAAACCTCTTGAGCTTCGCTCTCAAGGTTTTCTTGGTTGTCATGACAACCTCTCGAAGTGAAATAACAGTGTTGTTGTTCACTGTTGCCCATCCACTATCCTCTATATAATGTATGGGAAGCCCTTATTATTAACTGAAATCAAGCATATTACAACCTAGTTATGACATCACTCTGTTGTTAACCCTTCTTGAGTATGTCATATCAGTTGTATAACAAGATGGAATGCTCGCAACAATCAATGTTCTAACAAAACGGAATGCTCACAACAATCAATGTTCTGTAAAGTAATTCAGTAAAGTAATTCAATCTGTGATTAATTACACTATCTTGGTAGCCCATACACTATAAAATTTAATGTATTGTCTCTAGTTAACAACTAGGCGGAAAACACTTGTCGAGGTTGCCATGACATCTTGAAACCTCTCGAGCTTTGCTCTCAAGGTTTACAATGATGTCATGGCAACCTCTCAAAGTGTTTACAGTGTGGTTATTAACCAAAGACCATACATTATCCTCTATATAACGTTATATATGTGTGCCCTAAGAAAGAAGCTGGCAAAATATGTTGAAATTGCCCATAGTAATCAGGAAGAGGCCCCAAACCAGCAGAAGGTATATTATGACTATGGGGTAAAAGAAAAAGTTTTTGAGCCAGGTGAAAAGGTTTTGCTACTGTTACCCAAAACACAAAATAAACTGTTAATGAAGTGGCAAGGGCCTTATAGAGTGCATAGACGTACTGGCACCATTAACTACGAGACTGAGACCCCAACAGGAAAAATCCTACTAAGATATACCAAGCTAACCTCCTCAAGAAAAGGGATGAAAAAATGCCAAAAGCTGCTTTGCTAGTTTTACCAGAAACTGAAAAAGAAGATATTGATGTAGCTTATGAAAGACTGGAACAAACTGTAACTGTTGGTGCTGTAAAGGTGAATGTTTCATTAACCTCAGAACAAACTGCAGAAATCTGTAAGTTGCTAAAGACATTTAACAGTACTTTTACCACAGTACCAGGCTGAGTAAAAGGGGTCGATCATGTAATAATGCCAAGGAATGCTCGCTCTATTAGGCAAAAGACATACAGGTTACCAGAGCAGTTAAGAGCTGACGTGGTTAAGGAAATACAAAAAAATGAAAGAATTGGGCATCATATAAGAGTCGAGGAGTGCACGGTCATCTCCAATGGTAGTTGTAAACAAAAAAGAAGGGGGGTGTTACAATCTGCCTTGATTTTAGGAAACGTAATCAAGTGTTAGAATTTGACAGTTATCCTGTGCCCAGAATAGATTATTTGGTGGACAGACTGGGGAGTGCAAAGTATATAAGTACTCTTGATCTCACCAGGGATTACTGGCAAATCCCTTTAGCTAAAGAATCCAGATGCAAAACTGCATTTGCCACTCCTGTTGGATTCTATCAGTTCACCACCATGCCATTTGGTTTACATGGTGCACCGGCTACATTCCAGCGGTACATGGATGTAATTTTATCCTCTCACACTGGTTATTGTGCTGTGTACCTGGATGATCTCGTGGTGTATAGTCCAGACTGGAAAAGCCACCTGGAACACTTATGAGCAGTTATCCAAGCTATCAAAAATGCAGGTCTGACTATTAATCCTACCAAGTGTGCATTAGGCATGCAGGAAACCAGATATCTGGGCTATGTGTTGGGAAATGGAGAAGTTAAGCCAGAAATTTCTAAAATAGAAACTGTAGCTAACAGCCCTGTCCCTAAAACAAAGAAATATGTCAGGACATTTTTAGGGCTGGCTGGTTATTATCGAAGATTTGTTCCCAGCTTTACTGAGTTAGCTACTCCTCTCACTGAACTCATGAAAAAACGGTACCCAAATAATGTGAAATGGACCGCAGAGTGTGATGAAACTTTTCAAGCCATTAAGGCTGCATTATGTTCAACCCCTGTTTTAAGAAGCCCAGACTTTCAGAAAGCATTTTTGTTACAAACAGATGCATCAAAGGTAGGTCTAGGTGCAGTCCTGAGTCAAAATATAGATGGGACAGAACATCCTATTCTGTACATAAGTAGAAAGTTGCATGACAGAGAGAAAAGGTACTCTACCATTTAAAAAAATTTTAGCAGCAAAGTGGGCCATGGAGTCCCTTAAGTTTTATTTGCTAGGAACTGACTTTTTACTTATAACAGATCACAATCCTCTCTGTTGGCTTAACCAAATGAAAGATACAAATTCCAGAATCACAAGGTGGTACCTTTCATTACAGCCATTTAAATTCAAGGTGATACACAAATCTGGTAAAGAGAATAGAAAGGCTGGTTTTCTGTCAGGATTTGGATCATGAATTGAGGGTTCTGAAGGTTGAAAAACAAATGTATGAGTTTAAACTTTACTGCTTGCTGTACTGATATAGAAAAAAGGATACTACACATGTGCTGCATTTCTTAATGTTAGAAGCTAATGTTAGAAAATGAATAGAAAGTTTTGGAAACCTGTTTGATAAAACAGGTTCCCTCTTAAGGAGGGGGTGTATGTGACAGGGTCCCAGTTCTTATGGAGAGTTTAAATGTGATGATCTTTTCTGTTCTTTCCTTTCCTGCCTCTTGTCTGTCTGGTTGCGCAACCAAATTTTCTTGTGAGACCTAAGATTTGATCACCCCGACAGCTTGCAATTCTCTGCCTCTCGCTATCTCTCTAATCTCACTTCCTGTTTCTGTCTTATTCTTCCCTTGCATATCTGCTGGTATAAAAATATATGGAAATCATAGAAACATAGAAACATAGAAGTTGATAGCCGATAAGGATGCAAGGCCCATCCAGTCTGATCATTTCTTTTTCTACCTTATATATGTGCCATCGGCCTTTGCTCTGTCAATGGCCTATCTATTCATACTCATCTGTATTGCTTCCTTATGCCTATCCCATCCCTGTTTGAAGCCCTGCACTGTATTTATATCCACCACTTCCTGAGGTAGGCCGCCCATGCATCCACCACCCTTTCTGTAAAAGAACTCCTCACATTACCCCTTAATCGGCCTCCCCTCATCTCATGCTGTGTCCTCTTGTCCTGCTATTTTTCTTATATTGAAACATGTTAAACTCTTTCACCTTGTTAATGCCCTAAGGTGTTTGAATGTTTCGACTGTATTACCTCTCCTTCCTTTGCTCTAGGGTATACTGATTGAACCCGTTAATCTGTCCCTCATATGTTTTATGATGCAGTCCCTGCACCATTTTGGTTGCCCTTCTCTGGACTGCCTCAATTTGGTTAATGTCCTTGTGAAGGTGTGGCCTCCAGTACTGCACACAGTACTCAGATGGGGCTAATCAGTGTCTTGTGAGGAATTATTACCTCCCTTTTCCAACTTGTGATACCCCTACTAATACATCCTAACATCCCTCTAGCCTTACCTACTGCTTTAGTGGTCTGCTTGGATGATTTCAGGTCATCGGTGATGATGATGCCCAAGTCTCTTTCTTCCCTTGTGACTGCCAGCAACTCCCCTCCCAGCCTATAGGTGGCTTCAGGGTTTCTCTTCCCTATGTGCATTATCTTGCTCTTCTTTGCATTAAACCCCAGTTGCCACTCTTCCGACCATTTTGCTAGTTTATCCAGATCTCGTCTCATTCTGCCCACCCCATCTGGATCATCTACTCTGTTGCAGATCTTGGTGTCATCTGCAAACAGACAAACCTTACCCTCCAGTCCATCTGCAATGTCACTGATGAAGATATTGAAGAGGACTGGCCCCAGGACTGATCCCTGAGGTACCCTACTTGTGACTTGCATTGGTTCTGACTGTATACCGTTTATCACCACTCTTTGTTTTCTGCCCATCAACCAGTTTGCCACCCAGTTGACCAACTTCTGACCCACCCTGAGCCTACCCAACTTATTAATCAATCTTCTATGTGGAACAGTATCAAAAGCTTTGCTGAAGTCAAGGTAGGCGACATCAACTGCTCCCCCTTGGTCCACCACTCTGGTTACCCAGTCAAAGAAATCTATGAGATTAGTTTGACAGGACCTTCCTTTTGTAAACCCATGTTGTCTTGGATCCTGTACTCCTATGGATTCCAGGTGTTGCACTATCCTTTCCTTAAGGAGTGCCTCCATAATCTTGCCCACTACTGAGGTAAGACTAACTGATCTGTAGTTCCCTGCCTCCTTCCCTGCTACCACTCTTGTTGAGCGGGATCACATGAGCCCTTCTCCAGTCTTCTGGGACCTCTCCTGTGCTCAGGGACTCACTAAACAGTTCTGATAATGGCTCTGCTAGTTCTACCCTTAGCTCCTTTAGTACCCTGGGATGTATGCCATCAGGTCCCATTGCCTTGTCCACCCTGAGCTTATTGAGCTGTTGTAGGACCCTTTGTTTTGTGAAGGGACTAGTGCTCACCTCCCTCCCCCCCTCGTGTCCATGGTGCTGAGCTGTGGGCCCTGCCCTACCTTCTCTTCAGTAAATACTTAGGATAGATGCTTTTATATGGTCCTGCTCCTCACAAGCCCCCTTATCTCCTTTGATCTTAGCAATACCCACGCTGGACTTTCTCCTTTCACTAATGTATCTATAGAAAGTCTTGTCACCTTCTTTTACTGTCTGTGCTAGGGTTTTCTTGGTTTGGGCCTTTGCCTGCCTTACTGTCTTCCCTGCTTCCCTTAGGGAAGTTTGGTATGCCTCCCTATCTTCATCCCACTGTATTCCCTTATATTTCCTGAAGGCCTTTCTGCTACTGTTTTTGAGAACCAGTGGTTTCCTTCTTCTTTTGCACTTCCTTTTCTCTCTAATACAATGGAATGTTGCTTCCAGTATTGCATCCTTAATGCTTGCCCATTTTGCCTGTACCTCCTCACCTGTATTTCTTTTTTCCAGGGCTAGCTTTACTCTGTTGGCCATCGTATCCCCCCCAAATCCTAGCCCCCCCAAAATAATCACGGTAGTAAGTGCGGCAAACACCAACATAGAGGTGTTGATAGGGAGAAGGGCAGGGCTAAATGGAGAAATTGACAAAGGCAAGAAGAACAGGGATGGGGCAAAAGGGAGTAAGGCCATCAGGAAATGGAGGGTAATGAGTACCAATGCCCGTAGTCTGGGCAACAAGCTCCCTGAGCTGATGGCCTTAATGGAAGAGGGATGCCTGGATATTGTAGCAGTCACAGAAACATGGTACACAGAGAACCATGACTGGGATGTTAACATGCCACGGTACATAACCTACAGGAGAGACAGGCAGGGGAGAAGAGGGGGAGGAGTAGCTCTCTATGTAAAGGAAGGGATAAAAGCAACTGAACAAAAGAGTAAACAGGGGAGAGGAGGCACTGTGGGTCACCTTGGAGACTGAAAGGGCACCACAATCTGCACAGGGTTAGTGTACAGACCCCCATGTCAGGGGAAGGAATGGACAGAGGATATGATAGAAGGTATTCTTAAATTGGCAGAGAAAGGGAGATACTGTTGATGGGAGACCTGAATATGCCAGATGTTAACTGGAGCACATTTGCTGTAGCCACATCCAAGAGCAGGGCCATTCTTGATGCCCTACAGGTGGCAGGCATTAGACAGCTAGTTTCGGAACCCACTCATGAGGAAGTAATCTTAGACCTCATACTCTCAAACTGGGGCAGAGAGAGGATCTCAGATCTAGAAGTGGGTTGCCATCTGGGGACAAGTGACCATCAAACAGTGTGGTTTACATTAAACTCAGCTACAGAGTCAAGCCATACAAAAGTGAGGGTACTGGACTTTAGGAGGGCTGACTTGGCAAGATGGCAGAGTGCTCAGAAAAGCACTAGCAAACAGGCTAGAAGGAGGTGTGGAGCAACAATGGGAATTATCAAACTGCCATCACAGAGGCAACAAGCCTTTGTGTGAAGCAAATAAACAAATCAAAATGAAAGAAAAAGCCACTATGGTTCTCAAAAGAGCTGGCTGTGAAAGTCAGGAAGAAAAAGATAGCATTCCGGAAGTATAAGGAAACACAGAAGGAGCAGGACAGAGAGCCGTACCAGTTAAGGCAGAAGGAAGCAGGGAGGGAAGTCAGAATAGCAAAGGCCCAAACCGAGGAAAAGATAGCCAACTCAGTTAAGAAGGGGGATAAAACCTTTTATAGGTACATCAGCGAGCGTAGAAAGACAAAGGGAGGGATAGTGAGGCTGAATAGAATGAACGGTGGTTGGGCAGAGGGGGACAGTGAAAAAGCAGGAATACTGAATGAGTATTTCTGCTCAGTATTCACAAAAGAGGAGGGGGAAGTGCCTAATCCAATTAACAGAAGCACTCTTGATAGGGGGGTCGATCCCAGTCCTTTCACAGAAGAAAGAGTTCTGCAAGAACTCCTAAAACTGAAGGTGGACAAAGCAATGGGTCCTGATGGAATTCACCCCAGAATTCTAAAAGAATTAAGGGAAGAACTAGTAAAACCACTGGCTACTCTTTTAATAAATCATGGGAGGATGGGTGGTACCGAGGACTGGAGGAAGGTGGATGTGATTCCTCTCACAAAAGTGGGACCAAGACAGAGGCAGGAAACTACAGACCTGTCAGTCCGACCTCTGTGGTAGGGAAAGTGATGGAGTCACTTGAAGGAAAGAATAGTTGAGTACCTAGAGGCCAGTGGAGCACAGGACCCAAGGCAGCATGGGTTCACAGCGGAAGGTCATGTCAGACAATCTAATAGATTTCTTTGACTGGGTGACCAAAGTAGTAGACCAGGAGGGGCTGTGGACATGGCCTACCTAGACTTTAGCAAGGCATTTGACACAGTCCCACACAAAAGATTAATAGCCAAATTAACCAGCCTGGGAGTGGGACCCAGGGTGGTAGCCTGGGTAAAACATTGGCTGGACAACAGGACACAGAAGGCAATTGTAAATGGAGTCCACTCTGAAGAAAGGGGTTACTAGTGGGTACCGAGGTTCAGTATTGGGTCCAGTCTTTTTAATGTCTTCATCAGTGACATTGCAGAGGACTGGAAGGAAAGTATGCCTTTTGCAGATGACACAAAGATCTGCAACAGGGTTGATACACAGGAGGCGTGGAAAGGATGAAAGGGACTTGGCAAGGTTGGAGGAATGGTCAAGTATGGCAGCTAGGATTCAATGCAAAGAAGTGCAAAATATGCACCTGGGAAACAAGAACCCAGGGAAGAATACACAATGGGTGGGAGGTAGTAACAACAACAAAAAGGAAAGGGACCTGGGGTAATCATATCAGATGACCTTAAGGTTAGCAAGCAATGTGGAGAAGGCAGTAGGGAGGCTGGGGGTATACTGGGATGTATAGGGAGGCATCATCAGCAGAAAACAGGAAGTTGTTATCCCTCTGTACAGACAGTTGGTGAGACCCATCTGGAGTACTGTGTCCAGTTCTGGAGACCCAATCTCCGCAAGGACATAGACAGGATAGAGGCAGTCCAGAGGAGGGCAACTAAAATGGTGCAGGGTCTGCAAGAGAAGCTGTATGAAGAGAGACAAAAAGAGCTTAATATGTATACCCTTGAGGAAAGAAGGGAGAGGGGGGACATGATAGAAACTTTTAAGTACCTCAGTGGAATCAACAAAGTCCAAGAGGGTAGCATCTTTCAGAAAAAGAGACTTGCAAGAACAAGGGGACACAATTTAAAGATAGAAGGAGGGCGGTTCAGGGGCAATGTGAGGAAGTATTATTTCACAGAGAGGGTAGTGGATGCATGGAACAGCCTTCCTGAGGAGGCTGTGGGGTCTAAAACTGTGGGAGAATTCAAGAATGCATGAGACAGACATAAGGCAATTCTTGTGGGGGGTAGGAAGAAATAGGCTGTTGGTTAACTAGGATCTGCGGCCTATCCTGTAGGTAGGGAAATGGGCAGACTAGATGGGCCTAGCGGTCCTTATCTGCCGTCAAAGTCTATGTTTCTATGTATCCCCATTATGTGGAAATGTAACTGATATTAGGATCCCTTTGTTTAGAAATTATTTTATTTGAGTTATTTGTATACAGTCTAGGAATTACAACCCTTTGAGTCAGGGACTAATTTACAAAGGCTCCGCGTCATTACATTTAGTGAGGACATATACAGAGTAAGATACAGTACAGAGATAACAATGGGCTAAACATATACAGGGCATCACCAAAGGTGCAAAAGATCTACACCAGTATTATTTACAGCGTTTGTTTGCAAAAAAGAAGCCTAAGCCCTATAGAGTAGTTTAATTAGCAGTCACAGTAGCTGTTTAACAAGATATGGGTACACAGCACTGGCTGAAATGGCTCTAGCCTTGGGATTTCAACAGCAGCATCAGGGAGGGAGTTCATCCAGTGTGGTGCCCTGTAGGAAAAGGATCTTTGGCTGGCAGTGGTCCTTGCGAAAGGGATGCGGGAGGTAGTAGTAGTACTAGAGCGTCTTGTGGCCTTTGTTGGCAAGCACTTTTGGAGGAGCGATAGACAGCTGGGGGCTAACCCTAGTTGTATTTTTTTGGCCAATAGGCAGATCTGATAGAGAAGTCGCCCCTGGAAATTTAGCCAAGATGACTGTTGGTAGAGGTCACAGGTATGTGTGAGGCGATCACAGCCTGTGGCCAGCCAGCAGGCTTTGTTGAGAGTGCATTTTATGCTGGACAGGGCAGTGTCAGAGGCGGCACCATATATGATTATGCCATAGTCTACTGGGGGAAGGATGGAGCTAGAGATGACTAAGCGGAGGGCATCAGGAGGGAGATAGGGCCTATATTTGTACAGGAGGCCGATTCTAGTGTTTATGGCAGAGCAAGTCAATGCTATATGCTCATGGAAAGTAAGGGTCGAGTCTAGAGCGACCCCTAGGTAAGTAAAATTGGAGACCACGTCCAACATGGCACCCTGTGAGTTAAGTATGAATAATTTGGTCATGCTGTTTTTATGTTGAGGGTGGGCAAATAGCATGACATTTGTTTTTTTTGTAGTCGACGACAAGTTTGAGGGAGGTGAACCATGATTCTATCGCTGTGAAGGAGCCATGTAAGGAGTTTTGAAGCTGGGTAGGGTCTGGGTGCTGGCTGAAGATCATAGCATCATCTGCATAAAGGTGCAGGTGCCCAGTGGAGGCTAGAGGGAGGGAGTTTAAGTATAGGGAGAAAAGAAGAGTGCCAAGGATGGACCCTTGTGGGACACCCGATCAGACTGGGAGGCTGGCAGAGAAGGTGCTATTTATTTTTACTTGCTGGGTATGGCCATAAAGATAGCTGGAGAACCAGACTACAGTTTCTGGGGAGACACCGACAGAGAAGATGGTGTTTATTAGCATGCTGTGGTTGATGGTATCAAAGGCCTTGGACAGCTCAATGTAGACAGATCCAGCCAGGGCTCCCTGGTCTAGTGCTTCATGGAGGAAAGAGGTAAACTTGAGCAGGACAGTGGTGGTATTGTGCCCTTTTCTGAAACCATGCTGTTGCTTGCACAGTAGGTGGTGTGTGTTCAAATAGTCTGTAAGTTGATCTGCAGCTATTTTTTCCAGTGCTTTTGAGAGAGGAGGAAGTATAGAGATGGGCCTACAGTTACTTGGGGAGGTGCAGTCACCATTTTTGTGAACAGGAGTGATGACTGCTTTTTTCCATAGGGTAGGGAACTGTCCAAGGCATAGGGACATGTTCAATATTTTTGTTAGGGGGGTAAGGATTGCATCAAGAGTTAAGGAGAGCAGCTTAGCATCGAGTGAGTCTCTACTATGCCATGACTTTCCTAGCAACTTGGCGAGATATGTGCAAGCGACACTAGGAGAGATTGTTTTGAAGTAAAAAGGTGGTGCACTGGGGGGCAGTGGAGAGTGTCCAGTAGATGTGTTGAAGAAGTCAGGAGGGAGGATAGAGCTGAGGTCTGAGAAAGAGTAATTTAAGGCATTAGCTATCTTGTCAGGGTCTTGGGTGGTGACATCGTCAACGATAATCGTGGAAGGAGGAGGGGAGGAAGACTTGCCACTAAGTTCCTTCATATTGTCCCAGAACCTCTTCCCATCGCCCCAGGTGGCAGTAAGGTTGGACTGATAGAAAACTGCCTTAGCCTTGCGGATTGCCCAGGTGCATGTGTTCCGGGCAGCATGGTACAGTTGATGGTCAGAGGAGCGACCAGACTCAGTGGCACGGTACCATAGGTTATCACAAGCCTTCATTTGGTCGAGTAAGGAACGGTTTACCCAAGGGGAGGATTTTGTTTTTTCTAGTTGCTTAACAAAGGGGGCAAAGATGTCACAAGCAGCTTGGTAGGAGCTAATGAAGAAGGACAGGACAGCGTCCTCCGACATCTGGTGGTCATATATAGTGTCATATATAGGCCATTATGTAGTGTAACTGTTGAAATGTATATAATTATAGTTTGAGATGACTGCAAAAAGCTATTGGGAACTCAAGAGGTTAACCCTGAGAGCAGTTTTTAAGCCCTTTTTCAGAAGCTGTGGAGAACGGACCTCAGTTCTGGGACATTGTGGTCTTGCTGCACCTGCCTGAAATTTACAAGAACATTTTAGAAAAAAACAGGATGCTTGTTAAGGAGGGGGGTTGCAAAGACTTATAAGAGAGAGCTGCAATGTTTTGGGACACACAGAGATTGAAGGAAAACTCAGATGGATCTTCTCTGTTTATTCTGCCTTTGTAAATATTTATACTGAACTATTTTATTTTTTTTGTTATTCATAATAAAACTCCTGTTGTGACTTTTACAAGTACTCCTAGTTGTCCTATGCTTCCTGACCTGTGCCTCAATCACAGTCTCTAGTGTCACAGTTCACAGCTCTGCATGCTAATCACAAGGCCAAACTGTCTAGTAAATGTTCCACTCTTGGAATCAAACCCAGGCCCCATGTTCTCTACTGTTTGGTAGCCTGTAGCTCTACCACTGTACTAAGTGTCCTATACTAAACATTGTCTCATCTTCATATAAATGTTTCCACCCAGTTTTGGACAGGGGACCTTTCACATGTTAGGCAAACATGGTAACCACTACACTACGGAAACTCCATAATCTTCTCCCAGAGGAAATGATGAATGTATAGAATAATCTACCAGCAGAGACACTGGACATGAAGACAATGCATGCCTCCAAGGTATGCCTGGGCACATTGCTGCTTTACCAAGGGAATCACAGGGTGCCCTGAGTAGCAGTGTGGGTGGGAAATCCCTATAAGTTAGTAAATGTTTGAACAGAAATACTGGAAACCAGGCACTCACCACTTCAAACAGAAATGGACATCACGTGTAGATAAAAGCTTTGTTGTTTATTACAATCACATAAAAACATTAAAACAACACACAATTGTGCCCACCTTGTGCACCATGTGCTGTTTCAATGTTTTTATGTGATTGTCTGTAATAGACGATAATGAAGCTTTTATCTACAAGTGGTGTTCATTTCTGTTCAAGGTGGTGAGTGCCAAGTTTCCAGTATTTGTATACCTTTGACTTACCGAGAGCACTGCCGACCTGATGCATACTTTTTTAGAGTGAATTACATGTTTGAACGGTCTTTGCTTATGAAGTACAGGGGGTTGAGGACTTGATTAAACTAAAGGTGATTCCAACCTTTAATTACTTCTATTATTTATGTTAGTAATCAAATAACAGTCAAATCAAAATAGTTTCAAGAACTCATTTATAGATAGGGCGGCCCACCTGTCAAAGGAGAAGTTTTGAAGTGGCGCGCAGCAGACTTAGGGAGCTGAACATAATTTCTCTACCTCCAACTCCCAGCCAGACTGTAAACAGACTATGCTGGAAAGGTCCACATATTTGGGACCTTAACGATGTGGGCTGTAAGCTGGATGCCATTTGAGCCCATTTCACAAAAGATTCTGTTGGAGCCGAGAATGAAGAGGAGGAAAAAGAGACTTGAATATGGACTGAAAAGGGACTGTGTTTAAACAAAATGTGTGACATAGCCTACTTGTTTGCCTTCAATGTGATGTCTTATGTGTGTTCATATGACAAATGCTAACTGATCGAATTATACACTGCTACCGTCCTACTAGTATAAACTCTGGTCTGTCCACTTGAATAGGTTAAAATCAGCATGCTTTTTGCAACTGCCTTCTCAGCGTCTTAAAAAGATGGCAGTGACCATGTGAATGCTATAGTAAATAGGGGTCTTAACTCCCACTGAGCAAGAGCTGATAGGTGTAGAGCTAGAGAAGGACTGCTTGTAGAAACTGATGCTAGCCAGCACTTAGCCCTGCACGCTGCAAGGTAAACCTTTCCTTTAAGTGAATTTTATTAGTAGTAGACATGGAGCTCTCAGTTCGAATTCTGAAATGAAAATATTGTTCTAAACCCCAAGGGAGTACTCAAGTGCTCCAGAATTTCTTTTACTATGCATATGTTTGATCGTGGTTAATGTTTTTAGATATGGTATTAGTTCCACCATGCAATGGTTAATTGCTGAAGGTACTGATGAAATATTTTCTACAACAAGACATTGGCAGCTAAGGTGTGTAGTCTTTCAGTAGCCACAGGGATTGGTTCTCTAATCCCTTTATCATATGCATGTTATAAAATGGGGGCAGAAAATGCTTCTTTCTGATTGGTTATTACCTGTGCATGAAATCTGTTTCATGCACAGGTGATAATGAACACCTAACAGCTGAACCGCATTTCTAAGAAGTCAATGTGCTATTGGAATGTTCATTTTTCAAATAAAGCCATTTTTTATTCCTCGCTAAAGTCAGACTCCTGCTGGATCAATGATACTGTGGTGGACCTCGCTGTTAATGGTTTCCCCTTTCAGCTCTCCACCCCCCCAAAAAAAACAAAAAACAACTGTTTATAGAAATAAGTCCTGCTGTATCACTTTACTGTTTGCTTGTATACGATTTATTTTTTTTTTTCGAACAGGAGCCAATGACGTTGCTGCTCCTGAAGCATATCTCATCCCCGATGCTCTGTCTCAACACCAATTAGGAGCCCTATACATGAGACCATTTATTTAAAAAAAAAATACAGATAAAACCATTGCAGTGCCACTTCATCAGTATACCGGCTCCCACTGTCTCAGGTGCCAACCGTGCTCCTAATCCGTTGCAGTTTCAAGTGTAAAATCCATGCTAACTGGCTTTTCTCCAGGCAAGTTGTGGTCTGGAGGGCTGAAGTGTAGTTCCTCTGTTAGTACTCCCGTTTGCCGGGTCCAGGGAAAGGAGGAGACGCTCCCACTTGCATATCTGGTAGCAGTTTAAATTCCTTTAGGAGTACCTAACAAAAAAACTATGTTAATGCCCGTTTCTCCTGTCATTTTTTTTTTAGCTGCTTCTTCTTCTTCTTCTTCCAGCCTACTCAGTGCTGCCATCAGTTGCATCGCGGCTCAATTAAAAAACCAAAAATACATCTCTTCCTTCTCACTCTCTCTCGCCTGTCCTGACAATCCCAGACAAAATTTACACTGCACACTAATATTAGGGGTGTCCTGACTGTCCCAGACAGATTTAAACAAAATAAAAAGAAAATTCATACTAATGGGGGGGGGGGGCAACACAATGATAATGAAACTATTATCAGTGATACCACTACAGGACAATGACATCATAAGTTAGTAGGTGGAAGGACTATTTTACAGTAAATTCCCATATACAAATCTGTTTTTCTTCATAAAAACATGATTTATTTTCTGACTATAGCAAGTATAAACAAAATGTTGGCCATTTTATAAGCACACTAAGACACTCCAGCGGGTACATGGAACAGATTTTACTGCACGGCCAGGGACTGAAGGCACTCAGCCTGCAGTCTCATGCCTTACTACACCCCTAGCCATGCAGTAAAATCTGTTCCATGTATAAACCACCCAGTCCCCTGGGGTTACTAGAATCCCATCAGTGTCAGTGCTTGGTAGGGAAGGCAGCTGGTGAATAACTGGTTAAATGGGTTTTCACCTACTCACTCTCTGTTTACATGGTCTCAGCTGAAAGGAGAGAGATGATGTCATTTAGAACTCTCGCAGCAGCATAAGCCATGGCAGCTGACCATGTGTGGGGAGTTTTAGAATCTTGGGTTAGTCTGTTAGAGTCTGTGAGTGGAGTCTGTAGTGAACAGTTGGAGGAGTGAGAGCTGCAGTGTGGGCTCTGAGAAAAGAACCTATTTTCTCACCCTAGTGCTGAGAAACATCTGCCTGCCAAGAGATAGAAACATAGAATTTGACGGCAGATAAGGACAGCTTGGCCCACCCAGTCTGCCCATTTCCCTACCTAATGGATAAGCTGCAGATCCTAGTTAACCAGCAGCCTACTTCTTCCTACCCCAACCCCCCTAGAATTGCCTTATGACTGTCCCATGCATGCTTGAATTCCACCACTGTTTTTGATTCCACAACCTCCTCCGGAAGGCTGTTCCATACATCCACAACCCTCTGTAAAAAAATACTTCCTTAAATTACCTCTGAGCTGTCCCCCTCTATCTTCTAATTGTGCCCCTCGTTCTTGCACACTTTTTGAAAGATGCTACCCTCTTGGACTTTGTTGATTCCCTTGAGGTACTTGAAAGTTTTATCATGTCCCCCCTCCCTCCTTTCTCGAGGCTATACATATTAAGCTCCCAAGTCTCTTCATATGTCTTCCGTGCAGACCTGCACCATTTAGTTCCCTCCTCTTGACAGCTTCCATCCTGTCTATGTCTTTGCGGAGACTGGGTCTCCAGAACTGCACGCAGTACTCCAGATGGGGTCTCACCAGCTGTCTGTACAGAGGGATAATAACTTCCTGTTTTCTACTGGTGATCCCTCTCCCTATGCATCCCAGTATCCCCCCAGCCCTCCTTGCTGCCCTCTCACATTGCTTGCCCACCTTTAGCTCATCTGATATGACTATCCCCAGGTCCCTTTCCATTTTTGTTGTTGTTAGTATCTCACCCCCCCATTGTGTACTCTTCCCCTGGGTTTTTGCTTCCCAGGTGCATTACCTTGCACTTCTTAGCATTGAATCTAAGCTGCCATACATTTGACCATTCCTCTAACCTTGCCAAGTCCCTTCTCATCCTTTCCACCCCACCCTGTGCATTAACTCTGTTGCAGATCTTTGTGTCATCTGCAAAGAGACATACTTTTCCTTCCAGTCCCTCTGCAATGTCACTTATGAAGACATTGAAGAGGACCGGTCCTAATATTGAACCCTGCGGTACCCCATTAGTAACCTCCCTTTCTTCAGAGTGGACTCCATTTACTGTTACTCTCTGTGTCCTATTCTCCAGCCAATTCTTTACCCAGGCTGTCATCTTGGGACCCACTCCCAGGCTGGCTAACTTGTATATTAATCTTTTGTGGGGGACTGTGTCAAATGCCTTGCTAAAGTCTAGGTAGGCCATGTCCACAGCCCCTCTCTGATCTACTACTTTGGTCACCCAGTCAAAGAAATCTATCAGATTCGTCTGGCAAGACCTTCCCGCTGTGAATCCATGCTGCCTTGGGTCCTGTGCCCCTCATTCTCTAGATACTTGACAATTCCTTCCTTCAGAAGTGATTCCATCATTTTCCCTAACACTGAGGTTAAACTAACAGGTCTGTAGTTTCCTGCTTCTGCCTTGCTCCCACTTTTGTGAAGGGGAATCACATCTACCCTCCTCCAGCCCTCGGGTACCACTCCATCCTCCCATGATTTGTTAAAGAGGGTAGTCAGTGGTGTCACTAGTTCTACCCTTAGTTCTTTTAGAATTCTGGGATGAATCCCATCAGGTCCCATTGCTTTGTCCACCTTCAGTTTTAAGAGTTCTTTCAGAACCCTTTCTTCTGCAAATGGGCTGGTATCAACTTCTGTATCCAGAGGGTTTCTATTGTTTGTTTTAGGTACCTCCCCCTCTTCATTTGTAAATACTGAGCAAAAATATTTGTTTAGCATCTCTGCCTTTTAACAGTCACCCTCTGCCTACCCCCCCTCCCCTTTATTAAACCTCACTGTCCCTCCCTTGGTCTTCCTTACTCCCCTGATGCCTATAAAAGCTTTTATCCTTCTTAACTGAGTTGGCTATCTTTTCCTCAGTTTGGGCCTTTGCTGTTCTGACTGCCTTCCCAGCTTCCTTTTGCTTTAACTGATACAGTTCTCTGTCCTGCTTCTTCTGTGATTCCTTGTACTTCCTTGAATGCTTTCTTTTCCTTTTGAACCTTCACTGCCACTTCCTTTGAGAACCATAGTGGTTTCTTACATCATTTCATTTTGTTTATTTGCTTCACACAAAGGCTTGTTACCTCTGTGATGGCAGTTTTTATTATTCCCCATTGTTCTTCCACCCCTCCTTCCTGCCCATTTGCTAGTGCATTCCTTAGGCACTCACCCATTTTGGCAAAGTCAGCCCTCCTAAAGTCCAGTACTTTTGCCTTTTTATGGCTTGACTCTATTGCTGTGTTTATTGTAAACCATACTGTTCGATGGTGGAAATTGTTGTCTAGAGCAGGAGTTCCTGATTTTTCATCCTCAGAGAGATGGAAAGGACTGCCAGAATGGATCCGAAGGGCAATCCCCTATTTTGATCCAAGACTTTGAAGCTGCCTGTTTGTTTTCCAGCCTTGAGTAATCTGACTTTGTGCTTCCCAGAGGAAAGTACCCGTTTTTGGGGTGTACTCTGATAAAGGGAAATATACACCAGTTCTGTTCCAAGCTGAGACTGTTCTCGTGTTTTTAAAGTTGGCTGACAATCGTGGGGTCCCCAGAGAGACTTGGCACATTGTTCAGGACTTTAGTTCTACACTCAGAAGTAGTGTTTTCTTATGCAGGATGTGAAAGTCATTCCAAGATGCATATTTCTAACTGTTCTCCAGAAGTTTTGAGGTGTAACTCTGCATGAATGGCTGGGTATGAACATGGAAGCAAAAGAAGGACAGCCCCCATCTGGAGTGACCAGTTCAGCACTACAGGTTCTGTAAGGGTGCCTGGTTATTCGGGTCATGGTGGCCAATGCCTGAAGAGATAGTTTACCCCCTGGTGTGGGTTGTGCTTATTTTGAGCACCAGTGTGCTTCGTCATGGCCAGTTGTCACATTGCCAAAATATTAAGTCTTATGCCATATGGGAATTGTGCTCAGTTGTGGCCAGTGCCACTAGAAGAAAATGTGTGTTTCAGCTGAGGCCGTTGCCGCTGAAAAGACATGCACACCTGGTTGTGTCTTATTGCTTATGTAATGCTATGAAGAGACTGAGGGGAAGTTTGTCCTGAAATAGTATAAGGAAATCTTACTTTCAGCTTATCATACTTCATGGACTCCACCAGCTCAGTTTAAAGTCAGCTATAAAAGGGAAGTGGAAATGATTATGAGGTTGCTGAATCAATGGTCTCCGCTACATCACTGTCACATGAGACAGGATGCATTGTAGGAGCAAGAAAAACAATAAACCTGGCTAACATGGAGATCCCAAGGGGTCATAAAACTACTATAACACTAGCAGACTAATTTAGGAAAACCGTCTAATAGCAGACAGAGGGAAGGACACAGTAGGACTTCACACACAAATCAAAACACTCTGCACAACATATGTTTTTTGCAAATTCTGGGTGTACTATTCATTTAAGGATCTTCTAAAAGTAATGCGTAACTGTAGAAGACTCATAGGGTCTGTATTGAAGGGATTAAAAATAATTGTTTGCATACAGGCGACCCAATGTTTGTAATCTAGTTCGAATTTGCTGACATTTAGATGTTGTTTCTTCCCGGGACACCTTTGTAAAGAAGGCTTTAACTCATAAGATCTTTGTTTTTCTTTTTTTAATGTTCTCCCTTTATACCCTCCTACCTTCAGTCTCCTTACCTGCCATCATTCCAAGAAAACTGATCCAGACACAGCCTGCAGCTAACCAGTAGCCAACCACCCTATATACTGTTGCGTGGCAGAGGAATGGGCCTGCTGTCAGTGTCTTGCATTCTCCCACCAGGGAGCCCATCCCTGCCATTATCAGTGTGACAAGGGTGAAACTAAGGGGTTTCTCCACAGAATGTCTTTCTCTCCTGGAACACTAGGGGGCAGTCATTCCATGGGGACTACAGGAGACTAGCATTGCTAGGATAGCATCCAATGAAATTGGATACTACCAATTTTCTAGGATACTGGATGGTATCTGGTATTATTGCTAGACTACTAGATCCTATCACCAAGGATAAAATAGGATACCAACTATCCATTGTGACTGTCTGAGATCTAAAGTATCTGAGGCAGACATCTGACCTCAGATCCCACTATCCAACGTTAGGTCTGAGAGATCCGAGACAGACATAGGATCTTTGATATCACTGTCCGACCTTTTATTGCTAGACTACTAGATCCTATCACCAAGGATAAAATAGGATACCAACTATCCTTTGTGACTATCTGAGATCTGAAGTATCTGAGGCAGACATCTGACCTCAGATCCCACTATCCAACCTTAGGTCCGAGAGATTCGAGACAGACATCAGATCTTTGATACCACTGTCCGACCTTGCATCCAAGGGATCTGAGGCAAACAACTGACCTTGGATCCCACTGTCTGACCTTGGATCTGAAATCCAAATAGAGCAGATAGGATCTCAGATCTGGAGTTGGATAGATGGGTTATCCATCAAATCCCATTAGGATAGTCAAAAGCACCATCCGAGTGTCACTACAGGAGACTCTCTCTGAAGAGGAGAGTGTGTCTGTCAGACTGCCCCTCTAAGTCCAGCCATGGCTGTATAGGACCTCTACCTTGGGACGTGAACCTAGGGTCCCCTGAATGGAAGGTGAGTGCCTTAAATGCTATGCCAGCAGAATTGCCTGTTGTTTTTTTTGTAAATATACTGGTGCAGTAGCACCATTGTGTCAGGGCTGAGTTAGTGTGTGTGTATGTCAACACCCTTCTTTCTAGGCCAGTCTGCTGATGCAAGTGGTAATGTTACGGCTTGCGCCACTGATGACCCAAGTTCAGAAACAAGTCAGGAGCATCAGAAGTTCAGCCTGAGGGGAGGAGGATGAGCATCCAATGGACTGCTCATCCTCCTCCTCCTCCTCCAGGGTGGGTGGGTAGAAGCAGTCTGCAATAGTCCAACTACTGGCAGTGGCCAGGAACTGGTATGCCTGACTCCTCAAGTGCTTACAGGATTGGTGGCTCAGCGGGCATAAGATGCTTATGTATGGGAGCATGCGTGATATGCCTCTGACCCTATTGCATGTCCGAGCCACTGGGAAACGTAAAAAGCAAATCCCTCTATGCAGTGCAGTATAGCACGCAGGGCCACATCTCCGCAGTTGCATGAAAGACGCAGGCGTACTTCTCAGTCAGGACTTAAAGTTGATCTCAGTCCCTCCTCTCCAGGTGATCCCCCCATGAGGGATAAGTTACGGGTCTCCCACCCGGACAGTTGGGGGAATGCCACATGGGTAAGGCGGGTGTGGGTCTAGTGGACAGAAATGGGGTACTTTCAAGCCTGGCCAGAGAGCCTAAAATAGAATTGAAAAATTAAAAATGTTAAAATAATTCAGCAATTCTAGGAATTAGAGTTTTGAAAACCGGCATGCATCCTCTCAGTCCTGAGGCTAAGTGTATGCCAATCATCAAAACAATAGGTCCTGAAGTTCCAGTGCTGTGAAGTGCATGAATGATGAATTACGTAAAATACTCCAAATTAAGACACTTTTTTGTGCACAGCTAATAAAAAGAATACAGTGATTTAAAACCTGAAAATTTCAGGTTCATTAGGTATTGGCCCAGAACAGGGTCTTTTCATTTTGTGATGAAAAAAGGCAACATTAAAATGCCATTAGTGTTTGAAAACTGACTGAGCCCATGCATGTACATACTACAAAAAAGCCAGAAAAAATATATGAAAAAGCATGACAGTTTTGTTTTAATTTGTGATTTAATTCTGTCAGTCATGAATGAAAATAAAAAGTTGTGCTGTTTCTGCACTGCTCCCCCTTGTCTTTT
Source organism: Neoceratodus forsteri (assembly GCA_016271365.2). NCBI lineage: Eukaryota > Metazoa > Chordata > Ceratodontiformes > Ceratodontidae > Neoceratodus > Neoceratodus forsteri. The sequence goes on along the minus strand of CM057455.1, from coordinate 283,005,137 downwards.
CTGACACTGAATGTTCAATAGCAATGTAAGACAACACCATATCCCCGCCCCGATATCAGGTGCCAATCCTGGTGCTGGGTGCATGTTATTTATTTAAAAAAAACATAAATGAGTAAACTTTTGCAGCCTGAGGGGGTGGAATTTCAGCCACTCAAGAAGCCACAACTGCATGAGCGCTGGCTGATAGTGATACTTAATCACAATCTTTATTATTTTAAAGTTAAGAAAGTGAGATCTACAGTGCACCATTAGGTAGAGCTTTGGCTACGGCATAATTGGATACTAAATTTAGCGATGTTAACAGAAAGGTGCTGTGTCCCAAGACTACAATAGACTCTGGTAAAAGAAAATCAGTGGTCCAGGCTGCAGCAATAAGCAACCAAGATGGGAAAGTCTCCATGCCTGTTGGAGACTCAGAGCCACCCAACAAAATGACCCTGCAGGAAGTTTACAACTTAGAAAAATAGACAGCTTCAACTCATGTCTGAACTTAGTAGAAACCAAACAGGAAGTGGTGACCGCAGAATCAAAAGAAGTGGTAGGCACATCAAACAAGGCCATGATGGCTACATCTGGCACACTGCAGAAGAACAAACTTCTTCACGATCAGTTTGAGCACCTCACCAAAGACAGTGTCTCTGCACTCCAAATTGCACACTAGTATCCACAGAAAACTTTGCCAAAGTAACATCCTCCCCATTACCATATGAAAACACTTGAGAGGGCACAGTTGTAGCTAGTTTGCATTTTTATGTTTGCTTGCACGCATGTGCAAGAAACATAGTGCCTTGATCGGAGATTTCGGAGGTGTGTCACCTCCTCCTCCAATTCAGTCAGTGGGCTGGCAGGCGTGGCCCCTGTAAGCCAATGCATTTTGGAGCTGTCTATGACACGCTCCAAATGCAGTGGCCTCGAGTTGAAAGGGGAGCTACGCTTGAGTGAGCAATCGAAGATATCGCTGCTCACGCCAAGAGCCCCCCACGCACAGACAGAGGTGCGCGCCCGCATTGAATAGCCGACGGGTGCCCAAACCCCGCCGGCTGAACACCCCCCAGTGCGCGCAGCACGCTGGGAGCCCACCCCAGCGTGGCAAATGGTGCCGTGATTTTTTTTGCCGACGGGTGCCAATCCCCTGCCGGCTGAACGCCGCCCTCAATCCTAAAACCTTGTGCCACGCTGGGAGCTTCCGATTCAGCGGGCAAACGGTGCCACGATTTTGCTTTTATTTTGCCGACGGGTGCCCAATCCTCGCCGGCTGAACGCTCTGTCCTTGTGCCACGCTGGGAGCCCACCCCAGCGTGGCAAATGTCCACGACGCCTTTTTATTTTAAAACCTGTAAAATAAAAACTGTCCCGCTGCACGCCTCCCAACCCCTCCCACAACCCGCACCCACCCACTGCGCACTCAGCTTCCCGCACCCCACCCCATACTTACCTCCGGACTCCAGCGTGGCGATCTTCAGTGGACCGGGAACACGTCTGCACTCTTCAAAGCCGACCGCGAACTGAGGAAATGCCGCTAAGCTGTATAATGGGTTACATAGGGGTTCAACTTTATTGCATATCTCGGGCATTTTTGGGAATTTTTGCACCAAATTTTCAACATGGGGTTTTTGGGACCCCTTCTCATGAATTATGTCACTGTCATGGCGGTATTTGTGCCCGAAGGGTGATTTTACGCAGTGACTGCACAGTGACTGCAAAATCACCCTTCGGGCCTGAATACCACCATGACAGTGACATCATTCATGAGAAGGGGTCCCAAAAACCCCATGTTGAAAATTTGGTGCCAAAATTCAAAAATGACTGTTTTACGAGCGTGCATTAAGTAGTTCCTACACAGGCTCGTGAAGTTCACGAAATTTCAATATTTTCACTCCAGATTTTCAACATTGCCATTTTACCACACCTTCTTTGAGTAGTACAGCTGTCATTTTCACATCTCACCCAAAATGTGTTTCCACCCATGTAGCGCAGAATGGCGCGGTCGGTATCTTGAAATCAATGTACGGGACAAATTAAGAAAATCACAGTGACACTGTTCATGAGCAGAGGTCTTAAATGGCTTTGTTGAAAATTTGGTGAAAAAATTCTAAAAATGACTGTTTCTGGTGCATTGCGCGGTTCCTCGCACACTCGTGGTGTGAATTTTCAATATTTTCCTCCAAATTTCCAACATTGCCATTTTATCACACCTTCTTATGAGCAGTGCAGCTGTCACTTTTCACAGTCACCCAAAGCGTGTTTCTGCCCATGTAGCACACAATGGCGCAGTCGAGTGCTAGATCAATGTCACGGGACAAATTAAGAAAATCACAGTGACACTGTTCATGAGCTCAGGTGTTAAAATGGCTATGTTGAAAATTTGGTGAAAAAAATTCCTAAAATGACTGTTTCTGAGGGTGCATTGCACAGTTCTCCTTTACTAAGTAAGTTCTTGAAATTTTCAATATTTTCACTCCAGATTTTCAACATTGCCATTTTACCACACCTCCTTATGAGAAGTATAGCTGTCATTTTCACATCTTGCCCAAAATGTGTTCCCACCATGTAGGCGCATAATGGCGCAGTATGTGCAAAATCAATGTATGGGACACATTAAGAAAATCACAGTGACACTGTTCATGAGCAGAGGTCTTAAAATGGCTATGTTGAAAATTTGGTGAGAAAATTCCAAAATGACTGTTTTATTTAGACGTAGCGCTATGCAGTTCCTATGCATGCTCGTAAGTTTGCAATTTAACATTTTCACTCCAGATTTTCAACATTGCCATTTTATTACACTTCCTTATGAACAGTACAGCTGCCATTTTCATATGTCACCCAAATGTGTTTTCAGACATGTAGCGCACAATGGTGCTGTTGATGTCTGAAAGCAATGTTTAGGACAGATTAAGAAAATCACAGTTACACTGTTCATGAGCAGAGGTCTTAAAATGGCTATGTTGAAAATTTGGTGACAAAAGTCCATAAAATGACTGTTACGAGTGAGCAATGTGCAGTTTCCACGCACCCTCGTAAGTTCATGACTTTGTAATATTTTCAGTCCAGATTTTCACCAGTGGCATTTTTCACACTTCCTTATGAACAGTACAGCTGTCATTTTTCACAACATGGCTGAAGTGTGTTTTCACACTTTCAGCGCTGAGATGCATGGTCGCTGTGGGAATCATTGTTCGGTACAGATAAAGAAAATCACAGTGACACTGTTCATGATCGGAGGCACCAAAATGCCTGAGTTGACAATCTGCTGTAAAATATCCCCAACCCAATTATATACAGATTGTCGTTACTATTTCTATGTCGCTCATGACTTCACCATTTTTTACATATTTGTACTGCAGATTTGCAACATTGACATTTTTACACCTCCCCATGAACAGTACAGCTGTCATTTTACATCCTGTTATTAATGTTTTTGCATCTGTGGTGCTAAATGCCATACTAAGCTATTATAAGCAGCTTTTCGGCTAACAAACTGATATTCCCCCTGTTCATGAGGTGGGGTCACAAAAAACATGTTGAAAATTTGGAATGAAAATACCAACGAATGCCTGAGGTATAAGGGTTTCCAACCATAGCCCAACCCTGTGAGGAATGACAGGCATCAGGGGTGTGACTTGGGATTCTTGCCTGTAATGCTCATACCATTCCACACCCTGCAGCCAGTGAGAGGCATCGAGTATGCCTTGGACTCTTCAGCCCCAAAGTTCACCCCATTCTGCTATATATTTTCCATCTCACCGCATTTCTAATGAAATGGGAATGAGCATAAGAGCCAAACACCCAAAGAGAACACCGTGACACTTGTCAGTGTCTGCAGGGTGGGGTGTGGTGAAATGGCGAGGCCGTTATGCCTGATGACCCAAATGCACACCCCAATGCCTGTCATTCTCTGCAGGGTGGTGGTGGGGTTGACTTCAGTTCAGTACTTCACTGCCATTCCTATTACGCAGCTCTGTAACTTCTACATTACCACTGCCAATGCCAGCAAGCAAACATTCGGCATTGACAAATGCTTGTTTTTTATTCTGGTGCTTTACAAATATTTTGTCAATGTGGCTGTAGAACTAAAGGCATCACAAGCAAGTGACTTACAGAACTGTAGTAGCAAACATCAAGTTGTCTTTCTAAAGTGCCAGCAGTAGCGTAGATGGTGCAAATAATGTAAATTCACAAATGGTACAGATACGGATATAAATAAATGGTATTACCAACTAGTGGATACATAAGAGCATTAGCCACCTTCCCTTAGCCCCAGCGCTTCGACCATCCTGGTCTTCCTCAGGGGGGGTGACCAATGCACAGTGACCACCCTCTTAAATATTCCTTTTGTCTCCATGGTTACCATATTAATTAGTGCATAATTTTTAACCTATTGTAACTTAAGTGAAGAGAAAACAGAGTGCTTAAAAACACAGTTCAGAGCCCGAACATCAAAATCATTGAGCTTCCCAAAGGAGCAGAGCATCAATATCGCCCCCCCCCCCAGGTTTCTCTCCATGTATCTGCAGGACCTACTGCACCTTGAGGATTCAGTCACTGTTTGCAGGGCATACAGGATCACCCCAACAAGGAAGGCAAACAATGAGGTGGCACCACGCACTGTTCAGGTGTTACTAGAAGGGGTGCATGAGAGGGGACTGCATCTTACAGTCAGCAAGGGCAGCAGAACATCTTTTTTTTTTTATTTACATTTTTACAGGCTTTTTTGCCCTTTTTCACCTGTCCCTTCCCACGTACGTCCAGGGCATTGATGTACACATCTGGAGGCACATGCACAGCCGGCACTGCAGAATGCCCCACCCTACTAGCCACCCTCTCTGCCTGCACCACCACCAGACCTCCACCCAGTGGTGACGGAACTACAGGAAAGACAGTGTCCACCCCAGGAGAGGAGAGGAGAGCTGCTGTAGGAGGATCAATCCTGCTCCTACCCTCCCCCCTCGGTCGGCTCTCCGACGACCTGAGGTCATTCCCGAACCCGAGTCAGTGTGACGCGAGGCAAGGCTAGACATCTCAACCCTCTGTTTCACTGGGCTGGCTAGCAGAACATCTTTTTACTCTGGCAGGGGACCCATCATACAGCTTCCCAGATTTGAGCTTCGCAACATGCAACTGCCTCCACAGGTTTTACTCAGTCAGAAAAGAGCTACAGTCCTTGAGAGTGACACACAGTCTACAAATCCCAGCCCATCTGAGGCTTGCGTATGCAGGTAAGAATTATTTCTATTTTGATCCGGCTGATACCAGGAAAATGCTGCAGAAAATAAAAATGACTTTTTGCAAGCAGAATCCAGAAGGAGAGGCAGATTTGAAAATGATGAGTGACTGTACAAAGTAAGCAATAAGACAAAATGGGGTGTGTATTGTTGACTGATAAGAGCTCACCCCAGGTGCATAGCAAGGCACAAGGTGCTTGCGTGGAGTGCCTTCAGGTAAGGCAAGGCAAGGCTATTTTTATTTTTCTGGTGCCCAATCCCGGAGGCTCTGGGCATCGTACAAAAACATATGAGTTTAATTTAATATACAAATTTACAAAATAGATCCTCATACAACCCCATAACTATTTAAAAACCCTCTTAATTTTAAAAAGGACTGATACTAGTATCAAACAGAGTATAAGAAGGCCTGATTAAACAAATAAAACTTTTGGTGGGTCTTAAAAACCTCCACTGATGGGGCCTCCCTCACCAAAGGCGGGAACGAATTCCACAAGACAGGACCGGCGACACTAAAAGCTCGATCGCCGTCAGTTTTCAGTCTTATCCTGGAAATCGTCAGGAGGCCCCTCGATGAGGATCGGAGGGGACGAACAGAGACAGCAGGTGTAAGAAGGTTGGCCAGGTAAAGGGCCCAGTCCATGTAGGGCCTTATAGGTGAGTAAGCCCACCTTGAACAGTACCCTCCATCAAACCGGCAGCCAGTGCAGTACACACAGCACCGTGGTGACATGATAGTATATCGAATGACCTGTCAACAACCTGGCAGCTGCATTCTGCACTAGCTGTAGTTGACGGAGGGTGCCACCAGAGATCCTGAGGTAGAGTACATTACAGTAGTCCAACCTGGATGTGACACATTCATGTACCAAGGTGGGGAGGTCCAGGGGCAGAATCAGGTGCTTAATCCTGGCAATGTTTCTCAAAAGAAAGAAACTTCCCTTGACAATGGCAGACACCTGATATTACATCATCAAACCACAGTCAATTATCATGACAAGATTATACCTCGCTCCACGCCAGCAACCCGGGTTCGAGAGCGGACTCGGGTTGTCGGTGGGTCGGCTGGGGGAGACTGGCTTCAGCATCCAATGACAGCTCGTCATCTCCAGGGAGGGATTTGGCCAATGCCCGACACTTGCACGACACTGAGTGGAGGCTCAAGGACATGCAAGCTCCAACTTGGGAGTAGAGGGGTGGCCAATGAGCAGCCAGGACATTGGCGTTAGCACCTTACAACAGGCAGCAACGCACTGCTTGGGGAGGGAGGAAAAACGAGAAACTGCCTGCCACAGCCGGGAAGATGAGGAGACTGAGGCCGTGCCCACAATTTGCCGGAACCTGACCAGCAGCCCTCGACTGATGAAAATGTAAGGATCGGAGCACTTGCCTCCCCTCCTTGTCCCTGCCCGGGGGTAAACCGCGGCTCCATGGGGCTTGAGGGTCTGACTGGGTAGGGTTCCTGGCAGTGGGATGTCCATTTGTCTCCTCTGGAAGGGTCGGAGGCAAGGGAGAGATAAAGAGAATTACAAAGAAATATATATATCATGCCAAGATTATGCACCATAAAGAGAATCTATCATGGACAGACCCTAGAACAAGTCCAGAGTCTGTCCCAGGGGCAACTCCACACACCTCCTGTTCGACTCCACCACCAGTACCTCCATCTTATCGGGGTTCAGTCGCAACCAGCTGGAGGCCATCCAGTCATTGATCTCTGCTAGACAGTTGTTTAATACACCCACTGCATCAGATGTTCCAGGGGCAAAGGATAAGTACAGCCTGGTATCATTCAGCATCTGGGAAGTGCTCTTATTAGGCAACAATCCACACCCCAGGAGTGTCTTATTACTCTTATAAAATAGGTCTCACAAGTAAAAATATGGAAGTTATTTTATTAAAATGAATAAAATGATTTTTAAAACATGTTTTTGTGTTTTTATGTTCACGCTTGCGCAAAGTGAACATGTTGGTATGATAGTGGGTTTTGAGAGGTGTGCCACTGTCACTCCAATCCAGGGCAGTCTGCAAGGCGCTTGACGTTGTCAGACCAATCTTCTGCCAGGCTGATCATGGCACTCTTCTGGCATTACTGGGAGGAAACTGCATGAAGTTCAAAGAAAAGAACTGCCTGAATCATAGGGCGGCTCTTTCTTTGGTCTGCAAATAGTGCCACCCAGCAAGCACAGCTGATCAGCGTCATGATCAGCCTGCTGTGTTCCCCCCAACATAAAAACAATCCCTCTCACCCTCTGCCAAGTATCCTCTCCACCTCCCATTGCTTCCTCCTTCCTTCTTAATTTCCCAACACTGGGGTACCCAATCCTGGGTGCTGGCTAGTTCCTCCCACCCCACCCGTTTTCACTGTGTGACACCGAGGAACCCATCCCCAGTGTCAGGACCCGAAATAAAGAAAATCATCCCTTGTAGTCATATTTTATTTGTAAAAAAGAAACCCTGTAAAACAGAAAATGGTCAATCAATGTCTGTTTGCCCCTCCCCACCACTGTTATCCTCCCCCACCTAGCCTCCCCACTCAGCACCCACCACCCACATAGGTGCCGGAACATGGTGGCCTCTATGGCCATGGCCCTACCACTTTCATAAGTGGCCCTATCAGTTTTTGCAATCATGTTAATTTATTACTAGGGGTGAATTTATTCCTTACATCCTTGGCCCTACCACTTTCAGACTGTTCCGGCATCAATGACCACCCCATCCCACACCCCTTACATACCTACTGGGGGTCCAACATTGCAATCATCTCTCTGGAGCATAGACACATCTTCACTCTTTAATGCCGGACTGGGAACTGAGGAAATCAGGTAAGTTGTTCTATGTATTTCAGTGTGTTTTGAACTTGTACTCATAACTTGGTCTGATACTCTTCTCCACATTTTCTTTTAACTATCCTAGCCCTTAAATCCCCTCCATAGAATGCCAGTGCTGTAGCTCACCAGCACACCGGCCTGTTTGCAACCTAACTCAGAACTCTGTAGCAAAATACACATTACCCACCTTTTAAAATCTTGCAATTTACAGGAAACTTATATGAGCTAGTGACAAAATATAACAAAAAAAGAACAAATGCTACTGCGCGTTTAACATGCTACAATACTTTAAAGGCATATCTCTAATGAAAAATTCCATGTACTCCCCTAATTGGCTGGGGTATAAACAGCATGAACTCTGGTGCAGTGGCCACATATTGGGCTCTATGCACTAAACTGCATAAAGTACTGTATGCCTGCCCGCATAGCTACACAGCCCTAGAGAGGCGCAGAGTGCACGGTATTCATGACCACAAGCACCCACATGGCACTACAGTCTGCAGCACCCCCCCCTCCCAGTGTGCAGGTTAATGGGAAGCTGGCCGGGTGCTGTGCAGTAGACTCGGGCAGGCATCCAATCAGATGCTTGACATGGGTCACAGAGTGGATCCCTTGTGCTGCAGGAGTGGGGAAGTGTGGGAAGGCATGGGTCCGTTTTTTTTTTACAAACTATGGGCACTCAACTGAATGGCTGCCCTCAGCCCTCCCCATCTGCCCAGTGAGCTTGGACGGGAGTGTGACAGGGGTCCTGTTGCTGTCCCTGTCAGGTGTCTACTGGGAGGAGGCACGTACCATTTATGGATAGATCCCCCTGGCATGGACAGGGCCCCCTGGCATGCACCTTGCCCACCTGTGGCATGTAGCTGTGGGATAAGGTGGGAGACTGTGTGTGCAAGGGGTTGCACACCTGTTGTGAGTGCCACCTGTGGGGTCTGCTGGACTCTGCTGTGTGGCATTTTCACATAGGTTGAGTGCATAGGCACTACCCACTTTTGTGCATAGAGCCCATCATGCCGCCACCTGGGATAGGACAGTCTGCAGAGTCCCACTCTGAGGCCGGCTGGGTGCTAAGCGTGTTGCAGAGAGGAGGCTTTCAGCTCTAAGGGAGGGAAAGTGCAAGTCATCTGGTATTCGTGCACCCACCGCCAGCCAACCAAGGAACTGTACTAGCATCATTTGTAAAGGCAGCTGCACACTCGCATGGGTCAGAGGAAGGGAGCAGTTATTGCAATCAAGACCATCAGGGTAGGGAACAGGAAGATAAAAAGGAAAAATGAGAAAAAAGTATCATTTAAAAAAAAAACAAGAATTTCAAGCATAGTGGCTGATGCTGAAAGGGGAAATTTGGGTTGATCTCTGTTCTTTAACTTGGAAATCGCAGGACATGTAGACCTGGCTAATGGCTCAGACCTGTGTGTGATGGTGGTGGCCTTCCCCTCACCATCAAAATGGGCCTAAATACTCCTCCTCCATTTCATGAGAAAGCACATAATGAAAGGAAGCAGCAAACGTCAGTGCAGTGTAGCATGATATCGACTTACTCCCGAGACAGCTAAATAAGTACATGGATATACCTGCCACCATCCTAGTGCACCCTACCTGCAGTGCAGACTGTATTGGCCAAGGAGCACCTAGACTATAACAGGAGCAGGTATGACAGGAAGGAAGAGGACTAGGCAGGGACAGGACAGCAGGGAGAAAACAGGGCTGATGGGGGGGAAGGGGGAGTGTAATATTGTCATTAAGTGGCTGTTGGTAATGCCAGAGTTGGCATATGGAGGGAACAGTCCTCTGTTGTAGATGCAATGACTTCCCCACTCCTCCTGGCCACTCATAGATCATTTAGATCACCAAAAGCAGTCTCATTCCCATTTTGAATCAGCCAACATCTGAAATTTATTTGTCAAACCTGACATGTGAGAACACATAAAAACCCTCCCCACCCATTTCATCCATACACCTTACCCAACTCACAGACCCACATTTAATCTGAATATGGTTGTAATAGTTATGGCACAATCAGCAAGAAATCAAGACTAAACAACCACACACACACCTAATGCAATTGTGCAAACTATCATTAATTACTAAAAAAAAAAAACTATTCAAATTATGAACAGAGTGTCAGAAAAAACACATGGGGCTACATATTCAAAGTGGTTGCATTAGTGCAACCCCAGAAAAGTGTCCTGGGGCAGTATTCAAAAGAGGGAATTGCACAGCCCAATTCCTGATGCGCCGGGGCTCAAAGATTATATATGCGGCACATCTCCAGAGGGCGCGCCCATGCATGTGCGCCACATCCCAATATTCAGCCCAGGATGTGTGGTGCATATGCTGGCACAACCCTGAGATACACCACATACTGGGGCACAAAGTTGAGCCCAAAAAAATAAGGCTCAAATAATAGCCACCCACAGGCAGGCTGCCGTGATGCAAGGCGCATCACAGCAGCCGCCAGCCGTGGGTGGCTTCCCCGCCACCGAACACTGTACACAAGCACCCAATAATGTTCCTGGTGGTCCCTGCACAACACATGCAAATGGGGCCATAATAGCATGCAAATGGCCCCATTTATGCCTTGCATGTTTTATGGCCCATTTACATACTGCTGGCCGAATATCAGGAATTTGTGCACTCTGTTGTGCTGGCACAGTTCCCATTCCTGGTATTCAGCCCTGTCTGGAGGGGAATGTGCCAGCACATCGTATTTGCGCAGTGCACATTTCCTGATATATTCAGAGGAGATGTGCCATGGCTTATCTCTCTTAAATATAACCCTTAGTTGCACCCGAGCCACCATATGCGCCATTGCCAGAAGCAATTCAGAATATGGGGGCCATGGTCTACTATGAGTTTTGTGTTTTGTTAAGTTAAAATTTACTTTTTTTAAAAAGAATAACATACAGCTGCAAGGGCAGGTTCACTTATGATAGGAGCTTCGTCCACCTCATACGTAATCTCTCATATACCACGCAACCCCAAACATCAGACTGAAAAAAAAAAGGATTCAGTTTTTTAACCCACAGCACTTTTAAACATTCTCAAGTATAAATCATAACCCCCAATGAACACACATACACACACATGCATGTGCTCACAAGCAATCACACGCACACACACACACACACAAAACTAATGTGTCATATTTAATCTAAATCAGCATGTAATGAAGATGCAGGCTTCTTTTTCCTTTACTTCATCTAGATAATTGCATACACTTAATTTAGATGTGTCAGCAGTCAGTGTATGCAGCGACATATATAAAATGCCAGATTCTGAAATGATCTATCTAGAGGGCAGAACAATACCAATCACTCAGACGTCCATTATATTAATAGAAATGAGAAATGGGAGACTGACATATAAAGAAGGACCTGTTAAATTGTAAACTGTGCAGTTAAATTTGTTTCTGCCATTTCAGGGGAAGGCTTGGGACGGGTGAAGCACATCATGTAAAAATATAAAAGAGTACGCATAATAAGACTCCATCCTTTTTCAGATAAATGGCATAATTCTGCATTGGCAGATTGAATTATGCCAGCATCGTTACTATCCTCATGTACACGTGCTCAACCCTCCCCCACCCCGGGCTGAGCTCACACCTCAGAGCAGCAAAATAAATAGAATGCCTTTGCATTCATGTCCTACAAGTGTATTGCATAAGGATTCAACTTCAAGTCTGGAAACAAAATTGAACCACAGTTCATTTTATATTTTTATTTTAGTTTTTGCATCAGATATCGTAACTGATATTTTTTGTTTGTTTGTTTTGAATGGTTATTGCTTGTGTGGAGGTTTGCATGGGTGTGGGAGTGGGAAGGGGGGTTGTTGGAGGGTTTAGGATATATTAGTATGGCTACTAAGAAAGCTATGTTTTTTTAGTTGCATGTAAAACAATAAAGACAAACACTGTCTTTTTAAATGGGACTGTATGCCGACGCCAGGCCGCCTGACAACTGCCCCCGAAACTGGCCAATCTCATTTTTCTTTTGTTACAGTTAATGTAATAAAAAAATAAATACAGAAATAGGCTAACTGTAACCCCCCCATTTGGGGGCTTACCTTAAAAAGAGCGTCAGAGTGTTCTCCCGCTACCTCCCGGCGTCCACCCATTCCTCCACGGCACTTTGCCATTTCTCCATGCCCCCAAGTGTTCCTTGGTGTAACTGAGCCCTGCAGGGCTCACAAAATCTATTTGTGAGGGGTTGGCATGTTTCTAGGCCACTGCTCACACCATCGAGAAGATGCACTGCGCATCCAACCACCGTTGCAGTCAAACAGTCGAGAAGTGGTTTTCCGCTGGTTCCCAGAGCCAAATCTAAGTTACAAAAAAGGCACTGGGGACAAAACAAAAGCAAGGGAAATGTTTTTAAATAAATAAACAGGCAGACGCCCAAAGTGCTGCCTCTGGGGCACCAAAAGGTTAAGGCAAAGGTCAGGGCAATAAATGCCCTCATAAATATTCATGAGCCGAATGCTGTGTTTCTAGGGGCAGTGTGTTACGGAAGCAGTGACTCCCTGAGGGAGTATTTGACTAAATTAACAGTGGATTTATTTAAGAGAGAATTGTTGGGGCTACATGCCTGTGGGGAAAGTAAATTAAATTAATGTTGCTGCTGGCTGCACCAGAACTTTAATCTGTGGGGACATTGATATAGACTGCCTAAACTTGAACTGCAACCACCATTTTTGTGCCTTTCAACCAACCAGTGGTCAGGATTAAACAAAGGGCCTCCCGGGACAATGCCAGAGACTTATGGTAAATAAGCTGGGACAATTTATAGATGCCAAAAAGCAAGCCAATTATTAACTGGAAACTGTTCAAGACAGATTGGGCAGCCAATGGGATCTTTGGAACTCAGCCCCATATAAAAGGGGGGTAACTGCTCGGGAGCTTTAGGGTCAAGATTTGTCCAGGAGTTCAGTGTGTGAACCTCTGGGGAGCCTGTCAGCTTTCAGGGGTTAGGTCTGCCAGGCCTAGACTTTTTCAGCCGTTAGTACATGGGTCCATGTGTCCAGTCGGTCCACGTTGGGGTCGCAGCAGCAGGGGATTCGCAGCAATCAAGCTAAAAATCCGAATCAGCCTGCAGGCTTGCTGGAAGGACCAGAAAAGGACAAGCTTTACATATAAATGTGCTTAGTTGCTGAAGTGTTTGCGTGGCCGACTAGTTCAAGACGTCCAGTTTACATGTTTCGGCCAGTGTTTGAACTGCTTCTGCATCCCGAAGACCAGCCTTTTGACAAGGACCACGAGGGAATCTTCCTCATGCTACACGGAATCTCTGCACAGGTCTCATGTCATCAGATCATCCTCCTGGTTTGAATAGAGAGGCAGTATAGCACAGTGGTCTAAGGCTGTGAGCTGCAAATTTGGTGACATACAGCAGACCAGACCTGGGTTTGAATCCCACAGCTTCTACTTGCATACTGTGTGACCCTGAGCAAGTCACTTAACTTCCTTGTGCTCCCAGGTTGCACCGGAAACAAGCTCTGGCTTAGTGTGCCTTTCCTGGTTAAACAATTTCCCCTTTCCTTAGTGCAAGTACAAACAGCGTAGCTCGCTGCAATCATTTGTGTGTGTCATCTAATTTGCTTGTTTGGGTTTATTTGCAATGAACTAAGCCACCCGGCTCCAGATTACAAATATTTGGGTTGGACTGCATGCTAATTGTTTTCTTTCCTAAGAGCCCCAACAATCAGCTGCAATGCCGGCCTACCCTGGGCAATGCTTCAGGCTAGTCTGCTCTTCCATACTGGGTACCCAGGGTTGTGGGACTGTGTCAAAGGGACTCACTGCGCATGCTTTATCAACCCAAATGTACTCAGAATTGCAAATCATTTGCTAGATTTATGCCCCACCCTTGTTCACATCCCCCTAAATAAATTAGATTGTAGGCTTTTTACATTTTAACCTGGCCAGTGTATACTTTCTTCATGAAGATATAATACTGTTACTGTATGGTTGAACCACTGGTCTTATTTTCCAGTGAGTCTCCAGGGCAGTTCCAGAAGATCTAGCCCTGGTAGTAGGTGCAAGGAATGTGAGACTATCACTACTATCATATGGTACTTGTGAATGTGCTGTTGCTATACTGTTTAGGCTACTAGAGGGGTTGGTGGGGGATTATAGCATCCCGGAGGGTTATACCAACAGCAGTTACACTACCCCAAGACCATGCCTCCGAGTGGAGGCATCCATTCACCAAGCTCAGGCCCCTCAACCTGTGCATAGTCACACAGGCAGGGGTAGTAGCCCATAGAATAGTACCACCTAGGGGTTACATCTTTGGAGGCACCGCTGGGATTAGCACCCCCTAGTGGCCAAAATCAAAAATTACAATTAAAGATCTAATGAGTACCACTGAAGAAATGGCTGTGTATCAGTTGGTTGGATGGTGTACAGGGCATGAAATTGACCCCTAAAATGCCTTGCTAATACTGAATATACCCCATGGCACTAGTAAAGACACTATAGAAAGGCTTTTTCAAAAACTGAATGTTTGGGAAAAGCTGTAGTGGTAAGTTGACATGCTGACTTGGCTGCCCAAACTCTAATGGCTCTAGCAGAGTGTAGCAACCCCATGGACAGCACTAAAGTGCCCAAAACTATTGCTGTTGATGGGTTCCCCAGCTGCCTGGTAGGTGGTACCTAAAGATAGTGAGGATCCTTCAGGAAACAAGCTCCCACCCTTATCTGAGACCTTTGAAGAAAAGTTAGCCAAGTTGTTATTGGAGGAGGGCAAAACCCTCGAGAACTTTAAAAAATTATTCATACCACCTGGGTGCATTCCTTCCCTGACACCCACGCCAGCTCCAGTACCTGCCCCCTCACCAGCTCCTGAGCGCGCACCAGTGCCAGCACCCACACCTCTGCCTGCAGTTGGTCACGACTGTTACCGCAGGCTCAGGATGTTTTCAGGCACTCTCCCCACCCCTCAGGGGGAGGATGATTGGGAGACTTGGATAGACTATGTTGCTCCCCTAGTACCTGAGTGACAGTGTGCTAAGGCAGAAAAATGAAAAAGGATCATAGAAAGTTTGAGAGGTACTGCTTTGGAAGCAATTAGGTTCTTGAGGTCCATAAATCCTGGCACTTCAGCTCAAAGTATCTGTCTGCACTAGAAAGTGTTTTTGGTAGCATTGAATCTGGAGAAACTTTAATGTGGCAATTCAAGGGCACCAAACAGTGGCAAGGGGAATGTCTGTCCGCGTATGTTACTCATTTGGAGAGGGTCTTACAGAGAGCTTACCGGAAAGGTGGGGTATCAGCCAGCGAGTTGAATCGTGTGAGATTAGATCCTATACTACAATATGCCAAATACTTTAAATTGCAAATTATCCAGCTAAAGCTCCAGGATAGGAGGGATAATCTGCCTGATTATTGTGACCTGATAAAAGAACTCAGGGAGGCTGAAGGTGAGGAAGGAGACTGGAATACCTGTGCAGGCGCTGCTAGAGTAGCCTCGAAGTTGGGGAGCCCTCCTGACCCAGAGACTGCTATGAATACTCTGCCATGGGCCGAGCTACTAAGAGAAGTCAGAGAAATGAAAGTTGGAGCCCCCACTAAGGCCTCTTCCACAGACAAAGACCCTGGTCCCTCTCAGAGCGCATCTGCTATGGGGGGGGGTGCATGCTCAGGTGCCCTCTGCCGATGGTAGCTCGAAAACTGAAACAAGTGAATTGACTGCTGCAATAAAAGAATTATTGAGACATCTTG
The DNA here is from genome assembly GCA_016271365.2 of Neoceratodus forsteri. NCBI lineage: Eukaryota > Metazoa > Chordata > Ceratodontiformes > Ceratodontidae > Neoceratodus > Neoceratodus forsteri. Next base: position 282,989,364 of record CM057455.1, on the reverse strand, counting down.
CCCCACCTTCAACACCGCAGACAGAGGTTGAACCCAGACTTACTGTTGTCAGTGCTCCAGTTCCAGCACCAAATGTGTACCTCTCCCAACCTCCTATTTGTGAATGGAGACCAGCTCCTAATGCAATGTTTCAGACATGCCAGACCAAAGAAAATATATTTTGTCATAATTACGGGAAGGATGGCATATGAAGAAAGAATGCCGGTCTCAAAAGGACCTAGATAAAGTGGTATACAAACTCCAAGGGGCACTCCGAAAAGTGAAACAATGGCAGAGGGGTGCAGGAAACTATCGCAGTGGAGGTTCAAGAAATCCTAAATCCAATTTCTTTGTGGCCATATCATTTGTCCAGGTTCCCACTACAGTCCCTCTGGACTGGTCCAAATTGGTGGGCCCCTCCATGGACACTACTGTACACATAGATGGGATTCCAGCCCAAGCAGTTTTAGACAGCGGGTCTCAAGTCACAATAATCTTCCAAGACTGGTATGAGCAGCATTTATCTGACCACCTAGTACAACCTCTTGATGGACTACATGTGTGGGGGTTAAATGAAATGTCATATCCATATCTTGGCTATTTAAAAGTATGACTTTGTTTTCCATCTTCTGTGGCTGGTGGAGGAGATTCTGTGGAGATGTTAGCCCTGATCTGCCCTACTACCGGACTTTATGATGGTATCCTTGTACTGACTGGCACCAACACACATGTTTAGGCACCTGGCCCAGCTGTGTGAAGAAATACAGAAGAAAAGGACAGGAAAAGCCCTCCGTGTTCACACCCTGATCCAAAAGGCTTATGAAAAACAAATGCACCCCAAGGAGAGTGACAAAGATGTGCCTGTTGGGATGGTTTGGAAAAAGGATCCTGCTACTGTCATGTTACCTCCAAATGCAGAATGCAGTATCAGTGGTGAAGTGCTGCTGCGAAGAGATGTGACCAACGAAATTTTGATGCTGGACACTCCAGATGAGGAGAAATTACCCGAAGGACTGCTGATTAAACCCAGTGTGCTTCTGGTCTGGGCTCATGCTTATGCCCAACGAGTGGTGGTACAAATACAAAATGTTACAGACCAAGACATCACGGTACACAGAAGATGGACCCTGGCTAAAGTCTATTGTGCCGACACTGCGGTGCTTCCTTCCAAGTGCAAAACTGAAAAAGGGTGTGAGGCATCACCTGATATGTTTGATTTTGGAGATTCATCTATCCCAAACAGCTGAAGAACCAGGATCAGTAACAAGCCGGCTCAGAGAAACAAGGTATTCTCCCTCAAGGAATGGGATGTTGGGTGTGTCACGGGTGCTGAACACCACATTCACTTGCATGATGAGAGACCCTTCAGGGAGAGGTCTACATGCCTAGCTCCTGCCAACATAGATGATGTCAGACGTCACCTACAAGAGATGTTAGAGGCTGGCATCATACAAGAGTCATGCAGCCCATACACCTCCCTAATTGTTGTGGTGCGGAAAAAGAATGGCTCTGTTCGCAGACGTGTTGATTATAGGACTCTTAAAAGAACTGTGCCTGATCAGTATACAATGCCACACATACAGGATGCCTTTGACTGTCTAAATGGAAGTAAATGGTTTTCCATTCTCGACCTCCAAAGCGGATACTATCAAATCCCAAAGGCTCCTGAGGGCAGGGAAAAAAACTGCATTAATTTGTCCTTTGGGTTTCTGTGAGTTTCTTCTCATGTCCCAAGGCATATCAGGTGCACCCTCAAAATTTCAACAACTAATAGAGAGTGCAGTGGGAGATATGAATCTTTTGGAATGTCTCTTCTACCTTGATGATGTCATAGTCTTTGGAAAAACTCTCGAGGAGCATGAAGCTCGCTTATTCAAAGTGCTGGACGGACTTGAGGAGTTTGGTCTTAAGTTTTCCATTGACAAATGCCAGTTTTCCAGAGCTCTATCAAATACATGGGCCACATTGTGTCATCAGAAGGCATACAAACCAACTCCAATAAGGGGAAAGCATTAACCAGCTGGCCAAAGCCCAACAACTTAAAAGAACTGCAAAGATTTCTTGGATTCTGTGGCTATTACCATCGATTTATCAAGGACTATACCAAGGTGATCCACCCCTTACTAAACTTAACTCAAGGGTATCCACCTACTCATAAAATGTTTAAAAAAGGTTCTGACAGAGACACGGAAAAAAACTATTTCAGACCCAATTAGCTGTTTGGACAAAGATGGCTTGATTGTGACACTGCTTTCGAAGAAATAATATACAGATTGACTCACACTCCTATACTCGCGTATGCTGATCCATCAAGGCCCTATGTATTACATACAGATGCCAGCTTAAGTGGCCTCAGAGTCATACTCTAGCAAGAATACCTGAAAGGACTGCATCCCATAGCCTTTGCTAGTAGAAGTCTAACATCTTCAGAGAGATACTATCCAGTGCACAAATTAAAATTTCTTGCTCTCAAGTGGGCCATAGTTGACCAATTTCATGAATACTTGTATGGTGCTAAAATCTTGGTCAAAATCAGTAACAGTCCATAAACATATGTTCAAACAATAGCTAAACTAGATGCTACTGAACACAGATGGCTTCTGCTCTAGCAACCTATGATTATGCGGTGTACCGCCCAGGTCTAAAGCACGTAGATGCCGATGCTCTTTCACGAAGACTTGTTTCTGACTAACAGTGGGTTCATATTACTGAGCAATCTGTAAAAACTCTATGCCACAAGTTCAACCAGGAAGAAACCCTGTCTTCTGAAACTGTAAACTGTCTAGCAGATTGCTTGGGACCTCCAGAGACTTGTATACCAGTTGCCTACTATAATTTTGCAGCCTTAGACTTAAGTTCCTTACCACAGCTAACCTGAGCTGACATCCACAAAGAACAGTAATTCTGATCCCATGATCAGACCAGTAGTTGATGCTTTAAGAAAGGGGGAAGATATCTCCAAAATGTGGTCTTGTGACCCCAAGACTGCTTTACTTCTTCGAGAGGGGCCCAAACTCAAGCTTTGAGAACAGCTATTGTACTAACAGCCAAGGTGAAGTTGTAAGGAAATAGCTAGTACTGCCAGCTAAGTTCAAAAATATTGTCTTAAAAGCCTTGCACGACCAAATGGAACATTTGGGTAGTGAAAGAACCCTTGAGCTGGTCCATTCACACTTCTACTGGCCTAAAATGGGCCTAGACATTGAGAAACGCGTTAAAATATGCAGCAGGTGTCTTCAGCACAAGGCTCCTCCACAAAGAGCAGCCCCCAGTCAATATTATGACAAGTGCGCCAATGGAACTCGTCTGTATCAATTTTCTTAGTTTGGAGCCAGGCTCTAAAGGCATTGCTAATGTACTGATAGTCACAAATCACTTTGAGATATGTGCAGGCCTATCCAACCAAAGACTAAAAGGCCCAAACTGTAGCCAAAGTTCTTGTTGAGAAGTTTTTCGTACAATACGGGTGCCCCCCCAGCATATTTATTCAGATCAAGGCTGGATTTTGAAAGCAGACTTATCAAAGAACTGTTGTTCCTGTGGGGTGTAAGAAAATCCAGAACAATCCATTATCATCCACAAAGAAATCTGCAACCAGAAAGATTTAACTAAAATCTACTTGATATGCAGGGCACCCTGCAACCTAAAGATAAGCCAACAGATAAGCGCACTTGTACATGCCTATAATTGCGCCAAGAATAATGCTACTGTTTTTTCACAGTACCACCTTATGTTTGAGAGAGACACTTTTCTCCCTGTAGATGTGTGCTTTGGAGTGTCTCCTGATGGTTTTCAGTCAGAAAACTACCTGCAGTATGTCAAAAATTTACAAGCTCAGTTAGACCACGCCTATCAGCTTGCAAATACCACGGCAGCAAAGAGAAATCTGGCCAACAAAACTTATGACAAATGTGTTAAGGCACAAGCGCTCCAACCAAGTGACAAGAGTATTAATGAGACATTTTGGACTTCCAGGTAAACACAAAATAGCTGACCACTGGAGTCCCATCCCAAACATAGTTATTAGTAAGCTACATGATCTGCTTGTGTATGAAGTACGTCCAGAAGGGGACCCTCATGCTGTCAAAACCATTCACAGAAACCACTTGTTACCTATCGACCAAATGGTAATCAATAACATTCAAGAGACTGAAGCTCCTCGGTGCCCTGTAACTAGGTCTGCTACTAAGGCCAAGCAACGAGATCAGCAAACTTCTGCTTCCCAGCCTGTTGCTTCTAATAATGTCTCCAATCCTGTTAACATTGCAGATACTGAAAATGCTGAGTCTGATAGTGATGACAAAAGTGAATTCTGTACTGCCTATGACCCATCTTTTGAACTTGAGAGAGTGTTCCAGGGAATTCTTTCCATTAACTATGATGATGACCCTGAACCTCCAGCTGTGTTAATAAATTCCAATTCATCAATTGTACCAGAACTTCCAGAAAGTGATGCTCACAATGTGGATTTTGGAGAGGCTGAATCCCTGCTTATGGTGGAACTAATGGCAATCAGTGAACCTGAACAACATGAAGCAAGTAGTGAACCTACAAGTGACCATGCAAGTGTTAACGAACTAAGTGGGCTAAGTGAACTGTTTCATGCTAATGAAAGTGCTTGTCAAGAACTGGAGAGATGTGTCCTGGATGATTCCGACTTTGCGGAAATACCTCTGACAAATGCCAGTGAGCCACAACAACAAGAAAGTGCAGTGGAACCCATTTCTTCTGAAGCTGTTTCGTTGCTGGACAATGAACCGGGACTGATCACCCCAAATGCTGAAGCAAAAGTGCAAGAGCCAGTGCCAACTTCGCCACGTCGCTCAGAAAGATCTGTAAAGCCAGTCTTAAAGCTCATGTATGACACCCCAGGACAGCCTGTTAACTTAACCATGAATGTTGTACACAAAGGAGCCTATGCCACGCCCATTTCCTTTCCCCAATTTGTGTTCGCTGCCTTCAACCAAACCAAAGCTTCCACTCAAGCTAAGGTGCCCATTCAGTGTAACAAGGGGTACAAAGTTAAAAAGATGGGAATACGGTGAACTGCTATGATAAAATGTGGAAAAGAAAACTCTACTGAATATGTAATACTGTCTAATGTGGAAAATGCGGTTCTAAACTGCTGAGGTATACCAAGTGAAACTAAAGTGTCATGACAATGCTCTATGTATAGGATGTCCAAATGTTAAGTAAGACTAAATTGATAGCATGCTACTTGTACATAGTTATTATATACCTAGCTATGTTGTTATAGGAAAAAGTACTGCTCAGATATATTTACAATAGAGTATATTTAGTAATGTAGCTACCAGTCTATCATAGACTTGACGCGGACACCAAGCTTTCCCAGGCAGGGGACAGTGTAATGCCCTCTCCCCCATTTGGGGGCTTACCTTAAAAAGTGCCTCTGAGTGTTCTCCCACAGCCTCCCTGCATCTACCCGTTCCTCCGCAGCACTTTGCCATTTCTCCATGCCCCCAAGTGTTCCCTGGTGTAACTGAGCCCTGTGGGCCTCGCAAAATCTATTTGCAAGCAGTCAGCATGTTTCTAGGCCGCCACTCGTACTATCGAGAAGATGCACTGCGCATCCAGCTGCCGTTGCAGTCAAACAGTCAAGGAGTTGCTCCCGCTGGTTCCCGGTGCCAAGTCTAAGTTAAAAAAGGCACCAGGGACAAAACAAAAGCAAGGGAAATGTTTTTGAATAAATAAACAGGCAAACGCCTAAAGGACTGCCTCTGGGGCACCAAAAAGGTTAAGGGCAAAGGTCAAGGCAATGGATGCCCTCATAAATATTCATGAGCTGAATGCTGTGTTTCTAGGGGCAGACTGTTACAGGAGCAGCAACTTCCCAAGGGTGTATTTGATTAAATTAACAGTGGATTTGCTGTTGGGGCCACATGCCTGTGGGGAAAGTAAATTAAAATAATGTTGCTGCTAGCTGCACCAGAACTTTAATTGTGGGGACAGTGATATAGACTGCCTAAACTTGAACTGTAGCCACCATTTTTGTGCCTTTCAACAAACCAGGGGGCCAGGACTGAACAAAGGGGCTCTTGTGACAATGCCGGAGACTTATGAGAAATAAGCTGGGACAATTTCTAGGTGCCAAAAAGCAAGCCAGTTATTAACTGGGACCTGTTCAAGACAGTTTGGGCAGCCAATGGGATCTTTGGAACTCAGCCCCATATAAAAGGGAGGTAACTGCTCAGGAGCTTCATTGTCGAGATTTGAGAGATTTGCCCAGGATTTCAGTGTGTGAGCCTCTGGGGAGCCTGACAGCTCTCAGGGGTTAGGCCTGCCAAGCCTAGACTTTTTAGGCTGTTAGTCCGCGGGTCCAGTCGGCCCACGTTGGGGTTGCAGCAGCAGCAGGGGATTCGAGCAGCAATCAAGCTGAAAATCCAAATCGGCCTGCAAGCTTGCTGGAAGGACCAGAAAAGAGCAAGCTTTACATATAAATGTGCCTAGCTGCCGAAGTGTTTGCGTGGCCGACTAGTTCAAGACGTCCGGTTTACATGTTTCGACCAGTGTTTGAACAGCTTCTGCATCCCGAAGACCAGACTTTTGATAAGGACCACGAGGGAAACTTCCTCATGCTACATGGAATCTCTGCACAGGTCTCATGTCATCAGATCATCCTCCTGGTCTGGGTAGTGTGAGTACAAACAGGGTAGCTCCCTGCAACAAAGCTGCAGTCATTTGTGCGTGTCATCTAATTTGCTTGTTTTGGTTCATTTGCCATGGACTGAGCCATCCAGCTCCAGACTACAAATATCTGGGTTTGAGTGCAACACTGGGCCAGCCTGCTCTTCCATACTGAGTACCCAGGGTTGTAGGACTGTGTCAAAGAGGCTCACTGTGCATGCTTTATCAACCTGAATGTACTCAGAATTGCAAATCACTTGCTAGATTTATGCCCCACCCTTGTTCACATCCCCCTGAATAAGTCAATTTGTTGGCTTATTACATTTTAACCTGGCTAGTATGTGCTTTCTTGGTGGGGATATAGTACTGTTATTGTATGGTTGCATCACTGGTCTTATTTTCCAGGGGTCTCCAGGGCAGTTGCAGAAGATCCAGCCCTGGTGGTTAAGTGCAAGGAGTGTGAGCATATCATTACTGTCATATGGTACCTGTGAATGTTCTGTTGCTATACCGTTTAGGTCACTAGAGGGGTTAGTGGGGGGGTTTTGGCATCCCAGAGGGCTATACCAACAGCAGCTACACTACTCCAAGACCATACCTCTGGGTGGAGGCCCCCGTTCACTCAGCTCAGGCCCCTCAACCTATGCATAGTCACGCAGGCAGGGATAGTAGCCCATAGGATAGTTTCACCTTGGGGTTACATAACTGAATGCATTTTTTAAGCACATCAGAGGCAGCCCACCTTACCCCTAGCCCCCAACCCCCAAACTGCCAATCTTGGGTTTCTTTTTGTTTCATTTAATGTAACAAAAAAAATAAATAAATACATAAATTGGCAAAATGAATGCCTTTTAATTGAGGGGCTAAAGCCTGAGGTTCAATGTGGGGGAATAGCTCCTCCCTCATCCCAAATAATGGCCGGCCTCCCTCAGCAGTTCGCTGCTTAGCATGTTGTGAAACACCACCCCCCTTCACAAGTGCAGGGCTCCTACATGGCTTGTGTGGCTGAGCTTCTTTTTGTTCCTGCCTGCTGCCTCTGCTTGGTTGCTTCTTCCCCTTTTTCCATGCCATGCCTCTCCTTCCTCCATTCTCTTCTCCTTCTCCCTGGTCGCCACCCCCTTTTTCCCCCCCTCATTTTGTTTGTGGTTGTTTGTTGTTCTCTCCCCTGTCTTGTTGTCTCCCCCGTCCCATGTGCCATCCAGATCCCATCTTTCCCTGCACCTTATTTATGCTGCCCTCCGATAATTGCTGTGTCTCTTCCCAGCCCAGCTGCCGCCTTGGTTTCCTGTCCCGGTCTGTCCTTCGCTTTCTATCCTCCGTGCTGTTGCACTGGCCATTCGGTTCGGCCTCTTTCCTGCCTGTCCTGTTGCTCCATGCCCCATTGAGGCAGACTCCCCCTGTACTAAATCCACTGGCTGTGCAGTATCCTGACACACATTCCCAATGACTCATTTTCTCTCCCTGCTTTTGCCAGCTTCATCATTTGCAGTCTCTGTGAAGTTCTGCTGGTGGTATCCCTGTTTACGTCCCTGTCCAGCGCCTCTTCCAGCATCATGCACTTGATCTTTTTCTGGCATCTTCCCACAAGTTGCCCAGCTGAGACACATTGTGTTTCCTGCTGTTTCACCGTTTGCCCCTTCATATAACTTGACGATCTGAAGCAGAAGGTGGTGAGTGCCTCTATCTAGTTCCCTCACTTAGTAAATGGCCATGGTAGGACCTGAACCTATATCTTGTGTTCCCACGTCACCCCCAATTTTGGCTAGGGGGCAGCTCCCACATGGCGGATCCCATGCTGACAGGACACATCAATTACCTCAGCATGAAGTTTTGTTCTTGCTTTGCAGTTCCAGATTTTCCTGTCCAATCATGAGACACTTCCTTACCTGCCTGCACATTTTGTTTCCATCTCCTCCTTGGCCCCTCTGCCCACTTGCTGGGACCTTAGCCCATGCCCCAGCTCCTGCCTTCTTTGCTACTGGATGCTTCCCTGTTTTGGTCTGCTCTGTGGTGAAGGCATCGGTCGGGAAGCTTGGACTCATCTGGAGTGGTTTTGCCTTTCTTACTTGCCATTTTTCTAAAACAATTTAAAAAAAAAATAACTGTAGCACCTGTTTTCTGTAATTTTTAATTTTTTTGTCCTTTCCCTGTTTTGAACTCCCTGCTCCATCTCCTCTCCAGCACTTCTGGGGTGTGACATCGCCCCCCTGGCACTCAGCCCTTGATTACAGCACCTCATCTACCTATTCCAGTTACTTTCCATGCTCCAGCCAGACCCTTCCTTGTGCACAGTTCCCTGTTGTTTGGTCCCTCATACGGACTTCTATAGCCATTCCTCAGTTCCCTATGCATCGTTCCACTGATTTTTCATGGGTTTCTACCTTTCCACGACCTATGCTACCTTGTGCTGCTCATTCAATTCCCCATTACTCCCTGTGCATATGTATATTGTTTCTGTGTAATGTATCTCTATTTGTTCCCTCAGGTTTCATCTAGCAGTGTATGTCACCCCCTTTGCTGCTCTCTACCCTCCTTCTCTGCTCCCCTCTGCATTGTCTTTCCCTCAAGTGGCCTTAGCTGCTCTTTCCTCGCTCAGCCCATACCAGCGGTCTGAATTCCTCTGTTCCTGACTCTGCCTACTGAGGCATAGCAATGCAGGTAGGTTTCCCCTGTCTGCTGAGAACAAGAGCTTGTTTCCTCCATCTACAGTCTCAACCACTTTTGTTCCCTGCTATTTGCGACAATCTCCATCCCTAACTCTGCCCCGTGTGACATTGAGTGAAGGTTAGCTCACCCCGACTACCAGGGATGGGAGCCTACATTTTCATCCACTATATGATGCATCTGCATTCTATATCTGCCATCCAGTTGCCGCTTCCCATTGGGAATGGTACCATTGTACCTCATCAGCCTCTACTCTCCTGGCTCACCCAGTTACATTATATACCAGCTCTCTGAGCATCCTGTACCATCAATGTGGGTTTGCCCCTTTGTGAATGGAACCACTGTACCCCTTCAGTCGCCAGTCTCCTGCCTTGGCCACCCAAATTGTCTGCCAGCAACCTGGGCTTACCACTTTCCTTCAGTTTGGAACTCTGGACCTGTCAGCCTTTGAGCACCTATACCTGAGCCTTGCTGCATGTCCTTCCCACTCTCCCGAGCCTTCTCATTCTGCTCCTCCAGCCTGTCCCTTGGCTTCAGCCACCGACTACCTAGTGGAAGATTGGACAGCTTTAGCCTCATGGTGCCCCTTCCCCTCCTGCCTCCTTTGCTCGGTCCTCTTCACGCAAGGGATTTGTACTCATCCTCACCCTTGGCTTCCTCACATTCTGGATCTGGACCTCACCAGCTTGTTTGGTCTCTAACTCCACCTGGTCCACCAGACTTCCAGACTTCATTGCTGCTTGTCTTCCACTTCTTCCAGTGCCCCTGCACACTGTTGTCATTTGCTCGCCTTCCAGCTTGGTTTTCTCCAGTCTCCAGACCACCAGCCCCTGCTCTCACCTCATCTATTAATGCTGCTCTGGACATCCCTATTCCCCTACAGTCTCAGGGATTTATTTAACTCTAAAAATTGATTAACGTTTTACTCATAAAAGTTCTAAAACATTGTGAAAATGCACAGCACTTGCCTCACTGTGTTTAACAAACATAACTTCTAGAAAACCTATATAAATGTTTTCTGTACAGTTAGTATTGCCCCAAGAAAAAAGTGCTAATCAATTATTTAAAACCTTGAGGATTCATCCTGGACTTGTTTCAAACCCTGTGTCTACTCTCAGCAATGCCAATTCGCCATCTCCTTTGGAGGTGAAAACCTTCTACCCCATCATCATAGCACCTGCTGCTCTTGGCAATTCCAGTTCGCCATCCCTTTTGAAATGGAAAACTCATGCCTCATTACCACATCACCTTCTACTATCACCAATTCCAGTTTGCCGTCTCCTTTGGCGGTAGGAACCTCATACCCCCATCACCACTGTTCCTTTCACTATCAGCAACTAAAGTTTGCCATCTTCTTCAGAGGCGGGAACCCATTCTCCATCACCACAGCACCTTTGCTATCAGCTGTTCATGTTCGCCATTTCTTTCAGAAGTGGGAACCTCTTACCCCATTGCTGCAGCACCTTTTGCTATCAGCAATTTAAGTTCTCCATATCCTTCGAGGGTGGGAACCTCATACCCCAACTTCGAAGTACCTTGTACCTGGGTTCACCTCTCAGTTTTATCTGGATATAACACCTGAGGCTCATTTCAGCTTTTCTGCATTCTATTCCATTATACTATGGTGACTGCCCCACCATCCTGTGCCTTACCTACACCTGTCAATGTCAGTACTGCTCAGCCTCTACTGATTTCCTATCAAGCTCCATCCTCCAGTCAGTAGACTTCCACTTCGAACTTTTCCCTCAACAACTGGACTGTTACCTTCCTTCTCACTGCCCTGGCAGCTCAGGGCTCTTGCACATTTGCTGTGTCTCTTTTTGGGTGTTTTTCACAACTACCGACATCCAGAATCCCTGTCCATTCAATTACTCCTACCCATTCATCTGCATCATACTCCTACCTCAGCTGACATTACTGCTCCCATCAAATGCTCTAAGGAGTACCTGTTCTTCTCACCTGAAGAAACCCTCTTCCAGCGATCCCTCAAACAGCATGCCATACAGAATCTAAGTCACTATATGAAAATATCGGTACTTCACAATAATCTCCCTAGGATCCATTTCCGGAATCCCATTCAACTGGACTACAGAAGATCTTATCTCTCAATGGACTCTGCAGGATCTTTCCTTACATATTCCATTTAATTCAAACAACATGGATGTCACTACCTCCCAAATTCTTCATAGGATACAGGCACTAGTGGAGTCTCCTTCACGCCTATCATCTTACCTTGAAAAGGTGAACCTAATTCCCTCCTGGGATTTACCAACTTCATAGTAACCATGACCCTCAAGAATAACAGGAACTGCAGGATACCACATAGCAGTACTGGTATCGTCCATTAGATCTCCCCCTTATAGTCTTCTCTCCAAAGCGCTGACTCAGTTTGAAGATGTTATCCAACTTGTCTTTCCCTGAATAGCCATTGGATGCTCCTAAGACCCTTCTTCCATCTACTATCCTAGAATATGTACCACCAGATATCCAATGCATATCTGCCTTGCTAAATGTACACTATCCCAAGCCACTGCTCCCTGGCTTCTGGACATCACCATACTTCACAAAGGCAAGGCAAATTTATTTGTAGGGCACCCAATCCCAGAGGCTCTGGGTGCCTAACAGGAATTATAACAAAGCATAATGGGAACATCATAAATAAATAAAACAACAGCAATAAATGAATATAGATGTAACCATTTAAAATACCTGAAAAGTCTTTTAGACAGTCATGAGGGGACTAGAACAGAATGCACTCAGAAATCTGGAAAAAGCCAGGACAAAGAGGTGGGCCTTCAGCCTCTGCTTGAACACCTCAACTGAGGGAACCTCCCAGACAGAAGATGGTAATGATTTCCACAGGGTTGGCCCCAAGACACTGAATGCACAATCTCCTGAGGTCTTGAGCCGAACCCTGAGAATGGCCAGAAGGCCCCTCACAGAGGAGCGGAGGGAACGAGCAGAGGTCACCAGTGTCAGAAGTTCTGACAGGTAACCAGGACTCAGTCCATATAGGGCCTTAAAGGTGAGGAGAACCACCTTGAAAAGGACCTTCCACCTGACTGGCAGCCAGTGCAGAGTCTGCAGGACTGGGTCACATGACTGGACCTTGAAATGCCCATCAGTAACCGGGCCACCACGTTCTGCACTAGCTGAGGTCTGCAGAGGATCCCTCCCATGACCCCAAAGTATAAAAAGTTGCAGTAGTCTTGTCTAAGGTCACAAAGTCTTGCACTAGTGTCGGCAGGTCCTCAAAGGGAATGAGGGGCTTAATCCAGCAATGTTCAGCAAATTATAGAAACCGCTAATGACAACAGATGACACCTGATCTTCAAAAGTCAATCTGTTATCAAGGATCATGCCCAAATTTCATACCCTTGTGGTGGCTACCAATGGAGCAGAACCCAGAAATACCCGTGAGTCAGCCCCAGGTGGCAACCCATCATGTCCGTGACTAGGCTCAGTCACCAGTACCTCTGTCTTGCCTGAGTTAAGTCTCAGCCAGCTGGAAGCCATCCAGTCTTTGATTTTAGCCAGGCAATTGTTAAGCAGATCAACAGATCCTGATGTTCTGGGGGCAAATGACAAGTACAGCTGGGTATTATCTGCATAACAATAAAACTCCATGCTGTACTGTCGAATGATCTCACCCAGGGGCAGCATGTACACTGCGAACAGCATCGGTGACAAGATCGAGCCCTGTGGCACTCCACAAGACAGGGGCATTGGAGAGGAGGAGAAATTCCCCATCACTACCCGCTGCACCCTGTTTGAGAGATAGGACTCAAGCCACCTGATGACAGTACCGGCGAGTTCACAAAACTCCCAGAGCTGATCAAGAAGCACACTGTGGTCCACAGTGTCAAAAGCTGAGGCGAGATAGAGGAGAACAAGAACTGACTTGTCTCCTCTATCTCTAGCCCTGAGCAGATCATTATGCACCCTCACTACAGCTGTTTCTGTGCTGTGTCTAGCCTGAAAACCTGACTGAAATGGCTCATAGATATCCAAAGATACCAGGTGATCCTCAAGCCGATGTGCCACTAACTTTTCAACAACCTTTCCAAGAAAGGGCATGTTGGAGATAGCACGGTAATTCGCCAGGACGTGAGGGTCGAGGGAAGGTTTCTTTAGGAGAGACCTCACAAGTGCTTCTTTCAAAACCACAGGGAGGACCCCCTCCACCATCTTACACCTAGCAATCCTGGCAAACACCAGGACAACAGCCTCAACACATCCCATTAAGAACATGTCAGGGATGAGTCCAGTTCACAGGAAGTGTGCTTCAGCTCTTAAGATCACCCTAGTCACTTCAGACACCTCCACTGGCCTAAACTCTTCCCAGACAGGTGGAGTGCCTCCACAATCCTCAGCCCAACCACTATGAGGCAAATGCCTCCCTGGCGTGATCCCCAACCGGATGGCCGACACTCTGTCAGAGAAAAACAGAGCAAACTCCTCACACAAGGTGGATGACAACACTTTTCTCTGCTGCAGGCAGGCAGGATGAAGATGCCTGTCTATAGTATGAAATAGCTGAGATGGTCTGTTTTTCCCCACAGCAATTTTCCTGGGCAGAAATTCTGCCTTCTTACAGGAAATTACCCCCTGGTACTCCCCATGATGGGCACGTAGGGCCAGCCTATCAGACTCCAGCCGGGTCTTCCACCAGCAATGTTCCAACCTCCGACCCTTGACCTTCATCATCTTGAGGTCCCCATCAAACCAGGGGGATCTCAAGTGGGAAGATCTGGGTCATGCACGAACTGGCGTGAGGGCATCCAGAGCCTCAGAGACCACCCTGTTATAAGTGTCCACCGCCTCTCCGGAACCCATTGCACATGCCGCGTCAACCCGAGATAGGTCAGTTAGTGCTAACAGTCCTTCCGGGTGCATGCCCCTTAACAGGTGGAAGCTGACCATCTCCACAGGGGGAACTACTGAGGGGGCCCCAAACATAACTCTGGTACAATGATCAGACCAAGTGACCCGATCAGTCTTGAGGTTATCAACCTCGAGACCCAGCTGGAACACCAGATCGAGTATGTGGCCGTGTTGGTGGGTCACAGAAGCAACCGCTTGTGACAGGCCCAGTGAATGCATCAACTGGAGGAGGTTGTAACTGAAATGTGAGGATTCGTCTTCGATCAAGGCATTGAAGTCCCCCAGGATTAAACACCTGGGGGACTCCAGCATCCGATCGACAATAAAGTCCACCACCTCCTGCAGGAAATCTCCCCCCACCCCAGGAAGGAGGTAATTAAGGAGAATCCTGCAACCTGCACCCACACCTCCACGCACAGCAACACTCAAATGATCAGGCGTCACCAATCAGGTGCACCATGAAGCCTAGACTGGCTCTAAATACAATAGACACACCCCCTCCCCTGTGATCCTTCCTTGGGCAGTGCACTATGGAGTACCCAGAGGGGATGGTGGCTGCAAGAACTGGGATGGCATCATCTCCAATCCAGGGCTCCATTATGCAAGCCAGATCGACAGCGGAAATCAAGTCTGCAAAAATGGCAGTCTTGTTCCTCATTGACCTAACATTGTAAAGCACCATCCGGAGAAGATGAGAAGACCCAACCAGACCTCTAGCTGCCTGCCCACTCAGTCCGGCAGGAACTCTGGGTATGGGGACCAAACACATCTGGCCTCTCCCTCGGCTCCATCTAAACCCAGGGCATCTCCTGGACCAGACAACCTCAGTGCTGCTCACCACCCCCTCCTCGACTGCCCTCGGCTCCCTGCAGATCCTTGCCTCCTAGTGATTTTGACCTCCCTATAGCATTTCACTGTGATGGCAGGAACGGGGGGGCAGTGAAGGGGCGAAGGTCACAGTGCTGAGTGACAGCATAGGTAATTCTAGCAGGGCCGTGGCACCAACACATCTTGCCTGGCTTCTCTAGTCTCCAGTGGAATTCTGAAAATTCATAGAATTTCACCATGCACAGAAAACCCCACTATTACAACCACCCCCCAACCACTTATGAAAACAAGACCCCAAAAATTAAATTATCCTACTGACACACAAAATACAATTACCCCATTCACTCTACTAATACACAGTCTCTATACTTCATACACACATCCCAATCTATAACCTCCCCCCCACACACACACTAAAAAGAATAATTAATTCAGAGGAACAATAAGGGGAGAAACCAGTGAGTATGAGCTGTAACAAAAAATAAACAGAAATCCAAATTAGTAAACTAAAAAGCAGACTCAAGATCCAGGACAAAAGGTTAGAAATGTCTCAGAGGAGAGTCCAAACTATTTTGGTGCTCTCACCACCAATATTCGGCAAACGATTTTACCACGGCACAACCAGATCAAGAGCAAAAAATCCAGGGAAGGAAAACGGGGACAACAGTTTCATCTACTGGACAAGATGAAGCAGAAGGGGAAGTTTGAAAGTTGGGCTCAATCTATACCAGTTCTTATTGAATTAGCGCTCCTCTCACCAGCACCAATGCAAAATAATGGGAGTGGCCAAAATCAATGTTCTTACCACCCTTGTATCACGTAAAGCCTAGAGAAGGCAACAACAGTCTCAGAGTCCTAGCATGAACTGGTTCAGCTGCTGGAAGAATTCTCAAAGTCTTTACAGCACCAGCCAGTGGTTCAGTCATCACTGCAGAGAGTAAAAATGCACGTTCTCACAGGACGTAGCAGCACCCTCACTTCCGCACCTCCTGATTACCCCAAACAATCCCCTCCAACGGCCACCAACACACAACAGCAACACCTCCTTCACGACACTCCACACTAGTGTTCTTATTGATGTTCTAGTCACAGATGACCCCAGACAAGTCTCTGAGAGGGTCTGATGCTCTAGTTGCAGCTGCAGAGGAGAGCAGAAGTCCGGGTCATCCCAGGACAAACACGGCACTCTCCCTATCGTGCCTCCCAGTTACCCCAAACAGTCCCCCTTGGCAGATGATACACACCTCTGGCATCTCTTCATATGCACCGCAAATTCCAGACCCTCTCAGGTAATCTCAGGAATCTCTTGATAATCCTTGATGTTTTATGATCATCCACTCCGGGTGACTCTTCAATACTCTTGCAGCTCAGCTGTTTTTCAATACTCAGTTGAATCAGGAATTCTTTGGTGTTTCAGCCAGCAATTTCAGATGGCATCTAGCACTTTTGTTAAAGTAAGATTCAATGTACACAGCTCTCAAATTAAGCCCCTCACATTATTTTTTTCACAGCACAATAGTGGGCTAAACAACCCTCTAAAAAGTAAAAACACTACCTCCTGTGTCTTCCTCACCGCCCAACCCTGCCTGAAACTAATTGCTCTACCTGCTGCCTACAAATTAATTTTAAAACTATACCGGACACAAGAACAGTCTCAGAAAGTTAAAATCTCCAAAAATGCTTTCAAGAGCAATAAAGGAGCTGTAGAAAGTCACAAAGTCGGCTCTTTACACGGCCCGTACACAGCCCTCACAGACAGCAGCCCAACATGGCCATCTTACAAACTATTGCAAGGGGCTAGGTTATCAACATCTCTTCATGACAAGGGATTACTGTGCCCTTTCGGGCTGTTTCCTCTCAAGCAAACTGCATTCTGCAGTTTGATAACCTGCCTAAGGCGAAGCTGCCCGAAGCTCAATCTCCAAGAAAAGGGGACTACTGTGCCCTTTCGGGCTGTTTCCTCCAAACCAAACTGCATTCTGCAGTTTGATAACCTGCCTAGGGCGAAGCTGCCCAAAGCTCACCCTCCAAGCAAGAGGGCTACTGTGCCATTTTGAGCTGTTTCCTCTCAAGCAAACTGCATTCTGCAGTTTGATAACCTGCCTAGGGCGAAGCTGCCCAAAGCTCACCCTCCAAGCAAGGGGACTACTGTGCCCTTTCAGGCTGTTTCCTCCAAAGCAAACTACATTCTGCAGTTTGATAACCTGCCTAGGGCGAAGCTGCTCAAAGCTCATCCTCCAAGCAAGGGGACTACTGTGCCCTTTCGAGCTGTTTCCTCTCAAGCAAACTGCATTCTGCAGTTTGATAACCTGCCTAAGACAAAGCTGCCTGAAACGCACCCTCCAAGCAAGGTACGGGTTGGAACTCTGAATTTTGGCATCTACCCCTGGAGGAATCTCACTTGCTCCTGTTTGCCAGTGTTCCCCACACTATGCGCAGCAATCCAGAAGTCCTCTAGGAACTGCTGCCAAGACATTAATGCTAGGACTGATCTCTGCTTGAAATGTGTGTTGATTTCTCACTTTAAGTAATGTTTAGTCCGATGTAGAGATTTCTTAGAGTTGATTTAAGATTTGAGAGAGGCCATCCATAGCGGGGCACAGTAGGCAAAGGACCTTTGTCCCAGAGAAGTGCGAGTTGCAATTTATACTGATCTGCCATTAGAGGCATCTTATTTTTCCTATTAATCCTCCAACCCACTTATCCAGATTGTCTCTGCCTTTTTCCTGTTTTAATCACTGTTATTCCCTCCCTTGTTTCTCACTTTCAGCATATTGTACTTTGAAAAAAAAAAAAAAAAACACCAGTATAATTAACCTTGCACTGTGCTTGGGACCTTGCGTGTGCCCTTACTGCTGCACTCCTTGGTATCATAATGTCTCTTATATTGGCTCTGTTTCCTAGAGGCATTATATTGCTCTCTCTATTGACCCTATCTGACCTTGCCCGTGATAAGTTTCTAACATCTACCTCACCAATATTGGATAGTAATCATTTATATGTTTATAGTACTATCACCTTATCCCACTGCTGTGACTCTCTTACTGTGCCATGGAACCTGCATTTCCCTGATGACTGGGGGTTGTCATTTCGTCACCCTAGCTGGCTACCCCCTTTGGCACTCCTCCCTGGGACCTCCAACTTACAAGCCAACTGTAAAGTGCGCTCAACTCAGAGGAAGCTTCACAAACTCAGCAACAAGCAGTTAAAGGAATATCTGTGTGGACTGGCCTTACTGTTGCTGCTGCTCTCTGGCAATATTCACCCCAACCCTGGCCCTCCACAACTTCCAGCATACCCACAGTCATCTACTGGGTTACTTACAATTGCCTCATTTAACATATGCAGCCTCCTCCCCAAAATGGACATACTGAACGCATGGATCTTACAACATAACCCAGACATCCTCTCAGTCATAGAAACATGGTTTTCTCCAACAGTAGTGGATGCTTCAATTTCCATCCCAGGCTACACAGTCTTTAGACAGGATCATCTCTCCAAACATGGGCGCGGTTGTGCAATCTACCTCCGAAACAACCTTCAAGGTCTCATCCTAACTCTGCCCAAAACTGATGCCCATATGCAAGCCCTTGCCATAAACGTGTTTCTAGGTGCACACAATAAAACCCTTACTGTGTTTTCAATCTATATTCCTCCCAGACAGACGGCCTCCTGCTTTGATTCACTTCTGGAGTGTTTTGGCTCTCTGAGTCTTAATTCAGTAATGATCATGTTAGGAGATTTCAATATCAATTGGTTCTCTCCTGACACAAGCCCTTTCAAAGATGCAGTTTCAGAAGTTCACCTTACCCAGCTAGTCAAGTCCCCCACTAGAATCGGCTATAAAACTGGAACAGATACCTTACTGGACTGGGTGCTCTCTAACCATCCTGATCAATATCGGACTAACCGTACTCCCAGGTGCCTTCATTGACCACTCCCCAGTCTTGTTTCATTGGGTGAACAAATTCCCTAACCCACCCACTAGAGCAATTACCACTGGGGTACTCATCCGTGGGCATCTTGAATCACAAAAGCTGACCTGCATAATCAGGACTGGTCAATGGTTTACACAACTAACAACGTTGATATTGCCCTCGACCAATTCATTCTTCAGTTCAACACTATATGTGATAGGCACCCCCCATAAAAAGCATAAAATCAAAGGCCACTGTAATCCCAGTTTTTCTCCGGACCTCCTTGAGCTTCTGAATGTCAGGGACCATCTATGGCACAGGTCTAGGTCCCTGTGTAACCAGGCTGACATCCAGAGGTACAAAGTGGCTAGAAACAACTGCATGAGGGCTATTCTTGCAGCTAAAAACCAATATCATAAGGCAGTGCACTCCCAGACCTGGAATGATGGCAGAAAATTTTGGGATAACCTTAAAGAGGTCACTGGGAGAGATCTCAGATCTGCCCCTACCATGCTTAACATTGTTGGTGTACCCTCACTCGACCCCAAACTTATTGCTAACACTTTTAATACTGCCTTCATGGACCTGAGAGGTGTCCTGCCACCTGGCTACTTCTCTCACCCCCTCACAAGTGACTACTCTGGGAAAGAGACTCAGTATCCTTTTCATCCTCCTTTTTACTTCAAAACCCTCTCAGCCCATGAAGCTAGGAATTACCTACTCAAGGTATTAGGGAAATCAAGATTTAGTGGTGACACCCTGGATCTTAAGTTTGTAGCCCTTACGCTGGATGAAATTCTGTCACCTCTAACACATATTATTAACACGTCACTTAGTTACTCTCAATTCCCTCAGAAATGGAAATCTACCACTGTGACACCAGTTCATACAGGAAGTCTAGGGATCACACAATTACTGGGAACTACAGGCCTATCTCTAGCCTGCCCCTTCTCTCGAAAGATCTTGAGTGTATAGTGGCTGACTATCTGGTTGAATACTTAGAAAAATATCAGCTACAATGCCTGCAACAACACAGGTTCAGAAATGGTCATAGTACCACTACTGCCCTTCTGGAGTTCACAGGCTTTGTTCACCAGTCCTTAGATCAAGGACACCTGGTCAGTGCTGCTTTCATTGATTTAACCAAAGATTTCAACACAGTGAATCATGCCGTCCTGGTCGAACAGCTTACCACCATTGGCCTGGCTCGTGACAGCATAGCCTGGTTTGAAAGTTACCTGTACAACCGTACACAGCAGGTGAAGACTGGTAACACCCTCTTGGATAGCAGACCTGTCCTATCTGGAGTTCCTCAAGGGTCCATCTTGGGCCCTCTTTTGTTTAGCATTTTTCTCAACAACCTTCCTTACTCCTGTCGGGGTCACTTCCTTTTATATGCTGATGATGCTGTCTTGTTTACCAGTGATCCACACCCTAAGGTTCTTGAATCCAGGCTACAGAGTAATTTCATAGTCGTAGAAAGATGGTTCCATAAGCACAAGTTAGTTATGAACTACAACAAGACTAAAACTATGCTGTTCTCCAGCTCCCAAAATAGGCACAGAACTTATCCTCTTTCTATCACCAATGAAGAGGGCTCTTCCCTGGAGCTAGTTCAGCTGTTTAAATATCTGGGGATTACTATTGACAGTATGATGACCTATGCCTGTCACACTGACAACATTGCTAAGGCTGTTAACAACCACATTGGGCTACTTTGTAGGCATAAGCAATGTTTGACCCCAGAGGCTCTTAACCTGGCCATTCAAAGCTCTCATCTCACTTATTGATTACGACTTACCAATCTATGGATCAGCTGCTGAAACAACTCTTCACCGCATCATAGTTGCATTCAACAAAGCATGTCAGCTCCTTACCAGCTCAGCCCCTCTGTCCCATACCTGCAACGTGTACGCTCAGGCTAACTGGCTCCAATTCAAAGGTAGATTCATGTACCAAACATGTTTACTGTCCAAAAAAGTAGGCTTAGGCAAAATGCCTCCTGGAGTGCAAAAGCTTATTACCCCCACTATCAACTGTCATTGCACCAGAAGCTCTACTAGCCAGATTTTTAATGTACCCCACTGTCGCACTTCTCTAGGACAAAGGTCCTTTGCCTACCGTGCCCCGCTATAGATGAACTTGTTGCACCATGACATCACTTCAGCATCCACCTTGTGCTCCTTCAAGATTAAACTTAAGCAACAGCTAGTCGCTGATGCCAGTTGTGACTGCTTCCAATAACCTTCCTTCTTGTGACCAGCACTTATTCTAACCTTATGCTATCCCGACCTTATGCCTGACTGTTCTCAGCATGTAAATAACTGTTCTAAGTTGCTAATCATTCTCCTTTCACATTTCCTCTTGATCCCTTCCATTCTTTCCCTTCGCCCCTCTATGGCTTTCCCCCTATCCCACCTCCACCCTCTTATATCTCCTGAGCACATTTGCTCACTTTAAAATGCTTTGTCCCATACCTTCTCACCTCTGACGAGGCCCCTGGGCTGATGCCATCCCTTTCCTTGTTGATTATTAGATATTAGGCTGAGTCTGTTCTCATTTTCCTGTAAAGGGTCGTTTCATAAGACTCCACCCCCTCTAATATGACCCTTTGAATTCCAGGTTTTAATCAAATACACACCTTGGCATACATTGTACAATGCCACAAGTATTTGAACTTTTCTAGTTATATACTGTTGTAATGTTTTGTATAATTCCTTGCTTTGTTTGTTCTCCATCTCATACTTTTCTAATATGTATTGTTCGTCTGACAGGAAACCTATGAAATTAGTCTGTTCTCAAAGGTGTTATCTGAAATGTCAATAAAAAAATAAAAATACTCTAATCATGCCAGCAACCTATCAGATTATCCTTTCTAACTCATCTAATGGGATTTATCCCCTTCATGCTCCCTCCAGCGAATACCATCACCAAGATCAGGCTTGCATTTGATTCATCATCCTGCGCATCCGCAACTGACTTGGTTATCTCCCTATTACAGTTATGCACTGCAACAGTTCTACATCTGACTAAGCAGTCAATGCACACATTGCATTCTACTCTTCCTATCAACTCCCCCTTTACCATATCAGTCAGTAGACTCAGTCAAAGACCCCATTTTTCGGGTTCCCCATAGCATACAGATAAGGGATCCACTAGCAAGGCAAAGCCACAATGGCCACTTAAGCTCCGGCCATGGGCTATTAAGCTACAACAATACCATATCCACCATCTCACACTAGCAGTCCTTCCTGAATATGAGCCATGCAAACCTCATCATAGCAACTGTGACTTGCCTTCAAACCTTGCACTTATTGTACTGGACATTTCAATTATACCTATCAGTATCCAACTACTATCTTCACAGCACATGTCATCCTTCCTTCATTGGACTGGACTTCTTCAGTTACCCCCTCCTACCAGGTATCTAAAGCTTCTCTCCAAATTCTTGATCGTTTCCATATACAGTAGATGCATACACAGCGAAACATTGCAAACTGCCGAACTCAAAGCCATTAGACCCTAATTTGGATATCAGAGCTTCCACTAACCCGTCGTCAAGCTTTTATTCAATTTCTGCATTTTTCTTAAATAGTAATGAGAACAAGCTTCTGAGAACATTACAAACATCTGAACCATTTGCCACTCTACAAAAGGAACTAAGCATTGTATCTTGCCCTTACTTTGTACATAGTCTGACAGATTACTTTAAGGATTTCATAACCCATCATACATCTCATAGTTCGGAGTCTGACAGCCCATTTAGTCAAACCCATGCTTCTCGTGCTCACATTGATTCTGTACCCCCGTCAAATACCAACCAATATCACATACATATTCTGGATTTTGTTCAACCCCTTTTACCAGTGGGACATAATCAATATTCGGGATCTGGACATTCCTTCAGATTGGACCTGCCTCTTCAACCTTAAGTGACCCTCCTGAATGCACCATTCAACAAACTCAGAAGATGGAACTTCATCACTACAAACATTACACACTACACAAAAAAATAGAACATAGTTCTAAGCATCTAAGGTAATCTCCTCTTAGTTTGCCCTGAGGATGGTGGGTAAGTAGCCATGGGTCCACCTGGGTTTTTTTCTCTCCTGCATGCTACTGGTCTTACTCTCTGTGAGCTGGAGGAGTTAATCTTTTTGGGTCTTCTGTCCCTACTTGCAACCCAGCTTACCTACCAAGGGTGGGAACAGAGAAAGACCAAAGTTCAAAACCTTATAAATATACACATGCACTACTCTATTCACCAAAATATTGAATGGGCAGGCTAAAGCCCAAGGTTCAATGTGGGGGAATAGCTCCTCCCACATCCCAAATAAAGGCAAGTCTCCCTCAGCAGTTCCCCACTTAGCGCATTGTGAAACACCCACCATCCTCCCCTGCCTCCTCCTCCTCCAGCACTGTGCTCACCCTTGGCGCTGGACCTTCAGTTCCCTACTCGCTACCCAGCTAACCTACCAAGGGTGGGAATAGAAAAAGGCCAAAGTTCAAAGTATACACAAACAATACTCTAGTCACCAAAACATTGAATAAGTGTATTTGCATTTAATGTCATTTAAAACCACTCTGCAGCCAGCCCGCCTGACTACTGCCCCACTTCCCAGCTCCAATGTAAATACACTAACTTAATGTTTGTTTTTTATAAACGGACCGTTCGAAAGCCAGCCTGCCTAACGCATACAAATTACCCCACTCTTTCAACAAGCTGCACTGTACATCCTGATTTTTCTAACATGACATTTTTTTTCTCTACTTTCCTCCATTCCCCTGTTCACCTTCCTTTTTTGTAATCCCTTCCTGTTGCAACAGAACCCCTTTTATTACCCTATATAATGTAATTAAATTGTTGTATACTGTCTTTCAAACAATATGCACCACAAAACACACCACTATCGTGGGCAGGAACCCTAAACAAGAAATCAAAAAAAATAAAAACAGGAAGTGCATAGTTTTAATAAGAATATATATATATATATATATATATATATATATATATATATATATTACAACTTGTACAGCAGGAGAGCAGTTTACAGGACATTCCCTGTATGCAGTGTCTGCTGGGGTATGCAGCCATGAAGCCAAATATGGAAATCAGAATTTGTCAATGCCAAATGTTCACTGCTTGCATTGCTGTTACATATACCCAACCTTGCTTGTACACATTTTTATTATATATTTACCCGAGATAGACCATACAAGATGTAATATGTCATTTGCAATGGGGTCCTGATTTTATAGAGTTTTATGCTGTATTTACCCAGGATAGTAGAGGTGAGATGTGATATCTTGTTTTCAGTGTGATCCTGCTTTTAAAATGTATTTTTCTGGGACAGATCATTATTAGATGCAACATCTCCTTTTCAGTGAAATTGTGTAGTAGGGTCCTGTTTTTATACAGTTGTGCAATATATTTACCAAGGAAACCCAGCTGAGATGCAGTAGCTCAGTTTCAATGGGGTCCTGGTTTGATACATCTGTACTGCATTTACACTCAGGATAGCACAGCTCAGATGCTGTCCTCGTTTCAGTAGGATCCTGCGTTTTCCCATTTTTACTCTGTATTCACCCAAGATAGCACAGCCAAGATGCAATATCTTGTTTTCAATGGGGCCCTGCTTTTATCCATTTTATACTGTGTTTACCCAGGATAGCCCAGCTGCAAGGAAAGTTACATTTTCAATGGGGTCCAGCTTTTACAGTGCATTTTCCCAGGATAGAGCAGCACATATGCACAGTTCAGTGAGGGCTTTGTTGTACTGGGACCCTGCTTTTACAAATTTTTACAAATATTTGCCCTGGATAGATTAGATGAGATGCAGTATCTTATTTTCAGTGGCATCCTGCTTTTACACATTTTTAGACTATATTTACCCAGCTTAGGCAAGCTGAGAGGTAATATTTAATTTTCAGTGGGCTTGCACATTTTGATCCCAAGTTTCTAACAATCTTTTTATGACCTACCGTTATGATCAAAACAGGGGAATTTTTTAAGTTTCATCTGAAAGGTGATTTTGTGGTGTGACTGTAAAAACATGTTTTGGAGAGGATTTGCAAAATGACACCAGTCATGTTCAGGAGGTGGGTAACACAAGGGACATGTTGAACATTAGGGGATAAAATCTGCCAAACTTAAATTATGAGTAAACATTGGAACAAGTCAATAAAGGAATAATGCCTGACAGGGTGAGTGTTACGCTGGGATAACATCCGCACTGGGTGATTGGGCCCAAGGTCAATCAATCAAAAAAGATCATTACAACAGAACGTAATAGTATGGGAAACAGATATAATACATTATATAGTACTTACAGTTACTGAAAATTTCAATATACATCCATAACTTTTTTTGGTTTTTAATATTTTCCTCCAAATGTTCAACATAGCCTTTTTATGACCCTACCTCATGAACAAGGGTGGAGAACATTTTCAAACCCCACCCAAAAGGTGATTTCATGCAGCAACCACTAAATCACCTTTTCTGGCGGGTTTGAATAATTTCATTTCCCTTGTTGATGAGGTGGAGTTCAAAAAGGCCATGTTGAACATTTGTTAAAAATTGTTTTTAGAAATGACTGTTATGAACACAAGTTCAAAAGGAATTGAAATACATTGAACTGCATACCTGATTTCCTCAGTTCTCAGTCCAGCGTTGAAGAGTGAAGACATGTCTGTGGTCCAGGGAGGATGATGTCATTGAACCCCCAGTAAGTAAGGTAGGGGTGGGTGGTGTAGGGTGGTGGGTGTTGAGAGGGGGTCGGGTGGGGGAAGGGTAACAGCGGTAGCAACTACAGACATTGATGGACTGTTTTCTTTTTTTATAGGGTATATAAAAATTTTAAAAAGACATTTGGTTTCTAAGTCCAGCTGTGCTCCTGCTACAGTGGAGCAGGTCTGAAAGGGGAAGGGGGAGCCACTGCTGTGGGCTTGACTGGTGGGGAGAGCACCAGGGGCTTAATTGTCCAAAATAAAAAAAAAATAGGCATCTTGGGTTCCAACCAGCTCCTGCTACAGTGGAGTGGGTCTTAAAGAGGGGGGGCCTCTGCTGCAGGCTTGGGCAGGAGGGAGAGTGACAGGGGCTTCATATAAAAATAAAAAATTAGGCATCTTGGGTTCCAACCACTCTTCTGCTGCAGGCAAATTCCCATCCCGAAGCTTCTAAATCTGCACTGTGAGTGGGTGGGTATGTGGTTTGGGGATAGAGGCATCTTGGGTTCCAACCGCTCTCCTACTGCAGTTAAATTCTCATCCTGAAGCTCCCGAATCGGCACTGTGGGGTGAGGGGTCATGTAGTTTGGGGACAGAAATAATATATTATTATTTTAGACAGACAAGCACTACAGTAAAGCTAATGGCACTGAACTGTTGAAGGAAAAAAAAAACGTGTGTAAGTATCTGTTTCTGATCTGGCAAAACCATGACATTATTATATATATAATGATTGGTGAGCAATTTTTTCAATCGGCTCAGACAATTATTAGTTCCATAATAACTGACTGGTTATTACATATAGACCCATCCCCCCCGTATGCTGATGGTAATTGTCCATGAGGGAGGGCGACCACAACAGAAACTGCAAAATGGTGACTTATGTTTTTGATTCCTTGTGCCTGGGGTGCAGACTCCATCCACAGGGTGCTGGGCTGGGAGGCAAATTTGATTAGCAATAGTTTAAATCAGGAAGACATTGAAATAAAGTCCAAACAGCAATTATAAACAACCTGGATCCTTTAATGAAACTTGATTTTTCCATGGAGTGATGGTAACTCAATAGCAAGCTATCCCATCAGGGAAATATTAAGGCATTGGACCGAGGGGTCCCTTAAGTCAATGTCCACACATTGTCGACAAGTCCATAATGTAAGTGTCCATCATTCACTGGGGCATTGTGCTGATGACTCCTAAAACAGGGCAGCATACTAATCACTCCTCATAGCTTTTTACACAGACACAACAGGCAGTACTTGTTCTCCCATGGGCAGCTTCAATACCCAGCTTCCCACACAGGCGATACTCTCTCTCTGTCTCTGTGCAACTTCTCTCAGAAGCTAATTGCTCAAGATCCTCTCAGGTTTACTGGCATTGCAACTGGGCCAGTAGACCCTCATCCAGACTGTGGCCTTCTCCCAAACACTCATGGAGCAGCTGTGCTCTCAGACATAGGGATGGCAGACACCCATGGGAGTAGCTCACTTCCACTCTCCCCAGTGCCGTGCTGCTGATTCTCTCAACTTTCCTCCACCTTCAGATTTAGCATGCAAGGGCAAGCAACCATCCCTTGGGGGTCCACGGTGCTGCTGGTCAGCACCTGCCACCTCCTGGCCAAGAACTAACCCCATGACCAAGAAGTCCACAGACTGAATTATTTCTTCAGCCCCTCAGCATTCTCAATTTGCAGTGGACAAGGAGGGGTCATAATATCTGGGGGGGGCACAGTGTCCCCCACCCTCACCCAAGAACTTCCCCCATGGGTGAGAGTCCCAAGGTTCAAATTAATCAATCTGTCACATAACATTTTCTCTTACAGACGTGAAGTCCAGGCTAATTTGCCATTCCTTGACTGCAAAATCCACCAGACACCCAGGTTTGAATCCCATTGCAGCTACTTGCAAGGCACATCAGGCTTCTCCTCTAGATGGTGTCATCACTTCCCCCACCCAGGGGTCTCTCAACGCAGGCCTCCAACACTTCAGCTGCATGATATCTCAGCCCATCCTCCAGGGAAAAATGGTTAGCTTGAAGGAGCTAGGCAGCGCTTGCCTGTTAATCCCCCTTCTCCACACTGCAAAAACTGAAAGCAGCTTCTTGCAACCTCTCAGCTACAAGCCTGGTCCAACTCCCCTCCATATCAAGAGCAGCCACGTACACAGGGCATGCACCCCATGGCTTCCCATTTCCTGATTCATGCAACTTGATAAGGACTAGCAAGCCCCCTACCTGGCTCTACAGCAGCATGCTAGAGATACATGTCTCTGTCTCTGATTTCCCAGCTCAGCAGCTTTGCTCAGGATTTCTTATAGCAGCTTCATTTTGCAGAAAATGCCACCACAGGCATACTTTCTCAGGAAGCTCAGTTTCAGCAGGCGCCCTTCTGGCACAGTTTCAAAGCAATATGAACCCAGGATAAGGCTTACATTATTTTGGCCGGATGAGCCCAGGTGAGGTCTCATAAGATTTAGGCCTGACTTGGTCTCCATTTCTCTCACCCACCAGCAGGTCTGCTCACTGCAGGGTCTCTCCAACTGCCACAAGCTCCTTGTGAGTTCAGAAGCTTCTTTTTCAACTTCAGTGTATCCCTCCCATCAATGCTGCAGCCATGACTGTCATGGCACTTAGAAGAGCAGTCTTATTTGACCTACAAGGAGAAGGGCATTGCAGGAAGAGAGCCTGGCCAAATTTGGGCAATTGTTATCTGATGTCAGACCACTGCATTTTCTCATTTGCTTCCCCATTCCCTCAAGCCAAGGCCCACTCCACTGGATGAGAACAGCTACAGTATGTGGTTTCACACTCCACTGCCACCTACGAAATGTGTAGACCTGCCCCAGGTAGTAAGAGGTAGTAATCATCTCTCACCAGACATGATAAGCATCCTCTGGGATGTCCACGTTAAACAGCAGCTCGGGACTCCTGCCTGTGCTTTCATAAACATGATGTTTCAGCTATTATAATTTACTGTACTACAGAATACAGTTTCTCATTATCAGATTTCCTTTCCATGGTTTATAACACATCTTGGTACTCTATCCAAAAAGCCAGTATAAAAACCATTGCCCTATCCCCGATCACCCTCATAGTGTCTCTGTTTTTGACATCATAATGCTCACCATGACAACAAACTGTGATGTCACAAATGGCATTTGTGAGGTCAGCTGGAAACAGTCAGATGCTTTTTTAAAGACTCAGTGAAATACGTAGATCATTATCTGGAATATTGAGTAAAGCATTAACAAAAGAAAGTTAAGGAGAACTAGGAAACGCTAAAGTTACACATACAGTAATTGTTGGTAATTTAATAGTTCTATGCTTTCTATTTTAGTAGACAGCTGTTCTTTAAGGTGGCTTCATTTATGTTTTCTGGCTGCCTTTTTTCCCACATTCATTTCAAAATGGCACAGAGCAGCAGACTAAGATCTTTGTAATGTGGAGCCACATTTACAGGTGCAAGCTTGTGTCACCCTCTTTTGAATATTAGACCCATGATGCAGAGCAAGGAAAAAACATACTAAAAAGTAATTATAATGTTGTGATGGATTCATACATTTTGTAAGCAATAACCCATGACAGAGTATGGGGTTATGGGGATTTAATGCACGGCTGGGTGCATCGTGAGACATGAGGCCGCAGGCCAAGTGTCCTTACAGCAACCCAGCAGTGCATTAAATCCCCATAACCCCATACACTGGAGTGGGTTATTGAGCTTATAACATGGGTTATGTCCAAAATAGGGGAAACCCCACAGAAATGGGTTTTTCTCCTGTTTTAACACCAAAAAAGGGACTGTATCCTGCCACCTTGTAAAATAGTCCCTAACAAATAATACACCCTTGATGACTGTTAAGCACAGAGAAATGTCACACATGCAATACTGAAATGATGTGGGACATTTCTGTTGGATAATATGTTCTCCTAGCTTGTCTGACAGGTCTACTGCACCCCTCAATTGCACAGCACAGAGCCAGCACCACACATACACTCCCAGTGCCTATACTATGGCCACTTCAGCTGAGGACAGATTTGAGGGGTTTTCTGTCATTTACTGTTCAATACTGCAATACTGCAAGCCACAGAGACACGGACAGGACACTGCAGCAGTTGCTTTACACTGTCTCTCTCCCACTCGCTTGCACCACAGACTGCTACAAGTTACTGCTCACTGCCTGTCCTCCATTCCCGTTGCCCCCACTATTGCCGCTCAGTATGCTGTGGTGACATAGATACAGTCCAGCACCCACACATACAGAGAGAAAGAGAAACAGAGTGAGAAAGACACACTGGTCCTCGAGACAGACAGAAGAGTCCAGCACTTCCTTTTTACTATGACACTCTCTGTCTCTCTGTCTCTCTCTCTCTCTCTCTCTCTGTCAGATAGCAGTTAGCAGGGTGGGTGAGGGTGGGGGAAGCATGAACCCCCAGCCCACACTGCATGCTGTGTCCCACTAAAAAGAGCTGAGAAGTTTGAGGAGAGTTTAGAGAAACTTTGTGAGTTGCTCAGGTCACAGCCGTGAAGGAGTGGGAGTGGGGGACAAGTGTGGGAGGACAGAAGAGGACCTCTGACAGATTAGTGAAGGCAGTATTAAAAGTAGTTGCAATTGAGAGAGGGTCGGTAATGGGTTTGCCGTCAAGATTTAACGTAGTCAGAGATGCCTTCTATACTTTGCCTATGACGTCTTTTATGTTCGCCCAGAATTTCCTGCTGTCACCCCAGGAGTTAGACAGAAGCTCTTTATGGTGGTTTTGTTTTGCATGACGAATCGCCCTTGTACAGGCATTTCTGGCAGCTTTGTATGCCTGAGAGTCATGCTGCCTCCCTGTTGACTTGGCAGTGAGCCAGAGATGGTCACATTTTTTCATTTTGCTAATGAGTTCCGGTGAGATCCAGGAGTTAAGAGTTCCACGGACCTTCATCTTTCCAAATGGAGCATGGGTGTCACAGGTCATATTGAAAACCTTGATGAAATGATCAAGAGCAACATTGATGTCTCTGATAGAGTCCAGGAGGGACCAGTCGTCGGATTGGAGTTGGCACTTTAGTAGATCTAGATGCAGCGGCGTAACCATGCATAGTTATTGTATGCCCATGCGTACAGAAAAAATAATTTTTTTTATTTTTTACATTTTTTCCCATGCTGGTCTAGATTCCAAACCCTGGTCCTCCAGTACTCGATACCAGGGGGGAGGGCATAGTACCATCCCAGCCATCGGCCGATTCCTATTCCTCTCCTCAAACATGCTGGCACAGAGCAGAGCAATTGGACAGTTTTTGCCCATGTGTGTTTTCGCTCTGCCAACCACTTGCTGTATTTTTTCCCCGCTGCTAGTGCAGGAGCGACTGGGCTCCCATGGCTCAGCCAAGCAGACCAGGCAGGCTTGATTGTCATCAGAGTTGGATGAACGAGAGTCGCTGCTTGCTGGCCAAGGACTCGTGGTCGATTTGAGTGAATTGAGTCAGAGGAGGAGGAGGAGGTCTTTGTTCATCCGATCCATTTGTCCTCGTCTTGTCCAGTCTGTGGTGGCGGCGGCATTGTGGCATGAAGAATCAGTAAAGGCCAAAGGCAAGCAGAACTTTCAAGCAGCTGAGAAGGTGAAGCAGAAGCTGTCTATTGCCTACTACTCTATGGGAGGCAGTGCGGCACGGCTTAAAAAGATAGGCTGCATCCTGTTCCGCACACCAATATGTCTCCCCTCCGGCTCCATCTTCAGATGACTCAGTAAGGGAAGGGGACCTCAGCTGAAGACAGAGCCGGTACTAACTGCAGTGTACAGCAATAACTGGGAAAGACCTGGGGCTTAAGATAAATTAACAGGGAAAGTTCGGTACATCGGTGAATGTCGGTGAGCCATGATGCTGTTTCTCATGTTTTACTTGTCTTAAAACTGCAAATAAATTATTCTTGAGTGATCAATTTTTTACTGAGAAACAAACTTGGGATGTCCATGGAACCTAATACGGGGTCAGTCAATCTGTTCTTTCATTGTGGTTCAATTACACTCAGGTAACTGAAAACTGCAGGCGTAGGGTAAGCAACAATGTCACAGAAAATTGTTTTCACACATCTTTAGCGGAGTCACATAGAATAAAAAAATGGTAAAACCTCTCACATTCAACAAAATAACTGAGTTGGTGGTGGTGGTGTGTGTATGTGGGTGGTGGGGGGGGGGCACAGGAGACTTGGACCCATAGCCATACTTGTCAACTGTCCTT
Source organism: Neoceratodus forsteri (assembly GCA_016271365.2). Classification (NCBI taxonomy): domain Eukaryota; kingdom Metazoa; phylum Chordata; order Ceratodontiformes; family Ceratodontidae; genus Neoceratodus; species Neoceratodus forsteri. Next base: position 282,957,504 of record CM057455.1, on the reverse strand, counting down.
GATTACCAGGGAAGTCTCTCATTTTACTCCTCAAAATTGCTTTGTCCCTTATCTGTCTCTCATGGAAAAAGTAATGTCCAAACAGAGAATGGTCTGTAAATTTAGACTTTAAAGCAGACATTAATAATATTCTAAGATGCAAAATCAAAAATAAACTTTGCAAAAGTAAACCTAATGGTTTATAGTTAGTTCTGAGCTTGTATCTCCATGTTTGAGGATGTGTCCTTCATATGAGAGTCAATGTCCTTCACTGCCTATCATTTTGAGTGGCTCTGTTCCTCATTTTCGTGACAGAAGGTTGAGAGGTATGCACATTGCTCCAATGTGAACTGCAGTGTGTTAGTTTGGGGGGCACATCCACAAGTTTCGCCAGCCCAACGAATAGTTGCCAGACCAATAGGTGGCTGGTACTTAGGGCAGAGGATATAAACTCCAGCTGGGCCCCATTCTCCATCAGTGGTGCAGAAGCTCCCATACAGCACACCATCAGCACATCTTATTAGGCAGTTCAGGTGGGACTCGAGCATGGAAACACTCAGTCCCCCCCTTCTATTTCAATTATAACTGCAATCAGGCAGCTCTTAACAAGACAGTACACAGAGGCTTTACAGGCACTCTTCAGCAATACCTTTTGACCAATTAGACCACAAGACACCCGCCTTGCAGTGAGCATTTAGGTAAGCTCATGGAAGACTTTTCGGAAACCCCCATTTGTGGGGGGGAGGGGGTGTTACACAAGCAAGAGCAAGTCTTGAAACTGAGCCTGCCTCTATCCATACTGCCCTTCTGCTTAGGATTGGTTTGACTGTACCTACTGGTAATTTCATAGTTTCATAGCATTAAATAAAGCAAACAGTATGAAATTCTGCTTTAAATGCTCAGGCTGGGATATTGAGACTGCGCCAGGCAGGGGCACAAGCCTGGGCACAGCACAACTGGGATGCACCAGGGTGTGGACAGGGCGATATTCACGGTGCTGCACCATGGCTCAGCACCATTGAATATGGCACTGTGGCCACTCACATTGCGCATGGTGCAGTGGCACTGCACCAGCACAAGTGGCAAGGGAGGAGCAGGGGGATGCACCAGCGCAAGTGCAGTTGCGCTAGGCACAGGAACCGTGAAATTTAGTGGTGTGTATGCAAATAGGGCCATTATGCATGTAAGGCACAAATGGGGCCATTTGCATGTCATTATGGCCCAATTTGCATGCAGGTGCGCCGATCCCCGGGGACTTGCACTTGGCGCCCTGCCAGGCTGCAGCCGCTGAGGACTGATGCCCCCTGCCCCTCAGCGGCAACGTGGACTTTGTACAAATGTAAACACCCTGGTGGTCCAGTGGACCTGCTCCCCCACCCGATCATGGGCGTAGTAAAAATGATGTTAACCCTGGTGGTCCAGTGGACCTGCTCCCCTGCCCGATCGCGGGCGCAGTAACAATAATTTTAACCCTGGTGGTCCAGTGGACCGTATCCCAGCCCAATCGTGTGCTTTATAAAAGAAATTGTAGACCTGGTGGTCCAGTGGACTGAATCCAACCTGATTGCGGGCTTTGTAACTGAAGAAATCCCTGGTGGTCCAGCGGTACAGCCCCCCCCGCCCATGCAGACCCACCACCCGCTCCCCATCAGCGGCAGGCGGCGCTCCCCACCCAAAAGCCACCTGCCGACTGATAGTGCTACGAATCGACTGTATGCCCATTGGTCCCACAGTTTGGACCAATAGGCGTGCAATTAATACTATACAACCTGATCCCGATGTGTGGTGAATTCATTCACATATCGGAACTAATAATAATCTGTGATCTGATCTGACACCCATTGGCCCCACTGTGGACCAATGGGCTTCTCAGCCATACTGTATGCTGTCAGTCAGCGGGCAGCCGGGCAGCTTGCGGGTGGGAGCTGCCACCCACCGCTGATGGGGGAGTGGGTGGCAGGTCTGCATGGGTGGGTGGGGAGGGTGTACCACTGGACCACCAGGGATTTCTTCAGTTACAGTGCCCACGATCTGGCTGGGGAGCAGGTCCACTGAACCACCAGGGTTACAGTTATATTTACTATGCCCGTGATCGGGCTGAGGAGCAGGTCCACTGGACCACCAGGGTTAAAATTATATTTACTATGCCCATGATCAGGCAGGGGAGCAGGTCCACTGGACCACCAGGGTTTCTTTGGGGTTACAAAGCCCGCGAGCAGGCGGAGGGGAGTGACAACAGACCGTGGCTCTGGAGGTCGGGTGGCCACCCACAGCTGGTGGCTGACATGTTGCACCCTGCAATATAGCAGCTCACCTGTGGGTGGCCAGGCCTTGCTCCTGTTTTCTTTCGGCGGATCTTTGTGCCCCCCACCGTGCAGTGTAAGGCGGGTGTGTGCCTGCATATGCACTGCACATCCCGGGCTGAATATCGGGATATGCCGAATATGCATGGGCACAGCCCCCGCACTTGCGCCACATACATTACTGGTGCACCCCGGCACATCGGGATTTGCGTGGCACAAATTCCCCTTTTGAATATTGCCCTGGGGCACATTAGTGGGTTGTGCATTGCACAACACTGTTGTGCCATGCCCAACCCTTTTGAATATCCTGGCCTCAGTGTACTATGGAGGCAGTTCAATTGCCAGGTAATACACAGTACATAGCAGAGCATCCGCCCTGATTTCTTAATGATACAATGAGGGAAAACATTCTGTAATAATATATAGAACAGTTTAGATCAGATGTCAGCACCCCACTGGAAATGATAATAATAATAATAATAATCTTTATTTTTAATGCGCCTTTCAAAAATCAAGGCGCAGAACAAATTGTAAAATCACATCAAGATAAAACATTACAATAAAAACCGATAAAATAAATCATATCAAACAACATGATGAAACAGTAAAATCAAACCAGGTCAACATCTTCCCCAAAAGCCTTAATCCACAGAAAGGATTTTAATGCTTGTTTAAAACCCCCCACTGTCGCACACTCTCTAATCCAATGTGGTAGAGAATTCCAGAGGGTCGGTGCCACGAACATGAAAGCCTGGGCTCCAGAAGATTTTAGAACAATCCTCGGAATCTCCAGCAACCCCTTGTTGGCCGAGCGGAGAGGTCGCTCCGGGAGATAGGGAACCAGGAGCTCTTTCAGGTAGTCAGGGCCCAAACCATGCAGGGCTTTATAAGTCTGCAAGCTGACTTTAAAGGTGATCCGCCACTGAACCGGCAGCCAGTGCAGTCTCCGCAGCACCAGTGTAACATGGGAAGAACAAGGCGTCCCAGTTAACAACCGGGCTGCAGAGTTCTGCACCAGCTGCAAGTGGCAGATATCAACCCCTAGAAGCCCAAAGTAAAGCAGTAGTCCAAATGCAAGGTCACAAAGGCATGGATCAATGTTGGTAGGTCCCCGGATGGAACAAGGTGCTTGATCCTAGTGATGTTCCTAAGATGGTGAAAGGAAACCTTAATGACGGCTGACACTTGAGCACGTAGTGTAGCCAATCATCAAGAATCACCCCTAGGTTCCATACCTGTTCAGAGATAGGGAGCTCAACATCCCCCAGGAATAAACCTGAGGGATGGTTTGTCCCCCACCCCCCATCCGGTGACCAGGATCCACGACTATCACCTCCGTCTTCCCAAAATTCAACTTCAGCCAGCTGAACCTCGTCCAACCTTGGATTTCACCAAGGTAGTTATTAAACACAGAGAGTGCTCCATTCTGGTCAGGTGCAAAAGACAGGTAAAACTGGGTATCATCGGCATAACAATGAAACTCCAGCCCATACCATCTTACAATGTCTCCGAGGGGAAGCATATACACCGCAAACAACATGGGGATGGCACTGAGCCCTGGGGCACCCCACAAGACAGAGAGATAGGATCAGAGGAAAACATCCCAGATACCACCCTCTGAGTTCTACCAGTGAGGAAAGAAGTAAACCATCTGAGGACCAAACCTGAAAGCCCACAGATGACTCTCAGGTGCTCAAGCAGAACCCCATGTTCTACAGTGTCAAATGCTGATGACAGATCCAGAAGGACCAAAATGGATAATTTTTTCTGGTCTCTCACCATCAAGAGATCATTGAGCACCTGAACCAGCACAGTCTTGGTGCTGTGCTTCTTTCAAAAACCTGATTGAAGAGGTTTGTAGATGCTATGGATGGTCAAGTGGTTGTCTAACTGAGTAGCCACTACTTTCTCAATTACCTTCCCAACAAAAGGAAGGTTTGAGATAGGCCTGTAGTTACTGAGGGAGTCAGGGTTCAAAGAAGCCTTCTTCAACACTGATGTCACCACTGCCTCCTTCAGGGAGCAAGGATATTCACCAGAGTCTAAGGAGCACCAGACTATCCTTGCCAGAACCAGGATGATAATCTCCCCACAGCCAATAATCAAGGCTGTAGGGCCCGGATCTAAACTACAGCATGTAGTGTGCATACCCTGGACAATCCTCATAACATCTTCGATTTCCGGCCTTTTGAAGAGACTCCAGGAAAAGAGAGGGAGTGCGACTGGGGACTGGTCCACGGCCATTCCCATAGAGAGTGTTGCACAGGTCTCTGCCCTGATGTCATCCACCTTATCTGCAAAGAACCGAGCAAGCTCTTTGCACTGAGATTGTGAAAAAGCTCTACGAACCTGCAGACAGGCTGGGTTGCACAGTCTGTCTATGGTTCGAAAGAGCTGGGCCGGTCGGTTCTGAGCAGCAGCAATTTCCCTGGACAGGAATACTGCCTTCTTACGGGCAATTGCTAACTGATAGAGTTGATAGTACTCTAGCAGTCTAAGATGGTCGGCATCTAAGCTGGATTTCCGCCAACACCTCTCTAACCTGCGTCCTAGTCGTCGCATCTCCCTCAAGTCCCCATCGAACCATGGGGACCAAGGGCGAAGGGAGAGAGGATGCACACAGATGGGAGCAATAGAATCCAGAGCATTGGTAATGGCCTTATTATAGGCCAGAACCAAAACCTCTGGATCCGAGCTCATCACAGGAAATTCTGATAGGTCGAGTGCCGCAGTTAGACCGTTGGGAGTCACATCCCATAAAGGGCAGTACTTGACCATCTCCACAGGGGTAGGTCTACGCAGGGGGGTGCTAAAATTGAATCTCACAGTGTGATGGTCAGACTATCCAACAGGTTCCACTCCCACACCAGAGGCTTCCATCCCCAGGAGGAAAACCAGATCAAGGGAATGGCCACATTTATGAGTGGCAGAGGTAACAACCTGTGAGAGGCCAAATGAATTCATCAATTGGAGGAAGTGCTGTCCAAATTGCAAGAGTTCATCGTCGATCCAGGCATTGAAGTCACCCAGCACCATCAACCCGGGGGACTCCAATACCAGGTCAACAATGAAGTCCGCCACTTCCTTAAGGAATGGCTTCTCATCCCTGGGTGGACGGTAGACGAGAGCCAGTCTATAGCCCCCACCTGCCACTACAACATATTCGAATGATCTGGTCTCCTCAACTGGAACACTGGTGAGACCCAATTCGGTCTTGAAACAGACCGCAACCCCCCCGCCAATTCCCAAAGCCCTACAACGTTGGTAAATAGAAAAAAGTAAAGGAGGGGGAAAAAAGGGCGGAGGGCACAAAGAGTGGAGGATGAATAGCACACGATGGGGGGGGGGATAATAATACATATCCCCGTCCTTCAACATGGAATAAGACAGTAGATTCCTACTCTCACAGAAATTAGCGAAAAACAAATCCCCCCCGAAAAATTTAGAAATCAAAATTTTCCAAACAAAATTAAAACAGCATAAACCAAAAAACAAAACTCAAACCCAATTAATCCATATTTCTCAAAATCGAACCTACTTTCCGGAAAATAAACAAAACAAAACTAAAACCCAAAAATAAACAAACAAAAAAAAAATAAGATAAAATAAATAATAAATAAAGACGGAGGTCCCTCCTCACACAAGGAAATCCCGTCATAAAATCAAATAAACATGAATGTAAAAAAGAAAACAAGGAAAAATAAAGAAAACCCCACAAAATAAAACAATATAAGTTGGCTAAGAAAACAAGCACTCCCACTACGAGCTTACTTAGCCTCCGGGCACTCTCACTGCATGAAAATAAAACAACATAAAATACCCCCAAAATAATAAAAATAAAAATTTGTGGGTAGACAGGGACTCTCACTCACCACAGACTCACAATAGCCGAGCACTCTCACTGCATGGACAAAATATTTTGTTCCAGAGAGAAGGTTCCAGTTAGAGAAAACATCGTATAAAACTATAAAGATATTCCAAACCAGGGATCCATCTACAATCTCCTCGACGAGTTAATTAGATCTATTAAACCCTCAGTACTTATACTCTCAAATCCAGATGCTTGAATCCAAAAATCGAGGAATATCAAACAGTCCAAACAAAACAGTCAGGGGTGGACTCGACAGCAGATAGAAAGCCTCTTTGTGAGCAGACAGGATACCAGTCACTCCCCACTCACAGCTGGAGAATACTTCTCAGTCCAAACCAGCGAAGCTGATAGAACTAAAACTTAACAGTTCCCCGAAACTGTGGTTGCTCAGGTCAAAATAAACCCCACAGACCACACTGGCCAAGAGGCACCCCGCAGCCCTCACTCCTAATAAAGTACATCTCAGCTGGACTTTCCTGGACAAATAAACTGCACAAATAGGTGGAGGCAGGACCCGACAGAAAATGGAATCTTGCATCTCAGCTGGGCAATTCAAAGTTTCTGGTTTGTGCGTTTTGTGGTGTCACATGCTCTAGGATAAATTCTAGATGATTAATTGCTGTTTATTCCCAACCTCTCCCCTTCCCTCTCTGTTCTTATACCCCAGCAATTACCAACTGTAGAGGACAAGGTCTGAAATAAAAAAAATACACAGTTTATCAGGAACATTTCTGTCCAGGATAGGAGTGTTCCAGAGAAATTGTTTATTTTTTTAAATTCAGATTTCCCAGTCATGTCTCAGCCAGCTGGTCAGCCCTATTGGAAAGGGGGAAACAATTTTTTGAGAGGCAGCTTGACAGGAAACCAAACTTAAACCAGTTGGATGCTCTGTTGCTGAATCTTGTGTCAGTACTGTACTGTCCAAGTGTCCACAGCATGTGTTGGGGAATTAATGAGCTGCTGATGTGTTCGGCCATTGATGGGTGCCAGACCCAGACAGTGCCTCAAGCACTTGATTTTTCAGCGGAGACATGTAATTCCTCATGAAATGCCCTAGATCTTGCTTGTTATTGTTTAAGTAGTGTTCTTTTGTACTTTAAACTTTCATTGTTAGGCTGTGACATGACAGAAAGTAAGCTGATCCTCGGGATTTTGCCTATTCTTGTTTTCCAACATTTTTTTAGGGTTGATTTTACAAGAATACATGCTAGATTTGCATTTTACAGTTCAGCATGGAGTTTGGCCCCTATTGATTTCCTCCTGAACAAAAGACATAAGTATGTTTTCCCTGTTATAACTTACCAAAAAATTAAGAAGTGTTGCTTGTTCTGCAGCTGCTCAAAGGTGGCAACAAAAGTGATGACCCTAGCAACAGTGAAGTTAGACATTTTGGTTGTGATATATGTTGCTTACAACGAGTCAGAGAAATCTTTAAAAGCAGCCAGAAAGTTTCAAAATGACCCTCAAAATGCACCAGAATGCATCTAAAATCTGATAGCTTCTAGAGGCCTAGGCGGCCCCCAGACCCCAGCCTATTGGTTTTGTCTTTCTTGAGACAACCAGGACTTTTATCAGTCTTTGCCCCCCCATCAAAAAAGCTAACTACCCCCTGGTTTTTGCCCACGTGTTTCTTTGCTCCACCAACCAGTTACTGCAATTTTTCTCACTGGCTGCTAACTCACTCACAGCAGGGCTAGTATAGTCCCACCATGACTATCCCTGAGAGTCAAATCACCATTGTGTTGTCTTCAGTCAAGCGAGAGAGAGAGAGTGTGGACTTGGAGAGGATGGAGAGCCACTTGTTAGAGTCCCAGACAGTTTGTGTCTCTTCTGGCTCAACAACAGTCACCAATGCCAGACTGTCTTTTCTTCAGCTCCAACGGTCTGACCCCAGGCTCCTGAGCGCTGTGTGGTCATTAAATTCAGTACTGATCACATAAGTACTGTATGCGCCTGCACTGCAAGGATGTCTTACTCAGTAGTAGGTGTCAAATCAAGCTATGCAGCCACCAATGACCAGAATAATGGGATTGGTATGTAAAAAGGCTATGGTACAAGGGTACTGTACACTCCCACAACTGGTCCCAAAATGCACCAGAACGCATCAAAAATGACGAAATTTTCTGGGAGCCTAGGTGGCCCCCAGACCCACAGCCAGTTAGTTGGAGTCATTGACTTGTGCATGCACTGTATAGATGCCCACGCTTTAACATGCGGTTGTAGATGGTTTGGGGTGGGGGGAGCGGAATTTATTTGACCAGCTGCACATGATAGGGGAGTGGTCATTGATGGAGTCAGGGTGAACTCTAACATTAGAGATGTGATCAGGTTGACTTGATATGATCCAGTCAATGGTGGTGCTAGTACCTGTTTTATAGTTTATCCTGGTGGAGGAGCTGACGAGTTGAGTGAGGTGTAGAGATGCTAAGGAGTCCTTTATAGCTCCATTTTTTGATGACAGACAGTTTATATTAAAGTCCCCCATTATTACTGTCTCAGCAAGGTGCTTTTCCTCAAGAAGATGGTCCAGAATACTGTGCAGACCACTGGTTGGGTCCTTAGGTGGTATATAAGCAGAGAAAACAGTGAGGGATTTTATTTTGTGCACCAAGGAGCAGTTGTACAGCTAGTGACTGTGTGAGGCATCCAAGGTCCACCTGAGGTAACGTCAGCCCTCTAATACTATTTTTTAAGTATATTGTGCAGCCCCAACCACACTTAGAGTATCTATCCAGTCGATAGATTGTATATCCTGGCAATGCAACTGCTGCATCTAGCACTTTGTGTGACAGCCAGATTTCAATGATGGACAGTACATCAGGATTGTTCATGGTCACCCAGACTTTGAGGGTGTCAATTTTGTTGAAGAGACTACAGATGTTGATAGTGGCCAACGTAATGGAACTCTGTTTGGGGGGGCCCATTGCTTAGGGTTACCTCCCTAGGTTTCGGTGAATGTTTCCTGGTGGCATCAGTAGCAAGAGGGCTAGGCTATAAAGGTACAGTCTTTGAAGTTTGGTTGAGTGTTTGGTGTGCCTTCTGTAGCGGAGGTATTTTTTATTTTTTTTTTACTTGACTAGAGGATGAGGTAGAGATCCAGGCAAATGTATATTACATAAATGTATTATATAGCTCAGGAAGTGGGAGTGGCTGGCTGCTTTTCCATTGAACTACAGGCCCAGCCTTCCAATTCAATGGCCTACGCAGCCAGTATAGTGTTATGCTTGTGCAACTGTGTTGGTTTGGTTTTGGTCATTCGCACTGTCTATTCCAGAGGAATTACCACCCTGTAGGGGTACCAAAGCAAAGGAACCCTCGAAGAGGTTCCACTAGAAGGTGCCATGGGATTAATTCCGTGGCTAAAGGTACACTGGGAAGGATTCCAAAAAGAAATGTAGTACGAAGCATATAAGCAAGCAGGAGCTGTGATGTAGTAGAATAAAGCATCAGGCAGCTTGATAATGTAATGAGATGCACAGGTTTGCGTAGCATGATTCGATGTTTGTGTTGAGAATGAGGGGATCTTCTAAGGGGAGAGGGAACAGCGGGAACACCATCCACCTCCCTCCAACAGCAGAACCTACCTAAAGGAACTAGGGAACACTACTATGCTAACTAACTGTTATGACCTGAGGCACGGAAGAGAGAATAAAACCCTATGAGGAGGAAATCGCTGGGGGTCCAAGGCCTGGGTTGCCTTCCCTCCAGGATTGGGATATTTTATTTAGTGACTTCTCACCATAGAAGATTGCGAGAGTGCTCTGCAACATCAGGGGCAACCAAGGCGGGAGGAGGAGGAGAGCAATGACTGCTGAGGCACTCACCTGGCCTACTTGCCCTAAACACAAACCAGGTGAATCAGAGGCAGTTCTAGAGAGAATGCGGTGAAGGTGCCTTACTAGGGAAACCACTAAAGCCAGTGGATAACCATTATAGTGGAACCATTAGAGCCAAAGGAGATCAGAGTAACCACCCTTCACAGCTAGTCTTAAATGCTACACCAAGAGCTGCTGTCATGTCAGCGAACAGCTAAAGCCAAGCTCGGAGCGAGAACATTCCCAGCTATGGGCCAGGTGAGAGGGACCCCGCCCCAAGTCGGGCATGCTCAAGATGGAGACCTAGAAGGCAGGGCAAGACCGTTGGCTGCAGGGAACTCTGCACCAGAATGGTATGGCTGGCATGCCCCAAAAACTGATAAGGAGCTAAAAAAAAATGGTGAGCAGCTGAATGATCACTGGTGTGTTGAGACCTTATGAGCGTTAAGTGCTGAGACCTTGTAAAGGTTGGATACAGTAGTGAGCGCAGCAGACATCCCAGAGGCTGAAGCCAAGGGGATGGCACTACGTATGAAGCAGTGACTGTGTAAGCAAGAGTGGACCTGCACGTAGGTCAGTAAGTAGTAGTAACAATCAGACCTGCACGTAGGTCTGCAAAACATAGTAGCAAAGGAGCAGCACTGTGAATAGTGGGACAAGCCAGCCAGGCATTCAAAAAGCCAATAAAGGTGACAAATACTCTGACGATTTTTCGGCAGTGAAGACAGGATTTAGAACAGAAATAATTAGCCACACAGGACCATGACTCCCGAAACACCCTTCAGGTCCCTGCCATAGGAAAAGCAAGAAAGTGATGGAAGGGCCGTGACCCACACGCAGTTATTGAAACTAATTTACAGCATCAGTAGTAGCTTAAGCGGACCTCAGAGAATAACAGGGTGTACAAAAATAGAAGCAGCATCTGTATTGAGTACACTGAGTTGTAAACTTCAAGAAACATAGAAAGAAAGGAGACACCATGCTCTAAAGCAGCTATCGCCTGGCAGTGCAATGAAACTGCAGCAATGAGGAAGTAGAATGAGTTGAGAGAGCATGAATGAACTGCTTAGCTAGGGTTCAGAGTGAGTCTGAATCAGGTGAAAACAATTAAGTGCAACATGGAGAGCAGGTATGGCTGAGCTGAAACACACAGATCATGGTTGCAGTTGCATTGCAAGTAATTTGAGTTGTGAGTAACTGAGCGCAAGTAATATGAGCACTGGCGTAGCAATATGCTAGAAGCTTAGAACAAAAGCCCCAAAAGACAAAACCAAAACACACAAACACAGAAAACAGGGAACAAAGGCCCAAAACAAAAACAAAGGTACACAGAAAGCAAAGGCAGAAAGAAGCACACAGCTGGAAGCAAAATACAAACCAGAAGCAGGAAAACACTAATGTCTAGCAGAGACAAACACAAACAGCAAGGGGGCGAAGGCTCCAGGGTAGGCCCCAACCAACTCAAAGAACAGACCAACAGAGCCTCCAGCTGGCAAAAAAAAAGGTGCTTCAGAAGGAGGCTGAGAGGAACTGCTTTTATAGCTCAGGAAGTGGGAGTGGCTGGCTGCTTGTCCATTGAACTACAGCCCCAGCCCTCCAATTATAAAAAATCACACCCAATGCCTCACACTATTTTACATCTTGACCCCCAATATATCTTGAACTTACAATTCAGGGATTTTGAACATTAACCTTCTCTTTCTCTTACAGTATTTAAAAGCAGGCTTCTGTTTTTCAGACGCAGTGATCAGCTGAAGTACACTCATGTACAGGCATGGCAGGCAGCCAGATTTCAGCAGCATTGTCACTGTTGTAAGATCAAAGGACAAGATTACTCAGAATGGCCAGAAACAAAACTGGTACAAAACGATAGCGCATTCTCAAATTGTAACAGATGATGAAGGTGATGCCTCTGACTGACAGCTGATGTCAGTTTCTTTCAGCCACCAAGCCAAGTGCACAGCAAACCCCTGAGATCAGCTGAGCTGCGGCATGAATGGAAGTTCACTTTGTGCTGCACAGTACCGACATCCTAGAAAGTGGGATGACATACCTGATGACTGGCTCACTGACAGAATGATGCAATTGGGGGAGGGGCGTGCGCTCCACTTGTTTGCATGTTGTAAGTTGCAACTGATAGTCTGACTGTGCCAGTACAGCCACACAGGTGAAACAGCACCAGTTCAGGATTTGGAACAAAACACAGCTGGTGCTGGGGGAACATAGACATGACTGACAAAGCACTATTACTGTATGTAGTAGGCCAGTGACACAGTAATCCTCAGCTCAGTGTCAGCACAGAAGCAAATTATGATCCAATGTAAAATTGGTTTTACAGATAGAACATTGATCCTAACTGAAAAGAAAATCAAAGTTATACTGTTTGTAATGGCTAGGGTGACTTATCCACCTGTTGTAGCAATGGAAACAAATTACACAACATTAGCATTTTAAGTTCTTGGCTGTTCACCTGGACCCAAAGCTGTCCTTTAAATCTCACATTGCTACTGTTCAGTTCAGTGTAGTTTTATTGTTCAGCTAAAAAGCCTTCACAGTATACTAAAAACAAATATTCCATACAGATACACAAAGTAAAAAATTTAATATAATAATTTGATATACTATACATACATGCATTTTCCATCTACTGCAAAACTATTATCGACCTGGAGCACTTCACTGAGCCTATTAAGCCGAAAGTTGCCAAGATTTTACCAACACTGCCTTACGTTAGATGTCCAAAAATAGTGTGACGTATACAGTTAAGCATGAGGCTTACTGTTAGGCAGCCAGTCTTTAAGAGCACTTAAAACATTCATGTCACTAATTGCTGCACTACCTGGCAGTGCCAAGTTACCCAGGGACAGTTTGGGAAACCTCTCAGTCAGAGGCATTGCCTCATGGTGTGCAGAAGTCTCCTGTTACTGAATAAACACTGTTTTCTACATTTAGTTTATGCATCCTTCTCAGTTTTGCACACAGTCCAGCAAGATGACATCCACCAGAGCAGCAAGAGATGGTCATGGCAGACCTGAACAGAAGGTAAGGGTCTTGTGGCAGACCAACACCAAAATGCCACACATGGTGGAAAATGCGTCCCTTCTCCCTAACTCGCCTGCCTGTGCCGACCTTCTACTGCTACATGTGTTGCTGGGTACTCAGACCATCTATCCTACTCAGCCCCTAGAAGATCCAGACCCCACCTGCACCACAGCCCTGGCTGCGGGAAAAAAATTACTGTCTCCTGCCTTTTTTTCAGCAGCCCTTTTACTGTACTGAGGCTGTGAAAGAAAATAATATGGGACATTGCCAGCATAGGAAAATAAACAACTCTGCACTCAGCAAAACTGCAAGTCCCCCTACCAGCAGCTCTTAACCTCATGGCAGGACTGGCCTGTATGGAACCCCCTGCCAGTTTCAAACTGTTCCATTTTGTGTGGCAAGCTCCCTATACATGTTTCAGCTGCAGCCACAGACTCACTGTCTCTCCCAGTGGGGATCACGGTGTAACCCCCCTGCAAATGGGGGTTCCCAAAAGACTTCCAGGAGCTTGCTTGAATGCTCCAAGCCTGAATGGTGTTTGGCATTTAAGCCATTTATCTGTGAGTGTTTTTAGAGCCTCTGGTACTGTCTCTTTAACAGCTGTCTGCTTGCAGACATAATTAGTTTGTATGGGGGGACTGTGTGTTTCTCTACTTGAGTACCACTCGAGCTGCTGCCAATTCACTCCATTTTGCAGTCACTAGGGTGCAAAGGGAACCTATCTGAAAGATGTAACTGTTTGCCAGAAATCATTTAGAGTAATAATGAAAATACAGTTTGTCTAACCTGCTTTCTTTGCAGTCAGAACTGTGTTTGCCTAGTTCCCATTCTAGTTTTGAACTGCTGAACTGGACCAATCAGTGTGGGTTAAGGTAGCTCTAAAATGGTGCCTTGGATGAATCAGAACTTGGACTCGTAATCTGAGCCAGCCACAAAGAGGACTATATGGGCAGTAACTCTGGAGATGTAGTTTGGACTTGGCCTTTTGGGCCAACAGGGGCAGACTATTGTGAGTGACAGCCAATCCAGCCAAGACTGGGAGGAACTCAAAGGAAGTGCCCGGTTTTGTCGGTTGGAGTTTCAGTTGAGCTCTGGCAGTGAAGAGGGAAGGAGCCCTGTGCTTTTTCAGTGTGCAGTTTTAGTCAGGAAACATGTGTAAGGCCCCGAGTTCCGGTCTGCAGCTTGTGTAACTGCTTTTTAGGACTGAATCCATCCTGTGAAGAGAATCAAGGATATCTGAAGAGTGAAATCAGGCTCACCCTATGAAGACTGGAGAAATTGCTGCATTGCTAGCCTGTCAGGAACTGAATCTGCTGTGTGTTCTCCGGGTATTGTGCAGTAATTGCGATCGGGATAGAAGCAGCCTGCCTGGTATAGCACTTTCTTTTACCATATAAATGTATGAGGAGGCTTGTGTAGCTCAAGTGAATCCTGCTGCCATTAAAGGACTTTTGTCTGTTACTGTTTACCATATAAATGTGTGAGGAGGCTTGTGTAGCTCAAGTGAATCCTGCTGCCATTAAAGGACTTTTGCCTGTTGCAGTTTGTCATATAAATGTGTGAGAGTCTCGTGGAGCTCAGAAGTAGCCCTACTGACGTTGAAGGACCCTATCTTGTTTGAAGGTCGTGAGTACTAATTCAGGGTCCTCCCTGTTGAATTGCCACATTGAATCCAAATGGAATTACTGTACTGCTGACTGTTTAACTAATTTTCTTTTCTCTGTGTGAAGGGCCCCTACCAGCTGCCACAGTTTGGACTAGCTACTAGGGCTTGGGTACCCAGGGACAGTAACTGGTAGGGATGAGGCCTGTGCCGCAGACCATAGGTAGATGAGTAAAGTGATAAGCTAACTAACCTGATTTCCCCCTGTCCCTTGTTATATCCCCCTAAATAAATCAGAGCTGCTTGTTTCAGCAAAGTTATACTGCCTGAGGTATTTGTCTATGTTAAAGAATTGTACTGTGATTGTTGCACTGTATCTTCTTATTTTACAGGGGGTCACAGTGCCTGAACCAGTCCTGGGGGTAAGTGTATACTGTGAAGATAATTCTGATATACTGTGTGGGCCACTAGTGGGAAGAAAGGGGGGTTGCAGTGTCCCAGAGGGCTGTGACCAAGTTAGTTTAACTATTGCAAACCCTGACCTCTGGGTGGAGGCACCCGCCATCGGATCCAGGCACCTCAACCTGTTAGTGGCAAATCAGGCAGGGGTAGTAGCCCCTGGGATAGCGCCATCTAGGGGTTACATCTTGGAGGCTCACCACTGGGATTGTGTGTCCTCTAGTGGCCATATTTACAAACCACTGTTAAGAAAAAAAAAATTAAATGGGTACCCGACAGAAGTGGCTGTGCGCCGGCTGGTGGACTGGTGTACTGGGGAGGAGATCGACCCCCAAAATGCTATGCTTATCCTGGACACCCCCCTGGGTATCAATACGGACACTGTACAGGGAGTACTTTCCAAGGTGGAAGGTTTACAAAACCCTGTGGTGGTGGGTCGGCATGCTAATCTGCTCACCCACACTTTCCTGGCCCTAGTAGGGTTTAAGGATCCCATAGATAGCTCCAAAGTGCCACAGAACATTACCCCAGAGGAGCCTCACTGCTTGAGAGTGATAACTAAGGACAGTAAAGACCCGGGGAATGAGCCCCCACCACTATCTGAAACTTTTGAGGAGAAATTTGCTAAATGATTGCTGGAGGAAGGGAAAACTGTGGAGGACTTGAAGAAACTATTCTTGCCACCTGGGGGTGTTCCTTCCCCAACACCCTCTCCCGCTCCAGTACCCGTAATGGTGGCTGAACCAATGCAGACTCCTATTTCTGCACCTGCCATTAGTCACGACTCTTACCGAAGGTTGAGGATCTTATCTGGCACCCTCCCAACCCCCAAGGGGAGGATGACTGGGAGACCTGGATAGACTATGTTGCCCCCCAAGTGCTAGAATGGCAATGCTTGGAAGCTGAAAAGTGAAACAGGGTTAGTGAGAGCCTCCGAGGTCCTGCCCTGGCTACCATCTGTGCTAAACGGGCCAGTAACCCTGAAGTGACTACACAGGCCTATCTTGAGGCCTTGGAGAATGTATGGAGCCCAGATTCTGATGAGGACCTATGGTGGAGAGTAAGAAATGCACAACAGTACCAAGGGAGTTGTTGTCTGTGTATGTATCTCGGCTGGAAAAATTGTTGCAAGAATGCCTCAGAAAGGGTAGTTTGCCAGCGATTGAACTGGACGAACCAGGCTGGACAGGATCCTTAAGTCTGCCCCTTCTCAGAACTGCTGTTGCTTCAGTTACGCCTGGCAAATCGAGTGGAATCCCCACCCTCCTATGATGAGTTAATGAGAGAAATTCGAGGAGTTGAGAAAAGGCGACCTTGGGAGGGACCTGCACTAATAGCTGCGGCTACGACCCGAGTGACTGAGGGTGACCCATCGAGTGAAGTTCAGGGGCAGAGGTTGGCAGTCAATGAGTGCTCTGACAAGGATAAAGATATGCCACAATGGGGCAAACTGTTGAGAGAGATCCGGGAATTCAAAGACAGTCCCTTTATGAAGGCCACGCCTGCAAGTACGGGCCCTGACCTATATCCGACTGCATCTGATATGGGGTGGGGTACCCACCATGTATCTCCTGCTGATAACACCAAACTCAATTCCTTGACCATGGAAGTGGAGAAACTGATGAGATGTCTCCAAATGCTTATCACGCCCAGAACAGAGATGGCACCAAGGTTTCCAGTTAGTAATACCCCCGCCCTGGCTCCCAGTGTGGTGCCACGGCCAGCTCAAACTCCAGAAAGTATGTTTTGCTATAATTGTGGGAAGGATGGGCACATGAAAAGGGAATGCCGGTCCCCAAAAGACACTGACAAAGTTGCATTTAGGCTACAAGGAGAGCTTCAGAGAACAAATCAGTGGTTAAGAGGTGCACGAAATGATCCCAGTGAGGGCACCAAAAATGCTAACTCATGTCTTTTTGTGGCCAGGTCAGTTGCCCAGGCCCCCACTACCACCTCTCCAGACTGGTCCAGAATAGTGGGTCCCTCCATGGAGACCACTGTAAAGGTGAATGGAGTGTCTACAAGAGCTGTATTAGACAGTGGCTCCCAAGTGACAATTATGTTCCAGGATTGGTATCAGAAGCATTTGTCAGACATACCCTTACAACCATTAGAAGGACTGCATGTATGGGGGTTAAATGAGAAGGCCTACCCCTATTCCGGGTATATCGGAATTTGGCTGTCTTTCCCCACCTCCACGGCTGGAGTGGCTGAACAAGTAGAGACCCTAGCCTTAGTGTGTCCCCCCACTGGACTGTATGATGGTGTCCCTTTGTTAATTGGAACAAATGCTCATATGTTCGGAAGGCTGGCACAGTTGTGTTATGAAAACAGGGATCAAGACTAGTAGAGCTTTAAGAGTTCCGGCTTTAATTAAGAAAGCCTATGAGGCACAGAGAGATGCTGAAAAAATAGAACCAGAGGAACTGGTCGGAATTGTATGGAAGAAGGATCCTGAGTCTCTGATCCTGGTGCCAAATGCCCAGTGTACCTTACAGTGAGAGATCCATATCAGAAAGGATGTTAAGAATAAAATATTAATGTTGGATGCACCAGGCGATGGAAAATTGCCAGAGGGACTGCTGGTCAAGCCTAGTATTTTGCCCGCTAGAGCCCATGCTTATGCCAGAAGGGTAATGGTCCAAGTTCATAATGTGTCTGAAAGAGACATTCGAGTAAACAGAGGTTGCATCCTGGCTAATGTGCATTGTGCAGACACTGCAGTGCTACCCAGCAGCAAGAGTTCGAGGAAGAATGACAGAGTAATGCCTGACTTGTTTGATTTCAGTGACTCCCCGTTGCCAACTGAATGGAAAGTGAGGATCAGTGAGAAGCTTGCCCAGAGAGACCAGGTGTTTTCTTTAAAGGAATGGGACATAGGATGCGTGCAAGGAGCTGAGCACAATATCCGGCTGCATGACGAAAGACCATTTTGTGAGAGGTCTCGGCGCTGGCACCTGCTGACATAGATGATGTGGAGCGGCATCTGCAAGAGATGTTAGCTGCTGGTGTAATACAAGAATCCAGAAGCCCTTATGCTTCCCCATTGTGGTAGTGAGGAAAAAGAATGGGACAGTAAGGATGTCGTGGATTATCGCACCTTAAACTGACGGGCTATCCTGATCAGTACACAATGCCCACATTCAGGATGCTTTGGACTGCCTAAGCAGGAGAAGTGGTTCTCTGTGTTGGATCTCCAAGTGGGTACTACCGGATCCCGATGGCCCCAGAGGACCGTGAGAAGACAGCCTTTATCTGTCCGCTTGGCTTCTATGAATTCATGAGGATGCCTCAAGAGATTTCAGGTGCCCCAGTGACTTTTCAACGATTGATGGAGCGTGCAGTGGGGGGCATGAACTTACTAGAGTGCCTGGTATACCTAAATGATGTTATTGTGTTTGGCAGCTCACTGGAGGAACATGAGAGCAGATTATTTAAGGTATTGGACCAACTGGAGGACTTTGGCCTTAAACTGTCCATTGATAAGTGTCAATTCTTTCAAACATCAGTAAAGTATGTGGGACACATAGTATCCGCCGAGGAATAGAGACCGACCAAGTAAAGTTGAGGCCTTGACCACCTAGCCACAGCCAAAAATCTAAAAGAGCTGCAAAGATTCCTGGGATTCTGTGGTTATTATCGGCGTTTCATCAAGGACTATTCAAGAGTGATCCGCCCTTTACTTAACCTTACTCAGGGTATCCCCAACCCACAAAAATACCAAAAGTCAGTGCCCCTCAAGACTGAAAGAGTGTATTTTCATCTGAGTGAAGTATTTGGGGCCCGCTGGACTCCTGATTGTGAGACTGCTTTTCATGAGCTCATATATCAACTTACCCATGCTCCAGTGCTGGCCTATGCCGATCCAAGAAAACCTTACATCCTGCACACTGATGCTAGCTTGCAAGGGTTGGGGGCTGTGTTGTACCAAGAGCATGAGAATGGCCAGAGACCAGTGGCCTTTGCCAGTAGAGGCCTGACCCCATCCGAAAAGAACTATCCTGTACATAAGTTAGAGTTCCTAGCTTTGAAGTGGGCTATTGTTGACCAATTCCATGAGTACTTGTATGGGGCTAAAATACTAGTAAAACCTGACAATAATCCTTTGACCTATGTGCAGACCTCAGCTAAGTTGGATGCCACTGGCCATAGGTGGCTTTCTGCATTATCTACATACGACTATGCTCTCGAATACCGAGCAGGTCTGAACCACATAGATGCTGATGCTCTCTCCGGAGGCCTGTTCTCCAGAATGATTGGGTCGATTAGCAGAACCTGACATTCGGGCACTCTGCCGGAAGTTTGACAGGGAGGAACAAATGTCCACGGATGCAGTGGACTGCATGGTGGATTGCTTGGGACCCTCTGAGGATGCATACCTGCTGCTTATTGCCACTTTTCTGCAATAGACATTGGTGCACTGCCTCAGCTGGACAATGACAGTATTCAGCGGGCTCAGTCCCACGATCCCATGATCAAATCAGCTTAGAAGCCCTCTGTGCAGGAAAAGATGTGTCCAAATTCGCTCCACTGATTTGAGAACTGCACTGTTATACAAAGAAGGTCCTAAGTTGAATCTGATCAATAAACTGTTATACAGAGAAACAGTAGACAGGGGACAAATAGACAAACAACAACTAGTGCTGCCCACTGCCTTTCAAGACTCAGTATTGAGGTCCTTGCACAACCACATGGGGCACCTTGGTATAGACAGAACACTTGACTTGGTGAGATCCAGATTCTATTGGCCTAAGATGGGGGCTGATGTGGAGCAACACATTCAAACTTGTGATCGCTGCTTACAGAGGAAAGCTTTGCCCCAGAGGGCTGCCCCCCTTGTTAACATCACCACCAGTGCACCCATGGAGCTGGTCTGTATTGATTTTCTGAGTTTGGAGTCAGATCAAAGAAATATCAGTAATGTGCTGGTGGTCACTGACCATTTCACGAGATATGCCCAAGCTTTCCCACCAAAGACCAGAAAGCATCACTGTGGCCAAAGTACTTGTAGAAAACTTTTTGTTCACTATGGGGCTCCACAAAGAATCCATTCTGATCAAGGGAGAACTTTGAGAGTCGTCTGATCAAAGAGATGCTTTCTCTGTGGAGAGTCGCAAGTCCAGAACCACTCCTTACCACCCCAGGGGACCCACAGCCTGAGCGTTTCAACCGCAGTTTGCTAGATATGCTAGGCACCCTGCACCTAAAGGACAAGCCTAGATGGAGCCAACAAAATAGCACCCTAGTGCGTGCTTATAACTGCACCAAAGTGATGCCACTGGTTCTCCCTCTACCGCCTGATGTTTGGAAGAGAAGCTCGACTACGGTAGATGTGTGTTTTGGGGTCTCTCTGATGTGGTTCAAGCTGACAACTATTTACAGTATGTGCAAAAGTTAAAGGCCCAGCTAACTCATGCATACCAACTGGCTCAAACCATGGCTGCCAAAGAAATCTGGCCAACAAAGAAAGGTATGATAAAAGGTGAAAGCACAGGAACTCCAGGAGGAGATCGGGGATTGCTAAGAAATCTGGGACTGCATGGCAAACACAAGATTGCTGACAGATGGCACCATCTCCCTCACATTGTAGTGGGCAAACTAGATGATCTGCCAGTGTACAAAGTAAGGCCTGAAGATAATTCAAAAGATGTAAAACAACATAGAAATCATTTACTGCCCATTGGACAAATCTTGATTGAGTCTGAGCCCCCAGAAGATGCCCCTCTGGACCAGTGACTAGAGCTGCTGCTAAGAAAGATCAAGAAAGTCTGCACCTACAGAAGCAGAGTTAAGTGTTCCCCTCCACAAGTCCCAGTTGAGCATGACTGTCAGTCCATATCAGAAGAAAGTGAGAGTGACTTTGAATACTATCCTTCTACGAACTGAGTCAATTGTTTGGGGCAATCCCTAGTCAATACTGGAGATGAAGCTGGGCCTTTGGACTGTCTAAGCCCCAACTTCGTCCCTGGACCAATGCTCCCAGAAAGTGAAGTGCAAGCATCAGATCAGATGAAATGGAATCATTGTGCATGGTTGAACTGTTTGAGCTTTCAGGGAGGAAAATGGATTAGGGGCAGACTGGTGATACACCAGAACAAGAAAAAGTATTTTGAGTGCCCTGATCCACTGCCAGTGTCCGAAAGTTCTCCATGCAGCCAAATGTTGTGGACTCAGAAACTGTAACTCCTGGAGCTGAAAGTGCCTCAAGTTCTAGCCTCTCTACCCCATGGAGACTCCCCTGACAAGTGAGTACAATGCTGAAAGTGAGGCTCAGAGTGCAGAGACTGTAACAGTTCCCCCTAGAAAGACTGGTCGAGCTGTAAAGCCTGTGGTGCACCTCAGTTATGATTCCCTTGGGAGGCCTGTGGACTTGCCTCTCAATGTTGTCCATAAAGGAGTGTATGTGTCCCCGAGCTCATTGCCCAAACTGAGCATCAGTGCTAACTCCAAGTTACTTGTGTTGCCCTCTAAGTATGGTGCCCTTGCCCCGTCCAGCCCCAAGGTAACTGATAGGGAAGGGCCCCCTCTCTTCAGGTTTCATGTACAAGAGGTAATAACTTGAGTTATGGTACAATGAGTGTGTAAAGAGTGACGTACTGCAATGTTTCAGAAATGTGTTCTTGGTAAAATGATATATTGACTGATCATTACATGTGTGAGCCTAATGCAAATGTATATGGTTGCAGTTGAAACTTATGGGGGTACTTGGTTGACGTGGACGTCAAGCTTTCCCAGGCCAGGAAGGGTGTAACCCTCCTGCAAATGGGGGTTCCCAAAAGACTTCCAGGAGCTTGCTTGAATGCTCCAAGCCTGAATGGTGTTTGGCGTTTAAGCCATTTATCTGTGAGTGTTTTAGAGCCTCTGGTACTGTCTCTTTAAGAGCTGTCTGCTTGCAGACATAATTAGTTTGTATGGGGACTGTGTGTTTCTCTGCTTGAGTACCACTTGAGCTGCTGCCAATTCACTCCATTTTGCAGTCACTAGAGTGCAAAGGAACCTATCTGAAAGATGTAACTGTTTGCCAGAAATCATTTAGAGTAGTAATGAAAATACAGTTTGTCTAACCTGCTTTCTTTGCAGTCAGAACTGTGTTTGCCTAGTTCCCCATTCTAGTTTTGAACTGCTGAACTGGACCAATCAGTGTGGGTTAAGGTAGCTCTAAAATGGTGCCTTGGACGAATCAGAACTTGGACTCATAATCTGAGCCAGCCACAAGAGGATTGTATGGGCAGTGACTCTGGGAGATGTAGTTTGGACTTTGGCGCCTTTTTGGACCAACGGGCAGTCTATTGTGAGTGACAGCCAATCCAGCCAAGAACTGGGAGGAACTCAAAGGAAGTGCCCGGTTTTGTCAGCTAGAGTTTCAGTTGAGCTCTGGCAGTGAAGAGGGAAGGAGCCCTGTGCTTTTTCGGTGTGTAGTTTTAGTCGGGAAACATGTGTAAGGCCCAGAGATCCAGTCTGCAGCTTGTGTAACTGCTTTTTAGGACTGAATCCGTCCTGTGAAGAGAATCAAAGGATATCTGAAGAGTAGAAACCAGGCTCACCCTGTAGAAGACTGGAGAAATTGCTGAATTGCGCTCGGTCTGTCAGGAACTGAATCTGCTGTGTGTTCTCCCAGGTATTGTGCAGTAATTGCGATCGAGATAGAGAAGCAGCCTGCCTGGTATAGTACTTTCTTTTTACCATATAAATGTATGAGGAGGCTTGTGTAGCTCAAGTGAATCCTGCTGCCATTAAAGGACTTTTGCCTGTTACTGTTTACCATATAAATGTGTGAGGAGGCTTGTGTAGCTCAAGTGAATCCTGCTGCCATTAAAGGACTTTTGCCTGTTGCAGTTTGTCATATAAATGTCTGAGGAGTCTCGTGGAGCTCAAGAGTAGCCCTGCTGACGTTGAAGGACCCTATCTTGTTTGGAGGTCGTGAGTACTAATTCAGGATCGCTCCCTGTTGAATTGCCACATTGAATCCAAATGGAATTACTGTACTGCTGACTGTTTAACTAATTTTTCTTTTCTCTGTGTGAAAGGGCCCTACCAGCTGCCACGGTTTGGACTAGCCACTAGGGCTTGGGTACCCAGGGACAGTAACTGGTGAGATAGACCTATGCACAGAGCCATAAATAGATGAGTAAAGTGATAAGCTAATTAACCTGATTTCCCCTGTCCTTGTTATATCCCTAAATAAATCAGAGCTGCTTGTTTCAGCAAAGTTATACTGCCTGAGGTATTTGTCTATGTTAAAATATTGTACTGTGATTGTTGCACTGTATCTTCTTATTTTACAGGGGTCCCAGTGCCTGAACCAGTCCTGGGGGTAAGTGTATACTGTGAAGGTAATTCTGATATACTGTGTGGGCCACTAGTGGGAAGAAAGGGGGGTTGCAGTGTCCCAGAGGGCTGTGACCAAGTTAGTTTAACTATTGCAAACCCTGACCTCTGGGTGGAGGCACCCACCATCGGATCCAGGCCCCTCAACCTGTTAGTGGCAAATCAGGCAGGGGTAGTAGCCCCTGGGATAGCGCCATCTAGGGGTTACAACAGCAAGACAAAAATTCAGCAAATAAGTCCACGGTTGCAATAGACCCTCCCTTCCAATTACAACTCCAGCAGGACATTGCCTCTCTCCCAAACTGCTGCAGCAGCTGTTCGATTCCACTCAGCCTTTACCTCTCCTTCCCCGCAAGCAGAGACATGGAGTCAGAGCGGCAGCCACCTCGAGCAGCTCTGCGTCTTTACCCCAGCTGCACAAAGCCCGTGGTCACTTAATTAGTCCTGCCGCTGCTCTGTCCCTCTGCACCATGGTTCCGCAACAAGTTAATCTGCCCTCCCCCAACAGCTGCAACTGACCATGGCCCTGCTCCTCCCGAACAGCCACTCCTGCAACAGCGGAGTGCTCCTCTCCCCACTTGGCTATGCTAAACATGCTAAACAGGGCAGCACAAACTAAGCACTCAGTAACTATAACAGCACTGGCTACTAGGTGCTTACACACACACACACACACACACACACACACAAAAACTGGATGCAGGCACACAGCAGTCAACCTGTGGAGCTAAATGCAAAAGGGGCTACAATACTAATTCTGCATCATGCATGACTACAGCAGGCAACTACAAAAAAAAAACTCTGGTCAGAGCCAATATGGCTGTGGAGAGCGTTTAGGAGTGGCAAGAGCGGTGAACAGAATATGCTGTGCTCTTATTGCACAGGAGTCAGCCATAATACTGCAGCGATTACAGTACTGCGCATGCGTGATACTCGCACATGTGCAGTTTGCCCCGGAGTCAGCTGAGCGCAACATGGTAGTGCTGACATAACTATGTTTAACAACCCAGTCCCCTCGTGTTTCTAGAATTCCATAAGTACTAGTCTTAGGCAGGTAGGAAAAGGCAGCTGGTGGGGTGTTTATTAGGGGCTTTCTACGTAATGACATCATTGTTTACTCAGCTAGCCTGAGAGAAGGATGATTATCTCATTTAGAACTCTCGCAGCAGCATAACCATTTTAAAGTCAGCTGCTCTCGGGGAGCTTGGAATGTTCATCAGTAAATTCAAGTGTGACAGTCAGAGTGGCAGGATTTCTGCCATTGGGGCTCTGTCAAAGGGAGCCCTGTTATTTCTCACCCTAGTTTGGAAAAATCTTCAGTTTACCTGCAGGACTTTTTAGTTTCACTCCAGGGGGAGTAAGAGGGAATGCAGTTCTTGTGGATCCAAGGGGCAATCCTCTGAAGTTCACAGTTGCCTTAAGGAAGAAGAATGAGTAGAATCTGACAGCTACCAGAGAAAGAAAGGGGCCTTTTATTTATTTATTTATTTATTACAGTATCAGAATTACAACCCTTGGAGTCAAGCACTCATTTACAATGGCTCATCATCGTGCACAGATTAGGATGGGGCAGGGGAAACATACAGTGAGTGGAAGACAGACAGCAGTGCAGAAACAGCAGCAGGGCAATAATATTTACAGTAATAATTTGTACAAATTAAATACAGGTGGAGTGGGCCATATCAGCGACAGAAGACCCCTTTCTGCAGGAGACAGGTCTATACATGATGGTAGCTTAGCAAGAAGGGTGTGATCTTCCATGACTGGGAGGAAGGAACAACTAATCTATGAGTACAGAATTTGAGACTGTTCTCTGAGGGAATTGTCTGAGGTGTGTGTGCCCTAGATAAGACTAGATCACACCGGTCAGAACCCCTTTCACCACAACTGTGATGAATTTAAAGTTAAAGTTGGGAGTCTTTGGCAATTGATTGGGGATTGTAGATTCATTTGGTGTAACCCTGAAGGAATGGCAGCGGCTGTTTGGGGCAAAGGGTGGAGGAATGCCATCTGGAGTTTCAGGCAGGGCTAATTGGTTCATGGATGGACACCAGTGTTCCCTGGGCAAAGACTATGCACCTGGAGGATTTTAAAGTGTATGGCACATCCCACAGATATACACTTTGTAAATGGAAATGTGCGGAAAATGTTTAAAGTGTGTGGCACATCCCACACATATACACTTTGGAAGAGAGCTATAGATATTTTTGTGGAAAGCAGTACTTACTCCCTACTTCAAGTCATAATGCTCTGTTGTGACATCACAATCTGTTGCCATGAGAGTAACTGTGATGACACAAGCAGTTCATTATGACCTCAGGTAGGGAGACAGCAACAAAAATAGATGAACTCTTCAGGATCAAAAATCCTGTTTTCATGCAAATGAACTCAGTAATAAATAATGGAGAGGAGGAATCAATCAATCAATCAATCAAATCAATCAATCAGTCAAATTTTTGTTTATATAAGGCACCCTTCCAATGCTCACAGCGCCTTTACACATTATAAAAACTTATTACAACATCATAAAATATAAATAAAACATATTAAAACATTCATAAAATCAAACTTAATATGTTCCGAGAAAGCTTGATTAAATAAATAGGTCTTTAAACAATTTTTAAACCCTTCTACGGTCTGGCTATCTTGTATCTGACGAGGTAGAGAATTCCACAGGATAGGAGCCACAAAAGCAAAAGATCTTCCTCCTGATATTTTAAGGGAAACCCTGGGAATCTCTAGCAATCCCTCATCAGAGGAACGGAGTGAGAGGGAGGGACAGTAAGGTTGCAAGAGCTCTTTCAGGTAGCCAGGACCCTGCTCGTGCAGGGCCTTATAGGTCAGCAATGCGACCTTGAAGGTAATCCGCCACTGTATTGGCAGCCAGTGCAGATCACACAACACAGGTGTAATATGACTAGCCCTAGAGGTTCCAGTCAACAACCTGGCCACCGAGTTCTGCACTATCTGCAGGCAGTGGATATCTACCCCCGGTATCCCTTGGTAAAGGGCGTTGCAATAATCAAGACGACTGGTGACAAATGCGTGGACTAAGGTTGGAAGATCTTCAGGCGGGACCAGGTGCTTTATCCGGGCTATGTTCCTAAGATGGTAATAGGAAGATCTGACGGTAGCCGAAACCTGCGCCCTCAGGTTTAGGCCTTTATCAAAAACTATGCCTAGGTTCCGCACCTGGCTGGAGGCAATAAGCGGGATCCCACCAAGACTTAAACCTGACAGTTTTCCAGCCCATGTACCTATCATCCTATGACCTTTGTCCACAACCAATATCTCAGTTTTTTCCAAGATCAATCGAAGCCAGCTAGCACTCATCCAGCTCTGAATCTCCAGTAGGCAGTTATTAAATACCATAACGGAATCTAATACCTGGTCGGGTACAAAGAACATGTACAGATGAGAATCATCAGCATAGCAATGAAAATTCAATCCATACCGTCTTATAATGTCCTTATAATATATGTATAATGGCCTTATAATATAACGGGAGCAAATACACTGCGAATAACATGGGGGACAGCACCGAGCCCTGTGGAACCCTGCAGGGCAGTCTATGAGGTGCTGAAGAATAAATCCCCGACACCACTCTGAGACCTACCCTCGAGGAAGGACTTAAACCAATTGTGGACTGCCCCCCTCAATCCACAAAAAACCCACAGGCACTCAAGCAGCGCCCCATGATCTACAGTATCAAATGCTGCTGAGAGATCAAGAAGAATCAAGATCAAATGGGCTCCCCAATCTCTTGCTGTCAGAAGGTTATTAAGTACCCTCGCCAGGCTGTTTCAGTGTTATGCCTTTTCCTGAAGCCAGACTGGAGAGGGTCCTCGATATTGTGGTTAGTCAAATGGTCATCCAGCTGCAGTGTAACCACCTTCTCGATAACCTTCCCAACAAAGGGTAAGTTCGAGATTGGTCTGTAGTTAGCTGGGCAGTCAGGATCAAGGAAGTTTTTTTTTAGAAGGGGACAAACTACTGCCTCCTTTAAGGGATCTGGAAAGATCCTTCTCTCCAGTGAAACTCTCACTATCCCAGCAAGGACCGGGCCAATGACTTCTACATACCCCACAAGTAGGCATGTAGGGCCCGGATTCAAACTACAGTAAGTTGGCCGCAGAGTCTGAATGATCCTCACTATATCTGTGTCTACTAGCTGACTAAAGGTGGACCAGGTCAGCTGGGTATTAGTACCACACAACTGATTAATGCAAGGACCAATGGGAAGACATTGGCTAATCTCATTTCTGATGGTGGACACCTTATCAGAAAAGAACTGTGCAAACTCCTCACACTGTTTTTGTGACAATACTCGGCCAGAGTGAAGACAGGCTGGATTGCACAGTCTGTCCACAGTCCAGAAGAGCAGAGCTAGTCTGTTCTTTGCTGTCACAATTTCCCTGGGCAGGAATTCTACCTTCTTACGGGAAATTGCTGATTGATAGACATCATAGTGGTCTATCAATCTAAGTCTGTCCACCTCCAGACGAGTTTTCCGCCAGTGTCTTTCCAAACTTCACCCCCGTCTCTTCAAATCACGGATCTCCCCATCAAACCACAGGGCGCCCAGCTGAGAGATAAGGGGGTGAACATGAGAAGGAGCAATAATATCCAAAGCCTCAGTAACAGCCTTGTTACAGGCTGACACAAGATGCCCTGGATTAGTGCAATCTCCTGGAATTCCTGAGAGGTCCAGCACCACCATTAGGCCTTCTGAGGTAACTCCTCTTAAAGGGCAGAACTGTACCAACTCCCTTGGGACAGGCCTATTTCAGGGAGCTGCAAAATGAATCTCAAGAGGTGATGGTCAGACCATACAACAGGCTCCACCTCTACATCGGAGGTCTCCGTCCCCAGGTGAAATATCAAGTCCAGTGAGTGTCCTTTCTTATGGCTTGCAATGGTAATAACCCATGTTAGGCCCAATGAATCCATCGATTGTAGGAGGTTCTGTCTAAATGGTGAGAGTACATCGTCGACCCAGGCATTGAAGTCCTCCAAAATCAACCCTCTGGGAGATCCCGACACCCTGTCGGTGATGAAGTTCACAACCTCCTTCAAGAATTCCCTCCCATCACCTAGTGGACGGTAAATGAGAAGGATCCTGTAGCCCTCACCTGCACCCATTATACACTCAAAGGCATTGGTGACCTCAACTGGAACCTCTATGATACCCAGTTCCTGTCTAAAACAGACAGCAACTCCCCTGCCCCAACGATCCACTCTCAGGCGGTGAATCACTGAGAAACCAGCTGGAATAGCAGACTCCAAAATGGGGCCACTTCTTCCATCCAGCCAGGTCTCAGTGATACAAGCCAGGTCAGCAGATGCCACAAGATCGGCAATAACTGTTGTTTTATTTTTCACTGACCTGGCATTGCTCAACACCACCCACAATGGACTGGAATCCAGGGATGACCCAGCTTCCTGCCTGATGAATTCAGCTCTCTTGGGTATGGGCACAAGACAAGGAGAACCTCGTACCTGTTTTCATTTTGCCCCAGGGCATCTCCTGGTCCTCACTATCCCAATCTGTCCACTCCCCTCCCATCCCCCTCAAGAGTTCCAGGGTCTCCTATTCCATATGTTCCCTCATGCCCTTAAAATACCAAGGGCATGACATCTAAAATAAACATTAGATGGAAGCGATGGACAATCAAATGGGTAGAGACTCTTTAGTCTCGAGGGGGTGTACTGCCTGACCATACTCTTACTTCCCTAGCACATAACTCAGGGACTACTAGATCCAAGATACTTAATACAATAACCTCCCCACTAACCCTCCATCTTCCCAAAGACATTTTCCTTATAAAATTCACTTACTCTATTAAATTAACCCTTTACCTCAGTATCACTTAATCCCCCCCCCATACTCTTATTACTACAATACAACCGTTGAAAGCTTCCTAGCCCTTTCCCACAAATTTAATTTATAATCACGGGAAAATTTCCCATCATATTTATATTCTCATAACAGTCAGTGTCCAGAATGTAATTTCTGTATGGTAACACACACTCCGATAGACTAAAGAGCCGGGCCCAACCTGGTACTCTCACTACCTGGTGGACTCCAGATTGATCAAAGGCACTCTCACTGCACAAATCAATAACTGTTTAAATAACCACACAGAAATTTAAGCCAATAAGTGTTTTTGTTTTGGTAAAGAACTAATGTGAAATACAAGCTAAGCTTTATCTAAATATTATGTTTTGTTAAAGTTCTCCTGAAGGTGTCAGCTGCTTTTTAAGCTTATTTTTTCTTGTGTTTTTAATCATTGTCATTCACTAATGCTAGTACAGACACACACAAACAGTTTTAAAATGAAGCTTCAGTTGGTTTATAGCTTTTCTCAGGGAGTGAACTTTCATATCATTGAAATTTGACCTTGGGATAGCTTTCTTTTGATGGAACATATGCTGTCTTGTTTAGAATTACACTTAACTGGCATAATAATTTGCAAAGCTGAGGCTGTTTAGAAGTTCAGTAGGAGCTATTTTTTTCCCATGTCGCAATTTTCACCCCTGCAGCCACTGACCTGCCTTCTTCCAGCCACTGCTCCAACTCCACCTCCAACCCTTAAGTTGCATACCCAGCTGGCATATGCAACTATACCTTCAAAAGGGGCACCCCTATTGCCCCCACTCCAGAAAAGGAACCAATACTGGCACGCGCTGTCCAGGCATCATCAGCTGATAGAGTAGCGTCCATCAAGCTGCCACGGTTTGTGCTGCCATTTTTTTCTGTTTTTCTAGCCCCAGGAGTGTGAGCATGCAATGACATCATGGCACATGTGTGCCGACATCTGCTGCACTCCATACTGCTACTCCAACCCTAGCAGTGCCCCCAGTCATCACCAGGGGCTGCTGCAGAGTGGTGGCACCCCGGATCTCTCCCCGGGGATAGGAGAGCAGTCCTCCAGATGCTCAATCCTATCCCCCCTGCTGACCCCTGATGGCCCAGGCTCACGTCCAAACCCAGGTCACCAGCATGGCGCGAGGTGTGGCGCCCAGCACCTCAACCCTCAGCACCAGCGGCTGAGCTCAATAGGAGCTATGCCAAACAAATGTAACTATCTCAAAGTATACATGTTACAGATAATAAACCTGTATGAAATGTGTTCAGGACAAAAAGACCTTTCAAATGAGCCTATTCATTAAGTTATACTAATTATAGTTGTTAAACTATGGCTATCCGATTACCTCAATTTTAATTTTTCATAGGAGTTATGCCAAAGAAATGTAAATATCTGTAAAGGCAAATGTGTTGCACATAAACTATCAGTATGAAAGTTGTTCAGGACAAAAATACCTTTCCAATGAGCCTTTTCTTTAAGCTGCACTAATTATATTTTTTAAACTATGGTCATCTGATTACCGGAATTTTCATTTTTCTTCACAATTTTCACCTTTTGGATGGCTATATTTTAAAAAATCTAATGAATTCAGATTAGTGACTACCCTCATTTGTAATGTCATTTTGTTCTGAACAACTTTCATGTTGATTGCATATTGGTAACTTCTATACTTTCCAAGATATTTACATTTGTTTGGCATGACTCCTACTGTGTTCACTCAGAGAGAAAAAAAGAAGGTTGTTTGGAAGCCCATATTTTACAAAATATAAAGAATTCAGATTAGTGACTACCCTCATGTGAAAGGTGTTTTTGTTCTGAATAGCTTTCACACAGGTTGTTTTGGTGCACCTTGAATAGTTTTAAAGATATTTAGATTTGTTTGGAAGGTGTGCACATTTGCTCTCACAGAAAAGTAGCTAAGAAAGAAGGGAGTATTTATAACTGCCATAGGGATTTGCAGTTATTGAAGAATTCACTAAAAAACTACTAAAAAATGTGATCCACGGAAAGCCCTTTATTCAAGCTAATGCAGGATGGCTGTAGGCTGCATCCACAGCCATAAAAACAGACTCATAAATAATTAAATGCAAAGTGCGCCCAATAAAGCAAAAAATAGGGAGCTGTACAAAACCACAGGAATAAAACTTTATTTTCAGGTCTTGGAACCAAAAGAAACCCCATAAGTAAACAAACTGGGAGTACAGCAAATAAAATTCCCCAACAACTCTGTCACTCATCCAAAAATTGGAGCCACCATTCTTCCCTGCCAGCTTGGGGAGGTGGACAACCATGCGGGAATCATCATTTTCTGCAAGGGAGAGCACCTCAAACAACCTCGTGGCAAGCACTAGCCATCTTTGTTTGGGTACGAACTGCAAAAAACAGAGAGTCACCCTTCACCTCTGTCAGCAGCCATCTTGGAGGGGGCAAATCAGACAGAACATTTCCAGCTTCATGTCGAAGTTCAGGCAGCCATCTTTATTCATTGCACCAGCTTGTTCAAAAGGGCTTCACTCCATAGGCTTAAATAGTGGCCATCTTTGTTAAGGGCAAACTCTACTGAGATGAACACTGAAACAAATAGCTGCTTTTACGAAGAAATTTTTATTTAAGTAACAAAACAACTAGGATTTGGGCTGGAATTACTTATTAAAGACATCGCTAGATGGACTTTGCTTACAGATAATTGTACTTTTGTTCACAACAATATTTTCTCCGCATCATTCCATCTACCTCACAACATCCCATCTCCTGCATGTTGACAACCCCTTGTCATCCTTACAACCTTTGTTCTGTCAAATGAAGCTCTTCGCCAACCATGATGTCTGAAGAAGATGCAAATACAGGTGCAGAAATATCCGGAGGCCTAACTTCACCCACATGGAGAGCATGGGGATATAAAATTGAAACCCTCCTGCAGGACATCCAGTCTTCTCTCTCATCTCAGGGAACGTCAGCTATGCAAGCCACCCATGATGACCTTGCCTACATTAAAACTATCTCACCTCAGTCCATGATCCATACCAGGTTGCAGCCAGCACCCTTCTCAGCCTTGGCTCATGAAGATGCTGTTGACTGGCTCGAGCAATTCCAAGCCTGGATTTCCTTCAGTTGTTGGTCTGATCCCTTGAGTATTTCCAATGCTTTGTGCTTGCTTCTGTGAGGGACGGCCATTTCCTGGTTTAACATGCTTCCAGAAGAAGTTAAAGGAAATACTGCCACTCTGCATGCAACTTTTAAAAGACCATTTTGTCCAGACAGGTCCGCCCTAGTTACTGGAACAACAGCTGTGGGAATGCACCATGCAGCCCTCTGAATCTTTGGAATCTTTCATAGTTGACATTGAGTCATGCTGCAAACATCTGCAGAAAACAGAAAAATATCAAATCACAGCTTTTGTCCAAGGACATCTTCCTTATAGAAACATAGACTTTGACAGCAGATAAGGACTGCTTGGCCCACCCAGTCTGCCCATTTCCCTACCTACTGGATAAGCTGCATATCCTATTTAACCAACAGCCTACTTCTTCTTCCTAACCCCCACCAGAATTGCCTTATGTCTGTCCCATGCATTCTTGAATCCCCCCACTGTTTTTGACCCCACAACCTCCTCAGGCAGGCCATTCCATGTGTCCACCACCCTCTCCATGAAAGAATGCTTCCTCACGTTGCCCCTGAGCCATCCCCCCTCTATCTTCAAATTGTGCCCCCTTGTTCTTGCACATCTCTTTTTCTGAAAGATGCTACCCTCTTGAACTTTGTCAATTCCCTTGAGGTACTTGAAAGTCTCTATCATGTCCCCCCTCTCCCTCCTTTCCTCAAGGGTATACATATTAAGCTCCTTTAGTCTTTCTTCATATGTCTTATGGTGCAGACCCTGCACCACTTTGTTGCCCTCCTCTGGACTGCCTCCATCTTGTCTATGTCCTTGCAGAGATGGGGTCTCCAGAACTGCACCCAGTACTCCAGATGGGGTGTCACCAACTGTCTGTACAGAGAGATAACTACCTCCTGTTTTCTACTGATGATGCCTCTCCCTGTGCATCCCAGTATCCCCCCAGCCCTCCTTATTGCCTTTTGACATTGCTTGCCTACCTTTGAGTCATCTGATATGACTACCCCAAGGTCTCTTTCCATTTTTGTTGTTAGTACCCCCCCCCATTGTGTACTCTTCCCCTGGGTTTTTATTTCCCAGGTCCATTACTTTGCATTTCTTTGCATTGAATCTAAGTGCCATGCTTTTGACCATTCCTCCAACCTTGCCAAGTCCCTTCTCATCCTTCCCATCCCCCCACTTGTGTATCGATCCTGTTGCAGAACTTTGTGTCATCTGCAAAGAGGCATACTTTTCCTTCCAGTCCCTCTGCAATGTCACTTATAAAGACATTAAAGATGACCGGGCCCAGTGCTGAACCTTGGGGTACCCCACTAGTAACTCCCCTTTCTTCAGAGTGGACTCCATTTACTATTACCTACTGTGTCCTGTTGTCCCGACAATTTTTTACCCAGGCTACTACCCTGGGACCCACTCCCAAGCTGGCTAACTTGTTTATTAATCTTTTGTGTGGGACTGTGTCAAATGCCTTGCTAATGTCTAGGTAGACCATATCCACAGCCCCTCCTTGGTCTACTACTTTGGTCACTCAGTCAAAGAAATCAATGAGATTCATCTGACATAACCTTCTTGCTGTGAATCCATGCTGCCTTGGGTCCTGTGCCCCACTGGCTTTAAAGTACTCAACAATTCTTTCTTTCAGAAGTGATTCCATCATTTTTCCTACCACTGAGGTCAAACTAACAGGTCTGTAATTTCCTGCTTCTGCCTTGCTCCCACTTTGGTGAAGGAGAATCAAATCCGCCCTCCTCCAGTCCTCAGGTACCACACTATCCTCCCATGATTTGTTAAAAAAGATTGTCAGTGGTGTCACTAGTTCTCCCCTTAGTTCTTTTAGAATTCTTGGGTGTATCCTGTCAGGCCCCATTGCTTTGTCCACCTTCAGTTTTAGGAGTTCTTTCAGGACCCTTTCTTCTATGAATGGACTGGTATCGATCCCCCTATCCAGAGTGCTTATATTGATTGGTTTAGGTACCTTCCCTCCACTTCTTTTGTGAATACTGAGCAGAAGTATTCATTCAGCATCCCTGCTTTTTCACTGTCACCCTCTGCCCCTCCCCAAGCCTCACTATCCCTCCCTGGGTCTTTCTTTGGCCTCTAAGGTACCTATAAGAGGTTTTATCACCCTTCTTAACTGAGCTGGCTATCTGTTCCTTGGTTTGGGCCTTTGCTATTCTGACTGCCTTCCCCACCCTTTTCCACTTTAACTGACACATTTCTCTGTCCTACTCCTCCTGCGTTTCCTTATACTTTCTGAATGCTATCTTTTTCTCCCTAACCTTCCCTACCACCTCTTTTGAGAACCATAGTGTTTTTTCTTCATTTTGATTTATTTATTTGCTTCACACAAAGGCTTGTTGCCTCTGTGATGGCAGTTTTGATTTTTCTCCATTGTTCCTCCACCCCTCCTTCCTGCCCATTTGCTAGTGCATTCCTTATGCACTCTCCAATTTTGCCAGAGTCAGCTCTCCTAAAGTCCAGTACCCTCACTTTTGTATGGCTTGACCCTAGAGCTGTGTTTATCGTGAACCATACTGTTTGGCGGTCACTTGCTACCTGATGGCTACCCACTTCTGAAACTTAGATCCTCTCTCCATCCCCGTTTGAGAGTACCAGGTCTAAGATTGCTCCCTCCGAGTGGGTTTCAGCACTAGCTGTCTGAGGCATGCCCCATGTAGGGCATCAAAAATTACCCTACTCTTGGGTGTGGCTGCAGCAAGGTGCTCCAGTTAACATCTGGCATATTTAATAAAATAATAATAACAATAACTTTATTTTTAAAGCGCCTTTCAAAATATCAAGGCGCTTTACATATCAGAAGCCACAGTATAAAATATCAATTAAAAACATATAAATACATAGCAACATCATATGCTAAAAACCAACAATAAAATCATCCATGCAGTCAAAAATAATATTTATACTCAGATATCGATTAATCATCCAAGAAGGCCATATGCCACATGTAGGTTTTCAAGTTTTTCTTAAATACCTCCAGGAGGTGCACTCCCTTAACCGGCAAGGTAGAGAATTCCAAAGAGTGGGAGCAGCATAAGGGAAAGCTCTACTACCAGAAGATTTTAAACTCACTCTTGGAATCTCTAACAACCCCTCGTCGGCTGAGCGTAGTGAACAGCCGGGGCAGTAAGGCACCAGAAGTTCTTTCAGATAGGTTGGACCCTGATCATGAAGGGCTTTAAAAGTCAATAAAATGACTTTAAAGGTGATCCGCCACCATATGGGAAGCCAGTGCAGTTCGCGCAGTACCGGGGTAATGTGACTGGATCTCCTTGTCCCAGTCAGCACCCTGGCTGCAGCGTTCTGCACCAGCTGTAGGCGACGGATTTCAACCCCAGAAAGCCCAAAGTAAAGGGCGTTGCAGTAGTCCAGATGCGAGGACACAAAGGCGTGGACCAACATTGGCAAAGAGTCAGATGGAACAAGGTGACGCACCCTGGCAATATTCCTAAAATGGTAAAAGTAAGTTCTGACAACAGCTGACACTTGAGATTGAAGGGTCAGCCTGTCATCTAGGATAATCCCAAGGTTGCGCACCTGTTCAGAGGTCGGAAGTGACACGCCATCAAGAAAAATTCCAGAGGGCGTGCCATCATGCAACCTCACTATCTGCCCACCCCGGTCCACCACAAATACCTCTGTCTTCTCTGAGTTCAACTTCAACCAGCTAGAATCCATCCACCCTTGGATTTCTTCCAGACAGTTATTAAACACTGAGAGAGCTCCATCCTGGTCAGGCGTAAAAGACAGGTATAGCTGGGTATCACCTGCATAGCAGTGAAACCTCAGCCCATACCGTCTTATAATGTCTCCAAGGGGCAGCATATACACTGCGAATAACATGGGTGACAGCACTGAACCCTGAGGCACCCCACACAACAAAGAAGTTGGGCTGGAGGAATAAACCCCCAACACAACTCTTTGTGATCTCCCAGTAAGAAATGAAGTGAACCATTTTAAAACAGTTCTCGACATTCCACGTATTTGTCTCAGGCGTGCTAACAACACCAGGTGATCCACAGTGTCAAAGGCTGATGAGAGATCAAGAAGAACTAGAATAGAACATCTCTTCTGATCCCTCGCCCTCAGAACATCATTAAGCACCCGAACCAGTGCAGTCTTGCTTTAGATTTAGATCCCCCATCAACAATATCTCCTCTTTTTCTGCCATTCTAAGAATGCCTTCTATCATTTCCTTGTCCATTTCCTCCCTCTGAGATGGGGGTCTGTATACAACCCCATGTGGATTGTCGTGCCATCTCCTGTCTCCAGGGTGACCAACAGTGCCTCCTCTCCTCTCCTCTCTGCTTTCCCTTTAGTTCTGTTGCTTTGATCCCTTCCCTTACAGAGAGAGCTATTTTCCTCCTCTTTTATCCTCCCTGTCCCTCCTGTAGATTGTGTACTCTGGTATGTTGACATCGCTGTCATAGTTCTCTGTGTACCATGTTTCTGTGACTGCCACTATATCCAGATGTCCCTCTTCCATCAAGGCCACTAGTTCAGGGAGTTTGTTACCCAGACTATGGGTATTGGTACTCATCACCCTCCATTTTTTCATCCCCATCTGTGTCCTTACTGCCTTTTTCTACATTTTCCCCTGTCCTGCTCCCTATCGACTTCTCTACCTTGGTGACCAGCTTCATCCTTATGTGGTCCAACAGAAGCCAGCAACCTGGATGAACACAAGTCAAGCTACATGACTTGCACAAGAATCCATGTCAACATTCCAGGTCACCAGTGTACAAGCACCTCAGTCCTCACAAATGGCTGCACTCACAATATGCATCCAGCAGTAACAAGCAATGATAGACAAACTCATAATAACTGTCAATAGTTTACACCTGAGCTCAACTGCTTCCTCTGCTACTTATGTCAATGCTCTGCAACCACCTTGACAGTCATCTGATCCACTTCCACCTTTTTGAGAGCCCGTTATCTACCAGTGGTGTGGATTCAGAGGACACACTGCTGTGGTTTGCAGAAAGCTAAAGTATGACAATAGAAATAACAGGAACTGAAGAAGTCCACCACAGCATAATCAACAAGATGACAATCACCACTCCCAGGATCAGGGAAATGAGCACTACCCAACAAACTAGGGACCTTTTTTGGGCAGGAGACCACTTCAGCTGACTGCCCCTCCAACTCTTGCAACTCATGCAAGCAGCATCTTCCAACTACAAGTACTAACTCTGACACCATCTCACTTCCAGGGGCAAAGGTACCTGTCATCAGATTACCACTCCTAGCAAACTATGTCCCAGTGACCACTGGAGATTGGTCCATGCATGCCCTGATTGAAATTGGAGAAGAAATTTCAGTCATCAACACTAATGCTGTGAACACAAAAGCTCTTTGTCACTTACCTAATGTCTCTCCAGGTGTCAGCATGGCTCAGTTGGTAGCACATCCACCTCTGGACTAGATGATCGTGGGTTCTCATCCCACACCTGTATTGGACTTGCACCTAAAATGCTAGCATCCAAGTGCAGTATTAGGGAGGTACTGTACTGCTGGGTGTGCCGTCCTTCGGATGAGACATTAAACCAAGGTCCCTTCTACCTGTCCTGGTGTTCATGCAGTTGTCCAGGCTGTGTGTGGGTGTTGAAGTGTGATATGGCTGCCACTACACATTCAGTCACTTCACTACCAGTCTAGCATTGCTTGTAAAGCGCTTTGGGATACACTGTGTATGAAAAGCGCTATACTGTATAAATGCTGATTTTTTGTCTTCTTCTCCAGTGCACTTAAAGTACATTATCACAGCAAATGCCACTACAATACCTATCACAGGCATTATCCATTTCAAGTTACTCTTTAGCTCACAGCAAGCCACTGTCAAGTTCTACTTGGTACCAGATCTACAACCATCAGTGATTCTTGGAATGGACTAACTCATATCTTACAAAGCCATCCTACACTTTACCTCAAACAAACTGTCACTAGACCCATGGAAGCAACTCACAGCTATAGACACAGTCAATGTGCCTCCTAACACAGAAGATTTTGATTGCCAAGATTTGGAGTGAACCACTCCTACAAGTTGTTGTTGGCATCATCACAGTATCCCCCACTCTGCATTCATCAGGTCTCCCAGAAATCATCTTGTCTGCTGTGTATGATGGCACAGTATTCCAAAAATGCTGCAGCTTTACAGATAAGCCAGTCACCATCTTCAAAGGAGCCAATGACTGAATGTTTGTCTGCTTTTTTCTACTGAGGACCAGCTCCATCTCATGCAAGAGCCTCAGCCTGGTTCCACCAACTCTAGTCCTGTCAGTGCTATCACCACCACTTCAGCCTCACCAGAGTCACCCCTCAGTAAGCAGCTATCCTCTTCCAAACTCCCAGCATCTCCAACAAAGGAACAACAGCTTTTGAATTTTCTGGAGGACCACTTAGATGTCTTTGTTGGTTCAGATAACAAGCTCAGATGTTGTGATATCCTGCAACACACCACTGAGGTGTAGCCCAAACAGAAACCAATCCATCAGCGGGCCTACAAAGTGGGACACAAACAGAAATAAGTCCTAGAGGACATAATCAAAGACATGACTGAACAAGATATCATTAAAGAGCCTACAAGTCCTTGGAGTGCACCATGCCTGCTAGTAGTAAAGAAAGACAAGGGGCACCACTTTGTCACAGACTACAGAAAGTTCAATGCCTGCATGGTGCAGGATGCTTATCCCTTACCCACAACTGAGGATGGCTTAGAGAGTCTTGGTGCGGCCATCCCAACTTACTTCACCGCTCTTGACCTTCAAAGTGGGTTCTACCAAGTCTCCATTGATCCAGCTTCTCCTCCATGCATAACTTGACACAGTCACTTGGGACTTTTTCAATTCAAAAGACTGCCTATGAGACTTCGGAACAGTCCAGCTACATTCCAGTGTGTTATAGAAGCCATTCTACTTGAGCAGTCTTGGAAATCTTGCCTAGTCTACTTTGATGATGTTACTGTCTTCAGCAAAACTTTTCCAGAGCATCTCCAACACCTCAAAGAAGTGTTTGACCACCTCTGACAAGCCAACTTCAAGCTTCACCCAGAGAAGTGTTGTTCTGCACAGCATCAAATTCATTATTTGGGACATGTTGTTAGTTCTCAAGGCATCTCTCCAGACCCAGACAAGATCTCGGTTCTCAAAGATTATGTATTTATTTTTATTTTAGTCGTTGGTAACCGGATAAGGAACACTAGGAACAGGTGCCTGTTTCAGGGGCATGTAGCAAGCTCATTTACAGCTCATTACTCTAACCTCTAGGCTATACTGCCAGCCTCCAGACTATCCAGAACCTAAAACCTCAAAGACATCAGGGCTTTCCTAGGCTTGTCTAGATATTACAGAAAGTTCATCTGTAACTATGCAACACTGCAGCTCCAGTGTACGCCCTCACCAGAAAGTGATGCGATTATACATGGACTTCTGAGTGCAAAGAGGCCTTTAAACCTTAAAAGACAAACTGATCTCCACTCCAGCATTGGTCTACCCAAGGTTCAACCAATCCTTCAAATTCTACACAAATGCTAGTTCCTTTGCAGTGGGCATTGTGCTATGTCAAGTGCAAGATGGAACTGAATGAGTTGCTTCCTATACTGGGTGCTCCCTTTCCTCAGCTGAGCACAACTGTGGCATCACAGAAAAAGAATGTCTAGCCATGGTATTTGCTGTAAAGAAATGTGACTGTCACCTTCGCTATTCTGCCTTTATACACGTAGTTATCATTAATCATTCTGCCCTCAGATGGTTGTTCAAAATTAAGGAGCCAGTAGGCAAGTTCACCCAATGGATTGCCATGCTGCAATACTACAACTTTGAAATTCAATACAGACCAGGTCAAGTTCATTCCAATGCTGATGGTGTTAGCTGGAGACAGTATCCCTCTACATCATCCTCAACAGATGAGGAATCCTACTTACAGGCTCTTCCTTTCCACACCACAGATGTGCTTCCTGTGGACACTCCTACAGTACCTCACATTGTTTGCTGCTCCCACCTGCTTCTTCAGAAAGAAGCACAAATCCTCAGTAACTGCAATCAGCCAAAGAGCTTCTCACCTCCTCTGCAACTGCTTTCTCCCTAGCAACTGTCAAAACACAGCAAAGAGCAGATAGACAGACATGTTCACAGACATAATGACTTACTTAGGGTCTGCAAATCTACCACAACAGAAGCAACATCGCCAAGATGTACTTTTCCTTGCTTCCCAATACTTTGTCAATGATGGTATGCTTTTCCATATCTGGACCAAGGAAGACAAGGGCAATCGCATGAATAGAACTTATGGACACCTAGTTATGCCAGCGTCTCAAGTTAACAAAGTTCTTTTCTCCACACAAACCTCTCCACTTTCTGGAGATCATATTGGAATTCACAGAACACTCAAAAAGACAAGACTCCACTTCTTCTGGCCTCACATGAACAAGGACATTGTCCAATTTGTCAAATCCTGCCAGCCCTGTTCCCAAAGAAATCTTCCTGCCAAGCTGGCAAAGGCACACATCATTCCAATGCATGTAGCCAATGAACTATTTCAGCAAGTCAGCACAGACATTCTTGGACCTTTACCAACATGCTCTGACTCTAGCTACAAACACATTTTTGTTTTTGTGGACTACCTAACCAAATGCCTAAAACTAATCCCACTGCAAGACATTAAAGCTGCTACAATAGCAAATGCCTTCCTCAACACAATTATTTGATGTCACGGTACCCCCTTTTACCTGCATTCAGGCAGAGGCACTAATTATCTTTCAACAATTGTTAGAGAAACTTGCAAACTCCTCGACATAAAAAAGGCTCACACAAAAAGCTATCATCCTCAATGCAAGGGACAAAGTGAAAGAATGATGTCTACCATTCTAAACACTCTCTCCAAGTACCTGAATGAAACTCATGGCACTTGGGACTGCTTTGTTCCTTTTAGTCAGTTTTCCTACAACACAAGCCCTTGTGTCGACAATACAGAGTACACACTATTTTTCTTGGTTCATGGATGCCATCCAAGGGCTCCATTGGACATGGATTTCTCACTGCTAGAGGTTCCAAAGCCATCTTCCTCATACATTATTCCTGTACTGGAACAGTTTAAACTTGCCAGGCATGTTGCAATCACCACAATGGGACAGAGGAAATCTGCCATGCAGAAAATGTCAGCAGGCAAGTCTCATGAACCTTCATTTTCTGATGGGAACACTGTCTACTTGTATCAACCTGTATTAATTATGGGAGCCACAGAGAAACTGCTTCGCCCTTGGACTGGTCCTTTCTACGTTGTGGAAAAACTTTCCCCGTGTTCATGACCATCTGTAACACCAGTCCAATGGGAAACTTGTGCTTAACAAAGTCCTCATCAGTTTTATGAAGCATGAGTGCTTGAGTAACACCTTCCCAGATGATCCCAGTCCACCCAGTAATGAAACTGCACTTGAACCTGCTATCCTATCAGAATCAGAACTTCCTCCCGAGAACTTGCAACCAGCTCAGTCAGATTCTTGCATTACTAACTCTCTGCAGCTGGATTCTGTTGCACCTGACCTTCCATCAGATGAACTTCCTAGGACTTCTCAGCTCTCTTCTTCTCAGGGCTTTGTGGTGCACACCCCTGTACACTAGATCAAGAGGATTCTATGCAAGAAATTTGTGAATGGATCTTGGACTTACAGAGTCAAATGGTGTGATTTTGATAGTTCTTAGAATTCTTGGGTTGCCTTTGATGACCTAACCGCCACCCCGCCAAGAACTGGGTCAAGCAATTCATAACACTATTCCTACTGACCACAGAAGTCAAGACAAGTCTTGAATATTTGTGCATCCGGACTCAGTGTTTGTGAGCTTAATGATTCTGATGCCCATGGTATTCCTCACTGTCTGTGTTTGTTCTTCTGCAGTAAATGTCCTAATGTACCTGTTTCTATGTATTAATGTTTTGCTAACTGTACTAACATACTAACATATTAATTGCCCGCAGATTAGGCTTTATGGTCTATCGAGTCTGCTCGAACCTCAGATCCCTAGTTGGGTACTGAGGCCTCCCATCCCCCTTGTGTTCCAGAAACCCCTATCATCTATCCTCACCCCCTGGGCCAGGTCATCATCTGAGACATCTGCTTTCTGTGTCTGTCCCACCCTCTCTTGAAGCCCTCCATTGTGGATCTCTGAACCAGCTCGCCAGGCAGCACATTACAAGGATCCACCACCCTCTCAGTGAAAAACCTCCTCCTCTTTTCCCCCCTCACCCTTCCAACTTCAAACCATGCCCTCTGGTGATACCTCCCTGCTTTAGCCTAAAATTCCCCTCCGTGTTTACCCTATTTATTCCCTTGAGGTACTTGAAGACCTCAATCATGTCCCCACGTCTCTCCTCTCCTCCAATGAAAAAAGGCAGAGTTCCTCAAGTCTGTCCTCATACATCATATCCCCTAGTCCTCGTATCATCTTAGTTGCCCTCCTCTGTACCCTCTACAAGAGCTATATGTTCCTCTTCAAGTGTGGCCTCCAGTACTGTACACAGTACCCAAGGTGTGGTCTAACCAATCCATTGTACAATGGCAGAATCACTTCCCTGCTCCTAGAGGTGATCCCACTTACGATGCAGCCCAACATCCTGTTTGCTTTGCTAGCCGCTCTCCTGCACTGCTCGGAGTTATTCAAACATGCAGCCACCATGACCCCTAGGTCTTTTTCCCCCTGTTGAAACCTCCAGCACCTCCCCTCCCAGGATGTACCTGTGTTTAGGGTTTCCCTGCCCAAGGTGTAACACCTTGCACTTGGTGATATTGAAATTTAATTTCCATGTGTGAGCCTACCTTTCCATGTTGTCCAGGTTCCATTGTAGGGCCAACCTCCCCTCTTCCCCCTCAACTACTGCTCCCATCTTGGAGTCATCAGCAAAGAGACTCATTTCACACCCTATACCCTCCCTGATGTCCGAAATGAATGCATTAAACAGGATTGGACCCAGGATCGAGCCCTGCGGTACCCCACTACTGACCTCGCTAGGGTTCAAGAGCTCCCCACCGACCACTACTCTCTGAGTGCATCCAGCTAGCCAGTTTTCAATCCATCTGACCATCAAAGGGCCTACTCCCAACCCCGTCAGTTTCTCCACCAGACCATTGTGGAGGACAGAGTCGAACGCCTTGCTGAAGTCCAAGAATAATACATCCACAGGCTTTCCCCTGTCCAGTTCTGATGTTACCCATTCGTAGAACTTCACGAGATTGGTTTGACATGATCTACCTGGCACAAACCCATGTTGTCAACTATCCAGACCTCCCACCTCCTCCAAGTACACCCCCAATTGTTCCTTTAGTGTACTCTCCATTAATTTTCCCACCACTGAGGTGAAACTGATGGGTCTATAGTTACCTGGTACTTCCCTAGACCCCCCCTTTGTGGATTGGCACCACATGTGCCTTTCACCAATCCCTAGGTACCCCCCCGTCTCAGTGGCCTGTTGAAGAGCTCCGCCAGGGGTGCAGCCAGTATGTCCGCCAATTTCCATAATACTCTCGGATGAATGCCATCCGGCCCAGGAGATTTATCTTTCTTTAGGCCCTTAAGGGCTAACCACACCCTTTCAGTGGAGATAGCATCATCTGTCCCCTCCAC
Organism: Neoceratodus forsteri; assembly: GCA_016271365.2. NCBI lineage: Eukaryota > Metazoa > Chordata > Ceratodontiformes > Ceratodontidae > Neoceratodus > Neoceratodus forsteri. Next base: position 282,913,486 of record CM057455.1, on the reverse strand, counting down.
CTTACTGACCTTTTTATCCTTATCCTGATGTGACACCCCTGGGGTACCTCTCCCTCCCTCTTGCTCCATTTCTGCTGCTCCCCTGATCCCACTCACCACCGCTTCTATCCCCATCATGCCTTGCTTTGTAGATATCCCATCCCCCTCCCCAGTGAACACAGAAGTGAAGTACTCATTTAATACCTCTGCCTGGTCCCTCACCTCTTCCACCCACCCACCCTCCTTCCGATCTCAACCTGCCGAGATGGCTCTTAGTTTTTCTCCGCTCCCCAATGTACTGGAAAAACACCTTTTCCCCCTCCCCTGTGCCAGCCGCTGCTCTTTACTGGACTTTGCCCCCCGCACCATCCGTGTGACTTTTCTAGATGCAAGATGGTACATTTCCTTTTCACTATCCCCTCTCGTTGTTTTATACTTTTTGTAGGCATCCTTCTTTTCTCTGACCACTAATTGAACCTCACTGGACCACCAGCATGGTTTATGTGACCTTGCTCCTTTACGCTTCACCTTAACACTGGTCCTGACTGCCTCATGAAGTCCCCGTTTTATGATCTCCCATCTCTTTTCCACATTTGTCATTGTTGTAATCAGCTTCAAGTGATCCTTGAGAATATTTCCCATGCCCACAAAGTCTGCCCACCTGAAGTCCACTGCCAGTGTCCTAGATCTCTCCCCCCCTCCCACCATGCTTATTTGAAACCAGACAGTATTGTGGTCGCTCCCAGTCAGAGGATCCTCTACAACCAGGTCCCTTACCAGATCCCCATTCACCAGAATCACATCCAGAACATGTCCCTCCCTTGTGGGCTCCATCACGTGCTGTGTTAAGAACACATCCTGGAAGCCGTCCAGCAGCCTCAGCTCCTTGGTCACCTTAGAGGACATAGTTCCCCAGTTTGTACCTGGCATATTAAGGTCGCCCATCAACACCATTCCTTCCCCTTGTGGTCCACACTGGGCAATGATGTTGTCCAGCAAACCATCCTCCAGAACATCACCCATCCCGGGGGGCCTATATACTACACCCAGCTTGACCTTACCTCCTGCCAGGGTATGTAAGGTGACCCATAAGGCTTCCATGTTTCCCTCTGCCTCTTCTGCCCTAGCAATTTCTGTCATCTCTAATGAACATAGCCACTCCACCCCCTTTGCCCTCCTTTCTATCCTTCCTAAGCATAGAGTACCCCCGGACGTTTAGGTCCCAGTCATGGTTTTTGTTGGCCCACATTTCCGTGACCGCCACCACAACTACCCCCCTTCGAATAGCATGGCCTGGAACTCTGCCAACTTGTTTCCCAAGCTCCTGGCATTTACTAACACCACCCCCACTCCTTATCCCTGATCCCCTTTGTCGAACCCCACCCAGGTTCCTTATACTTCCATCCACCCTCTGCTCCTCCTGAAACCTCCTCCCCCAGTCTGTTTGCCCCCCCCCTTGGGTTTGAAGGCTACTCCCCTCATCTGGAAGAGAGTTCTTCTGATCAGCCCTTCCCTTATCCCTCCCCCCTCACAAGTTTAAACTCCACTTTTCTTGAATGTAATCAGCCATCCCGTTTAAGGACTTCCTTCTCTAATGAGGCAAGATGAAGCCTGTCCTTAGTATACAGTCCCTTATCCTCCCAAACTCCTTTCCAGTTCCCTAACACCCCCGACCCACTTTCTTCACCCCAATTCCTGAGCCAGTCATTAACCTCTGTGATCTTCATTTTTTTCTCCACTGAGGCCTTTGGTACTGGCAATATCTCCGAAAAGGAAATGTTGCATCCATTATCCCGACAGACTCTGGCAAGTTCTCAGAACCTTGCTTAGATTTCCAAAATGCTATTTCCCTCTAGATTGTTAGTTCCCAAATGCACCAGAAAATCCGGTTTCCCTCCACAATCCCTAACCAGTTCGTACACCATGAACTTTGCTCTGTACACCGTCAGTTCAGAGATACTCACTACCTTCACCTGGCTATGGCATCCACCCCTCTGTCCCTCCCTTACCCCTAATCATCGAGTCTCCCAATAACAGAACCTTAACACCGCCATCATCCTTATGGTTACCTCAACTATGTGCTGTCAACCCCCCATCCCTCCCTTTATTCGTGATCTCAATTCCATGGGAGTTTTCCCGCTTATTAGAGACCCCTTTGTCACCCTCCCCTTTCTGCCTCCCTTGTTATTTTGCCCACTTAACTCAGACCCCCCGGAATAGGTGTCCTCTTTAACCGTCTCTTATCAGAACCATTTATCCTGGCCCTGATGGTTTCCCCTTCCCCCACACCACCATCCTCCTCCCTTGTAATAGTAGTCCTGCCTCCAGAGGCCCTCTGTGGGTCCCCTTTACCTAGGGCCCCATCCTTGTTACAGACCCCCTCCTGAAGGGGGCCCCCTCCCCCACCTCCTTGTCTCCCAGTTTCTCTCCAGTTGTGTTCTCCTCCCTCATGTCTGCAATATGTTGCATCTCCCCATCGGCTTAACATTTACATTTCCCCTTCTCCCTCTGGGACTATTTCTATCCTTTCCATTGCCAGTCTGTGATGCCCTATGGGTATCAGACTCCCTCCCCCGGCCTCTGTATCAGTTTCTTCATTTCCACCAACCCCTTCCTCCCCCTCTAGGTTGCTTAGTAGCTCAAATTTATTGTAACACTCTATGCCAGCCTCCATAAAGTTACCTGAGTTTCCCCCGACTGCCCCTCTAAATTGCCCCTCTTCCTCCCCTCTTGCCCTATTCTCCTTAGGAGCTCCCTTCCCACAGTCTGCTCTTTTAGGCTTCCCCACAACAGCCCCTCCCTTCTCACTTTCTGCTCTTCTAGGCTTCCCCACAATAGCCCCTCCTGACTCTTCCCCCTCCACTCTCTTTATATTTGGAATGTTTACCCCATAAGTTTTCCCCTTAACGTCAACATCCCTATCTAAGGGTCCTCTGTCCCTAATATCCCCCGCTTGGTGTAACATAACGTCCTTTAATTTCTGAGCATTGCCACAGCCTCCCCTCAGCCCCACCCTTCTGCCGTCCATATCCACACCCCTTATCCTTGGATATCCCCCCCAACTCCCCCAGCTTACTCCTTAACCAATATACTTCACTCCTGATATGAGATAGCTGTCTACAGAGTGGGCAGCCTCCCTCTCTCCAGGCCCAATTGAGAATGATTGCCACCCCACAGCCTGTGCAGCCTATAACCCTTACAAAGATGCCTGCCATAGTGGAATGTGGTCACCCTGTTTGTCCCTCTCTGTTCATAATGGCACACACCCCTTTTCACAGTCCCTTCCCCCTGGAATACCATCTCTTTGTCTATACTGCCTGCAGTTGTTTATGATCCCTATTTCAACCCCACTAATAATGTTCCCAAGTTTCACAAACACATACAGTCCAGTGTGTGTCCAGTCCTGCTAACAGTGTGTGTATGCAGACATCAGGTACCGTATGATGTCACAGGCCCACTAGTTCCTGTTGCTTCAAATTTCAGTCACAAACAGAAATGCACAGCCCTTCAATCCCAACTCCCAGTGGCTTTTCAGTATTTAAGAAAGCCTACAAAACAGGAGTGGGTAGGAGGGCTCTACCACCTGAGCAAACATCACATTAAATTTCACTCTAATTATCATTGCCAAATAAGTGTTCCCACAAGCCCCAATAGTTACAATATCACAGCCCAAGTAACAGTTCTAACTCAAAGTAGTAATTTTTAACACACAGAACTAATTTCAAGTACAAAACTATTCAAATATTTCAGTTAAAACAGAATATAAACCAAACCTCTTTCCTAAACAACCCCCTACTTCTGTTCCCAGGTGGACAATGGAAGACATAGATACATAGATACATAGACAGTGTCGGCAGATAAGGGCCTATGGCCCACCCAGTCTGCCCATTTGAGCTTGTAAGTTCAGTTTGTTTTCCTAGAAGTCTGTTGCCCCTTACCCCTGACCTCTAGAATTCCTTTATGTCTATCCCATGCATTCTTAAATCCCGTGATTGTTTCAGCCCGCACCACTTCCTCTGGCAGGTGTTCCACTTGTCCACCACCGTTCTGTGAAGAAATTCTTTCTCATGTTTCCTCTGAATCGTCCTCCTCCAACTTCATCCCATGCCCTCTAGTCCTGGAACATCTTTTCGCTTAAAATAGTGTTTTCCTGCACCTTGTTCCTCCCTGTAAGATACTTGTATGTCTCTATCATATCCCCTCTCTCCCTCCTCTCCTCCAGGGAGTACATGTTCAGTTCCTTCAACCTGTCTTCATAGGACTTGTGATGCAATCCATGCACCATCTTCATTGCCCTCCTCTGAACCTTCTCTACCCTGTCTATGTCCTTACATAGGTATGGTCTCCAGAACTGTACACTGTACTTCAGGTGGAGCCTCACTAGTGTCTTGTATAGCAGATTATGACTCTCTCTTTCCTGCTGGTGATGCCCTGCCTATACATCCCAGCATCCTATTTGCTTTACCTGCTGCCTTGTCACACTGTTTCCCTACCTTGAGGTCATCAGAGATGACAACCCCAAGATCCCTTTCCTGCTTGGTGCATGCTATATCCTCACCCCCCAACTGATATGTTGTGCCAGGGTTTTTGTGCCCATATGCATTATCTTGCACTTCTTTGCATTGAATTTCAACTGCCAAACCCCTGACCATTCTTCAAGTTTCTGCAGGTCACTTCTCATTCTGTCTACACGCTCTGGTGTGTCTACTCTGTTACAGAGCTTTGTGTCATCAGCGAACAGTGAAATTCTGCCTCTAGATCCTCGTAATGTCACTGATGAAGATGTTGAATAGGACGGTCCCAGCACTGATCCCTGTGGTACCCACTGGTCACTCTTCCCTCTGTGGAGTGACAGCCATTTACCACCACCCTCTGTGTCCTGCCACCCAGACAGTTACCTACCCACCACACTACCGTCCTGCCCACACCCATATTCCCAGTTTGTGCAATAGTCTTCTATGGGGCACAGTGTCAAAGGCCTTGCTGAAGTCCAGATAGGCCATGTCCACTGCCCTCCCCTGATCCACCACCCTAGTCACCCAGTCAAAAAATTCAACCAGGGTGGTCTGACATGACCTCCCCCTGGTGAAACCATGCTGCCTTGGGTCCTGTAGTTCATTGATAACCAGATGTTCTACCAATCTCTCCTTCAGTAGTGCTTCCATGATCTTCCCCACTACCGAGGTGAGGCTGACTGGTCTGTAGTTCCCTGCTTCCTCTTTGTTCCCACTTTTGTATAAGGGGACTACATCTGCTGTCCTCCAGTCTTTGGGTACCTCCCTGTTTCCAGTGATCAGCTAAACAGGATAGCCAGAGGTTCAGCCACCATCTCTCTTAGTTCTTTAAGGACCTAGGGTGCACCCATCTGGCCCCATTGCTTTATCAACTCTTATTACTTCCAGTTCCTTCAGGACCCTTTCTCGTGTAAAGGGACTTGTGTCCATTTCTGCACCATTCTCACCTTGTACCCTTCAGACCCATTACCTCCTCTTCCTCAGTAAAGACTGAGCAGAAATACCTGTTCAATATGTCAGCTTTACTGTTGTCATCCTCTGAGCTCCCATCCTCCCCCTTCAGTCTCACTATAGCTTCCTTTGTCTTTCTTTTCACTTATGTAGCTGTAAAAGGTTCTTCCCTCTACCCACTGATTTTGCAATGTGTTCTTCTGTCTGAGCTTTGACTTCCCTTACTGACCTCCCTGCCTCCCTTTGCTTCTCCTGGTACTTCTCCCTATCCCCTTCTGCCTGTGTCTTTTTGTATTGCCTGAATGCAATCTTTTTGGCTTTCACTTTCTTTGATACCTCTTTGGAAAACCATAATGGTCTCCTCTTCCTTTTCCTCTTGCTAACCTGCTTAATGCATAATTCTGTTGTTCTTGTAATCCCCATTTTAAATGGGGACAAGACAAGATGATTCTTGAATTACTCCTCCCCCTAACACCAGGCAAACATCACATTAAATTTCACTCTAATTATCGCTGCCAAACAAGTGTTCCCACAAGCCCCAATAGTTACAATATCACAGCCCAAGTAACAGTTCTAACTCAAAGTAGTAATTTTTAACACACAGAACTAATTTCAAGTACAAAACTATTCAAATATTTCAGATAAAACAGAATATAAACCAAATATCTTTCCTAAACAACCTCCTACTTCTGTTCCCAGGTGGACTGCATTAACCTTTTTCCTTGCAGAAATGTCTTCTTCAAAAGGACAGTTCCATATGTTGTTTTCATGTTCTGCAACAGTTTATTACCATATTGCATAACATAATTATGGGATATCTCCAACTGCTTTCCCTTCCCTCTATTCCCTTCTTCTTTCCCTGCATTGTGGCACTTGCCCTGACCAAGCTTCAGGTCATTATGGTGCCCCCCCCTTGCTAGCATTTACACTGACTGGTCACCACTGTAGTCCAGATTCTTTTCTCCCCTTCCCTGCAGGTCAGTACTCATATGTTCAAACTGTGCCATGCAATGCTTGATCATTCTTAACTATTTTCATGTTTATACTGTTATATTATTGCGTGCTAAAGTGGTACTCACCTTCATGACCCTAGGGGTTATGTGACATACATAATTAAGCTTGGGGATTAATGTTCAGGCAGCTGCCCTTTAAGATCACTTAGAACATGCATGTTGCTAATTGTTGCACTTCCTGGCAGTGCCATGTTATCCAGGGATAGTCTTGGAAAGCCCTCAGTCTGAGGCATTGCCTCATGGTGTGCAGAAGTCTCCAGTTGCTAAATAAACACTGTTTTCCACATTTATTTTATGTGTCTATCCCAGGCTTTCACATGGTCCAGTAAGATGACGTCTGCCATAGCAGCAAGAGATGGGCATGGCAAACTTTAAGAGAAAGTAAGGGTCCTTGTGGCAGATCAACACCAAAATGCCACAATAGTAAATTTTAGAATAAACATTTATTGGGTCAGCCCACCGGCACAGTGGTAGGATTTCCACATGTGACACCGACACACTGGTTTTGGGAATGGACCCGGGTAGTTGGAGGGCCAGTTGGGGAGATTAGGATCAAGCATCCCAAGGACTGCTATCCTCCTCTGGGGGGTGGGTGGAGATCAGGGCTCCACACATGACTGGCCCCTTGTGGAGGCAGGGGTACTACCTGTACCCAGTGCAGTGTGGGAAGGCAGGGCAGGCGTAGGCCATTAGGCTGCCACATCATTGCACGCCACACCTTCCGGTGAGTATTTCAGAAAAAAAATCTGTGGCCTTGCAGGATGCCACCTATTGCACTGTTGCAGGTCGCGCGCTGCAACTTGGGCAACCTTTCCCTAACCGACACTGAAGCTCTGATCGGAGGAATTAGGGGTATCGCCTCTGGGTAACCCTTCTGTGGGGGGTCATCCACGGGGAGCAGGTATGCTATCTGGGGCAATAGCAGGGTTGGGCAGTGGCGGTAAGGCTAATGGAAGGGGCCAGTCACAATAGCAAACAAACAAAAAAAAGAATACAAGTAAATATTATTGATCTTGTTTTAAACAGACAATTCTTAAGTCATCAATACCTCTATAATTCATAACTCTATAGGACCACAAAGGAAATAGAAAATGAGGAGAGCCCCTTTTAACTTAGCTTTTCCCACTGTAACTTAACAAGAGCCTATTTAAAGGACCAAACAAGGTAAATACATTGTCTGAAATAGGCCATAAGCACTGCCCCTAAAGGGAAATAAATATTTTATGATGCCAAGATGCAGTAAGAACATTGCAAAATCAAATCATGTAATAGATCCAAAATGCTTAGAAGGGAGCTCCTACCAATGCATAACTTAATCCTACTCCCACTGGAGCAAGACACATGATACAGTATACTGCCCTCACAGGAGGCATTTGGCCAGTAGATATGACCAATCTGACATTGGTGCTTGTCCAGCAAAAGTTTGGTTTTCAGGCCAGATAGAGAAGATTACTGCCACTAAACAGTCCGTCATTTTAAATGAACCATAAAACAACAATGACCCTTATGCTACAAGATGTCGAGGCACAGATCATGAAGCATAGGAAGACCAGGAGCAGTTGTAAAATTCACAAGTAGTGTTTTATTATTATCAATAACAATAAAGTAAACAATAAAAATTGTTCAGTATAACTAATTACAAAGGCAGTACAAACAGAGAAAACAAAGTCCTTCATCTGAGAGTATCTCTAATTCCAAGTTTCAGTCTCTCTCTCTCTTTCGCAAAAGCATTGCTGCTCTTTTTACAAGTCTTTGCATGGGAACTTGTTAAGAGGCATCCTGTTTCTCACAAAATGTTCTTGTCAGTGTCCTTGCAAGTCAACAAACAGAACATTATCCCAAGCTGGCCCTCTGCTGACAGCTTTGCAAAAGTTTGTGCTGCATGGCAAGTTTAAACCCTTGAGTTCCAAATAGCGTTTTGCAATCATTTCAACAGTATAACTGTATACATTTCAAACAAAGGGATCCCAGTATCACTTACAGTTTCACAAAAATATTCACATATATTTTTATAAACTAGGTCTGCAAAGGGGAAGAAAAGACAAAACCAGCAGGTGACGGTAGAGAGATAGCAAGAATTGGAAAATCGCAAGACTGTTGGAGTGATCAGTTCCTAGGTTTCACGAGAACATTTGTTTGCACAACCAAACAGACAAGAGACAGAAAAGGAGAGGATAGAACAGATCCTTGTGTTTAAACTCTTTCTGCATAACAAATGGGACAGGACCTTATTCAACCCTGTCACATACCCCATTCTTTAAGAGGATACCTGTTTTTAAAAACAGGTTTCCAAAATGTTCTATTATTTCGATTCTAACATTAGCTTATAACCTTTACAGTTCGGTGCATATGCAGTATAGCAAACACAGAAGTTTAAACTCACACATATTTTTTCACCCTTTGGAATCTTCCATTCCTGATCCATATCTTGACAAAAAATCAGCATTGACATTCTCTTTCCAGATTTGTGCACCACTTTAAATTTAAATGGCTGTAGTGCGAGGTACCACTGTGTGATTCTGGAATTTTTATCCTTCTTTTCGTTAAGCCAACAGAAAGGATTATGATCTGTTATAAATACAAAGTCAGCTCCTAGTAAGTAAAACTTAAGGGACTGCATGGCCCACTTTGCTGCAAGGTATTCCTTTTCAATGCTAGAGTCCCTCTTCTCTCTCTCGTGCAACTTCCTACTGATATATAGAATGGGATGTTCCTTCCCATCTATATGCTGTCTCAAGACTGCACCTAGGCCTACCTCTGATTCATCTGTCTGTAACAAAAATGGTTTCTCAAAGTCTGGGCTTCTTAAAATAGGGGCTGAACATTTATTTTATTTATTTAAAATCTGATAACTGGGAAAGATACCATGAGCAATGCTCATTTCCAGGTACGACCCAGAGAAGGGGGTGCAGCTACAACAAAGGGTAAACATAAAATAATGATGAGGATCACATTTATTAATAGAATTACTGCTTACATACAATAAATTAATAATAATAATATAATAAATAAATTTTATTTTGCACAAGTGCCTTTCAAACTATCAAGGTGCCTTACAAAGATAAAAGCAATCTTGATAAAAACTGTAAACATAGCAATAAAATACAACAGGAATCTAAAATTATTCGGTGCCACCAAAAAGCATGGCACCATAAAAAGGTTTTCAGCGCCTGTTTAACCCCCTCCCAAAGTCATGCTCTCATAAAGCTGATGGGGTAGAGAATTCTAAAGGGGTAATTCATACAGTAATTACAATATAATACATGTGTATTTACAATGGTTGGGATACCCAAAGCAGTTGCGCGTTGCACAACTGGGTTGCACATGCACAACTGCAGACATGCACCAGAGAGCGATATTCAGTGGCAGCAACTGCGCAGCGCAAGTAGCAGAGTGCCAATGTGCAATGGGAATGTATGCATGTGCAAGGGCAGGGGGCATGCCCATGAATATGTGGCACAGTGCAATATTCAACCCCTGACTAATGGCACAAGTGAGGAGCAAATGGCAGTTGCACAGAGCAGACTTGTGCCTATAAAAACAGGGAGCAAATAGGAAGAGGGTACTTGCGCCAGAGGGGGGAGTAGGACAGAGGGAGACAGACAGGCCATCAGCCCACAAAGAAGGGGACAGGGAGAGAGAAAGAGACAGGGACAGAGAGGGAGTGACAGTGTGTGAGAGAGTGTGTGAATGAGAGTGTGACAGGGAGGCAACGTCATGTGTGAGAGAGTGTGGGCATGACACAGTGCCACCAGGCCCAAGAGGAGTGACACAGGCACCCACAGGGGCAGGAGACAGAGGCCGCAGGCAACAGGCTGCCAGCCAGGGGCACTGTACACAGGTGTGGGCCCTGCAGAGCAGCACCACAGCCACACACAACCAGGTGGGCCTGTGGACCCAGACACCCAGGGGGGACAGGACAACAGGGGCCATGGCCAGTGCAATATTCCAGATGAAGGCCATAATGAGAGGTGTGGGAAGGCAGGAGGCAGGGCGGCATGGCTGTGGAAGGGCCCATCAGCGGTACGCCTGGAACAGGTGGTACCGACCCCACATCAGCTATGAGACCTATGCTGACACTGAGATCGTGGGCCGGTACCAACTGAACCAGGCAATTCTGAGGCAGCTCTGTGAGCTGTGCAGTGAGGAGATGCAGGCACCCACTAGATGAAGCCATGCCCTGATAGTGGAGACAAAGGTAACAGTTTGCATGTGCCTGCTCACCACGGGCACCTTCCAGAGACCAACAGGGGACACCACAGGCATAACCCAGTCGGCCGCGTCATGGCTCCTCACACAATTCCTCAATGCTCTGCTGCCACATGCTGCAGAATACATCCACTTCCCCAGCACACAGGCAGAGCATACAGCAAACATGCAGGAGTTCCACAGGGTAGCACATATGCCTGGCATGCTAGGTGCCATTGACTGCACCCATGTGGGCATCCACATGCCACCTGGCCTGGAGGGAGTAGCCTACATCAACAGAAAGGGCCACCCCAGTATCAACTGCCAGGTGGTGTGTGATGCCAGAGGGCGCATAATCAATGTCTATGCCACACATCCTGGGGGAGCATATGATGCCTTCATCTGGTGCAGCTCAGCACTGTGCCACAGGTTCAAGAGTGGGGATATCTCCACCGGTCACCTAGTGGGTGAGTATGCCAAGACCATGGCCAGCTGGGTACAACAGGGCATGGGAGGAGGGCGGCCAGGGTAGGGGTGCTGCAGAGTGTGGCTGGGAAGGACAAGGGGCACAGCAACAGAGGACACCAGGCTAACCATTTCTCCATCACACAGGTGACAGTGGCTACCCACTCTGGCCCTGGCTGCTCACCCCCTACCGGCACCCGTCATCCCCTGTGGAGGAGCTGTACAATGAGGCACACACCAACATGAGGAACATCATTAAGCGTGTCTTTGGTCTGATGAAGGCATGATTCCGTTGCCTGCACAGGTCTGGTGGTGCCCTACAGTACAGCCCCTGGAAGGCCTGTGGCCTATTCCTGGCCTGCTGCAAGCTGCACAACATGGCCACTGTGGCCACTGACCATGGAATAGGTGTCGAGGTTGAAGAGGAGAACAGCAGTGGGGATGATGCGGCCGATGGGCCTTGTAGCGATGGGCAGCCCCCCCGGGCAGAGGGATCCCTGGCTGACGAGGATGGCACTCCAGCACCAAGACACGATAGCAGAGGAGCACTACGGCACATGCAGGTAAGTGGACAAACACCCATGCACGGGATGACCACAGTGGCAAGGCACACAGGCATGTGTGGGCATGCCCTGTGGCCTGCACAGACAGGTGGGGAGCAGGGGCGGGCGTGGGGCTGTGCTACACATCCACATGCAACAACACACAGCACAGCACACCAGACACACACACACACACACACACACACACTGGTGCCCGCAGGCACACGCCCAGGCACTAGCACCTAGCGTGGATCAGATGCAGGGCACCGGTGCACATGTGCATCCTGTGCTGTGGTGGCATCATCACGCATACGCCACACAGGCCAGTGGCTGGGCAGGTGCGCACATGGACAGTGTGTGGTGCAGTCCACGGATGCCACGTCCGTGGCAGGCACACACACACACACACATGTGCACACAGGGTGGCATTGGCAGCGGACAGGATGGCGGGCACATCAGATCCTCCACATGGTCACACGGCTGCCATGGACACGTGGACAGTCTCACCATGGCCACCCAGTGAATCCAGACTAAGCGTCAGCCACAGGGGGGGTCTGCGACCATCCCCCAGGGGTGGAACTGCGGGATTGCGACCGTGTCCTCGCAGGCATCTGCAGGCTCCCAAACAGGCCCACTCTGGGCATGCCTGGGATGCCAACAGCAGAGCCCGGCATTGACACCGAGGGGGTCGCCTGACGCCAGGTCCGTGGGGTGGACAATGCACTCTGTAGGGTCTGCAGTGGCTGACCATGCCCCATGGCAGCCAGTGGGTCAAGGCCGACCGTGACCACAATGGCTAAGTGATCCAGAACCACGGTCATGTCCTCCCGCAGGTGATGTATGGCCTCCTGGACCTGCGTGATGCCCCTTTCATGCTGCTCAGCTGCCTGGTGCACCTCTGTGCAGAGTGCACGCACCCCAGCAACGAGCAGCACCTGTTTGTCCACAAAGGCCCACAGCAATCGGGTGTGATCATGCAAGGGGTCAGCACCTGGGGGCACATGGGCGTTGCACCGACCCACTGATGGCGTACGACCATGCTGCACAGCCCCCTGCTCAGGTGGGCGCTGCACAGCGTGGTCCCCCTAGGGCTGCTCACTGACAGGTGCACCAATGGCGAATGCTGCACCTGGCCTCCCAACATCCCCAGCCGTCTGCCGCTGCCGCCCCTCTGGCCGCTGTGCACTTGCCAGTGATTGTGCGGCTGTACCACCACCACCGTTCCCCAGCGCTGTGCCGCCATCACACACAGCAGTACTGGGGCGGTAGTGGGTGGCTGACCCACTGCCAACATGCCACTGGCCGTGCTGCCAGGGATGGTGGATGGTATGGGGGTCTCCCCCTTGACAAGTCCCCCGCTGTCCAGGACAATGGTCACATCATCATTGGTGTTGGACCCCACCCCAATCTGTGTCTCTGCACACTGCATGCCATGGCTGACATCCCGCTGGAACACAGCCAGGGCCTCGTCTGCCACCACACCCAGGTCATCCGGCTGAATGGCGGTGGTATGCTGCAGCCAATCGGGCCCCCGGACACCAGTGAAGGTGGATGGTTGGTCCTCCAGGGCTGGACATGCCCCCACAGCAGATGCAGCCACCCCTGCCACTGAATGCTGGCATTCCAGTGCTGAAAGGGAACACAGATGCGTTAGTGCTGCTGATGCAATGGCCCCCCCAAACCCCCCAATGCTGCTGTACCTACCATACAGTGATGGGCTCCCACCAGTCTGGTAGCCACGGCCCGGAACACCCTCAACAGTGCTGCGCCACATGGTGGCCACCACCAGCTCCTCCTGTGGCATGAGCTGTGGCATGTCAGCCTGCCCCCACCTGTGGTCACCCGTGTGGCCCAAATGGCCATCACTTTATCCTTGATCCAGCACTTGTCAGTGCCCACCTTCTTCTTGCACTCCTGTGCAGACAGCTGGTGGCTGCCCTGCTGGTTCACAGCCTCCACCTCATCCCAGGCTGCAGCCCTGGCCTGGGGTGTGCCAATTGCACCACTCAGCAGAGGCTCCCTGTCGAGGTATGCCTCGAACAGGGCATGCATCTCCACCTTCGTAAAGTTAGGCCTGTGCCTGCGGGCAGGCCCACGCTCCTCTCCTCCTCACATTCAGACATGCTGCTACCTGTGGGCAATGACATGTGGTTAGTGGCTACGGCGGCCCACACCAGCTGACCATCCCACTGTAGGTGCAACTTACCTCGGATGGTTGCAATACCAGTCCATGGCCTGCGCAGTCCTATGGCGCCTTTATAGTGCATCTCATGCAAGTGGGCTGATGCGCAACAATAATGAGATGCTAATTCCCCCAGTCGCGGAGGATAGGCTGATGAGCTAATCTGCATACGCCAGCTGAATATTGCGTTGTTGTGCCTTGTGCAATGGACTCGCACTGGCACAAGTCATGGCACAATGCTGTGACGTGCGCAGTGCGGCCATCACCACGCATGTACCACGGCATGTACCACCGCCTATTGCACAGCGTGCGCTAGGTGTGCTATTGGTGGTCATTGTGCCCCATGAGCTATAGGGCCTATGGTGCCCATATGCTATAGGGCCTATGGTGCTCGGGCTCCATAGAGCCTATGGCGCTCGGGTGCCTTTGGGCCCATGGTGCTCCGGTGCTATAGGGCCCATGGTGCTCGGGCGCTATAGGGCCAATGGTGCTCAGGTGCTATAGGGCCTATGGTGCTCAGGCGCTATAGGGCCCATGGCACTCAGGTGCTATAAGGCCCATGGTGCTCAGGTGTTATAGGACCTATAGTGCTCAGGTGCCTTTGGGCCCATGGCGCTCAGGCACTGTAGGGCCCATGGTGCTCTGGCACTATATGGCACATGGTGCTTGGGTGCTATGGGGCCTATGGGACTCAGGCACTATAGGGCCTATGGCAATCAGGTGCTATCAGGCCTGTAGGGTGTGGTGCCCTCAGGTCCCTATTGCACAACATGCATCATGGCCCCAATAGCGCACAGGCACACATTGCGTGTGCTGACCCCTGCCCTGCCCTATGCCCCCCAGGAACCGCTGCCCCATGTGCCAGTGTGGCCATGCCCTTGCCGCGCATCCCAGGGGATGTGTGATTGATGCAGGCAGCGCATCTCCGGGTGAGGCGCGCATCCCAAGCACATGGAGTTTGTGCGCTACAGGGTGCCATTTTGAACTGCTTCATTGCAGAGGAAGCATGCTGCGGCGCACAGTACCCTGATCACAGAACTGGAGCCATGTAGAGCTGGTGAACCTGGTGGCCCAGGTGGAGCCCCATGCTGCCAGCTTATTTGGACAGCAGCCCCTCGACAGGCCCAAGACCGAGGTCTGGCAGGATGTGGCTGATGGCCTTGAACAGGCAATCGGTGTGCAGCACACCAGGGAGCAGTGTCAACCACCATTATGGGGACCTGATGAGGTGGGACTCGGAGAGACTCAGGTCGCTGCAGGCATGCGACCAGAGGGGGGCCGTACCATGGCCAGGTAAGTGTGCTGCTGCTGTGCACGTCCAGTGTTCCATGGGGCTGGCAGGGCAGCATGCCATGCCGGGGGGAAGGTGCTGTCACTGTGTGCCCTGTGACCTGGCATTGCACATCACTGGGTGCGCTGCACCACTGCCCTGTGGCCGTGCCAGGCCGGGGTGCACGCTGTGCTTGGGGGGTGAGGGCGGTGGGCTCATGGTGTTGCTGTGTACTGATATGTGCTTGTTTGTGTTCCCATCCTAGGTCCTGAGGACCAGAGGAGAGCCAGGACTGCAGGCCCTTCTGCAGGAGTTGAGGGACCGAGGGGTGGAGCTGGTGGACCGGCGCATGCTGCTCCATGGTGGGCAGGTAGGCACTGTGCATTCATACATTGTTGTACAGGGTGGTCGGCGGCGGTGGGGGTACGGCCTCATCCCCCTGTGCGCTGAGTAGTGGCAGCTGTGTTCAGCCGCAGTATGCGTGGGGCCGTGGGGTGGTCTTTGCACATGTGTGGCAGCTGTTGGTGGGCTGTGGGTGTGTCCAGCTGCCACCTGTGCCGCTCCGGTCCCGCCGCTGCACCATGCCACCTGCCTGCCACTGTGCTGGTAGTTGGCCCTTGGGTGGCAGTGTCCAGCGCTGTGCATAACTGTGGCATGCTGGGTCAGTGGCAGTTATGCCAGGCTACCTGCAGGTGGCCAGGGTGCCACCCAGGGCGTGTGTCCCACTGTCTGCTGCGCACAGTGGGAGGGCTAGGTTGCCCTGGACACGCACTGATCACCTGTTCCTTCCTTTGCCATAGGTGTCCAACAGGGAGTTCGCCAGCCACACTACGGACGCCTCCTGCAGAGCATCATTGCGATAACCACCAACACTGCTACCCTGGAGATAGCAAGGCTGACAAGATGGCTCCTGCTGCGGGGGCTGTGCAGGGCTCAGTGCCAGGCGGCAGAGCATGGCCGCCCGTAGGGGCCATTGTTTCCATTTCTGCACCTGACCACCCTTCTCCTGCCTTCCCCTGTCCCATTGTATAGCCCTGTCCCCGTCCCCATTCCTCCCTTACCTACCCTGTTCCTGCTCTGTACATAGTTTCCCCTGCATTGTTCCCTGTTTTGTATTTTAAATAGTTATTTAATACAGTTTGATTTGGTTACCCATCTGTGTCCATGTCTGCTTTGCAGCTGGCGAGTTAAGCCATGCTGCAGTGGTGTGGTGGGTGGCTGTGTGGTGCACCTGTGTTGTTCTGTGGGCCATGCATGGTGGTGTTTGCACATCAATCAGTGGCTGTGCCCTGGGGTGGCCATGGGCTGGCTGTTCGGGCTGTGTGGAGTAAGTGTTGGTTGCCGTGTGCCAAGGTGTGACTGGCTGTGGACCGGGTGGGTTGTTGCATGCCATCTAGAGGGGGGTGGCCAGTGGCGGGCCACCCTTGGCCATTGGTGCCACCTTTCATATGTCCATCGCTCTGGTGCTTGTGGACGGGGGCTGGCTACATGCTTGTGTTCCTTAGGCGGTGTTCCATTGTGGGCCGGCTGTGCCTCTTGACCTGGCTCTACCGCCTCCCCAACGGCCAATCCCTTTCCCCGGTGCCTTGCTCCCTGCTGTGCCTGTGGCTGGTCCATTTGTGCCTTGGCACATCTTCTCGTACTTGCGCATCCATGGTTGCGCTATTGCGCATGTTGGGTTGCTCCCTGGTGCACCTCTGACTGCGCTGTGGTAGATCCATGTAATATTCAGTCATATTGCGCTGGTGCATGTCGCCATGCACAACCTTTGAATATTGCACTCATTACACCATGGTGCATTGGATTTGCACTGCACCGGCCTTGCACTGGCGTCTGGTGCATTTCTGAATATCCCACCCTCTATATACAAAATAAGGCTAGAACACAATTTGGAGGAAATCAGCTTATGGTGCAAGATCACAGAAAGGCTTAAGATGGAGATGTGAGGAGGGGGAGAAAAGAGGATGGGTACTAGGGGTGAGGACAGGTGTAGGATGAGGTAGAGGTTGGTCTGAGTAAGTGCTTGAGGGCAGAAAAGGAGGAGGTGAGATGAGTATGGGGGGAGATGATGTTCCAGAGGGAAGGAAGCCTGTAAGAAAAGACCAGTTTGCCAGCTGAGGTGTGGACTCGTGGGAGTGCAAAAGAGCAGGCACCGATTGGCCATGAGTTGTACGGTGAGGGGGTGACAGTTTTGAGGAGAGAGGCAAGGTATGACTGGAAAGCCCCTAACCAGAACTTTGATATAAGGGTGGCGCAATGTGACAAACATCTCTTGGAGAGGAACTGAAGGGCTAGGGAAATGTAGAGGTCACAGTGGTGGGTTAGACAGGGGCGTTTGTGGTGAACCAACAGAAGGAGTGATAGAGGACATCAGGTTTGGAGAGGGAAGTCACGGGGCAGCACTATGGACAACATCTGCGTAATCAAAGGTAGGGAGGATCCATTTGATCACTAGGTTGCATCTAACAGGGAGGAGAAGACTAGCCTTGAGGTGGTAGAGCAACCCTAGTTTAGGTTGCAGTTTTGAGTGTATGGCATTAAAGTGGGAAGAGAAGTTGAGTGAGGGATCGAGCAAAATCCCAAGGTACTTGTAAGCAGAAGCATTTTCGAGGGGAATATTCTTGTCGGAGAAGAAGGAAGGTATTGCTTGAATCCTAGTGAACTTTTGCTTGGTTCAGAAGGTTATGTAACAGTTTTTTTTATGTTTAGTTTTAGACAATTAACGTTGAGCCATTAAGTAACTGTGGTGAAGTCCTCTTGGAGTGGGGATGGAATGGCTGGAGCAGATGGGCCAGAGAGGAAAAGAACAATATCATCCGCATACATATGGATCTTGGCACGGGAGCATACAGAAGGGAGGTTATTAATGAACAGAGAAAATAAGACAGGTCCTAAGATCGAGCCTTGGGGTACTCCTGCAATGATGGGGAGGGAGGAGGATAGGACGTTATTTATTTTTACCAACTGGGAGTGGCCAGATAAATAGGAACTGAACCAGGAAATGGCAAGAGGAGCAAGGCCAGAGGCGCTCAGTTTGTTCAGGAGGAGGGGGTGGGACACCGAGTTGAAGGCCTTCACTAGGTCAAGAAAAATAGCCGAGGTGATAAAACCTTGATCCATAGCTGAGTGCATGGCATCAGTAAAGTGGAGGAGGGAAGTGGTGGTAGAATGGTACTTTCTGAAGCCAGACTGAACAGGGGACAGGGTGTTGGAGACTAGGAGAAACTCGTTTAGCCTAGAGAGAACCAAGGACTCTTGGGCCTTAGCAAGTGAGAGGAGAAGTGAAATGGGGCAGTAATTGCCTGGGGCAGTTGTGTCCCCCCTTTGAAGAGGGGGATGACTGTGGCTGACTTCCAAGCCAAATGAACAGTAGCTGTAGAGATGGATAGATTGAAAATGAAGGTTAAGGAGGTGACAACTGAGGGAGTTGAGATAATGAGGGGCTTGGGGTGCAAGCCATCGGGGCTAGATTTTGAGGGGTTGAGGGAGATGAGGGCTCTATAGACTTCAGAGGAAGATACCAGCTGTAAGTGGAATTCGGAGCACCAAGGTGGGGGGGAATGGAATGGGGAGTAGGTGGACCTTGCAGTACAGCACAGGTTGTGAAGAACTTAATGCAGAACATAATGCAGCTTTAATGGCTCGAAAAGCTTCATCACACTCTGGGGTCCATGTCACATTATTTGGGAACCGTTTCTTTGTGAGTTCAGTGAGGAGAGTAGCTAACTGGGCAAAGCTGAGAAAAAATCTCTGATAATACCCAGCCAGCTCTAAAAATTACCTCACGTTTCTTTGCTTTAGGGAAAGGACTGTTAGCTACAGCTTATATCTTAGAAATCTCTGGCTTTACTTCTCCATTTCCCAAAACATATCCCAAATATCTGGTTTCCAGCATGCCCAATACACGTTTGGTAGGATTAATTGTCAGACCTGCCTTTTTGGTAGATTAGATAACTGCTCATTGGTGTTTAGGTGGCTCTTCCAGTGTGAACTGTACACCACAACATAATCCAGGTTCGCAGCACAATAACCAGTGTGAGGAGGTAAAATTACATCCATGTACCGCTGGAATGTAGTGGGTGTGCCATATAAACCAAAGGGCATAGAAACATAGACTTTGATGGCAGATAAGGACCACTTGGCCCTTCCAGTCTGCCCATTTCCCTACCAATTGGATAAGCTGCAGATCCTAGTTAACCAACAGCCTATTTCCTCCTACCCCCCTACTAGAATTGCCTTATGTCTGTCCCATGCATTCTTGAATTTGACCCACTGTTTTTAATTCTACAACCTCCTCAGAAAGGCAGTTCCATGCATCCACCGCCCTCTCCATGAAACAATACTTCCGCATGTTGCCCCTGAGCCATACCCCCCATCTTCAAATTGTGCTTCCTTGTTCTTGCACATCTCTTTTTCTGAAAGATGCTACCCTCTTGGACTTTATTGATTCCCTTGAGGTACTTGAAAGTTTCATAGAAACATAAAAGTTGATGGCAGATAAGGACCACAAGGCCCATCCAGTCTGCCCATTTCTTTTTCTATCTTATAAATGTGCCATCGGCCTTTGCTCTGTCAGTGGTCTATCTATTCATACTCATCTGTATTGCTCCCTTATGCCTTTCCCATGCCTGTTTGAAGCCCTGCAATGTATTCATAGCCACCACTTCCTGAGGTAGGCCGTTCCATGCATCCACCACCCTTTCTGTGAAAAAGAACTTCCTCACATTACCCCTTAATCTGCCTCCCTCTAATCTCATGCTGTGTCCTCTTAATCTGCAATTTTTCTTATATTGAAACAAGTTAGACTCTATCACCTTGTTAATGCCCTTAAGGTGTTTGAATGTTTTGAACATATCACCTCTCTCCCTCCTTTGCTCTAGGGTATACATATTTGGCTCCGTAAATCTGTCCTCATATGTCTTCTGACGCAGTCCCTGCACCATTTTGGTTGCCCTTCTCTGGACTGCCTCAATTTGGTTAATGTCCTTGTGAAGATGTGGCCTCCATTACTGCACACAGTACTCCAGATGGGGCCTAACCAGTGACTTGTAAAAAGAGATTATTACCTCACTCTTACGACTTGTGATACCCCTACTAATACACCCTAACATCCCCCTAGCCTTACCTACTGCTTTAGAGGTCTGCTTGGATGATTTCAGGTCATCGGTGATGATGATGCCCAAGTCTTTTTCTTCCTTTGTGACTGCCAGCAACTCTCCTCCCAGCCTATAGGTGGCTTCAGGGTTTCTCTTCCCTATGTGCATGATCTTGCACTTCTTTGCATTAAATCCCAGTTGCCACTCTTCTGACCATTTTGCTAGTTTATCCAGATCTCTTCTCATTCTGCCCACCCCATCTGGATCATCTATTCTGTTGCAGATCTTGGTGTCATCTGCAAACAGACAAGCCTTACCCTCTAGTCCATCTGCAATGTCACTAATGAAGATATTGAAGAGGACTGGCCCCAGGACTGATCCCTGAGGTACCCAAGTTGTGACTTGCATCTCTTCTGACTGTATACCATTTATCACCACTCTGTTTTCTGCCTGTCAACCAGTTTGCCACACAGTTGACCAACTTCTGACCCACCACGAGCCTACCCAGCTTATTTATCAATCTTCTATGTGGAACAGTGTTGAAAGCTTTGCTGAAGTCAAGGTAGGCGACATCAACTGCTCCCCCTTGGTCCACCACTCTGGTTACTCAGTCAAAGAAATCTATGAAATTAGTTTGACAGGACCTTCCTTTTGTAAACCCATGCTGTCTTGGATCCTGTTCTCCTATGGATTCCAGGTGTTGCACTATCCTTTCCTTAAGGAGTACCTCCATAATCTTGCCCACTACTGAGGTAAGACTGACTGGTCTGTAGTTCTCTGCCTCCTCTCTGCTCCCACTATTGTGGAGCGGGATCACAAGAGCCCTTCTCCAGTCTTCTGGGACCTCTCCTGTTCTCAGAGACTCACTAAACAGTTCTGCTAATGGCTCTGCTAGTTCCACCCTTAGCTTCTTTAGTACCCTGGGATGTATGCCATCAGGTCCCATTGCCTTGTCCACCCTGAGCTTAGTGAGCTCTTGTAGGACCTTTTCTTTTGTGAAGAGAGTAGTGCTCACCTCCCTCCCCCTTGTGTCCATGGTGCTGAGCTGTGGGCCCTGCCCTACCTTCTCTTCAGTAAATACTGAGCAAAAATATCTATTTAGGATAGATGCTTTTACAGGGTCCTCCTGATCACATGCCCCCTTTTCTCCTTTGAGCTTAGCAATACCCCCCTGGACTTTCTCCTTTCACTAATGTATCTATAGAAAGTCTTGCAACCTTCTTTTACTGTTCGTGCAAGTGTTTACTCAGTTTGGGACTTTGCCTGCCTTACTGCCTTCCCTGCTTCCCTTAGGGCAGTTTGGTATGCCTCCCTATCTTCATCCCGCTGTGTTCCCTTATATTTCCTGAAGGCCAGCCTTTTCGTCTGACCTTTTCTGCTACTGTATTTGAGAACCAAAGTGGTTTCCTTCTTCTTTTGCACTTCCTTTTCTCTCTAACACAATGGGATGCTGCTTCAAGTATTGCATCCTTAATGCTTGCCCACTTTGCCTGTACCCCCTCACCCGTGTTTCTTTTTGCCAAGGCTAGCTTAACTCTTTTGGCCATCTTATCAAAGTCAGCTCCTCTGAAGTCCCATATTTTTGCCTTGGAATGGGATGATTTAGTTGTAGTGGCCAAACTGAACCATACAAAAGATTAATATACAAGTTAGCCAGTCTGGGAGTGGGTCCCAAGATGACAGCCTGGGTAAAGAATTGGCTGGAGAATAGGACACAGAGAGTAATAGTAAATGGAGTCCACTCAGAAGAAAGGATGGTTACTAGTAGGTACCGCAGGAGTTCAGTATTAGGACCAGTCCTCTTCAATGTCTTTATAGCGACATTGCAGAAGGACTGGAAGGAAAAATATGTCTCTTTGCAGATGACACTAAGATCTGCAACAGAGTTGATGCACAGGGTGGGGTGGAAAGGATGAGAAGGGCTTGGCAAGGTTAGAGGAATGGTCAAATGTAGGCAGCTTAGATTCAATGCTAAGAAGTGCAAGGTAATGCACCTGGGAAACAAAACCCAGGGAAGAGTACACAATGGGGTGAGATACTAACAACAACAAAAATGGAGAGGGACTTGGGGTAGTCATATCAGATGACCTAAAGATGGGCAAGCAATGTGAGAGGGCAGCAAGGAGGGCTGGGGGATACTGGGATGCATGGGAGAGGCATCACCAGTAGAAAACAGGAAGTTATTATCCCTCTGTACAGACAGTTGGTGAGACCCCATCTGGAGTACTGTGTGCAGTTCTGGAGACCCAATCTCCGCAAAGACATAGACAGGATAGAAGCTGTCCAGAGGAGGGCAACTAAAATGTTGCAGGGTCTGCACCAGAAGACATATGAAGAGAGACTTAAGGACCTTAATAGTATAGCCTTGAGGAAAGGAGGGAGAGGGGGGACATGATAGAAACTTTCAAGTACCTCAAGGGAATCAACAAAGTCCAAGAGGGTAGCATCTTTCAAAAAAAGAGGTGTGCAAGAACAAGAGGGCACAATTTGAAGATAGAGGGTGGCTCAGAGGTAATTTAAGGAGGTATTTTTTCACAGAGAGGGTTGTGGATGCATGGAACGCCTTCCGAAGGAGGTTGTGGAGTCAAAATCAGTGGTGGAATTCAAGCATGCATGGGATAGTCATAAGGCAGTTCTGGGGGGGTGGGAGTAGGAAGAAGTAGGCTGCTGGTTAACTAGGATCTGCAGCTTATCCAGTAGGTAGGGAAATGGGCAGACTGGGTGGGCCAAGTGGTCCTTATCTGCCATCAAATTCTATGTTTCTGTGTTTCTATACCATGTGATGATCACTGGCCCCCAGGTGACCTTCTACCTGGAGATCTGTGATCCCTTCCCTGTTAGTCAGTACCAGATCTAGGATAGCCCTGTCTCTTGTGGGTTGTTGTACCAGTTGTTTGAGGCCCTCCTCCTGCAGAGAATCCACCATGTGTCTAGTTCTGGCAGATGTTCCTGCTGGTATTGACCAATCTGTATCCGGCATGTTGAAGTCTCCCATTATCAGAACCTCCCCTTTTGCTGTCATGTTTTGTATATCTTCTAACAGTAATATGTCTATGTCCTCCCCCTGGTCTGGGGGCCTGTAGACAACCCCAGTTCTTATGGCTGTCCCATTTCCTGTTTCCAGGGTGACCCACAGTTCTTCTGGCTCCTTATGTGTATTCTGAATTTCTGTAGCTTTGATATTTTCATTGACATACAGGGCCACCCACCCCCTTTTTGCACCTTGGTCTCTTCTGAACAGTACATAGCCAGGTACTGAAGTCTCCCAAGTGTGGTTACTGGTAAACCACATCTCATTAATTGCTACTATGTCCAGTTTAGCCTCTGACATTATTGCCTGCAGGTCTGGGATCTTATTTCCCAGGCTGTGAGCATTTGTGTACATGATTTTCCATTGGCCAGATTTCGGTGTGTTAGATGTTGGGTGAGGTCTGGCATTTCCCCTGTGCATCGTATGGGGAGATGGACCTTTTTTCTTACCTGGTGATGCAAATGAACTGCAAATATGCTGAATCCCTGTTTGACCACTAGCTGAGGGGTAGGGGTGTTCTTCCCATTTGATGTATGGGATGCTACACCCCTCTCCCCATTTGCTAATTTAAATATTCTGCAAAGATGTCTAACTTCTGCCCCAATGCACTGACTCCTTCCTTAGTCAGATGCAGTCCAGCAAATTTAAAGAACTTTCACTCCCAAAACTGTTGCTAGTTCCCTACAAATCTGTGTCCTTTTTCCTGGCGTCAGCCCTTGAGCCACATGTTTATCTCCCCTATCTCCCCTTCTCTGACCCTCCATCCATCTGCCCCCATCTCCCAGACTGGCAGGATCTCAGAGAAGGAGATGCCAGATGAAATGGATGATAGTTTGTCACCCAGCCTGGTCAGGTGTTCCTTGGTCTCCACAACTGACTGGCTGGCGAGATCATTAGTCCCTATGTGTACCAGAACATCAATGTTTTCTCCTGCTTCCTGAACAATTTTAGCAATGCAGTCAGTGTCTCTCCACGCTGATGTACCTGGGAGACATCTAACCATTACCCCTGGCTGGAGATAGGTATCAACTCCCCGAATCATGGAGTCTCCTATGATCAGAAGTTTTTTGGATTTCCTTTTTGCTTTTTTTTGTTTTGGTTCCTGATTTGGGTGAGTTTTGTTGTGCTAGCTCCCACGCTGCAGTGTCCTGCTCTGCAGTGTCCTCTGCCCCTTTGTTTGATTTTGGAGATAGAGGCAGATACCTGTTTGTAGTGTTTATGTAGTTTTTGGAGGTAATATGTTAGAGAGCACCGTGGGATGGGGCACCCGATTTGCCCATCCTAACCACCTGCCAACCTCCTGGACCAACTACCAGCTGCGGTCGAGGTTCTTCTGCTGGATGTTGGGGAAATGGCGGGTGGTTCTTATAATGTATTTCCTCTTGAATATGAAATTTGAGGCATGCAGTCTCTGCCCATGCTGCCCAGAGCTGAGCCCTAAGATCTCCAATGGCTCAGCATGTAGGACAGTGTCCTAAATCCTGTAAGACTGTCCTTCTGAAAAGTGTTCCGCAGTACCTGCAGTTAATGATATCCATTCCAGATAAGTTGCGGGGTTTAAACCTGGTCAGAGTAATTAGAAGGAAGAAAATGCAAGTAATAGTTTGATTTTGTGTTTTGTTGTCATATAACTTGTTATAACAAGTTAAATTACTAGTGCCCCTGTAAATGAGCTCACCTTGTGGATGGCCCACCGATCCGCCCCTTCCTGCTTTGCCACAGGAAATGTCACAACTGTGGTACCCTATAAAAGGAGTGTAATGTGGGGTGGTTGGCTGGGCCCTTACCCTGCTGAAAAAGAAGAACCATGGATGAAAGAACAAGGAGGTAAGAACAGAAACAATCAGTCAACAGCAAATGCAGTAACCCTGAAAGCTTATCCTAATGTTAGATAAAACTGTAAAACCTGTAAAGCACCACCTGTAATAATATCAGAGAAGATATACCCTGTAAGAAACACTTTGCTACAGAGAAAAATAAAGCAGTAACAGAAGATATACCTTGCAAAAGACAATTTGAATCAGAAGATTACAGCAGTAATCTGCTAGCACACACCTGTAGGCACACCTTGTAATAATGCAGAAGAAGGTATACCAGCAACAACAATTTTAATCAGAAAAAAATAAAGCAATGAAATGTTAACAACAAACAGTAGCAATCCCTGTGAGTACAAAATAAAAATAACAACACACAGTAAATCTGCTTAGCCAAAAGAAGTCTTAATCCGTCCCCTTGCTCTGGTAAGGTTCTCTGCTCTGTCCTTTCAAGTAATCTACAAGGAAAGAGCTCAGGTGAAGCTAGGTGCCTTGGCCAGCAAACCAAGTCTTCTACCTCCAAGATATCAACTAACCTGACCTTTTAACCCTTCTTTCTGTTGGAAACTACTGACAGTTTGCCAGCTCCACCCCCCAGATAGACACCTAATCCTCTGGAAGAGCTGTGGGAGGAAAGCAATTGGCTCCTTCAATGTGTTTCTATCATGTCCCCCCTCTCCCTCCTTTCATTAAGTGTATGCATATTTTTATTTTATTTTTTTATCCAGCCTCCTCCTACCCCTGGTCAGCCACTCCTTTGGGTCCTCCAATGTCTCCCGTCTGCTCCCTATCCCTCTTCCCGACCACTCACCTCCATCATGCCCCCCAGGTAACCCAGCGTATCATTTCGCCGTACAGGTCCCTCTCCTCTGAGGGGGAAGGCACTGGTGGGTGTGGCCAGCGCATCTTATTTTGGCCCAGGGGTGCCACTGAGGTAATGCCAGTTGTCGAGGCCTGGCAGCAGCAGGGGACCAGGAGGACCATCATCCGGTCAACCAGGGCAGTTTCCTGGTTTTCTCCCAAGGGAGTGACGTGCCACTGACATCATGGCGTATGCCGATGTTCACTACTCCCCCATCAATTTCATCTCAGGTGTCCATGCTATGCTCCCGGCCTCCACCAGAGGTCAGCAGGCACCGAGATGCATCCCCGCCCTCCCCCCAGAGAAGGCGAGATGTCCTGGGATGCTCTTTTCCTTCTCCCCCGGCCAGCCCTCCAGTGACCTGAGCCCATTCCCGAATCCTGGCCGCCGGCATTGCAAGTGGAACTCCAACCACTGAGCCGACGAGCCAGTTTGGAGGGTATGCGTGTTGAACTCCTTTAGTTTCTCTTCGTATGGCTTCTGATGCAGACCCTCCACCATTTTAGTTGCCCTCCTCTAGACTGCCTCCATCCTGTCTAGGTCCTTGCAGAGATGGGGGTCTCCAGAACTGCACACAGTACTCCAGATGGAGTCTCACCAATTGTCTGTACAGAGGGATAACAACTTCCTGTTTTCTACTGGTGATGCCTCTCCCTGTACATCTCAGTATCTCCCCAGCCCTCCTTACTTCCTTGTCTCATTGCTTGCCTACCATTAGGTCATCTGATATGGCTACCCACGGGCCCCTTTCCATTGTTGTTTTTGTTTGTACCTCCCCCCATTGTGTACTCTTCCCCTGGGTTTTTGTTTCCCAGGTGAATTACTTTGCGCTTCTTTGCATTGAATCTAAGCTGCCATACATTTGACCATTCCTCCAACCTTGCCAAGTCCCTTCTCATCCTTTCCACACCCCATATGTACCCACCCTGTTACAGATCTTTGTGTCTGCAAAGAGACACACTTTTCCTTCTAGTCCCTCCGCAACGTCACCCATAAAGACATTAAAGAGGACTGGTCCTAGTACTGAACCCTGTGATACCCCGCTAGGAACCCCCCTTTCTTCAGAGTGGATTCTTTTTACTATTATCCTCTGCGTCCTGTTGTCCAGCCAATTTTTTTACCCAGGCTACCACCCTGGGACCCACTCCTGGGCTGACTAGCTTGTTTATTAATGTTTTGTGTGGGACTGTGTCAAATCTCTGGCTAAAGTCTAGGTAGGCCATGTCCACAGCCCCTCCCTGGTCTACTATACTTTGGTCATCCAATCAAAGAAATCTATTAGATTCGTCTGACATGACCTTCTCACTGGCATGGTGGTGAACTTATAGAATCCAATATGGGTGGCAAATGCAGTTTTGTCTCTGGATTCTTTAGCTAGGGGAATTTTCCAGTAAACCTTGGGGAGATCGAGAGTACTGATGTACTTGGCAGTCCCCAATTTTCCACCAAATCGTCTATCCTTGGCATAGGATACTAGCCAGTAACGTTACCAAAGCGTAACCAGTTTCATAACCGTTGTTGAAACCACCTTCTATGTGGTTTCAACAACAGTTATGAAAACGCCTTCTGTAACATTACAGGTGTGATCGCAAACCGTTGCGGTAACAGTGAGGCAGAGATACTAAACAAATATTTTTGCTCAGTATTTACAAATGAAGAGGGGGAGGTACATAAAACAAACAGTAGTAACACTCTGGATACAGAAGTTGATACCAGCCCATTTACAGAAGAAAGGGTTCTGAAAGAACTCTTAAAACTGAAGGTGGACAAAGCAATGGGGCCTGATGGGATTCATCCCAGAATTCTAAAAGAGCTAAGGGTGGAACTAGTGACACCACTGACTACCCTTTTTAACAAATCATGGGAGGATGGGGTGGTACCCAGGGACTGGAGGAGGGCAGATGTGATTCCCCTTCACAAAAGTGGGAGCAAGGCAGAAGCAGGAGACTACAGACCTGTTAGTTTAACCTCAGTGATAGGGAAAATGATGGAATCACTTCTGAAGGAAAGAATTGTCGAGTATCTAGAGGCCAGAGGGGCACAGGACCCTAGGCAGCATGGATTCACAGCAGGAAGGTCATGCCAGACAGATCTGATAGATTTCTTTGACTGGGTGACCAAAGTAGTAGATCAAGGAGGGCTGTGGACATGGCCCACCTAGACTTTAGCAAGGCATTTGACACAGTCCCACACAAAAGATTAATATACAAGTTAGCCAGCCTGGGAGTGGGTCCCAAGATGACAGCCTGAGTAAAGAATTGGCTGGAGAATAGGACACAGAGAGTAATAGTAAATGGAGTCCACTCAGAAGAAAGGAGGGTTACTAGTGGGGTACCTCAGGGTTCAGTATTAGGACCAGTCCTCTTCAATGTCTTTATAAGCGACATTGCGGAAGGACTGGAAGGAAAAGTATGTCTCTTTGCAGATGACACTAAGATCTGCAACAGAGTTGATGCACAGGGTGGGGTGGAAAGGATGAGAAGGGACGTGGCAAGGTTAGAGGAATGGTCAAATGTATGGCAGCTTAGATTCAATGCTAAGATGTGCAAGGTAATGCACCTGGGAAACAAAAACCCAGGGGAAGAGTACACAATGGGGGGTGAGATACTAACAACAAAAATGGAAAGGACCTGAGGTAGTCATATCAGATGACCTAAAGGTGGGCAAGCAATGTGAGAGGGCAGCAAGGAGGGCTGGGGGTTACTGGGATGCATAGGGAGAGGCATCACCAGTAGAAAACAGGAAGTTATTATCCCTCTGTACAGACAGCTGGTGAGACCCCATCTGGAGTACTGTGTGCAGTTCTGGAGACCCAATCTCCGCAAAGACATAGACAGGATGGAAGCTGTCCAGAGGAGGGCAACTAAAATGGTGCAGGGCCTGCACTGGAAGACATATGAAGAGAGACTTAAGGAGCTTAATATGTATAGCCTCGAGGAAAGGAGGGAGAGGGGGACATGATAGAAACTTTCCAAGTACCTCAAGGGAATCAACAAAATCCAAGAGGGTAGCATCTTTCAAAAAGGGTGTGCAAGAACAAGAGGCACAATTTGAAGACAGGGCGGCTCAGAGGTAATTTAAGAAGTATTTTTCCAGAGAGGTTGTGGATGCATGGAGCGGCCTTCTGGAGAAGGTTGTGGAGTCAAAATCAGTGGTGGAATTCAAGCATGCATGGGACAGTCATAAGGCAATTCTGGGGGGTGGGGGTAAGAAGAAGTAGGCTGCTGGTTAACTAGGATCTGCAGCTTATCCAGTAGGTAGGGAAATGGGCAGATTGGGTGGGCCAAGCGGTCCTTATCTGCCGTCAAATTCTGTTTCTATGTTTCTTAGGATAACTGTCAAATTCTGACACTTGATTGTTTCCTAAAATCAAGGCAGATTCTTACATCCCCTTCTTTTTTATTTATAATCACCTCTGGTGATGACCAAGCACTTCTTGACTCTTCTATGATACCCAATTCATTCATTTTTTGTATTTCCTTAACCATGTCAGCTCTTAACCACTCTGGTAATCTGTATGTCTTTTTGTCTGATAGGGCAAGCATTCTCTGTCACTGTTACATGCTCAAAACCTTTAGCTCAGCCTGGAACTGTGGTAAAAGTACTTGTAAATGTATTTAGCAAGTTACGAATTTCTGCAATTTGCTCGGAGGTTAAGGAAACATTCACCTTTACAGCATCAGCAGTTACAGTTTGTTCCAGTCTGTCATAAGCTATATAAATATCTTCTTTATCAGTCTCTGGTAATACTAACAAAGTAGCCTTTGGTGTTTTTTTCAACCCACTTCTTCAAGAGGTTAGCACGGTATATCTTGGTAGGATTTTTCCTAACAGGGGTCTCAATTTCTTAGTTAACAGTGCCAGTACATCTAAGCACTTTATAAGGCCCTGGCCACTTCATTAGCAAACTATTTCATGTTGTGGGTAACAGTAGCAAGACCTTTTCACCTGGCTCAAAAACTTTGTCTTTTACTCCATGGTCATAATACACCTTCTGCTGGTTTGGGGCCTCTTCCTGATTACTATGGGCAATTTCAACATATTTTGCCATTTTCTTTCTCAGGGCACACATGTAAGATGTAATAGATTTTTTCTGAGTGGGGTTATCTTCCCATGTTTCTTCTATTACATCTAGTGGCCCTCTCAGTTGTCCATAATATAGTGTTTCAAATGGTGAAAAACCTGTTGATGCCTATGGCACTTCTCTGTAAGCAAAAAGCAGGTAAGATAAGTATTGGTCCCAGTCTTTCCCTTCCCCTTTTAGAAACCTTTTTAACATACGTTTTAAGGTTTGACTAAAATGCTGACCAAGACTGCCTGTCTGAGGGTGACAAGGGGAGGTTCTTACGGCACTTATACCTAGCAATCGGTACAGTTGCTTCAGCAGTGCAGCACCAAAATTACTATCCTAATCAGTAATAATCTCTTTAGGTATGCCCACTCGCTGAAAATGTTGGCAAGCTCTGCTGCCACTTTTGGGGCTGTAACAGTATGCAGGAACTGCCTCTGGGTATTGAGTAGCATAGCCACATACTACCAAAATGAATCAATTACCCTTTTTACTTTTTCTAAGGGGCCAACCACATCCATTGCAATTCTCTCAAAAGGTACATCTATTAAGGGTAGGGATACTTGGGACACCTTGTCTTTTTTAGTGACTGGGGCTACTTTCTGACATTCAGCACAGGAACTGCAATAGGTAGCAACATCTTCATGAATTCCAGGCCCATAAAATCTGAACAGCAATCCGGAAAGGGTTCGATCCTTCCCCGAGTGGCCAGCCATAGGACTGTCATGTGCTATCTGTAACAACTCAGATTTATACTTTTGTGGTATAACCAATTTTTATGTTTGCTTGCACGCATGTGCAAGAAACGTAGTGCCATCATCCGAGTTTTCGGAGGTGTGTCACCCCCTCTTCCAATTCAGTCAGTGTGTTGGCAGGCGTGGCCCCAGTCCTTCAATGCATGCTGGAGCTGTCTATGACAGCTCCAAAATGCAGTGGCGTACAGTTGAAAGGGGGAGCTACGCTTCAGTGAGCAGTGATAAGATATCGCCTGCTCTTGCGCAGCTCCCCTACACACACACACACACAAGCGCACGCATGCTGCGTGCCACTACGCACACACTGTATAGCGGCGGGTGCCCAATCCCCGTCGGTTGTGCTCGCTCTCCCCAGAAGCTTTCCACATGCCACGCTGGGTGCCCACCCAGCGTGGCAACTTGTATAGCCGGCGGGTGCCCAATCCCCGTCAGCTCCACTGTCCTCCCCCCCCAGAGTACAGGGTGCCACGCTGGGAGCCCACCCCAGCGTGGCAACTGATGATATGGCTGACAGGGGTGCCCAATCCCCCGTCGGCTCCACGCCCCCCTAACCAGCCATCCTTGTGCCATGCTGAGAGCCCACCCCAGCATGGCAAACGTCCCGAGTCGTCATTTTTAAAACCAAAAACCTGTAAATAAAAAACTGTCCTCGGCGCTTCTCCCTGGCCCCTCCACAACCGCACCTACCACTGTGCACCTGCCTCCCCACCCCACCCCATACACACCTCCAGAGTCCGTATGACGATCTTCGGTGGACCCGATATCAGCCTTGCACTCTTCAAAGCCGACCGCGAACTAAGGAAATGCCGGTAAGCTGTATAATGGGATAGATAGGGTTTTTCAACTTTATTGCATATCTCAGGCATTTTTTGGAATTTTTGCACCAAATTTTCAACATGGGGTTTTTGGGACCGCTTCTCATGAATGCTGTCACTGTCATGGCGTTACTCGGGCCCAAAGGGTGATTTCACAGCCACTGCATGAAATCACCTTTCCGAATGATTAACAAAACAACACTGTCAGTGTTCATAAGGTGGGCTCTCAAGAAGCCTATTTTGAAAATTTGGTGGAAAAATTCCAAAAAATGACTGTTTTTGACGTGCGTTCTGCGCAGTTCCTACGCAGGCTCGTAAGTTCGCGAATTTTCAATATTTTCACTCCAGATTTTCAACATTGCAATTTTACCACACCTTCTTATGAACAGTACAGCTGTCATTTTTCACATCTTGCCCAAAATGTGTTTCCGCCCATGTAGCGCACAGTGGCGCAGTCGGTGTGCCAAATCAATGTATGGGACACATTAGGAAAATCACAGTGACACTGTTCATGAGCAGAGGTCTTAAAATGGCTATGTTGAAAATTTGGTGAAAAAATCTAAAAATGACTGTTTTACGAGCGTGCGTTCGCGAGTTCCTACGCACGCTCGTAAGTTTGCGAATTTTCAATATTTTTAATCAGGATTTTCAACATTGCCATTTTATTACACTTCCTTATGAGCAGTACAGCTGTCATTTGTCACATCTTGCCCAAAACATGTTTCCGCCCATGTAGCGCACAATGGCGCAGTAAGGTGTGCGAAATCAATGTATGGGACACATTAAGAAAATCACAGTGACACTGTTCATGAGCGGAGGTCTTAAAATGGCTATGTTGAAAATTTGGTGAGAAAAATTCACAAAATGACTGCTTCTGCAGTGATGCGCGGAAGTTCCCATGCGGCTAGTAAGTTCGCTAATTTTCAATATTTTCACTCCAGATTTTCAACATTGCCATATTATTACATTTCCTTATGAACAGTACAGCTGCCATTTTTCACATGTCGCCCAATATGTGTTTTCGCACATGTAGCGCTCAATGGTGCAGTCGGTGTGCGAAAGCAGTGTTTGGGACAGATAAACAAAATCACAGTTACACTGTTCATGAGCAGAGGTCTTAAAATGGCTAAGTTGAAAATTTGGTGACAAAAGTCCATAAAATGATTGTGTTACGAGTGAGCATTGCGCAGTTTCCACACACCCTCATAAGTTCATGACTTTGTAATATTTTCAGTCCAGATTTTCACCAGTGGCATTTTTCCACACTTCCTTATGAACAGTATAGCTGTCATTTTTCACAACATGGCTGAAATGTGTTTTCACACTTCCAGCGCAGAGATCTTGTAGTCGCTGTGGGAAATCATTGTTCGAACAGATAAAGAAAATCACAGTGACACTGTTCATGATCGGAGGTCCCAAAATGCCTGTGTTGACAATCTGCTGTAAAAATCCTAAACTAATTACATTACGGGTGTCGTTGCACAGTTCTATACTGCCTTCAGTGACCCTCACCAGTTTTTTAAATATTTTACTGCAGATTTGCAACATTGCCATTTTTTACACCTCCCCATGAACAGTACAGCTGTCATTTTTTACATCCTGTTTGGAATGTTTTTGCACCTGTGGTGCTAAATGCCGTAGTCGCTGTGCATAAGCAGCTTTCGGCTAACAAACTGATATTGCCACTGTTCATGAGGTGGAGTCACAAAAAAAACCATGTTGAAAATTTGGAGTGAAAATACCAACAAATGCTTGAGGTATTAGGGTTTCCAACCATAACGTCCAACCCTGTAGAGAATGACAGGCATCAGGGGTGTGACTTGGGATTCTTGCCTGTGATGCTCATACCATTCCGCACCCTGCAGCCAGTGAGATGCATCGAGGTATGCCTTGGACTCTTCGGCCCCAAAGTTCACCCCATTCTCCTATACCGCACCCATCTCACCGTGCTTCCTGATGGAATGGGGTGCACATAAGGGCCAAAGTCCCCAAGGCACACCGTGACACTTGTCAGTGTCTGCAGGGTGGGGTGTGGTGAAATGGCATGGCTGTTATGCCTGATGACCCAAAGGCACACCCCAATGCCTGTCACTCTTTGCAGGGTGGTGGTGGGGTTGGCTTCAGTTCAATACTTCACTGCCATTCCTATTACGCAGCTCTGTAACTTCTACACTACCACTGCCAATGCCAGCAAGCAAACATTCGGCATTGACAAATGCTTGTTCTATCTGTCCCTGTGTTTGAGGTTTAACCCAATCCTGTACAATCACCCATTACATTTTTTAAACATTGGTTCACCCTGTTTGGGTTTCACCCCCAGTTGCTTAAAATAACCCTGGAGAGAAACATTGTTAGCGTGCTCTGAAACAAAATCACAATCAGTGATCAGTTTAGTTTCAGCATTTTCACAGGTCAACCCCTTATGTCCATCAGTCTCTTGCTGCCACTGTTTCTTTCGACGTCTCCTTTCTTTCCTGGCCTTCCGGATCTTGGAGCTGTGCTCAAACAAGTCTGAATCAAAATCACTGAAAAGAAGAGTCCCCACCATCTGAGATTTTCTTTGCCTGTGCTCTTGTAATCACTGCTACTGAAACATCAGGATTTACTCCGTGATTAAAAGCTCAGGAGTTAGAGTAGCCCAGAAGATGTATCTATTCTTTCATGTTCCTGGGTGTATCTATTTATCCAGGGGAGGTCAATCTGGCAAATTTTCCTGTTCCAGAGTTCAGGCCATTAAGCCATTCAGGCCATTAAAGTTTCATCAGACATTACAAATTCTGCCTGCACACAGATCCCAAGAAAACAGTTGGGAGTTTTTTTACCTTAAATGAGTTACAGTATTATCTCAGGCAGCTCTCCAGGGAACACCATTGACAATATTCCTTTGGAAACAGCCAGCAATAAAGACACATGGGCTTTGCTTACGTTATTCCACTATTCCATTCTCCTTAGGTAGGAGTTTGTTAGCAATTCTGGAGGCACTTTCACATCCACTTCTCTCAATCAAAGTCCTCAGATTACCCCCTCTCAAGTATGACTCAACACCCCCCACTCCTGGGCTTCCATGGCCGCTGTCTTTAGATCTAAAGCCACATGTCATCTGGGGAGTAAAGCAAAAACAAGTTACTCTACTGAGCATAGTAAACTCCATAGATTTTAACCTTAAGACCCCTGTCCCAGGCAACAGTAGCATATCTTATGCAGTTAATCTTTTTATTGTAATTATTGTGATTATACATGCAAATACACTACATTCTCCAATATACACTTACATAAATTCTCAATGGGAGAAGAAAAAAACATGTCTGAAATATTATACAATGATATTAAAGGGGAAAACAAATGTTGAGAAAACAATATGTAGCAGTACAATCTGTATGAGAGAGAGAAAATTTGGCAATTTATGGCTCAAGGGGTAAAAGGAGTAGATACAAACAAGAAATATGAACAGTCGTGATTGTACTTCTATTATGCTGTAATTTAATACAAGTATGTATAAGACTGTATAAAGGAAGAACATAAAAAAGAGAAAAATATCTAAGAAAGTGAACAAGAATGAAGAGGGAAAGGGAAGAAGAAAAGGAAAAAAAAAGAAAGAGAGGAGATGAAAAAGGAACGAAAGAGCTAGAAGCGAGATAGTAGCATATCTTTTAAAGAACAAAAATGAGCCCAACAACACATCAAGTGCAACCTCTGCTTGAGCTCCATCTTCAACAGCTTCACCTGCCTCTCTGTGAAATCATCTTGGCCCCAGGCAGGACTCCTGCCAGCATCCTTCATGTTTTTCATGGTATCCATGTCCTAAACTCACTGTTTTAAAAAGTGCCTAAATGATTTCAATGCTTTATGCATTAACAAACAACATTTGTGAACCTACAATTAACGTTCATTTCGGCATTCAGGTTTCAGTGTTCAAATCCTGCAGCAGCATTAGCAAGAGCTTTGCAGAGAATTACACAGCTGTTTTATAGTCTCCAAAAACAAGTTATACATTGCAAACTAAACTCTAACGAGCATAACTTTTATAGAAGAAAATCTTCAGAAAATGCTTGCCAGGAGCCAAACGTGTCAAACTAACATGCAGCAGCAGGGAGCGGTCTGAACTCTGGCTGCTGTTCACCGCAGTCATCTTGCTGCTCTGTCCTCCCCTCCATTGATACTGTTGCAAAAAAGATCCATATGAAATTAGGAATTCATTATACAAATAAAAATTCCTTAATAAATAAGGCAACAGCTGAACAAATATAATTGTTGATATCAGAATATGAAAATGGAAGTTTTCAGCAGTTAGCGGACAGCTGAGCAGCCATCCAGAGCCCTTGGGGCACAGTGGTACCTCTTGAGAGGGCTGGCCTGGGTTGCTTGGTGATAAGCTACTCTGCTTACAGGTGTTGAAATTAATAAGCAGCTGTGTCACCACCTGGGGTAGTACTAAAGAACCTGACCTATGCTCAGGAATTTTAAGGTCCGGAAAATAATAAACCCTGTTCCCAGCAGTTGTACCTGCATTGGTTAAACTGAGGCCCAGCACAATAACTATGCATGAAACTACATAAGAAGGATAAAACAAACAAATAAGCCACTTTATTTTTTTTTTTTATGACATTGTTTGTACCACCTCCATGGACCTGGAAGGGGCTATATCCCCTTCCAAAAGGAGTACGTCCTCCAGCCCATCGGGGCCATCATGGGTCCTGCCGGGTCCTGCTATTTTTCCTCTGCTTTCTCCCCATGCCCTCTCTCATGCAATGGGTGCAGCAGCTGTTTCCACCTCTGCAGAGGCAGCCAAGCACCCTGGGTATGGGCAGAACCCCTCTTGTTGTGCTGATGCACACAGCACAAACTCCCCACCCTGAGGAAGGAGCGCAGTCCTTCAGACACTCAATCCTTACCTCCACAGCTGACCCCTGAATAACCCAAGTCCATTCCTGAACCCAGGTCACCAGCATGGCGCAAGGTGTGGTGTCCAGTGCCTCAACCCTCAGCGCCACCAGGCCAGCAATAAGCCACTTTATTAAAAGGGAAGGGCTGAAAATGACAATGATGCATAATGGGAGACTTGGAAGTTAAGGGGAACTTTGTGTACTCTGCAGCATCAAATCAGCATGCACTGCTTCCTACACCATTCAGTCCCAATCACTATAGTGGATGCACCTGACTTTAACCTGAAAGCCATGATCAATAGATACCTCACCACAGAGATGGTCTGGGCCAGTTCTTCTTTTGTTGGCATATTAGACGAAGGGATGACTGATGCAAAGTTAAGCAGACACAGGGGGCCCCTATTTGCAATCCAAACAAAGAAGCTCTTGTCCCATTGAGGTTCTAGACAGTCTTCCCCATAGGCCCTAATGCAGTCATACAAAGTCCAACCCAGGTCTTTTCAAAATATCCTGCCCCTGTCTAGCTAACTACCTGAAGGTGCAGGCCTAAAGACCTATGGTATACTCATGATTGCCTTTGCTTGTATGAGCGTTGTTATCCAATATGCCTGAAAAAGCAGTCCTGCTTCATTTTACGCTCCTCACCTCAGGTGCTCCAGACTGTCCCTTTGCAGTATTTCACCATGCAACTCCTCCTAGTGGAATAAACACTTACACCCAGCTTGGATGTCAGTTAGCATTGGCTCTCATGGCTCCTCGTTACAGTGGGTTGTACACAGGCTGCTTCTCATCCTCTGTAGTTTCTCTCAAACCTAATGTAGTCAATGTCCTTTTTCCAGACTATGGCCTTCAACTTTATTGTTTCCCTGCAGGGAATATGTTAGGTGTCATTACCTCACATGTCGACACAATGCCTTTCTTCACTCCCAGTATCACAGCAGCAACAGTTTCCTTCCCAATTATGAACAACACTGAAGTGTATTTCACAGACCTATCGAACCCATGGTGACACTGGTAGCCAAGACTCTGCTGACCACTCTCTTTATGTGGCAGATCCTGGGATAGTGTCACAGAGCCCAAATCAACAGACCAGTAGCAACAACAATAGCTTGCTGGCCCTAAAGCTCAGATTGTTGGCAACACATCCCTTTTATAGCGGAGCATTTCCATTTTCCAACTGAATGATAGTTCTTGGACAGACCAAGTAATATTCGGTCCCCCTGGGTAGCAACCACTCAGCATGCAGACCTAAGCTCCTGTTAGTTAAAGTTCATGGGTAGTATTTTGATACCTTCAACCACCTACAAAAGCAGAAAGCTACAAGTTGAAGTGTATCAACGGAATGCAGATTGCCGTATTTGTTTATATCCTGCAGTCCCATCCTTGCAGTGCTCTTGTGCCCTGAAGATGCACATATGCTCTTTTATTTCAATATATAATATTCATATGTGCTATAAGGGAGGGAATCCAGGGTACAGATGGTGTCGTTGCAGAGGATGCCAACACCAGATTGATTGATTGATTTGCTAACCAGGTGAGTACACTGATCCTAGGGACCATTTTCATGTGTGACCCAGTCCATGAAGATGGCACATACAAGGCAAAAGGAAATTGAGTACAAAAAAATACGAAGTACAATAAGTAGTTACAGTGTAAATTAAAGGGACACTGTCAACCCCCTTAGGTCTCAAAGTGTCCCTAGTTTAAAAAACATATTTTATGGTTGCCAACATTGTGTAAAGATTGTTGATGTAGCTGGTAGTTTGATTTTAACTCATATTTTCTTTACAAAAGTAAAAAACAGACTGTCCAACATACTGGTGTTATCACACCAAAACAGGTTTGTTTACATTCCTTGATCAGCCCAAAATACATCTTTTCTGGACTTGGGAACACCTGCAAAACAGTCTAGCCCCTCATGATGCTGTGGGAGTTTGGGAGGCTACTTCCTTATCAGTGACTGCACTCTTTGGGTGTGTTTCTATTGCTCAAGAAGCATGCAGTAAGAACAGAACCAGGACTGTAAACAAAAACAAGGTTGTTTATAAATATACACTGCCATGCATTTCAGTTCTACTAAACAGGGAGACAGACAAAACAAACAGCAACATCAGTGAATTTTAAAGTGGGTGCGCAATCACAAAATGTGAGGTTTCAACTAGAAATAATATGATGAAAAACAGGTTGACAGTGTCCCTTTAAGATACTGCGTGGACACAGCAGAGGGATTATGGGGAATGAAAAGGGACCTGAACAGAGTGGAAAAGTGGTCCAAGATATGGCAACTCATATTTAATACCAATAAATGTAAGGTCTTGCATTCTGGCAAAAAAAAAAAATCTGAAAGCATATTACTAGTTGGGAGAGTGAGGGTGGAGCAGACGTCAGAGGAAAGTGACCCGGGGATCATTATTAGTGACAGTGTTGCTCAAATAGTATCCTACCAGGTTGAATACCCTTGGATAACATCATATTGGTCAGATATTGGAGAACCTCGGATAGCACAGACATTTGACCAAGGATCCAACCTCCTAGGATCCACTGTAAGGATCTGACCGGAATCTGATGGATCAGACCATCAGATCCAATGATCCAATAATCGGATCCTGGGATCTAACCACCATATCCAACTGTCTAAGGTCAGATCCAATGGATCCTAGGTCAGATACCAGCACTATCCGATGGAGGATAGTCAGATCTACAAAAGCACTATCCGAGCAACACTAGTGACATGTCTGATGCCAGAAGTTCCATGTCTGATGCCAGAAGGCTGCTGGGAAAGCAAATAGGATGCTGGGGTATATAGGGAATGGGTGTGCTAGGACAATGTAGGAAGTGATTCTGTCCCTCAAACATAAAGAAGGACAGGGACTGCTTGGAAACTGTTCAGAGGGCCACAAAGATGATTCAGAGTAGAAGATGTATGAGAAGAGGCTGGAGAATCTTCAAATGTACACCCTAGAGGCCAGCAGGGAGAGAAGGGACATGATAGAGACCTTTAAGTACCTAAGGGGTATTAATAAAGTGGACAGCAGTGCCTGTTCACAAGAAGTGAGGGCAAGATAACAAGAGGCCAGGGATGGGAAACCAGTGGATGAAAGCGATAGGAAGGATGTAAGGAAGTTCTTCTTTACAGAAAGGGTTATGGAGAAGGGGGATGAGTTGCCATAAGTAGTAGTCAACATGAAGTCCATTGCTGTCTTCCCAACACAAGTGGAACAGGCAAAAGGGGGCACTATGTCAAGACTGTGTGGTGAAAAACAACGCGGTCAATAACAGCGCTGCACAGTCAGTGCAAAACTGCACTAGAATATTAACTCCAAAACCACGTGGTGCTGTTATGGCCCTGCATTTTTTGACCAAGAGTATTTGCTGTTGAGTTTTGACCAGACATACTCATGGGCATAGTCCAAACCAGAGGAGAGAGGGAAGGAGGGTGGGCAGTGGAGGCAAGGGGATGAGTGGGCATGGGATGTCAAAATACAATCAGTGCCATCACTAGAGTAGCTCTGGTCCAGTATAAGGCTGGGTGCTTTGTCTGCCATTGATATCTATGTTTTTATGTTTCTATGCTGCCCAAATAATGGTCTCATCATTACTAATGAAGTCCGATGACCTGGAGACTAAGAGCGATGGGCACTTTTTTTTTTTTTGGTAAGGAAGTATTTAGTGGTGAAGACACTTAGACATGAAAACCAGGACTGCCACTCTCAAACTTTTTGGGGGTGTGTGCTATATTGCTTCACCCCTGAGTGTCTCCCCCCCACCCTGTACCCACCACTGATGCCTCAACACTTTCCTTGCTCTCCCTTCTCTCGAAACTAGATGCCCCTCTCACTGTGTCTCTTATAGCTCCAAATTCTGGATTGACTCTCTCCATCTGTTTTCTTCTCTCCCACCCCTTCTCCTCCCCATGTATTATCTTCATAACAAGTAGTATCCCTTCTTCCTGTGAAATCTGCAGGTCAAGCAGCTTTCTCCTTCAGGTTCCCTTAGCTCTGGTGTACTCTCACATCCTGTTATTCACTCCGCCTCCTCTTTTCTCTTAAGTCCCTCCTTCGGGACTTCTAGGCTCAGATCTGCAAACACCCCTGACCCCTCCTAGCTCTACCCTTCTGCACAAATGTCAGCTTCTGCGGTTCACTACCCTAAGGGTCCCCCCTCCTGTGACTGCATCTTCTAATCTGGTTTTGACAATTGTGCTTCTGCATTGGCAGCATTAAAATTTAAACAATCATTGTGGTGCGGTTGTATTGACTATCCTATTTTTAAGGTTTTTATTAATGAATTGCTGTTTGCACCATTTGATCCCTCGTCCTCTTCCCCAGAATATACCGGAAAACAAGCTGCTACCAGCTCAGTATTTCGTTCCTGGCAAAACTTTTGAAATAAATAAATTTTATTTTAAGCTCAGTATGCAGTGCATATGTACTTCAGAAATGCGTTGTGCTGCTTAAAATCCATGGGTTTGTGTGTATTCAACTCTGAGGGGGATTGCTTGTGGGGGTTTGTAAATTAGTTAATGAAATTGTGTAGAAAGACATTTCTAATGATTCATAACTATCACAGAAACACATTTTTAATATTACCAGGGGAAGAAAACCAAGGTTTCAAAAATCCATTTAGAACAGAGTTCAGAATGCCTTTATTTCAAAAGGGAAACTGCACGCTGTAACTGACAGAGGAATGGAAACTTGTCCTCGAGAGCTCCAACATACAGTAGGCATCCTGTCACCTGGGAAGCTGCTATATCATAAGTCAAATCAAAAACAGTCCAAAAGATGTCTTGATTTACAGCAGAATACAGTGCAACCAGCACACAGTGAAGAGATGACTAATTCTTCCCTTAGGTCAAAAGCACACACAAGGGCTCAGCTCGATTTCTGCTATCAGATCATTTCTTTTTCTCACCTTTCCTCTATGCTCTGAGAACTCATATAACCCAAATAACACTACATTTACAGACCCCTATTTTCAATCTGCACAATTATCTTGGTCAACAGTGCTTTTGAAACGAACCCCAAATAACATCTTTTTTTCATGTTTCTTTTAGGGGAAGCCTAATTTCTAACCATAATCTAATCAACAATCTAAATATGGATCCCTGAAATATTATCAAACAGGAAATGCCTGACGGTATTATACCATAAGCAACCGAATACAATCAGTACAATGCAACACAGATCTGTACAACACAAAAGTGAACAACAAAACACAGGACTATCAATGCAGAGAACTTGATCATATGTGGAACGTGGTTTCCAGATTATGAACAGACTAAACACTGATTGCTCAAGTGATTTTCTGGCCTGCCAGAACCATGGTAGTTAAGGTTACCACCTACTCGGTTTTTGACCAAATGGATTCGGTTTTCTGGTCCAGATTCGGTCCTCCTGTTTTCATCATAGCAAATTCGGTTTTTATGGTGGGTCAAGCAGCATCTGTGAGATCCTCCACTAACAGTTTTATTTTCTTCTTATCTGACTGTAAGCAACATTTCAGTGTGCTTGCTTGCTTGCAGTGCATGTTAATCAGGAAGTGCCTTCAAGTGCAGGGCACTTAAAAGAACCAAATGTGTCCCTGTCTGCTCAGTGGTCACCTTTAACCTCACACCAGCAAATTGGAAGATTTTATTCATAGGGAGGGTAAACAATACCACCTTAATTAACACCTTCATTTTTCAGAAACCCTTAGATGTTCAGACAGGCACCACATTAGGATAGCCTCCTGTCCGAGTGTGGACTGTATAATCTGTGTTTCAGAAACTTTACCTGCTAATCCAGTTTTATTCAGAGGTAGTATTTTTTCAGTTATTTTGAATGCTCACACACTTGTAAAACAGATTCTATTAAATTTTTCACCATTTTACTTGCATGTTCAGATTACAAAGAAATTCTGATGTCATGCAGACTTTTGTTTGTATACCAGTAAGTCTGAGAGGTGTAAAGCAGGGCCATTAAGACCATTTGCAGCAAATCAGCCTAATCCTTTCCAAACTGCATTGTGAATATGGTCTTTGACTGCTGTGATAGGGAATACTTTTATACCTTTATATGCTCACCAGTTTTTCTTTTAGGGTCTGTCCTGTATGTTAATATGTGTTACCCCTTTTGTTGTTAAATTAATCATCTAATTTTTATTCAATTTCTAGCAATACTACATCCCTCTCTCCTCAGTAGTTATTGCTGTTAATTTTCATACTACCTGGATATTCCAGGAAGACCATTTCAGGCCTTTCAGATGAACAGCACAGAATAGTGTGGCTAATGTCATGCTAAGCCACAGAAATGAGAAAAGAAAGAGAGTAATAGCTGATGAGGTGAAAGGAACACAGTCTAGATTTGATGGCACTGCACATTTAGGTAATTTATCAAACATTTCTCAAACTATTATTATTTTTTTTTAACCAGAAGAGACACACTAAGCTGAAGCTTGTTTACAGGTGCAACCTGGGAGGACAAGGGAGTTTAGTGACTTGCTTAGGGTCACACAGTATGCAAGTCTGGGCTGTGGGATTCAAACCTAGGTCTCCAGGATTGTAGCTCAGAGCCTGAAACCACTGCACTATACTGCCTCCATGCTACATATCACATATCATGCTATCTGCTATGTATAACTGACATGGAAAGACATAGGGTATTTAACAGCATAGAATAGTTCCTACCACTT
Source organism: Neoceratodus forsteri (assembly GCA_016271365.2). Taxonomy (NCBI): domain Eukaryota; kingdom Metazoa; phylum Chordata; order Ceratodontiformes; family Ceratodontidae; genus Neoceratodus; species Neoceratodus forsteri. Next base: position 282,870,388 of record CM057455.1, on the reverse strand, counting down.
TTATACTGGTGTAGTTTATTTATTTATTTATTGAAAGAGTTTTACCAGAAAAGGCCACCTGATCCAAAATAGCCAGTTGTCAGAGGTGTCATTGTAGTCACTTGATGTGCGAGCTAGGCTGTGTATTCAGGATGCAAAGTCCCCTGAATGCCCTTTCTAACCCCACCAAATGTTAACATACACTAAAATTTAAAATATTTAAATCTAAATCAAACAAACCAAAAATAATAATCATGATGTAATTTAAAGAAGTTGTACACAATGCAATACTGTTTCAGCAGCAATTCTGAATAAATCAAGTGAATCAGAGTCCAGGCGATGCCCTCGTTAGTCATAAAAGGGGCGGGGTTAGAGGTGGAGTTTGGGGGTGTGGTTTAGTATTCGGTTTTCATCTCATCCAAAGGTGGCAACCCTAATGGTAGTGCTACTGCTCACGATGCCAATGGCTCGAGTTCAGGAGCAAACTAGGGAGTTGGAGGGCTGGCTGGAGCGAGGAAGATCAAGCTACTGAGGGACTGAGCTCCTCCTTTGGGGAGAGATGGAAATGGTGTCGTGTGTAAGCCTGGCCCCTAGTGGCAGCTGGGTTACAGATTACTGGGACCACATGCAGAGGATAGAGGCATTGCAGATGCCTGGTATGTTGCCTACAGAAGCATGTACAGCTCAGCCATTGTCATCATTGCACACCACCTCCACACCACAGGGAAGGGAGAGCACAGAAAAGCACCCTGGCTGGCAAGGATGCTCCTCCAACCCTCTGCAGGCCTTGGACAGGCAGCCTGGGATGGCTGCCACCAGATCCTGTCTGGCAGCTTGAGTGATGTCTTTCAACCGCCCCATTATGAGGGAAAAGCCGAGGAGGAAGCTGGAGCCAACTAAGTCTAGGAGAAGTCGAGAGATGGGCTGGGGGTCGGAAGGGAGAGAGAGAAGCCAGTCATAGAGGGAGAAAACAAAATTGTTCAAGTGATTTAAATTTTCACAGACATACTGGTATCAGTCTGTTGCAAAAGGGCTTTTTGGGGTGTGCCTCTCCTCTACCTATCACAGTTTCAGAATACCAACTCTCCTTCCTAATTCCACCCACTCTCCGCCTTTCTCCTCCATTTCTCTTTGAAGCCCTTGCCCAATCACAAGGCTGGAAAATGCAAGCTACAATGTTCTTCTGTGACTCCTAATTCTGACTTCCTGAATCCTTAGCCCTTTCTGTTCCATGTATGTGCCACTGTTTACTTCTTTTGTATGTGGTACAGTTAGTGCTTTGTTTCTCAGGGAATGGCAGAAGTGTTGCAAAACGTCTGTTATTTGCATATCCATGATTGAATGCTTGCAACTCATGGAAATATTGTATACTCATACATGACAAAAAGCACTTAAAAATGTTCTAACATGTTCCTACACTCATTGATCTTCTAGGCTTACCTATGTTTTGAACACTAAAATTAAACCATTTTGGTCATTACAACACAAAGAAGACAACACATATACTCAGAAAGCATGCTGATTTGCTTGTTAAAGCATGTGAATATATTGGCTTCAGTATGAGTTGTGAGAAGGCTTTTGGGAGGCAGATTCCTTCTACACATATTACAGTTCCTGAATACTGAATTTCTTTTCTAATGCCACATACTCTCTGCATTTCTTTTCCTTTTGAAGGCCGTACCCAATCACAAGGCTGGAAAATGCAAAGTAAAGGGATTTCTTCTGCAGTTCATAAGACCAGGGTAGTGGATAAGGGCCATGCTGTGGATTTACTCTACTTCGACTTCTGCAAACCTTTCAACTTGGTGCCTCACAGAAGGTTGCTGAAGAAGCTAGAGGAGCTGGGTACAGCAAAAGACACAGATGGGAAGGAAACTGGTTGGAAGGAAGGCAGCAGAGGGTTGTGGTTAACGGAGTCAAATCAGATGACAGGGAGGTCACCAGTGGGGTTCCACAGGATTGGTCCTGGTTCCGGTATGTTCATTAGTGACATGGGAGAAGGAATCCGGGGCAAGATGTGCCTCTTTGCAGCTGACACTATGGTCTGGCAGAGTGTACAATGAGGAGAGGGTAAGGGAGATGCAGACAGACTTGCAAAAGCTAGAGAGGTGGTCAAAGGTTTGGCAGTTGAAATTCAGTGCCAACACATGCAAGGTGATGCACATAGGGAACAAGAACCCCAGGACAGATGACTGGATTGGGGAGGAGGGGGGGTTAAAGCTGGGCACAACCTCCAAGGGAAAAGATGCAGGGGACATTATCAGCAGTGTAACAAGGCCTACAGTAAGGCAAACAGGATGCTGGGGTATATAGGAAGAGATATTGCCAGCAGAAGGAAGGAGGTATAACTACTTCTCTATGAATCACTGGTGAGGCTCCACATGGAGTACTGTGCCCAGTTCTGAAGTCCTCACCTAAGGAAAGATAATGACAGGCTAGAGACTAGGGATGTCACGATAACACAATATGACAATATATCATGACAATTATCACTGACGATAACTTATTGTTGTAAAAAAAACAATATCGTGATTATCATGCAGCACAATATACCACAACATCCAGTGATAAAGCATCTCAGCTTGCTCTTCTGGCAACGTGTCCCTTTTCAGGTGCAACCATGATTCCCCACCACCCTATCAGATTTTTACTATTTTTCCTTAGAATTAGAAATGCAGTGCCGGCCCTGTGGTGTGGAGTGCTGAGGGCCTGGGTGCCTCACCTGTTGCCATGCCAGTAAACCAGGTTCAGGAATAGACTTGGGTCACTTGAGGGATCGCTGCATGAAGGAGAACTGAGCATCCAGTAGCAGCTCTCTTTCTTTGGGGAGGGGGGGACAGCGCAAGCCGCTGCTTGGTTGCCATCTAGAGGAGGCTGGATAACACAGCAGTAACAGCCTTCTGACTGTCTGGGTGCAGGGGCTGAGTACATGTAACATCTTTACGTCACACACCTGCACCATTACACATGTGCCAGCCTAAGGTATGGGCAAAAGAAATGTGGGGAAGGTATGTGCACTAGCCAACTTACTTAATGGTGAACAGGAGCCCTCTGACCTCTCCCCATGTTGATCCCCACTGATGAGACAGAGGGGACAGTGGCAGTTGGGGTTGGGGGCACTAGGATGCCCAAAGGCTGGAGCAGGTGGCAACTGGGTCCAAACAGCTATATGGGAATTTTTTTTTAATTCTGCTGATTATTGTGATGATCAATATATCACGATAATTTTTACCCAAATATCATGATACTGAAAATCTGATATCGTGACAGTGCTATGTAGGGTGATCAAAATGATTCAGAGCCAGCAGGGCAGATATTGCGAGGATCGTCTCAAGACACTGAACATGTACTCGCTGGAGGCAAGATGAGAGAGAGGAGATATAATAGAGACCTTCAAGTTCCTGAGAAGAATGAACAAGGTAAACTGTGAGGTACTGTTTAGCATGAGTCATGGACCAAGAATGGGAGGGAGGCATGAGTGGAAACTGACGGGGAAGATTCGGAGATTCAAAGGCAAAGTAAGAAAGTTTTATTTTACAGAAAGGGTGATGGAGCTGTGGAATAATCTGCCAGCTGATGTGGTGGGAACCAGAACTATCAATGGTTTCTTTTTATAAAAACGTTTTATTTATAAAAGTTTACATAATATAGTAGAACACCATAAAACATAACACAAAGATGATTACGCAGACCCAACTGTAAATGTACAGAACAGATACAGAAAACACAACAGATAAGAACATATAGTTCATTTAACATGTCAGGACAGCCCTCAGACAAGGAGGAGATAAAATCCAGTGGGATAATAATGTAGAATAGTCTGCTCTCACCAACTCGGTGGCTCGAAGATCTCTTTGCCAACATTCCTCACCCCACGCAGGATAGATATGGGTAGGGGGGGGGCTGGAAAACACCAGAAGGTGACATAGCAAGGAAAAAAAAACAGATGTCCTGGGCTCAATTAAGTTGGTTCATACCCCTACAGTCCTTGGCACTCAATGATGTCACATAGATACATAGATACATAGACAGTGTCGGCAGATAAGGGCCTATGGCCCACCCAGTCTGCCCATTTGAGCTTGTAAGTTCAGTTTGTTTCCCTAGAAGTCTGTTGCCCCTTACCCCTGACCTCCAGAATTCCTTTGTCTATCCCATGCATTCTTAAATCCCGTGATTGTTTCAGCCCCCACCACTTCCTCTGGCAGGGTGTTCCACTTGTCCACCACCCGTTCTGTGAAGAAGTTCTTTCTCATGTTTCCTCTGAACCGTCCTCCCTCCAACTTCATCCCATGTCCTCTAGTCCTGGAACATCTTTTTCGCTTAAAAATAGTGTTTTCCTGCACCCTGTTCCTCCCTGTAAGATACTTGTATGTCTCTATCATATCCCCTCTCTCCCTCCTCTCCTCCAGGGAGTACATGTTCATTTCCTTCAACCTGTCTTCATAGGACTTGTGATGCAATCCATGCACCATCTTTGTTGCCCTCCTCTGAACTTTCTCTACCCTGTCTATGTCCTTACATAGGTATGGTCTCCAGAACTGTACACTGTACTCCAGGTGGGGCCTCACTAGTGTCTTGTATAGCGGAATTATGACCTCCTTTTTCCTGCTGGTGATGCCCCTGCCTATACATCCCAGCATCCTATTTGCTTTACCTGCTGCCTTGTCACATGTTTCCCTACCTTGAGGTCATCAGAGATGATAACCCCAAGATCCCTTCCTGCTTGGTGCATGCTATATCCTCACCCCCAACTGATATATTGTGCCAGGGTTTTTGTGCCCCATATGCATTATCTTGCACTTCTTTGCATTGAATTTCAACTGCCAAACCCCTGACCATTCTTCAAGTTTCTGCAGGTCGCTTCTCATTCTGTCTACACCCTCTGGTGTGTCTACTCTGTTACAGAGCTTTGTGTCATCAGCGAACAGTGAAATTCTGCCTTCTAGGTCCTGCGCAATATCACTGATGAAGATGTTGAATAGGACCAGTCCCAGCACTGATCCCTGTGGTACCCCACTGGTCACTCTTCCCTCTGTGGAGTGACAGCCATTTACCATCACCCTCTGTGTCCTGCCACCTAGCCAGTTACCTACCCACCACACTACTGTCCTGCCACACCCATATTCCCCAGTTTGTGTAATAGTCTTCTATGGGGCACAGTGTCAAAGGCCTTGCTAAAATCCAGATAGGCCATGTCCACTGCCCTCCCTGATCCACCTCCAGGTCACCCAGTCAAAATTCAACAAGGTTGGTCTGACATGACCTCCCCCTGGTGAAACCATGCTGCCTTGGGTCCTGTAGTCCATTGACAACCAGATGTTCTACCAATCTCTCCTTCAGTAGTGCTTCCATGATCTTCCCCACTACCGAGGTGAGGCTGACTGGTCTGTAGTTCCCTGCTTCCTCTTTGTTCCCACTTTTGTATAAGGGGACTACATCTGCTGTCCTCCAGTCTTTGGGTACCTCCCCTGTTTCCAGTGATCGGCTAAACAGGATAGCCAGAGGTTCAGCCACCACCTCTCTTAGTTCTTTAAGGACCCTGGGTGCACCCGTCTGGCCCCATTGCTTTATCAACTCTTATTACTTCCAGTTCCTTCAGGACCCTTTCTCGTAAAGGGACTTGTGTCCATTTCTGCACCATTCTCACCCCTTGTACCCCTTCAGACCCATTACCCTCCTCTTCCTCAGCAAAGACTGAGCAGAAATACCTGTTCAATATGACAGCTTTACTGTTGTCATCCTCCACGTGGCCCCCATCCTCCCCTTCAGTCTCACTATCCCTCCCTTTGTCTTTCTTTTTTTACTTATGTACCTGTAAAAGGTTTTGTCCCCTCTACCCACTGATTTTGCAATGTGCTTTTCTGTCTGAACTTTGGCTTCCCTTACTGACCTCCCCTCCCTTTGCTTCTCCTGGTACTTCTCCCTATCCCTTCTGCCTGTGTCTTTTGTATTGCCTGAATGCAATCTTTTGGCTTTCACTTTCTTTGCTATCTCTTTGGAAAACCATAATGGTCTCCTCTTCCTTTTCCTCTTGCTAACCTGCTTAATACATAATTCTGTTGTTCTTGTAATCCCCATTTTAAATACTGCCCACTGTTCCTCAACCCCTGATTCCTGTCCCATTCCCCTTAATGCCTCTTTCAAGTATCTCCCCATTTTCCCAAAGTCTGCCCCCCTAAAATCCAGGATACGTGTTTTTGTGTGGTTTGGTTCTGCTCTTTCTGTGATTTCAAACCACAATGACTGGTGGTCACTGTTTTCCAGGTGCTCCCCCACTGTTACCCCCATCACACTGTCCCTGTTTGTGAGCACAAGGTCCAGTATTGCCTTCTGCCGAGTTGGTTCCGTGACCAGTTGCTTGAGGAAGGCACCCTGAAGGGAGTCCAGGATAAATCTGCTCCTAGTTGATGCTGCTGCTGGGATGCTCCAGTCCACATCTGGAATATTGAAGTCTCCAACCAGTACTACCTCATCCTTGTCTGCCATCCTTTGGATGGCTAACCAACTCCTATCTGTTTCTTCCTCCTGTGCTGGTGGTCTATAGACCACACTGTGCGGATGGCTGTCCCCATTTTCCTTTCCAGCTTAACCCACAGTATCTCTCCCCATTTTGTTCCTCCTGGATCTCTGTGGCCCTTATGTCATTTTTCACATACAGTGCCACTCCTCCTCCTTCCTGCCTGCTCTGTCTCTTCTGAATATGTTGTAGCCAGGTATGGCCATCTCCCAGTCATGGTTATCATTACCCAGGTTTCAGTGATGGCCACAATGTCCAGGTCTGACTGCACCATGACAGCCTCCAGATTTTCCATCTTGTTGCTAAGGCTCCTGGCATTTGCACACATAGCTTTCCATGATTTGACCTCCTAGACTGTTTCACAGTTCTACTCAGCCCCTTCCTTGGTTGTCATTTATCCCTGGTTCTCCTTGCTGTCTGCCCTTCTGCTGAATTTTGCCCCTTTTCTGCTTATCCACCTCTTGGGCACTAATCTCCATCTTTTGCACACTGCTTTGCAGAGATAGCCACTCCTCTGGTTCATTGGTTCCACTGCTAGCTGTGGGGGGTGAGCAAGTAGGTACCCTCCTTGCTGGCCTGCCACCCCCCTTTGCTAGTTTAAATGCTTGTCAATGTAGTATTTAAACTTATCATTGAGTGCTTGGATTCCCCTCCAGGATGGATGCAGGCCGTCAGGCTTGGACAAACCTCCATCCCTCCAGGTGGGTCCCCAGTCACCAATGAATCCAAACCCTTCCTCACAGCACCAGTTCTTCAACCATGAGTTAAAGTTCCTGGTGCATGCACCCCTATGTTCTCCCTTGCCTCTCACAGGTAGTACTTCTGAGAAAGTGACAGAAGTAGCTACTTGCTTGAGACCCCTCCCCAGTTTCCTAAACTCTTCCTGAACTTCCTTTGGCTCCCCATTTGCCAGGTCATTAGTACCTAGGTGGATAATGACATCCAGCTCACCCTCCCGTCTTGCCTTCCCAGTGATCCCCAGAATCTTCCTTCCATCCCTCCATGCCGTGGCACCTGGTAGGCACCTCACCTCCCTGTCCTCCCCCTCCTGTGTCCCTAGCTGGATCCCTCTTATGATGGAGTCCCCCACCAGGATTCGCTTCCTCCTCCTCTGGGGTCCACTGCTTTCCCCGCTGAGGTCACCTCCAAGCTAACCTCCACATCCTTTCCTTCCACTTCTCTGGGTACCTCTATTTGGTTGTCCTCATTCGCCAGTGTGGCATATGAGTTCTTGAGTGGAATAGGATCTGGGATGTGCCTCTGCCTGACCGGCTCTAACCTCCCTGAGCCCACTGTCATCCAAGTGCTCCTCGCTCTCGGCATCCTTGAGGCAGTTGCATTGGACTGGTGGTCTCTGGATAGGGTGATGGTACTCCTGACCCAGTTTACTCCACTCTGAGTCTGGCTACCTCCTCCTGCAGTCCAGAGAGATGCATGCAGATAGGGCAGCACCTCAGTGTCCAGAAGGTCTGCCTGAATACGGCTGCCCACAGCCACTGCATTGCACCACTCCCCACATTATACTGCAATTCCACTACTTGTCTGCTACTGAAGCTCTCCTAGTTCCCTTTGTATTAATTTACTGTCCTAAAAATCCTGCCACTGATCCTCAGATATTTTTTTTTTTAAAGAAAAAGAAAACAATAAATAAATAAATGAATCAAAACACTTGTCGTGCTGAGGGTGGGCTTCTTCCCCCTTATGCCCCTCCTACTTCACACCCCTTACTATACCCTGTGTTTAGCTCCTGTCAATCAGATTTAACAGGGCATATAATTAAGAGTTGGGGAAGAAGCGAGGAGAAGCAAAATTGCAAGCAATTAAAGACAGCACAGAATTACACCACCACTATGTTTTAAATTTTCAACAGCCCAAAAACAATTATAAGTAAAGACAACAAAGAAATTATAGTGTCACTAAAATCCCTCAATCTAAGTTTAAAAGAAAAATAGCAATTACCAGTTACTCTAAAGCACTGAATTGAATATGTTTCCTTCCTTCCCCTTCTGGCTTCTTCTGAGAAAAAAAAAAATAGGGAAACAGAAATTACAAAAAGCACTTGACAACAGTTCACAAATTGAACAGAGTGTACTTACACTCCGAAGAGATTTCTAGTCACACTCCAGTGATATTTCTATTCATTTGAAAAATAAGAATACAGTATGGAACACAAGTCGTAGCCAGGTAATATTAACATGAACAAGTCAAATAACTGTCCCATACTTCTTGTCAACCAGTTGAGAGACCCCAAAAGGAAAAAAAACATCCAAGGCAAATACGATTAAGCAATACTTCAGTCATTCTCCCCTACTGCTCCTGGGGCATCAACATCTGAGGATAGTGTAGCAGTTAACTTTGCAGCAAAAGCTGTAGCTGAATTCGGATCAGTGAAGGTATGAGTTTCATTGTTATGCCGTACTTGTAGCCTGTCGGAGAACACAATTGGGCTTGCACCCCATGCTCCAATAAGTCTTTTTAACCACTTGCAGGGCTTTTTTTCCTAGTCTGAGTCTGGGAAGAAATGTTTGGAAAGAATGCTAATCTACTACCCTTCCAGACAATATCTCCCTGGTTTCGAGGAGGTTGCAACAATAGGTTCGATGGGCTTATGCAGCTGAGTATGATGTTATGCTTGTGTAACTTGGAAAGTTTTTGGCTGTTCACCGATCTGTGGGATATACCACCCTGTAGGAGTGAAGGCAAGGAACCCTAAAGGAGGGTTCTACCCCTAGAGGTACCACGGGAATGATTCCCTTGGCTCAGGGTACTTTAGAAAGGAGCCCGGGAAGAGAGAGGTGAGCCACTGGAGAAGGAGGGGAGGATGGTGGGGTAACGAGAAAAATCCTGGAGAAAACAGTGGGAGGTGCATGAGCAGGGGGAGTGGTTAGTTGCTCCACCCATTGAACTTCAGGCACTGCCTTCTAACTCGATGGGCTTACACAACTGAGCATGATGTTCTGCTTGTGTAACTTGGAAAATCTTTGGCTGTTCGCCTCCCTAACAGTGGGATATACCACCTTGTAGGGCTACGAAGGCAAGGAACCCTAGAGGAGAGTGCCACCCCTAGAGGTGCCGTGGGATGGATTCCCTTAGCTAAAGGTACCTTAGGAAGGAGCTCAAAAAGAGTTGCAAATGGAGCATGTAAGGTGATGATCACTTATCTGTATAATGGACCTGAACGAAGGTCAGTAGGTGAAGTAGAGTCAGGAGCTTGAGGTAGAGTAGCAGGAGACAATGGATGAATGTGATTCACTCATAGGTATGAATGTAAGATGCGGAGGCATAACTTCCTAAGGAGAGAGGGAACAGCTAACAGGGCCACCATCCGTCTCCATCCAACAGCAGAAACCTATCTACGTGACCTAGGGAATTACTAACCCTATCTAGGTATTATGACCATTGGCAAGAAACCTCTGGGGATCCAAGGCCTAGGTCACCGTCCCCCCAGGCTTATGGATGTTTTGTTTGGTGACAGCTCTGCTACTGCAATTTAGAGACCAGATTAAGGGAAGTGGAAAATATTCCAATTTGAAAGAAGCTCTTGCTCTTCCCTTCTAACAGGAATGCCCTTGCGGATTTTTTTCCACCTCTTTTTTCTGCTCTGCTTTGACCCCGTGGAACTCTCTCGAGCATCCACTGGCCCCCAGCTCTACCTCTGGGTCTGAAACTCCTCATTCTCCTGGCACCATCCCGGCTATCCCCCCAGCTCTGAGCCCCTCGAGGTTGGGCCGCCCTTTCCGCCCAGGGCACTCTATCTAGAATTCAGGCCAGGATGGGCTCAGCCCAAGAGTCGAGTGAGTCCAGCCATTGGAGTGTGGCTGAGAGGGTGGTGCCATCACCTATCCCCGGAAGTGGGGATTTTTTTCCTTAGTTTGCGCCCTTTGTCCCCCCCCCCGCGTGGAGCCACGACATGCAATGACAACAAGGAACATCTTGCTGTGACTCTGCAGCCCTCTAGACAAGCCCTGTAGTGTTGTGGTACCTCCGGTCTCCACCAGAGGTCACTGCGGTGCTGGGCATAGTCCCTGGATCCCCACTCTGAACCCAGGTTGCCAGCATTGCATGAGGTGCAGCGTCCAGTGCCTCAACCCTCAGCATCACCGGGCCAGCTGCCCTTGAGGATTGCAAGCTGTCTCTGCAACTAGATGCCCAAAAGCAAAGAAGGAGAGAAATGACCGCAAAGGCACTCAGCCGGCCTACATGAGCCTAAAACAGACCAGGTGAACCAAAAGCCGTCAGAGGGAGAAAAGCTGCAAAGAAGCTGCCGAACCCGCTTGGTCAGCCAAAGAGGTCCTGCCAGTGAGGGCCCCATGCAACAGAGCTGAAATGCCACATCATGAGGTGCCACCAATGAAGAGGACAACTGAAGGTCATCCCAGAGCGAGGACATTCCCACTACGGCCCAGATAAGAAGGATCCCACCCCAAGGATCACATGCTCAAAATGCGAACTTCGCGGGTGCAGAGCGAAACCATCAGCTACAGGCTAGCCCTGAGCCATGAAAGTAATGGATACAGTTGGCATGTCTCTGAATTGGAGAGATGGTAAAGTTAAGAAGTAGCATGGGGCCAGCACGTGGGTCATGCTCAGATATTCGATCATGATGATGAGACCTTCATGTAGGTCTGACTGAGCAATGGGGACCCTGACGTGGGTCTAGATAAGGTGGATAGCAAGTTATAACCAGGCATGCATGCCAACCAGGTCCATTAAGAAGCCAAATTTGAAGTGATTTGAATATTTTATGAGCAGGAGAAATGGTAACAGCCAGGTAAAGCCTGTGGCCGATGGTGAGGTAGGAGAAGGCTACAAAGCTGGTGTAAAAAAAGTGAGGTTCAAGAAGGAATAGACGTGCTATGCTGAGGGAAGTAAGTTCTCCAAAGCAGGGTACAGTGTACTGAAGTTCTGCAGTCTATAAGTGGGGGAAAAGCCGAGCAGCCACAAACGAGGCATCGTGACCCAAATAGCTAATTAAAACAGTAAGGTAAAGTAAAATGCTGCAATGCCATCAGCTGTAGCTGTGCCAACATGTCGTGGAGTAAAATGCACAGCTGGTCATTACTGTTAACTATGTCAATGATTAGACAGGAGACCTCTCAGAGGACTGTAATTGCCAGAACATGAATTGAAGTAGCAAGAGTAAAGAAATTTATTACCGTTGTCTTACTGGGTAGAGGGCTGTAGTTCTTGAATGAAATATGGAGCTAGTAATAGAAGTAGAAAGGGATATGCATAGGGGTCTGGAACGTAGGACTAGGAGTACAATTAATGAGTAGTGAAATGTAATTGGAGGACAGGGACCCCCAAAAGAAGCAGAGCCAAAGAGCGGAAGGGAAATGAACAAACGCTGGAGGAACACAGAAAACATCACGAAAGGCAGATGGAGAAGGGGCAGATGGAAAGACAAGAGCAGAGCGTCAGGAGCCACCAATGGTGCAAAGGCGGATAACAAACACAAGCACCAGAGCCAGGAAGGGAAGACGGGCGAGATAGTGGCTGGGGCATGGTAAAGCAGAGCTGGATGGTGAAGTTCTAATTCAGGCAGGTGCACTAGCACCAAGGGAGCATACATGCAACCTGGAAGTGCTGGTGGAAACAGAGCAGCGGCCGCGAGAGGAGCAAAACCCCCCCAAAAAGAAAACAGGGACAAGGAGAAACGCTGAAGCAATGGAGAAGGGAGCACGGCAAGATAGGAGCGAAGGGAAAGGAGAGGGGGGCAAGACAAGCAACCATTGACAAGCTGCACAAGGAGAGGAAGGGAACAGGGAAGGGGAGACACCACAATGACTGCAGGGCAAGTGGAAGACACAGGAGACAAATGCAGACAGGAGAAGTGATCAAGGTGCCAGGAGCACAAGCAACAGGAATAAACTGGGGAGGGGAGCGAGAGAGGGCAGCACCTCCAGCTGCAATAAGAAAAATGCTGGAGGAAACAGTGGAAGGTGCAGCCTTTTATTGTCCGAGCAGGGGGAGAGTGGTTAGTTGCTCCACCCATTGAACTTCAGGCACTGCCTTCTACATATGACCTTCGGAGTTGGAGAGAGTAGCTATGGCGGTAAGGGGCCACTGATCGTCTGCTTCACGTGGTCTTGCTCGCACAGGAATGGCAAAGGCCTTAAGTACAGTGATCCCAGAGTCCACAGGCAATAACTTAAGGTCAGTGAAAATAAGCCGACTGATGGCAGCTAGGAGTTCCTTTTTTCTGGCCAAATGAGGGGGGGGAAGCCCACAATCCTGGCATTAGCTTGTCTCTGGGCATTTTCAAGAACCTTTACTTTAGCCCAGAGAAAATTGAAATTTTGAACAAAATGTGCCTTCCTCTCTTGCTGTCACCCAACTTCCTGGGTCAGTTCGGTAATAGAGGCTGCATTATTCTGGATGCAGGATTTCATCTCCCCAAATTTCATCTCCACTGCTGCCAGATGTCTATTTGTTTCATCCTCTGTGGCTTGTATTTTCTGCAGTACCGCCATAATTTGAGAGGTCAGGAGTTCCGACGTTCAGAGGTCAGCAGACATGGTTGGTCCTGACCCCGATCCTCTTACCCTAGCCAACTGAGAAAAGTAGGCATCCAAGTTCTGGACTGGCTGCTTTTGGTCCTGATTTGGACACATTGGTAGTAAGGGTATGCGTAAGCCAACAGTGCTGCTACAATTCAGGATGAAAAGGCTGACAAAACAGGTAAAATAATAAGTTTAATAATACTGACCAATCAAATGTTACAGAAATGCAAAACCAAAGCCCTTTTATACAATTATTCCCCTCCAAACACCTTAAAACGAAGTCTAACCATTAAATAGCACTCAACTAAAATAAAATATCTTGGCATACATATTCCCCATAATCTTCATGTAATAGAAGTAATCAATTATGAACCTATTTCCATCACGATCAAGAAAGACTTGGATAGATGGACTCACCTTCCACTTTCCTTGTTCCAACGTATCGAAACTATTAGAATGAACATCTTACCCCGCCTACTGTACTTGTTCCAAAATATTCCATACTTCTCATCTCAATACTACTTTAAGTCATGGGATAACATGATATCAATGTTTATTTGGAACAAACAAAAACCTCAAATCCGTCTTTCAATACTAAAACTATCATTGGCTCAGGGTGGCACTAACCTCCCGGACCTCAAAAAATACACAGAAACTACATTTCTTAAAATTCTTCTTTTATGGCTCTCTGAACAGTTTGACTCCCTATGGAAGAAACTGGAGTTTCACCTGAATGATATGTATGACATAAAAAAAAAAAAATTATTTCCTCTCCGGAGAGGACTCCTCCTTTAAGAAACTTTACCGATATCACCTCACAGGTCTTAAAAATTTGGTTTAAAATGCGAGATAAAGAGCCGCTTCAATTAATCTATGAGTACTGCAAGATCATTTCAGAGGATGTCCTTTTCATTCCATCCTTCAATTACCTAACTTTTTCCCACTGGCATAGAATAGGATTGGAGCAGGCATTCCAATTTTTAGGTCCAAATGGGATCTTATCCTTTGAAGAATTAAAACTTAAATTTAACCTACAAAACATTGACCACTTTAGATACCTCCAAATTAGAAACCACCTACTAGGTAACAGAATTATTCAGGTTAAATTGGCTCATCCCATTTCTCCCCTCTTAAAACTATTTTTTGACCATTCCCAGGGACGACATTGGAATCACTTAATTGGAAATTTATATAAAATTATGAGAGACCAAACTAAAGAATCAACAAACTCAATATTAACAAGTTGGAACAAAGACTTAGCTCTCACTGTATCCAAAGAAGAGTGGTCCTCTTCGTCCCTGCGGGTGGTCAAAATCACCCAATCACATATCTGGAGAGAATACTCATGGAAATGTAGATCTAGGTTTTTCAGATCACCGGCAAGTCTGACTAAATACCTTCCGATTGAATTTGGGGCTTGTTGGAGGGAATATGGAGCCGAGATGGCAGACCTGGCTCATATAATGTGGCTATGTCCACGCTTGATGTCTTTCTGGATATGTATCCAAAATGAAATCAGTGAAAGTCTTGGGGGATGCGTTGAGCTCTCAGTCGAAGTAGTACTAATGTCTGTTTAACCGGATCGTTTCCCCCCCCCCCCATGGACAAAAACCCTGTTGCCTATTCTGTTGTTGGCTGCAAAAAAATCCTTAACAAGGAAATGGATGACTAAAGAAATCCCGACCATACAAGATTGGAGGCAAACAGTGAAATCTATATACCAGATGGAAAATATCACGGCAAAACTGAATAACCAAATGGATAAGTTCGCCACTCTCTGGCAGAGATGGTCAATTTACCATGCAAGGGTCGATCCTGATCTTTGCCCACAGTATGTGAGAATCGGGGGGAAGAAAAGAGAATAGAGTGGTGTTGCAGAATTATTCGATTTTAGTAAAAAATATGAATAATCTATTTTAACCTTACACTGTATCAAATGTAAAAGATCTCAATGCATAAATGAATAATGAAAATCTGTATAATAACAAACCTGAAGTAAGCAAAGAAAATACTCTGACTGTAAAATGTCTCCTGACTTAAAAGAAAAAAAATTCAATAAAAATATATTTAAAAGGTTTTTTTTTTTACAGAAATGCATCTGTCATGATTGCCGCTCCTCAGCGCCCCCAAATTATCAATGGTTTCAAACATGGCTTGGACACAGTGTCGGGCTTAGTGGCTGCTTAGGGTGATAGCAGTAGGGCGGGGAGCATGGGGGTGGATAGTGTTTGTTAAAACCCTGTATGGACAATAGGTCCCAGGTTTCTTAGGGTTTATGGGCAGACTGGATGGACCAGTAGTCTTTTTCTGCCATCATTGTCTATGTTTCTATGTAACACGGTGCCATTCTCCTTACACAATTGCTGCTCTCTGGCACTTGCTCCCTCTCTCCCCACTCACCGATCTCTGCCCTCCCCCACAACATGCCCATATTCCCAGTCATTCACATTACCTGCTCTACAGCACTTGCTCTCTCCCCTCCTTGATATCTACCCCCAAAGTGCCGCCATGCACACTAATTCTCATTAGCTGTCCTGTGCCACTTGCTCTGCATCCATCCCCTCCACAATCTCTGCCCCCCACAACATGCCAACATTTTCCCTATACTTTAGTTGCTCTTCTCCCTTCCCTGATCTCCTGATCCCCAAAATGCTGCCGTTCACTGACATTCTTATTAGCCACTCTTTGGCACTTACTCTCTATTCCTTCATCCCCGATATCAGCACCCTCAAAATGCTGACATTGTCCCTACACATCAGCCACTCAATAGCACTTACTCCCTCTCCTCCTCTCTCTGCACTCTACCCCCAAACCTGCCGCCATTCACCATCATTCACATTAGCCACTCAATGACACTTGCTCTCTATTTCTCCCTTTCCTGATATCTGTCCCCCAAGGCCTGCATTGTCCCTACATATTAGCTCGTCTGCGACACTTGTTCTCTCTTCACCCCAATCTCTACCACCTTCCTCAAACCCACCACCATTCACCATCATTCACATTAACTGCTCTGTGGCACTTGGTCTCTATCTCTCCCCTCCTCAGTTTCTGCCCCCCAACATGCTGCATTGTCTCTACACATTAACTGTTTTTCAGCACTAGCTCTCCCCCTCCCCTGAGCTCTGCCCCCCAATATTCCACTATTTACCATCATTCCCATTAGCAGCTCCATGGCACTTGATCTCTACCCCTTCCCTCCCCAATCTATGCACCCCAGCATGCCTGTATTCCCCTATACATTAGCCACTCTGTTGCAATTCCTGTCTCATCCCCAATCTGTGCACCCTTCCCCAAACCTGCTGCCATTTGCCATCATTCACATTAGCTGCTCTGCAGCATTTGGTCTCTCTCCCTCCCCATTTTCTGCCCCCCCAACATGCTGGCATTGTCCATACACATTATCTGCTCTTGGAAGCTTGCTCTCCCCCTCCTGATCTCTGCCACCCCCACGATGCTGCCATTCACCATCATTCCCCATAGCCACTGTGCAGCACTTGTTGTCTATCCCTTCTCTCTCCTCCCCCAAATATGCCCATTTTCTCTCTATACATTAGTCACTCTGTGGCAGTTCCTCTGTGCCTCTCCCCAATCTCTGGCACCCTCCTGATCTTTATCCCCCCCCCAAAAAAAATCTGCCGCCACTCATCATAATTCACATTAGCCCCTCTGTGGCACTTGCTCATTGTCACTTTATTCCCTAATCTTAGGCCTACATGCTTCCATTGTCCATATACATTACCTGTTACTTTCTATTGCTTGCTACTGCACTGCAGGTGCTCAGAGCACTGGCATTATGGTGCCAGACAATTAGGGTGCCAAATCTGGGATTCTCCACCCCCTCCCAGAAGTCCGTCCCTCCTGGAGTAGAAATCTATAGTTGGGGGTGGGGCTGGCCCCAAGGGTAGGGTGTGCGGCATAGCCCCTAAAACAGTGATCGCAACATCGCCGATTAGTGCCCTAACTGCCCAGTGCCGGAACATTGACGCGTTCTGAGGGTGGAACTTGTTGTTTGTAATGTTTATAGCGCATTTCTACTGCTTACATTCTTTTTTTCTTGTACCCTTCCTAATATGGCACTGCCACATACTTGCTGTCTTTAGATACACCTTTTATTTCTGTCTACATGTAACCCCTAGGTGGCGCTATTCCAAGGGCTACTACCTCTGCCTGCTTGGCTAGTAGCAGGTTATGGGGTCTGAGTTCTGAAATGGGTGCCTCCACCTGGAGATCAGGGTTGGTAGTGGTCAAGCTAACCTGGGCACAGCTCTCCGGGACACTGCAGCCCCCTCTTTTCTTACTAGTGGCCAGAACAATACACTATAATCACTTTCACAATACCCCTGATACACCACACAAGTACCCATACTGTTTGCACTTACCACCAGGGCTTTCCTCTGGCCCAGCCCTGGGGACCCCCTGTAAAACAAGGTTATACACAGCAAATAACAGCAGTACAGCACTCTTGCACAAACTGGAACCACAGTCAGAGTAAATGCAAAAAAGTGTTAGATCTGGTTTATTTAAGGGACTTGAACAAGGGAGAGGCGTAATCAGGTTAATTTGCTTAAAGGCTTATCAATCAAACAGTTATGCATGCACTTCAGGGTCCATAAACAGTCACACACCCTGGGTACCCAGATGGAGAATGGTGGGCTAGCCAAGAATGTTGCAGCTAGTTGAGGCCCTGTGATGGAAGAAAAACAACATGCACAACACACACTATTTGTAATCCGGAGGGCTCAGTTCATGAAAAGAAAACAACAAGACAATCAGATGACACACTTTTAGATTAGGCTGCTGTTGCAGGGAGCTACCCTGATGATTACTCACGATATCCAAGACTGGACACAGGCTGGATGAAAATCGAGATAGCAGGTGGTTAATCTGGAGTGCCAGGAGAAGCAGGGCCCACACAAATCGCCAAGGCGTCGTTCCTGTTCAAGCGTGGAGCAGGGAGCTGATCCCCAGTCAGGTCTCTTTTCGATGGCTTTCTCTGTGCAGCGGGTAGTCTGGCTGGGCCAGTATGGCAAGGCCCAGGCCAACTGGAGACAAATTCGGATACAGTCCGTTTTGGGGTGGATACAGCTTCCAGCAAGCAGAACACAGTTCACACAGTGGGGAACCAAATCACGACCCACTTTCAATACACAGCACATTTACATGTAAGAAAATTCTAGTGTACCAGGCAAACCGCTTTCCGGTCACGATTGCAAAGTCTCTGCACAGACTGGGGATTCAAAACCAGCTGGAAATACTGACAGGCTGATCGCATTCAGCAAAATCTTTGGTCTTCTTCAGGTTGATCCTGGTCACAGTCCAAAGCTTAAATAGTCCTCACAACTCAGATTCAGTCTGAATAAATTCTATTTTTCCTCTTAGGGACAGCAGGCAGACAGGCAGCCCAAAACTTAGCCCTTTCACAGTTCTTCCATGCAAACTACACAGAACTGCTGCTAAAAATAATTTCAGCTGTTACTTCTTCACTTCTCAGCTCAAAACTGAAACTAGCCGCAGCAGCCTGGGAAATTCCCCAAGATCCAAGAGGTTCAGTTGGCTGATCCTCCTGCCAGTCACAACAAAGTTTCCCCTTTCAGGTGCAAAAAGGCACAAAAAGCCCCAAACTACAATTCTTACAGATTTTGACTCCAGACAGCTCCTGTAGTCTGGCTCCATTTTAGGTCTCACCAGTACTGATTGGTCAAATTCGTACTCCAGGACCAAGATAGTGGAGATAAACAAAACAGTCCTTGCTACAAAGAAACCAGGTTAGACAAACTACATTATCACTCTAAATGATGTTTAGCAAATAGTTACATCTTTCAACAGAGCTCCTTCTCAGATTACTTATGAATGCAATCCAGGCAGCTCTTAAAGAGACAGTACAGAGAGGCGATACAGGCACTCTCTGGCAATCACATTTAAACTGCTAAAACGCAAGACACCAACCTGGCAGTGAGTATTTAGGCAAGCTCAAGGAAGACTTTTCGGGAACTCCCATTTGTAGGGGGGTTACATACATTTGTCATGTTGCCTCAAATCATTTGTTCTCATTTAGACATTTCCATTTCAAACTCTCTTTTTATTTACTTGGTTTACTTGGTTTCAAAGGACAAAAGAAGGCTACTGCCCATTGAGATTGTCCCCCACCACATTGGTGGGATAATTATACCTTGAAGTTGTTAGACTCGAGCCAACAATCCAGCCCCTTTTTGAAGACTGTATTAGAGCTACTGTTCACTAAGTATTGTGGAAGGAGATTCCACAGTTTGGGGGTTCTTACTGTAAAGTAGTTTAACCTTTTTGTTGTTTTAGCTTTAGATACAAATATCTGGTTGTTATGATACCGTGGGGAAGTCCAGCTGGAAGAGAAATGTAAGCCACAGTGGTGCATTAACTCCTGAGAATTCTGATTTTGTACAATAGGAGAAGGTCACCTCTAGTAATCGTCTTGTGCGAGAGTGAGTGTAACCCTGTAACTCTTAATCTTTCCCTCGTAGTCAAGTTCAGATAAATAAGGGACCATTCTTGTGGCTCTTCTCTGCACCCTCTCAACCCTGTCAACGTCCTGCCCCAGGTAGGGACTCCAGCAGAGGATCCATAGTCCAGATGGGGCCTGACATAAGCTCTGTACAAGGGATTATGCATTCCTGTATCCTAGACACAACAAACGTTGGATTTGAGTGAGCAAGGGTATTAGATTTCTAGCTATCATCCTGCAATGATCACTAGAGGATAGTTTATTATTAATGATTACCCCAAGATCACGTTCTAATGGTGACACATGAAGGGCCACACTGTTCAGAAAATAAGTCTGCCTAGGGTTGTTCTTACCAAAGTGTACAACATGACACTTGTCTGAGTTGAGTGTCATTTTGTTTAAAACTGCCCATTCTTGATGGATTTTAAGTTATTCCTCATGGTTTCTCTGTTTGCTCGATGTAAGAACAGAGCCACACAACTAGTGTCATCAGCAAATTTTGAGAGAACATTTTCAGGGCTAGCCTGCAGATCACTAATAAAGATAAAGAACAGGTGGGTCCCAACACAGACCCCTGTGGGACCCGCTGGTCACACTCAGTGAGTGGAAAGTGAGCCATTAATTCTGACTTGCTGATATCTTCCATTCAACCAACCTGACACCCAGTTGATTATGTAGTAAGAGAATCCCACATCATTCATTTTGTCAAGTAGGATGTCATGAGGGACTTTGTCGAATGCTCTACTGTAGAAAGTATCATATCCATAGGGATGCTGTTATCCAATGCCGTACTGACATGATTATAAAAGGAAACCAAGTTAGTAGTACAGGAGTATCCCAGTCAAAGCCATGTTGTGTAGTGTCAGTCAAGTTACCCCAATAGATTCGTGCTCTAGTAGATTCTTAATAACTTTCTCCATGATCTTGCTTATAACAGAAGTCAGACTTATCGGACGGTAATTTTCTGTCTAGAATGGTTACCCTTCTTAAAGATTGGGACTACAGTAGCCATTGTCCAGTCCTGAGGACAATTCCCTCATATAAGGATTTGTTGAATATAATTGAGTGGTTTAGTAATAGCAGCAGCTGTCTCTATTAGAAATCGGGGCTGATGTTATCAGGACCTGGACTGGAATTAGGTTTTAGGGATAAAATTGCTTTTGTGTATCATCCTCGGTGATGATGTAAGAGGAGTAACATTGTTCGTGGGTTTGAATCGTTTAGGAACCTCTTTATTGGTAAATACTGGGCAGAATTGCTTGTTAAATGTGTCTGCCATATCTCTGTCTGTAGATATAATTGTGTCATGTATGCATAGGGCCCCACGTGTCTATTATTTATTTTTATTATTAAGGTAGAAAAATAGTGATTTATAGTTGTTTTGGTATGGGCCAGACGAAACTCAAGTTTCTTTTTAGATTGCAGAATAGCTTGTTTTAGTGATTTTAGAGTTTCCTGTATTGAGTGAACAATAATTTTCTGGTGTCACCCTTACTGTTTTAACTCGTGCAAATAGCCTCTGCTTCTTCTTAATTAGAGCTTTGATAGTTTTGTTAAACCACAGGGTATTTTCCCTTTTATTATATTTTTTGTTGTAGGAACATATAATTTTCTGAGTTATAAATGGAAGTTTTAAAAGTCCCAGGATTCTTCCATGGTAAGAGAGGATAGTGCTGTATCCCAAGGAATTTAGTTTAATTGGTTATTAATAGCATTGAAATTAGCTTTTTTATAGTTTTTCAATTCAGTACAGTTGGTGATATGATGACAAAATGACACTGTAAGGGAAATGGTGTAGTGATCACTTGATCCTAGTGGGGCACCAATTATAACTGTGGATATTAAGTTCCCTATATTAGTAATAACCAAGTCCAGTATATTGTCACCTCGTCTTGGTTCTGTAATGATTTGTTCAAGGCCCATATCAACCATGAGTGTGATTAAGTCTTTCTCGGCCTGCGTACTTCCAGTTAAAGAATATCAATTTATAGTAGGCAGGTTGAAATCACCCAGTACAAGGATTTTTCCTTTAGAGGCCATATCTAAGATTTCATTATTTAAGCAAGTAGAATATTCTTTATTTGATGTCAGGGGCCTGTAGCATGTCCCTACCATTAGTTGTGGGTAACCCTTGAACTGGATGTTAACCCAGATTGATTCAGTATCGCTTGTTGAGGGGATTTGAAATGAGGATATGTCATCTCTAACATATAGACATACACCCCCCATTTGTCCCTGTCGGTCCTTATGATACAGTTTATACCCTGGGATGTGCTGGATCCAAGAAGTATCAGGATCCCACCAAGTTTCTGTAATGGAGATGAGTCCATATTTATTCAGTTGACACATAGCTTCTAATTCAGCCATTTTAACCTGATTTAAAGATCTAGCATTTAAACTGAGTACCTCACACTCAGAAATGTCCGTAGTAGGTTTATTTAGAGAACAGGATCTTCTGTCACTGATCTCTCCCACGGGTTTTAGTTTAAAAGTTTGTTAATGGCTGTTGTAAAGCTTTTGCCCAGGAGTGAACTACCCCTGCGACTGAGGTGGAGTCCATCCCAGCAGCACAGTGAGTCTCTTAGATAGAAGGTTTCCCAATGTGTTAGACAGAGAATGTTCTGTCGGAGACACCATCGTCTGAGCCAGTCGTTAAAGGCCTTAATCTTTGTATTAATAATATCAGGCATTCTCGGTACGGGTAGAATCTCTGAGAAGCATGCTCTGCTATTTTTTTCCGCTAGTACATTATTGAGAGCTATAATGTCCTGTTTAAGTTTGTCAATACTACCTCTATTTATATCATTTGTACCTGGTGTACTATGAACATGATTTTCCCAGCCCCTTTCAGTATATTTTTTGCAGTAGCAGTGATGTCGGAGACACGAGCACCTCACAAGCTAGTGCAGGTACGGTTGAATTTGTCCATGTTACATATAGGGCGATCCAAGTGTTTAATAATTGAGTCACCAAGAACAAAGATTTGTTTAGTTAGTGGATGAGATTCTATGTTGCTAGAATTTGGTAGTAAAATAACTGAATCGTGATGTTGGTCTTTTGTTCGGGATTTATTTTGTTTGCGTGTGGGGAACACCGTACAGTTATTCTCTCTCCTACGGGGAGGACTACTGACTAGGGGGTCATTGCAGGTGGTATTGATAGTGACATCATGGAATGGAGCATTTATGTCCTGCTTGAGTGGATCATATTTATTGAATAAGGGTAGGGGTAACATATTGCATCCAATCTGTCCCCCCCACGTTGTGATTTACCCTTGGGTACCATTGCCCAACTATCAGACTCCTCTTGAAATACAGCAGGAGTAGAGGAGGTAATGACATTAGTACTTTTAACAGTTGCTGTCTCATCCGCAGATGGGGGAACTAAAGATAAAGACTGTCCCAACATAAAGTCAATATAGTCCTCCAATGCTTCAATCTCGGGACCAACTGTTGTGGAAGCCAGTAAACGGTCAATTTCTTCCTGGAGGGCTTCCACCATTAAACATTTATTACATACAAAGTTGGTAGTCTGGGGACCAATGGCATACATAGCGCATGACAGGCAATAGTTATTTGGAGCCTCCATGTTAGTATCTCAGGCAGAACACGAGGTGAAGTAACTGTGTATTATAGCAGTATATACTATTCTATTTAACTGTTCTTTTTTTTATTAACTATTTTTATTGAAATGTAAATAAGAACAATACAAACAACCAAACATTCTGGCTTCTTTAACAGAATTAAGAGTACAAGTAGAAACTTGACTTTAACTAGCAATTAACAGTTATGCGTGATTCACCAAAAGAACGTACATTTAGAACCAAACAAGACAAAGCAGTTAATGGCCCCCAAGAAGCCCTGCCAGCTGAACTCCTGTAGGGAAGATGAGCCCCTAATGTCAAGTGGACACTGGGAAAAAGTAAAATTCTCAAGGTAATGGGTGAGAAATAAGGAACTAAGTTCACGATGGGAAAAAGTCCCCTTCCAGGGTATCCATAAGGGTTGCCACATACACAAGAAGGAGTCATATGCCCCATTCACGGTCAGCTGTATTTTTTCCAGGACTAAACATTGTTTCAGGCACCTGGCCCAGTGGCGCTGAGGGTTGAGGTGCTGGACGCCACACTACGCGCCATGTCAGTGACCCAGGTTCAGGAACGAGCCTGGACCATCTGGGGTTGGCAGGGAGGGAAAGGGAGAGGATTGAGCATGCAGAGGGCTGCTCTCCTCTTCAGGGGTGGCTGCCTGGGGCTCCCAATGCAGTAGCGGCCTCAAATGGAAACTGGAGTGCAGCACAGACATCGAGCTGCAAAAATCAAGGGGGGGGCAGGACGACGGCAGACTCCAGTGATGGAGGCATCATGCAGAAAACCATTGCATGCCACATCCCGTGGGGAGGAAACTGCACAAGAAATACCCCTACTGTCTCAGTAGGTGATGGTGGGGTTCAGTGGTGGGTCCCCATGCCCAGTGCCGGGCTTACCGGGTCACATCTCTGGTTGCTCCCCCCCTCCGGTTGCTCCAATAAATTGTCAGATAGAGCGCTGGAGGAGTTGGCAGTCCCACCGTGAGGGACTCAGAGTCAGGGGGTTGTGCGGTTGGAGGAGGATGGAGGGCATGGGCAGAGCCAGAGTGCAAGATCAGGAGCTTCGGGCAGGCAGCAGAGACCTACCAAGAGCCCCCTCCGGAGAGAGTTTAAGTCTGGTGGGAGATAAATAAAGAATACAAAAAAAAACACATTGTTTCAGGTTGTTAGTCAATTGCTGGATAGTGGGGGCACTGCAGGACAACCATGATTGGGCAATAGTTTTCTTGGCCTTGACTAAAGCAAGGGACCAGAGAGGCACTATCACTCTGCTTTGAGGATAACTTGGAGGGGTTGAATCCCAGAACTTTGCTCATTATACTATGTATATCATACCGAAAACGTGTAACCTTGGGGCACGTTAGGGCAAGGTGCAGAAAATGCATGTCATTCACTGAGCGCTTAGGGCACTCACTAGGATTCTCTGGATTCACAGCATGCAGACTTTTAGGAGTGATATACGCCCTGTACATAAAATTTAAGTGTACCTGTCTGAGTTTATTGTTGAGTGAACAGATTAGGAAATGTCTGGCAGCAAGTCTCCAAGTTGCCAGATCGATATTAATGGAAAGATCCTGCTCCCATTTAGCCTTAATGATAGCTGCAGCTGAGTTTTCATTCCCCTGGAGGGTTTGATAAAAGGTCATTAGTGGCTTTTGACAGGGCTGGGGCCTATAGAGTTCCTCTTCAAATGGGAAGGGCTTTGCCCATCCTGAGGTTCAGTCCAGTGAGTCACCCAGTCTGTACTGAACCATGAGGTGCACAAAAATTCCCCTGGGTCAATGTGCCAGGCCTGTCTTAGCACAGAAAAGTCACACAGCCATCCACTATTGTACAACTGGACCACAGAATGAAGGACTAGGCGATGCAAACAAAGCAGCCGCTGATGTAGCTGGACCGATCAAGGGCCCCTCCTACTCATAGCAGTATTGAGATCAGTATAGGGAGAGGGTGAAGGGGGTGGTTTATGTGTCAATGTGAGGCTAACCAAGTCTTAAGGGTGGATGCAGTAAAGGAGTTGGATACATCAGGAGAAGAAAGGGACCAAAGAGAACCAGAC
This sequence comes from Neoceratodus forsteri, assembly GCA_016271365.2. Classification (NCBI taxonomy): domain Eukaryota; kingdom Metazoa; phylum Chordata; order Ceratodontiformes; family Ceratodontidae; genus Neoceratodus; species Neoceratodus forsteri. The sequence continues at coordinate 282,845,264 of CM057455.1, read as the reverse complement.
AGAAGCTCAGAGGAAAGAACTCCCCACAGTTCCTCTTCCTCCACCAATAACCAGGAAAGCCTTGGTGCAGGCAGCCCCACTGGGAGAAAGGTCAACTGTGAGGCCCAATAATAATGCTGGAAATTTGGAAGACCCACCTCCATCCCCACCTGTGAGGCTGGGAGCTGAAGTATGCTTCCTTGAATGTGGGCCAATTTCTCCCTCCACAAAATTATGTGCACAATGGAATTAAAATGCTTAAAATGGGCTAGTGGGACTGAAATAGGCAAAGATTGATATAAATGAAGGCCCCTAGGTAGTATGGTTATCCTAACAGTGCTAATATTTCCCAACAGGGAGAGGGGTAACGATTGCCATCTTTCGCAGTCCTCCACCAATTTAAGGAGTAGGGGTCTATAGTTTAGCGCATAGAGGGTACTGAGTTTAGCTGACATATAGATCCCCAGATATTTGAGTCAGTCCACCAGCAGTAGGCTGCCCAAACTGGAGATTAATTGGGGTCTATCCAGCCATCCAATAGGAAGAAGCTCACTTTTAGTCCAGTTAATTTTATGGCCAGACAGGGAGACATATTCATGCAGTAGAGAGTGGGACCATGGCCAAATCATGGGCTGGGTCTAACTGGTATAGTAGGAGATCATCAGCATATAAAGCAACTTTGCACTCGTTCCCTCCACCCCAGACTCCCCGACATCCTCATGCCCTCTGAGGGCCACCGCCAATGATTCCAAGGATAGGACATGTAACTTTTTTTTTTTTATGTTTGTGGAACAATGTGCATGTCCTGCACTTCTTTTATCCTACTATAAAAGCTGAACTAATCTTGTTCATTACTTCGCCTGCAACCCAATCACTTCCACTATAAATTTCAATAAACAAAATAAAAGTCAATGAGGTGCATGCATTCCAGTTTTTATTTCTGTCCACCACAACTCTCATCTAATCCCCCATCTTCCTTTCCCTTTGTCATTATCTTCCCTAACACTTCTTGCTCAAAGTTTGTCTTTAATTTGCTTAAAAGTGGTCCAGAACAAATTTGCAACAAAACACTAGTATACAGTTTCATAAACTTTGCATGATTTCAATGATTACATCACAATGCATCTGAGTTCATTCTTGCCACATTTGTTATTGAACATACTGTTATTGTCATACAGCCCCACCATTTCTATGTTACATCTCACAATTTACATGTCCTGTATATATTTTCATTTTTTTTTTCATTTTTCTTTTTATACTTGTAAATTCAAATGAGCAAAACTGCCCATTTTCATTGGAGACAAGTTCAAAGCTAAAAACATAAATACAAAAAATACTAGCAAACAACATAGAGCAAACAGTACAATCAATCAATAAAGTGCAATACATGGACGTACATTATGTTTGAGAAAATAGCCAATGTTTTAACCTTTTCTTAAAGCCCTGAATAGAATTGTTCTCAACAATTTCTAACGATTTCTTAAAGCCCTGAGTAGGACTATTCTCAACAATTTCTAAAGGTATTTTGTTGAAAAAAGTGGGTGCTCTAAATGATAAAGATCTTTGCCCAAAAGTAGTCTTAAAAAATGGTATTTTAAATGTATAATTATATTGAGACCTAGTGGACAATGCATTTATTGATCTAGAAAACATTATAGAGGTAAACGGAGGAAGAAGATTACATTTTACTTTAAATGTATGTAGACATGCATAATCTCCCATGTACACACTTTTCTAAATAATACCATTGCATAGATCTGGTAGGATACAGTCTGATTATTTTAAAACTAATGGCTATATCAGTCACTTGGCCATTGAAGTGCATCATTCTACTTTTTTACTATCTTGTGCACCACCATATACATTCTCACTGAGCTCTTGATTGTACAAACACTACTGACATTCTCACAAATGACATTATAACTTTGTTTTTATTTCTTCATCATGCATATGCTCCAAAAATGTATACAGTTCATATTCATGAGGAGGATATACATTATCCACTGTCTGCCATTTGATCTCTGTCCTTCCCCTTACCAATACATGCCTTCCCCCCAATCGCTGCCATTCTCTGTATATCTTAACCGCTCTGCCGCACTGCCACTCTCCACCTCCTCGATCTTTTTCCCCTTCCCCATTTCTCAGCCCCCCAACACATTGCCATTCTCCATATACATCACACACTCTCCAGCAGTTGTTCTCTCCACCCCTTCCCACTCTCCCCCTCCACCTCTTGTCGTTTCCATGCTTCAGTACCTGCTCTACGCCACTTCTTCTCTCCCCCTACCATCTCTGGCCCCCATCCCACCACTTTCAACACTACTTCACATTACCCTCTGTGTTCCATTTTCTTTCTCTGTCCTCCCTCCCCCATCTCTACCTTCAGCCCTAAAATGCCAATATTACCACTATACATTAACCACTCTCAGCACCTGCTTTCCACCTCTCTTCTGCTCAGTTTCTGCCCCCCACCATCCTCCCATTCTCGATATATCTTTACAGCTCTGCACCACTTGCTTTCTCTCTGTCACCCTGATCTCTGCTCTGCCAAAACCTTGCCATTCATCATCAAACACATCACCTGCTCTCCCTTATTTGCTTTCTATCCATCCCCTCCAATCTCTTCTCCCCCCAACATGCTGACACTGACCCTACATTCACTTTGCCCGACAAATGGCATGCACTCCAGTACACCTAAATGTCAGAAATATATGCTGTATGCCCACAAACTATTCCAACTACACACTGTTATTCTGCAAAACAAACTACATCACTTAGTAAATGGCAATACTTTTGTTTGTGCAGTTTTCATTCATTACATGCCCATGTTAATTAAAATGTTCATATGTTTTTTAAATTTATAAGGCAGCTGTCATCTTTTTTCTGTTTTCACACATATATAAGTATCCTTTTACTCCATCTGTCCCAATTGCCACATTTGCATTTTCAGCTCTGCCTGCTGTGTTTGAGTCTGCCATTGATGTCAAACAAGGAAGGACATTTAGTAAGGAAACTCAACCGAGAGCAACTGTTCTTAAGAGACTGCTCATGCTGACCAGTCTTTTTCCCAGAAAAAAATAGTGTCCTGATTACTGTGAGGCTTTGTGGAGGAGTTCTTATACAATAGTATGAAAAATTAAAAAAATACACTGTTGTCGTAGACTGTTAGTGCTGCTTCTTGTTCAGTGTTACTGCAACTGTTAAGACCCCTGCTCTTGAGAGCTCAGTGTCTCAGGATGACCAGATATTAGTGTGAGGAAACTGATAAGAAGTGTTTCAATCTAGGTCTACCAAATAAATACGACACCAGATCTGTTTCTTATTATATTACTATTGATATATATTGAAAAAGATTAATCAGAGCCAGCCCGCCAGGGCAGCGGCAAGGCAACCATCTGCAGAGCCAACATCCTGGGTTCGGAGATGGACCCAGGAGTCAGAGGGCTGGCTAGGGAGAGAGGGCTTGAGCATCCTATGGACTGCTCTCCCCCTCTGAGGGGAAGGGGGTGAACTGTCCGGCTGTGAGAACCCCGGTGGAGTGGGGATCATTCGGTAGGGGTGGATGCTGGCATCTTGTATGTCCCTCACCCCAGGGGGAAAAAGCATAGTAAAAATCCATCCACAAATGATGGGCCCCACCCTGCCACCGCTCCTCATCTGACCAAAGTCCACTGGGGGGGGCCCCGCTCCCATGGCCCCACCCTGGGAAGCAAGCCAGGGCTTTCGCAACCCAAGTTCCCATGGAGGGGTCATCTGCCTGGCAGCCCCATCCGGGGGGGGGAGTCTGGAGACCAGGGGAGCAGTGGGTGGGTCGAGCACCAGAGAACAAAAAAAAAAAAAAAAACTCATCAGTTTGTCCCACTTTGCTTTTGATAGATCACACTGTGCAGCACTGCATTCCTCTGATGGTGATAAGTCTTGTTGCTGAAAAGGCATTTGACTGGGTGTCCTAGATGTTTCTCTAGGACACCCTGTCAAACATGGATTTCCCAGAGTAATGGCTCCAAATGTTGTAGTTCCTTTATGCCGATCCACAGATGTACATATGGGCTAATGGAGCTTTGTCCGCTCCTGTAGCTTTACCACAGGGTATGAGGCAGGGGTGTGCCCCCCCCTGTTATTTGTACTATATGTTGAACCATTGGTCACCACCATTAAGAAAGCAGGTGGGGTTGACAGGATCCCCTGGGGGGTCGATCTTATAAAACCACTTTATTTGTGGGTGAGGTGATTTTAACGTTACCTTCCCTGGAGACCTCCCTCAAGCAAGTCTGGTCCATTACAGAAGAATCTGGCTCACTCTCCAGTTCTAAACTGAATATTTTGAAAATGGAACTTTTGGCCTTTAATTTTGTCTGATCTCCAGATCTGAAAGCTGAATTCCCAATACGCTGAAATAGGGGGGCACTTAAGTATTTAGGAGTTGTTATTCCTAAAAATGTAGCCCACTTAGAACTTTTTAAATTATGAGCCAATAACCCAAAGGATACAAGAAGATTTACAACACTGGGTGCATCTACCTATTCCTTTCCTGTCAAGGGCAGTTCCAGCAAGTCATGGCAACAAGAATTTCGCTGACCTCCTCCACAGCAGCACATTGTTGCCAACATTCACAACACTGCCAGGTCCCGACCGCGACCAGGAATCACACCAATACCTGTTTGGTGTTAATGGGGGGGGGGGCTGCAAGTGCAACTCATCACAAGCTGCCAGAAAACAACCCCCTCCTGACCCCAGCGAAACACCAAAGCTGAAGGCTGAGTTGCTGTTGCCATCGCCAAAGTTTGCAACCAACCACAACCCCCCCAGCCAGAAAAACAGGCACAGGCAATGTGCGCCAACCACCAACTCCCCCCCCCGCTCCACTGAAGACAGCCATTGGAGAGAGCAACAGCGTCAGCGTTAATCTGCCTGAGTTGCCGGCGCCATGCAAGAGAAATGGAGAATCGGTACCAGTGCAACTCCACCCCACCTGGAGAATCAGAGAACGTGTGAACGAGCTTTACATTTAGGGACTCACAGCAAGGAGTGCATTGATCCCATATAATTCGATCTTTTTATAGGGGATTTGTAGAATTGTTTCCAGAATATATGGAAGCGATTTTAGACAAATGGAATGCAAAAGAGCAGTCTTCCCATAGTCTACGCACTTGGCTGAAATATCTGGTACCTAGTTATAGGAAAATACCCTCAACCCAATGGCAATATTTCACTCGGAAACGCAGGGCTTGCGATTTCCATACACCTGCCATAGAGGCTTCCTATATAGGTTCATTCAAACAATCAGTCAATCAATATCTATTTATCCAGGCGGGCACCATTGAGCAAGCACATTTACAAGGTGGACCTGTGGTCCTACAGTAATAATACAGAAAGACAAGTTACAATAGTACAAAGAGTAAAAATAGCCACTATTATAGTAAAAATGCACATTTCTAGGTAATATACATTGAACATAGAACTACAAGGAGTCGTGGATAATTGAACTTGTGCTGGATTCAAGCCCAAAAACTGTGCATTTTGTGGTGGGAAATGTTAGGGAGAGGGTAGGCATACCAGATAGAAGATATCAAGCGCATAATGTAGGGAGAGGTGGGGAATAGGGGTGCAAGTGAACAGGACCCAATTGTTAGAGCAGATTGAGGGATTGAGAGGGCAGAGGACTGTACGAAAGGCGACAAAGCAATTTTTGCCCCAAAACGCGGTGACATATGGAGGAGAAAAGCTGCCATTGTACTAAGTGCAAGCGGAGGAATATAGTAGCAGGGGCATAACTGGGAGGGTCCTGGAGGTTGGGGCAGAGGGAGGTGTTGGATGGACGAGGGATCGAATATTTTTTGGGGCGAAAGACAATAATTATCCCCAAGTGCAATAGCATATGTTAGAATCAGGCTGCAGCTGTTCAGAGCATCAAAGAATAAGATATGGGAGTTTGGCAATAAATCCTGTGGATCTGTTGGTGGGCATGCTAGAGGCAGAGGCACACATTTCAGCTGGGGGGCCACCGTTTGCAGGCTGCCATTTGAGGGAGGGAGGTTAGTTAGTGTCTAGTAAAGCAGTTGCAAATTTCCATAATGCTATCATGGTAAAGCCTTTTGAACAAAAGGGTATTTACTGGGGTTTTCAGCTTAAGTATTTTTTGGGTTTTATTCCATATTGATGGGAGTGTGAATCCAAAGCCGGCTCTCCCGACTCATGTGAGTGCCCTGGGTATATTTAGCAGGAGTTGTGAGCAGCTTCTAAGGGAATAATTCCTGGGCACAATCGGAGACAGACAGTCGATGATGTATTGAGGGAGTTTGCCACTGAGGGCTCTAAGTGTCCAGAGTGCTGCATTAAAGTTGCGCCTATAGTGAAGTGAGGTCCAGCCCGTGGCGGCATATAGTGCACAATGATGGATAGAGAAGGGGGGTCAGTGATGAAGCGTATAGCTCTGTGGTAGAGCGTATCCAATTTTCCAAGATAAGAAGCAGCACAGCTACTGTATATGAAGTCTGCGTAGTTGATTAAGGACAGGAACGTGGCTTGGACTAGTCATTTCTTTGCGTGTTGTGTAAGAAGTCTACTTATTCTGTAAAAAAGGCCAAGTCTTTGCCTTAATTTTTTCTCAAGTCTTCCAGGTGGTCAGTGAAGGAGAGTTCACAGTCGATCCAGACCCCAAGATATCTGAATTTCAGAACGTACTCTAAGCACTCCCCCAGCATCATGGTTATTGTGGGGAGGGAGTCAGTAGCGCTTATGTAGTTTGTGGGGGAAAATAACATGGCTTTAGTTTTCTTAGCATTTAATAGCAGTTTTTTATTGATAGTTGGAGTTGCAGGAGGTTGAAATCTTTTTGTAGGTCAGCACAAGCTTCTTTTGGTGTGGGACGACTCAGGTACAGCACTGTGTCATCTGCGAATAAGTGAATACTTGCATCCTTGATTCCCTCATCAATGTTGTTCATATACACTGCAAAGAGGAGGGGACCTAATATGGGTCCCTGAGGGACACCTCTTTGTAAGAGTTTTAGGGCAGATAGTTCGCCATCCACTTTCACCTGCTGGTATCTGTCTGTCAGATATTCAGAGAACCAGTTTAGAGATGTAGCATCCAATCCTTGTGTTTTTAGCGAGTCGAGAAGCAGGTCATGGTTGACTGTGTCGAATGCTTTGCTAAGGTCAAGAAACACAGCACATACTGACTTTTTATGCTCCAACTCCAGTTGCCAGTCATTGATTACTTTAGCTAATGCCGAGACTGTACTGTGGTTGGCTCTGAATCCGGATTGAAGGGGGTTTAGTAATTTTTCCTCTGTCGATGAAGGATCTTAGTTGGCCATTTACTATTTTTTCCAGTAGCTTCAGGAGTGTGGGTAGGAGAGAAATTGGCCTATAGTTATTAAGGTCGCAAGGATCTCCAGATTTAAATAGTGAGATAACGTGTGCGATCTTCCATATTTGAGGGAGGGTACCTTGTGTTAGGGACAGGTTGAATAAATGAGTAATAGGCACTGCCAATACATGGCATGCTATCTTTAGGAAGTATGGTTCAAGTGCATCTGCGCCGGCACTTTTCTTAGTATTCAGGTGGAGAATCAAGTCTTCCACTTCCTTGAGGGAAACCAATGAGAATGAGAAATGTTGACTAATGGAGCCAACATTTGATGGGGTCATGTCAAGTTGGGTGCGCAGGCTACATGCAGGCGAGTTATCGAAGGCTAAGCCTGCTGTAGCGAAGTGTGTGTTGAATGCCTGCAGTATCTCTTTTTTGTCATTGATTACTGTATTGTCAAAGGTAATTTTTGTAGGGAGCATATTTTGTGACGTGGCTCCCGCCAGTTCTTTGATTGTGGCCCAGAATTTGGAGGGACAATTGGCTGCAGTATCTAGTTCTTCTTGGTAATAGCAGGCTTTAGCTTCCCTAATCAGTTTGGTGCAGCGATTTCTGGCTGTTCTAAAGAGGCGCCAATCTTCTTCTTTTGGGGATTTGCGGGCAGTTTTCCAGAGTTTATCCCTGGACAGTAGTGCAGCCTTGAGATCTTGAATGAACCAACAGCATTTCCTAGCCTTTATGCGTATTTTTGACAGAGGCGTATGTAGATTCATGGCGTAGGTAGTGATTTCATGTAGTATAGAATATGCAGTTTCCACTGTTTTAGCAAGGTAAAAACTCTGCCACAGAGGGGAGTTTTTTAGGTCAAGTAGGTATGCCTTTGGGTTGAATGACCCGGTTGACGTTTTGGTGGGGAATTTGACCGTAGTTGGCACTTTGTTGGCTGCCTAAACTTCAGCTATTAGGCAATGGTCACTAATATCCGCGTCAAAGGTTCCAACGTGGGAGAAGGAATGGGGTTTATTCACAAGCAGGACATCCAGAAGGGTACTTTTGGCTGTATTATTGTTGTTGATACGGGTGGGCTCTTCGTTGAGTAGGACGAAACCAAGGGAGTCGCAGAAAGATTTAAGCGGGTGACTGGCTTCTGACAGCCAATCGTAGTTTAGATCCCAGAGAATAATTGTTTCCAGGGGGCTAGTGTCCAAGATAGTTGTAAGGACAAGAGCTGAGTACCGGCAGATGGTGGTCTATAGCATCCTATGACTCGGAGTGCTAACAATGAGGATAGGTTGATTTTTATGTCCAGGTACTCAAATCCCACTACCAGTGAGTTAGAATTAAGTGTTGATGCCACAAATCTATCTTTGATGTAGATGGCTACCCCACCTCCTCTGGATTGCCTATCGCATCTAAAGATCTGGTAGTTAGGTATATTAATCATGCTATTTGGCGTAGAGGGACAAAGCCAGGATTCTGAGACAACAAGCACATCTGGCATTGTATGGGCAGTCCAAGCTTGGATAAGGGTAAATTTTTTCAGCAGGCTGCACACGTTAATGTGCACAAAACTAATACCTTTAAGAGACAGTGACTCAGAAGGGCAGGTAAGTTTATTTATGGGCCCTGGGTTAAGCTTGACATTGCCAGAGCAGACTAAGAGGAGGAGGAGCAATTTTTTCAGGGATTCTAGTGAAAGGCAATGAGCTCGAGGCTTTTTCTGGCTTGGCATGGAGGAGGAACCGGGGTGCCAAGTTTTGTTTTTTAATTTATGCAAGCCTAAGGACACCGAGGCTAATACTCTGGCTGTGTAATGCCAGTGGGAGTAACTCAAATTAATTAGAGATAAGGAAGGAGGCATAGACAAACCTGCAATAGTTGCTCTTCGAGGAAGGTAGTCCACCTGGATCAGTTGGCAAGGAGCCTTGGCATAACATGTGATGTGTAGAGTCAGATTGAGCGAGCAGTCTTCAGGATGAGGATGTGGTGTACCCCCAGTCTCAAGTTTTTTGGACAATAAGCCAGTAAGGGATATGATACACAGTACAGTCAGGAGGAGGAATTGCCACGAGGCTGCCATAATTGCAGTTGTTGGGTAAATGAGGGAATTTTGATAACAAGGATAGCTCACTGGCTGCTGGTTGCAGAATTCCCCTGGCAGAACCCTGGCAGGAACAAATTGTTTTAGTAAGAAAGAGAAGGCAGGAGATTCATCAGGGATGGGAGTGGGCGGTGCTAACGGGTCTATATAATAACATACAGGAGGGGGGATGAGCGGGTGAGCGAAAAATTGCGGCTTTGCCGTACCTCTCAAGCGGTGGAGTCCGATGAGGAGGTCTCGGACGACGGCTTCAGAAGCACCAACCGCCAGTGTCTGTGGTCCACACGGAAGGCGTCTGAGCTGGGATCCCTAGCGGGTTCTCGGCTAGAGAAAGGAGAGAGGAACTCAAATTAATAGTGGGGCAACACAAAGGCTAGCAGTCTGAGTGACAACATCTCAATTAGCAACTGAAAAGCCTGCGATTTCCTTGGCGCCTTGCAGTCTGGAGAGAGCTACAAAGTCACGAAAGGGCTGTAACACTTGGTTACTGGGAACATTTTTAGACAATAAACACAGTTTTTTGGCAAATCAGTCACAGTTCATTCACATGGCAAGAAAGTTGGATCACCGCTGTGTAGATGGTTGTAGCCAAGTGATCTGAAATGCTGTGGAGCAGAATTCACACGGCATAGCTCTAGAACGCTGCAGGTGCTGCAAGAGAAGATCCAGTGTTTTGAGGAGGGTTCCCGTGGGGGGGGTGCAGTCAACAGTATTACAGTGGAGGGGGTCTTCAGACCCGAGTTCAGCCAAAGCAGCTATAAGGTAGTTTTAGGTACATTAAGCAGAGCTGAACTTGGGCAAGTAGTTCTTTTAAAAAAACGAGGGCTGTAAGTTGAAAAAACACGGTCCCATAGTGGAGCCATGACACTGGGCAATGTATTGGATGGTGCTGGCTATTCACACAGCCAAGCAAACCGATGTAAAACTCCTACTCCACTGCACAATCCCAAGAAAACAGGGATCATGGGCACAATAGAATGCAAGTGGAAAACGGCAGAATGGTAGCATTCACAAGCGCACAGGGGCACCGATCTGGTCGCTGTGCATCTCCAGCACCGACTCAGAATTTGTAGTGTGAACGAGCCTTATGTGTGCTCAGGCAGAAGTGCGCTGGAGGCATTGTGGGGAAAGTAAGGCAAACCATATTCATATTTTCTGGTTCTCTTCCCTTATAAAGGATTACTGGACAAGATAAACTCCAATCTTAATAATATTTTACCCATCAAAATACATTGACTCCCTCTTTGGCCCTTTTGGCTGTCCTGGAGGTGGGGATCAGGAGAAGCACTTTAAAACGACCATTAATATTGATACTAGCAGCTAAAAAATTATTGCCCAACTTTGGTTAACTGAAAAAATCCCGACAAAGGAGATTTGCTACAAGACAGTTAACACTATTAACCGAATGGAATGTTTTGCTTGTAAACTGCAAGAACTCAGAATTTAAACACAAAATATGTTGCATCAAGCATACAGTGGCATCAAGCATTCTAAAAACATTTATATCCCCGCACAGTGAATTGAAGGGCCCCACCCATAGTTCAGTGGGCGGGGATACCCTCCAACAAAATACCAACATGCCCAGCTACCAGCGCTTGGCCATCAGTTCTCCTCCATCCTCCCCTCCTCTTTCTCCTGCACTCTTCCCATCCTCAGGGCCTTACAGCTATCACAGCTCTATAAAGATGGGCATGAGCAAGGCCAAACACAAAATATTTTGCATCAAGCATACAGTGACATCAAGCATTCGAAAAAACATTTATATCCCCGCACAGTGAACCATAAGATGGCAGCTAAAGAGAAGGTGTTGCTGGTAGGTGACTTCAATTTGCCAGAAATTGAATGAAGTATCCCAGCGGCTGCAACAGCCAGGGGCAGAGACATCCTGGACTCCTTACAAGGGGCAGGCCTCAAGCAACTAGTACATGAGCCAACCTGTGAGAGAGCAATTTCGGACCTGGTTCTAACCAATGGGGCAGAATTAAGGAGGTCAGGGTGGGTGGCCAATTGGGGTCCAGCGACCGTAGAACAGTGTGGTTCAGCATGAGTACTGAAACAAGGTCATGTCACACAAGGGCAAAGGGTTCTGGACTTCAAGAGGGAAGACTTCACAAAGATGGGGGGGTGTTTCAGAAAAGGCCTAGCAGGTTGGGAGAAAATGGAGGGGGTTAAGGAAATATGGGCCCATCTAAAAGGAGCCATGGGGAAGCAACAAACCTTTGCATTCGAGAAATAGGCAAAGGAAAGAGGAAACAAAACCACTATGGTTCTCGCGGGAAGTGGCCAGGAAGGTTAAGGTAAAAACGGTGGCATTCAGGAAATATAAGGAGTCACAGAAAGAAGAGGACAGGACAATGTATCTAGAAAAGCAAAGGGAGGCAGGAAAAAGAGGTTAGGAGTGCCAAGGTGAAGACAGGAGAAAATACAGTAGCAAAAAAGGTTAAAAAAGGAGATAAGACTTTTTATCGGTATATTAGCTAACAAAGGAAGACAGGGAGGTATTGTTAGGTTGAAGGGGAAGAAGGATTGGGAGTGGAAGGTGACCAGAATAAAGCATCAGTCTTGAGCAAATATTTCTGTTCAGTCTTCACTGTGGAAGAAGAGGGAGAAGGACCACAGCTAACACTTGGAGGGAGGTGGACAGTAGCCCATTTACAGAAGAGAGAGAGTCCTAAAAGAACTCAATAAACTAAAGATGGACAAAGCAATGGGACTAGATGGGATACACCCTAGGGTATTAAAGGAATTGAGAGAGAGACTGGCTGCACCACTGACATCCCTGTTCAACAGGTCACTGGATACAGGGGAGGTTCCAGAGGACTGGAGGAGGGCAGATGTGGTTCCTCATCACAAAAGTGGGAGCAGGCAGAGAAGAGGCTGGTATTATAAACCTGTCAGTCTGACTTCGGTGGTGGGGAAAATGATGGAATCGCTACTAAAGGAAAGGTTAGTGGAGCACCTTGAAGCCAGCTGAGCACAAAATCCAAAGCAGCATGGATTCACAACAGGGAGGTAATGTCAAATGAAGCTGATAGATTTCTTTGACTGGGTGACCAGGGAGGTGGATCGGGGGAGGGGGGGACAGTGGATGTGGTCTGCCTTGACTTCTGCAAGGCTTTTGTCACTGTTCCACATAGGAGGCTGGTGAACAAGTTGAGTAGTCTGGGAGTGGGTCACAAGGTGGTAAGCTGGGTGGAGACTTGGTTAAGGGACAGAATGCAGAGGGTGGTGGTAAACAGAGCTAAATCTGAGGCAGAAGGGTGACTAGCAGGGTGCCACAGGGATTGGTTCTGGGCCAGTACTATTCAATGTCTACATCAGTGACATTGCAGAGGGGCTAGAGGAGAAGGTTTGCCTCTTTGCAGATGACACCAAGATCTGCAACAGCATAGACAGTCCTGGAAGAGTGGAAAAAATGAGAAGAGACATAGCTAAGCTGTAAGAATGATCTAGAATGTGGCAACTAAGATTCAATGCAAAAAAGTGAAAAATCATGCACTTGGGGCACAGGAACCATGGGGAAGATTACAGGATGGGGAGAAGAGTTGCTAGAAACCACACAACAGGAAAGGGATCTAGGGATGATCATATCGGATGACCTAAAGGTGGCCAAACAATGCGCCAAGGTGGTGGGGAGAGCCAGTGGGATACTAGGATGTATAGGGAGAGGTATCACCAGTAGAAGAAAGGAGGTGGCAATGCCACTGTACACATCATTGGTGAGGCCTCAGTTGGAATACTGTGCCCGGCTCTGGAGGCCTCATCTCCGAAAGGACATAGATAATGTACAGGCCATTCAAAGAAGGGCAACAAAAATGGTACAATGTCTGCACCAGAGGTCATACAAGGAGAGAGTGGAGGAACCCACTATGTATACCATAGAAAAGAGAAGAGAGAGAGGGAAGACAAGATTGGGACCTTCAAGTACCTGAAGGGAATATATAAGGTACAGGAGGGCAGCATATTTCAGAGGAAAAGATGCTCTAGAACAAGGGGACATTACATGAGACTAGAAGGGGGTAGACTAAGGGGCAATGTGAGAAAGTACTTCTTCATGGAAAGGGTGGTGGAGGCATGGAACAGCCTCCCAGCAGAGGTGGTGGGAGAAAAGACAGCAAGGGAATTTAAGGCTGCATGAGACAGACATGTGGGAACCCTTATGGTTCAAAAAAGTAGGTGATATCATAGATCACGTAGGATCTGTGGCATCTTTTTGTTGTAAGTAGGGAAAACGGGGCAGACTGGAGGGACCTGGTTTTTCTTATCTGCTGACAAATTCTGGGCATACTGAGAGGAGATGGAAAGAAAAGCTGACCATATCTTGGGTTCAGAATTAGAAATGTAAGTTTCAAAACAAGACGAAGTCCATCTTCCTAGAGGCTTGATGACATGAGCAGTATTTTCTTTCTGGAAGCTGATGTTGCAGCACCTATGTGGAAAGAATGTCCTGAATATGAAAGGGGGTTATATCCGAGGCGCTGCAGTAAGTTTCAAATTGAGTCAATAAATTATTTGGTAGTCAGAGGTATTCGCTTAGCTGAGGGTAGTAGAGGAGTATCAGGTGAAGAATGGCAATGAAGGAGATGTAATTGGTCCAGAAACTAAACGGTATCAAGCATTAGCTGTAGGAAAATAAGGCATGTCCACTCCTTTCATAAGTCTGTCTGTTTTGGATGAGGGAAGGTGAAGGACGTAATGATCAGAATGTTTACTGAGATGTTTACCTTGAGGAAGTGAGTTGCTGATGCAGCAGAAACTGTGAACTCTCCTGGCCGTAGAAATCTATAAAATGTGAGACAGATAGCAGCTGAGAGAATGGTATTGGAAAAGAGACCGGATGATCAGTTCTAAGCAAGTTAATCAGTTGCCTGAATATGACATCGTCAATAGGTAGATGGGAAAGAGGCTGCTTGATTGAAGACTTGTGAACGCCTGTGAGAAGCAGCTTGACTGTTGGGTGAGACATAAAGGAAATGGAAGCTGGATTGGACTGGCAGAGGTGGAAATGAATACCTGCCAGATATTGGCGGATGGTGGTATGTGATAGCTTACAAGTTGTATGGCAGTACGTAATGAAAGTAAGAATGGTAGTCGAGGAGACTGGTATTGCAGAAGTGGCCATCGAGGCACAGAATGATAGATATTTCCTCCAAGCTGTAGTAAAGGCCGATTGCGTGCTGGTAGACAAGGTGGACCACATAATTGCATTGGCTGCATGGAGATAACCAATTATGACATGATTAGGTCCTGGAACTGGGGAGCAGGAGTAGCTACTTGGTCTGCAGAAGGTAGCAGGAATTGGTAGTCCTGACGTGGAATGAACTTCGAGGACAGGTGCAGGAGGTATGGGCTCTGGAGCAGGAGGAGAAGGAGGAGCAGGTACAGGAAGAGCTGGAATATGCTGAGGCTGAGCTGGAGCCAGACACTGAGGAGGCAGCACAGGACGGGGAGTCTGTCGGTTTTCAAGCACAGCAAGACGATTGGAAATGTCAACCACAGATGTAGCAAGCTGAGATAGTATGTCCTTCAATTCAGTAAAGGCTTCCACATCAGGACTCGAAGGTGGATCAGGTACAGCAGGGGAACCACGAGTTAGTTCCTCAAGTAGTAAGTCATACAGCTCCTGCCTCTTGGAATGAGCGTTAAAAGCGGCGCTGAGCTTTTTCAATTCAGCCATCAAGTGAGGGACAGTCCAATCCTTGAGTGAGTGCTTTGATTTGGCAGCTCGTTTCCTGGGAACAGGAAGAGCTGGAGCGGGACCCTCAGCTGGATCCGATGATGCCATGAATAGGCAGGAGAAGGCCCTATACAGAGCTACCTAGAACATAGAGTGTTGCAAAACTAAGCGTAGCCTAAAAGTAGACAAGACAATGGTGGAAGGTACCACACATAGGTACCAGTATGACGGGTGCCCCACGTAGGCAGCTTGCTGCAAAAGTAGGCGTAGCCTAGGAATAGGAAAACAATGGTAGACAGGTAGCACATGTAGGTGGTCATGTAGGCACCATAACAAATGAAGCAGCTAACAAGAACCCCATGTAGGTGCTGCTAGCCGAGCCAGATCAAAAACCAGGAGCCTCCCAAAAGGCCTGAAAAAGGGGTAGTGTAAAGGGAATCGAAATTAGGCTGACAACAGATCTGGAACATCCGAATAGCATAGGGTAAACCAGTCTTTTAAATTGAAAATGAAGGAACGCATCCAATGGTCCCATGAAGTAGACTACTCTCCATGGAAACAAAGCACTTCCTTTCCCAATATGCCTAGTTTACTTCTGCTTCAATAATCAGCACAGTTCTTAGAAACAGTCGATTGATACGTCGTAATAAACTGAAGGTCCAGCCAGAAAGAAATCCAGAATGCAAAGAATAGGAACCAAAATGCTGGAGTGAGGTTCGAACTGTTGCAGCTTGACAGGGCCAGGCTGTAGAGGAAGTGAGTGGAGCAAAAAAATCAGGCGGACTCAACGCCCGGAAAGCAACAGGAGCAGACTGCCAGATACAGAAGTCCCCCGAAAAGAAGAAAAAAAAAGAAACAGAAAAGAAACACTGGGAACGGGGGGGGGGGCACCAGCAGCAGAACTGCAGCAAGAGAGAGCGAGAGCAGAACAAGAGCAGGGAGAGAGCAGCGGAGCCATGCAAAACAAAGCAGCAGAAACACCAGAGGAGCAGATGGAGCACAGAGCCAGGTAAAGAAGCAGCAACGAGTAGCTGAAGGCAGAGTAGGAGACAGGCAGAGCAAGCAAGCAGAAACCACATGCCCTGCCCAGCATCAAGAACTGACGGCTAAGTGCTGGTAGCTGGGCATGTTGGCGTTTTGTAGGAGAGTATCCCGGCCCACTGAACTTTGGGTGTGGCCCTTCAAATAGCTCCCAGACGCTCTCTAACCATTTTCTCCCTTTGTGCAGGGGGTCTGTAAATTATGCCTGTTCCAATGGCTCTGCCATTGCCAGTTTCCAGGGTGACCTACAGTGTCTCTACCCCCTCCGCAATCCTTACACCTCTATTGCCTTTATATCCCCCCTGATGTAGAGAGCCACCCCCTCCCTTTTTACCCTCCCTGTCTCTCCTGAACAAAGTGTAACCCAGTAGTATAGCTATATCCCAGTCATGGTTTGCATTGTACCATGTCTCTGTAATAGCTACAATATCCAGATCAGCCTCAGCTATCAAGGCTGCCAGCTCTGGGATTTTGTTCCCCAGGCTGCGGGCATTTGCAAACATGGCCCTCCATGTTCTGCAATCTCTCCTCCTGTCCTATCCCCTATTCCCCTTGTTTCCTTTCACCTCCCCTTTTCTGCCTAGTGCAGTGCTTTCTGGCACTTTTGTGACATCTTTGTCTTTCTTGTTGGCTATACTATTCTGTGGAGGTGGGCAGTTTGATTTGGTCTGCTCCCTTTCTCCACCCCCCTGGCTAGTTTAAATGCTTTCCAATGAAGCATTTAAACCATTCACCAAGGACATCGGTCCCCTTCACGGAAAGATGCAGGCCGTCTCTACTGTACAGATCTGCATCACTTCAGGTGGGTCCCCATTCCCAACGAAGCCAAATCCTTGCTCTCTGCACCAATTCTTTACCAAGCATTGAAGTCCCTGATGTGGAGATCCCTAGCCTCCCCCTTGCTTTGGACAGGCAACACCTCCAAGAAGGTTAGCGAGTTTGCTACCTGCCTCAGGCCCCTCCCAAGTTCCCTGAACTCCTTCTGCACTCTTTCTATTTCTCATGGGTCCCCATCTAGGTCATTTGTCCCCAAATGGACAATGACATCCAGCTTCCCCCTCTGTGCTACTGCCTTAGCAATCCCATGGATCTGCTTTCCCTCCCTCTGAGCTGTCTCTCCCAGTAGGCACTTTACCTCCCTCTCCTCCTCTCTCCCTGCACCTAAATGTACTCCCCAGACAATGGAGTCTCTCACCAGGATTAGCTTCCTCATCCTTTGGGGTCCCCTACCACCCCCATAGGGGCTCCATTTTAGAGGTCCCTCTCATCCTCCCTGGGTGCAACCTTAGGTGACCTTGTGGGGCCTTCCCATTCCTCCAAAACTGTGTAGGAGCTCCTTAGTTGCACCGGCTGGTGGATGTGCCTCTGATCCACCTCCTTTACCCTTCCCGAGCCCACCGTAGTCCAACCACTCCCCCTACTGGGCAATCTTTGAGGTAGTGGGTGCAGATATGGTGTACTCTGGGTGGGGGTGTAGACCTCCTGGAACCTAGCCAACTCTGGCTGGAGGCAGAGAGCCTCCACTGAGGGCTTCCTGGTGGTTCCCAGGGCTAGGCTGAAAACCTTAGGAGATCGTGCATTTGAGGTGGCTGGCCCAGCCCTCTGGAACTTGCTGCCAAGATCCCTGAGAGAGGCTCCTTCGGTGGAGGCTTGTAAGCAGGATCTAAAGGCTCACCTTTTTAAAGAGGCCTTTTTTTAGTTAGCTACAGCCAGATTGTATCTATATTCATTATTACTGAACTAGATTTTTTATTGTTTGTATTTATTTGTGCTGACGGGGCCCGATTCTAGTACAGTTATGCCTGGCGTAACAGCACTTGCGCCAAGTAGAATGGTGCATGTAGCAACTTATGCCAGCAGTTGTGACATGCGTGATTCTACAAAGTGGCCTGCGACATGGAGCAGGCCACTTGCGCCAAACAGCAGTTACGCTCGCAGTTGCACCATAAACCCCTTGCAACATGGTGCTAGGGGGTTTATGGCAGCAGTTGCGCCCCATCCCAGAAGGACAGCAACAAAGTCCTCAGTGTTGGGATTCTACATGAACCCCCGGAGGAGAACCGACAACGTAAGTTACACCAGCTATTAGCTGGTATAACTTACGGATGCCCCCTGGGGGTCCTGTAGACCCATCAGCTGTCCAGCAGTCATGGCACAGTTTCCCTCCCCCATGCCCAGCATACCCCTGTTGGTGCCCCACAGGGCTGCCCCTGAGGTCCTACAATAACAGCCCATGGTATTAGCCCACGCCAACTACCCCCAAAGCCATCCCAGATATGCCCCATGGGGCAGCGCAGTCAAGCCCCCACCGTGCCCCGATCCCGAGTCGCAGCGCCAAATGTGGCATATACCCAGTGAAGCCCTGCTGGTCTTGCCTCCCCGATCATTGTACAATAAGTAAATACCACCCCATTTCCCTGGTAGTCTAGTGGAACCCCTCTTCAATCCATGATCATTGTATAAAAATATATAACTCCCTTTTTCCTAGTAGTCTAGTGGCCCCCACCCAGCCATGCCAGTCACCCAGCACCCCACCCGTCCACAGCCAGCGACTGGCACAGCCACCTCTCACCTCCAGCGGCCGCGCCAGCTGGGTTCAGTAGGGGCGCTTTCTGTAAGGCGCACTCAGAAATTAATTTCTGAGCGTGCCTGGCAGTACACTCCTACAGCACTCAGTCAGTGGCTGGCCGGTGGTGAGGCTGAGCCGTGCAGACCCGCCGGCTGGGGATGGATGAAGTGCTGGAAGTGGACTGTGCGGCTGGGTGAAGTGCACTCGGGGGAAAGGGAGTTATGTTGTGTAATGATCATGGATTGAAGAAGTCACTACTGAGAAATGAGGGTAATGTGTTGTTGTGCAATGATCGAGTGGGGCTAGGCTCTGTGCGTTGGGTGTAGGCCACATTTATGACCTTCTGGGTCCAGACAGCTACGGATGGGAGTTGACTGCACTGCCCTGCAGGGCACTGCAAAGGGGAATTTGGGGAATGGGGGTGTGGGCAGCCCTGCGGGGCTCCATCCAAACACTTCAGGGGGATGGGGATGTGGGCAGCCCTGTGGGGCTCCAGAGGAACACTTCGGGGGATGGGGTGTGAGCAGCCCTGCGGGGCTCTATCTGACCACTTCGGGGGGCTGAGGGTGTAGGCAGCCCTGCGGGGTGCCTATGGCTTGCTGGGCATGGAGGGGGCACTTACAACCTGCGTTGCGGCTTGCGTCATGCTCGCTAGGTGCGCCCGCAGTTCAGCATTCCTGGCCGCATGGTGCAAGTCGCAGAACTTAGCTGCAGAGACCCTGCCCCTTCTAGAATAGGGTACAGGGTCAATGTCACAGTTGCGGGTGGTGCAAGTTGCGTTTGGCGGCGACTTGCACCACCTTTCTAGAATCAGGCCCCCTGTATGTAAGTTTATTATATGTTTCCTACACCTCTTTGTAATGCGCGCAGAGCCTCTGGGATTGGGTGCTTAAGAAATAAAGATTTAATTACTTACTTATGTGTGAACCTCTTAATATCCCAATCATGACACTTTCACTATTATAACTCATTAATTTGTTCATTTTAACAGCGGCATTATCTATGCCAAACAACTACACAGCAAATACAAGCAAGCGAATATTTGGCTTTGGCCAGTGCTTGTTTTATCACCTTATGACTATTAGATTGGTTAGATTATGGTTATACAGAGGTCAACAGAGTATTGAGTCAGTGTGGCTCAGTTGGTAGCACTTCAGCCTCTGGGCCAGTAGATCGTGGGTTCTAATCTCAGACAGGTATTGGCCTCATACTATAAACAGTGACATCCAAGTGCAGTACCAGTGGGATGCTGTACTGTTGGGGTGTGCCATCCTTCAAATACGACATTAAATCAAGGTCCTGTCTGCCATTTCTGGTGGTTGTTCAGGTGGACATTAAAGATCCCACAGCACTTCTTGAAAAGAGTAGGGGAATTTTATTATAAATAAAATCAAACCAAAATCAAGATACATAGTTAAAATGTACACTACATTAAAAAGGAAAAAAACAGGCTGGCTCAGTGGCATGGAAGGCTGAGGCATTCATGCATTGCCACCTGCCACGCCTGCAACCCGTGTTCACGGTGCAGGTCATCAGGGGTCAGCCGCAAAGGGAGAGGATTGAGAGTCTGGAGGACAGCTCTCCTCTCCTGGTTAGGGTGGACTGGCAGTTCCAGTGAATGACTGCCCCCAGGTGGAGGCCTGGGGATAGTGTGGATCAGGGATGCCAATGGACGGAAGGGTGCCGTGGGACCTGTGAAGTACGTGCACCTCCACATGTGCACACTGATGTCTGCACCCCGGCAACAGGGAGTGAGAGAGGAAAACATGGATTGGGGGGATGCTGCAGGCACCATGAACACCGGGACGCGCTATTGACCCCCAGCACCACCAGCCAAACTGGATTTGTGTACTGGGGGAAAGATAGCCCTCCCTCTCCTGGCCCTGCCATGGGGGAAAATCTGTAAGGGATTTGTTGGTATCAGGCTGGGGGTTGGGAGAAAGCAACACAGCTCACAAGAAGGCAGAGGAGAGCTCTCTCGAGGAGCGAGAGTGCCGAAGCCACCTGACAGCAGAAGCCCTGGGGGGGAAAAACAGAAGAAGGAAAAAAGGACAAAAACAATGCGTAATTATTCCATAAACACAAAATATAGGGAACAAAAAACATCTGATACCAAATAATATCAAAAACACACTCCATCCCTACGCTCCTATTCACCGACCCCTAGTTCTAGCCAATAGATGGAAATGGACATGAATAACATGACTTATTTATGAAAATTTAATTTTTGGAGAGCCACCTCTTCACTGTAAGAACCATAACGATAGCACACTGACAGTTATCCTTGTCTGTTTAAAGCTTTAACTACGGCAGGCAAGATGTCAACATGTGTTGCGACAATCTTTAAAACCCTTGTAAAATTCATTGGGAATTCCATCTATCCCAGGGAAAGAACCCTTATTTAGACCATGTATTACTGTCCTCATTTCTTCTAGTTATTGGTGTCAGCAACTCACTACATGCCTGATCAGAAATAGATGGAATATTTGGTGGGGGAAAAAACACAGCAAATGCAAGTTTCCAGAACATGCTGTTCCAAAAGTCTCTGAAACAAAAATCTTCTATAACTTTTAGTTTTAACATGTTGTGAGGGGATGACACTAGGGCTCCTGAGTTAGCTTGGGCCCAATATTCAGTTGTTTTAGCGGGCGCTAACCAATGTTTTCCCACACAAACGGGGCTTTGCACTGGAGCCCATTATGCAAAGGGCTCTGCTGCACTGGCAAACAAGGGTAGCACTCGTGCAAACCGAAAAGGGGGGTATGCAAATAGTGGGAAGGGGACAGGAATATCAGCGCAAGCCTATATTCAATGGATGTGCGTGGCACAAAAGGGTTTACATGGACTTTTTGCACCACGCAATTACTACTGATGAAAACCTTCTCTTACCCCACACAACCTTAGTGGCTATCAGAGGTAATGCAGGCAACCAGCTGGTTGGCTGCTGGGAAGCATACCCACCCCTGTGGTCCGTGCCCCCCATTCGCCAGCCCTGATGTTAAAATAAAATAAAATGAAGAGAATCTTGTTTCTTGTAAAAAAAACAAATATCAAAAGTAGTGTGGTACAGAAAAGAAAGGATTGCTTATCTCTTCTTCAGATTTTTCATGCTACAAACATTTAAGGATACGATTTTTAGGGAAGCACGGTCAGGGTTTACCATGTTCAAAATAACTATTTAAAAATACTCTCATCACCCCTTTTTTGCTGACTTCACTGTTTTTCTTAGGCTTTTGTTTGTTTGTTTGTTTGTTTTTGGTATCCTATATATCTTCTTCATTCCCAGAAGACAGGAACACCTGTGAAAATCTAGAATTAGTGGACACGTCAGAATCAATCTCCTCAGTATCTGAATCTCCCCAGTTTTTGGAAGTACTGTGAACCTCAAATTGGTTACTTAATGAAACCATTGCAGCTTTTGATTTCATTGCTGATATCCTAGCAGATCTTCTGGTCACTACCTTCATCCACTCGGTTGGGGTTGGGGGGGCATACATGTTGTTCCAGCTGCTGTACGAAAGTATCTGCTTGTGTGGAAAGGGTATCTCCTTCCTGCATCTGTATTTCCATCAGGGAAACTTCCTGCCCTGAACCAAGACAGTTTCCACTGAATCTTCAGTGGGATTCTGACTCAGAGTGGTCAGAGATTCAGCAGTAATAAGAGTCTGCATATTATCTTGCACATCTGTGAATATTGAGGGGTAACCGTCTGAGAAGTATTATTACCAGATGGCTCATGTTGCGCTTTTTTCAAAATGGCATCCTGGTCATCACCGTCAAATCTGTTTTTATTTGCCTGGGGCCAGTTTTGAAAAATGTTTCCCACTTCCGGTTGAAGCAAGCAGAGGAATGGCCGCAGTTTAAGTGAGCTCCGGAGGCCACCTACATACTTCTACATTTTCGCATTAGATCCTCCTCAATTTCTGTACCACATCTATAACATAACAGAGAACCTTACCTTCTTTTTGGTGTCTGATCGTCAAGCATGGTTGATCAGGAATGATCAAAAAAAGGTACAGCCGCAGCAATGCTTCTACAGAGTCCTGAGCAGAAAAAAATGAAACGTCATAAACCAGACACCAAGGCCCTGACACCTTCTAAGGAACAGGACTTGTATATGGCTGAGTTTTCTTCTATTAAAACGATGATTCTGGGACTAACAGAAACTGTAAACCAGATTAAGATCACCACTGACTCTTTTAGTAAAAGAATCTCAGACGCCGAAGTGAAAATTAGTTTGGTGGAAGACCAGGTTCAAAGAGAAGGCAGGGAACTTATTACACTCAGAAGAAAAATACACTCAATGGAAGATAAAAGAGATGATTTAGAGAATCGATCCAGAAGGAATAACATTCTGATTATTGACGTGCCTGAAGGAGTGGAGAATCAGGACATTCTTAAATTTCTTAATAGTTTCATTATCGAATTTGCCGGCCTTCCAGACGTTGGTGAGAACTATGCCATTAAAAAAGCCCACCAAGCTCTCAGACCAAAACCTGAGTCAGAGGATAGACCCAGGGCTATTATTTGCAAATTTCTTAATTTACAAGACAAACTGAAAATACAACGAGCTGCCAGGGCTCAAGTTACTCTTTTCCGGCAACAAAGCAGGATCTTTATTTTTAATGATGCGAGCAAACAAGTCCGAGAGAAGCAAAAGGCATATTCAGAAATTAAAAAGGTCCTGCATAAAAATGTCAAATTTTGGGTTCAATACCCTGCTAAATTGGTCATCACGCTTCCACACGGCATTTTCAGTTTTACATCAGCAGAGTCAGCTAAACTACAACTGCCTAAAGTGCTCCCTGATTTGTTTCCAATAACAAAAGCTGGTACTCCAGTTCATGAAAACATGGAAATGCAGACCAGTTGAACATTCTGGATATGTTTATTTTCTTTCCGTTGGGGAAGGTCCCATGCTTTTTTTTAACTGCTAGCTTGGAGGAACTATTACTTTAATGTAATATATGGAGATGGCCAAATAATAGTATCCTATACCATACAAAAAAATCCTGGTAATAGCACAGTACCCAAAGTGATAATATCATCGTTGACAAGTGATAATACTATCGTTCAGAACTCGTAATACTGTCGTTCGAGCTCTCAACGATAGTATTATCACCAAACCTGAAGAGCGCAGCCTCCAAACACTTCAATGCCATAGGCCTTTTCCAGGCATCCCCACGGCAACCTCTTACCATGCGTGGTGACATTTAGAAAACCACGCCTCCTAATTCGATGTGGTTTCTCTGTGGGCGGGCAAAACCTTTGGAAAAAAATGGCAGCCGTCTCTTGCTTAGCGAGAGAAAATCTTTCCATCGATCCAGTACCACTGCCTTCCAACACAATTATGTGGCTAATCCTACCTACACCAAAGGAAAATATCAAGTAAAGGTAGGACTGTGTACCAAAGAGAACTCGCTCACGAGAGACACCGAGCGAGTGAGCGAGTAGATGTGACACAACGGGATGGGGGCGGAGACGGAGACAGTCAGTGTCTGACTTCTCACTGCAAGGGAGCCTGCCCTCACAGTACCACAGAAATAAAACTCGCCTCCATATATTACAAAAAATAAAAAAATAGGTGAGTGTCTATTACTTGGGAGAAATACCATCTCGAGATTCTGGGGACAAGGGAATCTCTCAAGCTTCGCTCTCGAGGTTCCCTTGTCCCCAGAACCTCTTGATGGTATTACTCCCTTGTAATAGACACTCACCAATCTATTATTCTATTTTTAATAACTCCTGCACAGGACTAGAAAGATCTGACTGTTGATTTATGTTTGTATATGCCATTTTCTTTCCATCTTTTTTGCATATTTGACTGGTATTAATATTATCTGGGTTAGTCCTGTGTGGTTAATACTGAGATCGTTAATATTAATTTGCTCTGGATTACTCTGCTGATCTTAATAGCTGCCTAAAAAGATAGACACAGAAGTTTCTAGATAATAATAATAATAATAATGATAATACATTTATTTATAAGGCGCAATATCAGAGACTATCAAAGCGCTGTACAATTTTCTAAAAGCAAGCATTCACAAATAAATAAAACAATTAAAAGGACTTAAAGTATACAATAATTCATACTAACAAGCATTTGTCAATGCCAAATGTTTGCTTGCTGGCATTGGCAGTGGTAGTGTAGAAGGTACAGAGCTGCGTAATAGGAATGGCAGTGAAGTATTGAGCTGAAGCCAACCCTACCACTACCCTGCAGAGAGTGACAGGCATTGGGGTGTGCGTTTGGGTCATTTTTAGGAATTTTTTCACCAAATTTTCAAAATAGCCATTTAAGACCTCTGCTCATGAATAGTGTCACTGTGATTTTCTTAATTTGTCCCATACATTGATTTAGCATTAACGACTTGCCATTATGCGTTACATAATACGGAAATAGCTTTTGGGTGAGATGTGAAAAATGACAGCTGTACTACTCATAAGAAGGTGTGGTAAAATGGCAATGTTGAGAAATCTGGAGTAGAAAAATGTGAAAGTTAAGCAAACTTACGGCGGCTGCGTAGGAACTGTACAACCTTGCGCTGTAAAACAGTCATTTTGGAATTTTTCAACATAGCCATTTTAAGACCTCAGCTCATGAACAGTGTCACTGTGATTTTCATAATTTGTCCCATACATTGATCTCGCACACCGACTGCGCCACTGTGCACTACATGGGCGGAAACACATTTTGGGTGAGATGTGAAAAGTGACAGCTGTACTACTCATAAGAAGGTGTGGTAAAATGGCAATGTTGAAAATCTGGAGTGAAAATATTGAAAGTTCGCAAACTTCACGAGCGTCTTGTGGGAACTATAGCACTACTCAAATAAAACAGTCATTTTTAGGAATTTTTTCACCAAATTTTCAACATAGCCACTTTAAGACCTCTGCTCATGAACAGTGTTACTGTGATTTTCTTAATTTGTCCCGTACATTGATTTCGAACACCGACTGCGCCATTGTGCGCTACATGGGCGGAAACATGTTTTGGGTCAGATGTGAAAAATGACAGCTGTACTACTCATAAGAAAGTGTGGTAAAATGGCAATGTTGAAAATCTGGAGTGAAAATATTGAAAATTCACGAACTTACGAGCCTACGTAGGAACTGCACAACGCACACTCGTAAAACAGTAATTTTTGGGAATTTTGCAAATTTTCAACATGGGTTTTGGGACCCCTTCTCATGAATGAGTCACTGTCATGGTGTTATTCATGCCTGAAGGGTGATTTCAGCAGTCACTGTGCAGTGCACAAAAATCACCCTTCGGCCCGTAATAACGCCATGACAGTGACATCAATCAAGAGAAGGGGTCCCAAAACCCCATGTTGAAAATTGTGCAAAATTCCAAAAATGCCTGAGATATGCAATAAGTTGAAACCCCCTATCTAGCCCATTATACAGCTTACTGGCATTTCCTCAGTTGCGGTCGGCTTTGAAGAGTGCAGGCGTGTTCCCAGTCCACCGAAGATCGTGGCGTAAGCTCGGAGGTAAGTATGAGGTGAGGAGGGTGTGAGGGAGGCAGGGTGCGCCAGTGGGTGGAGTGCGGGTTGTGGGAGGGTGTGCTGGGAGACTACGTGGGACCGTTTTTATTTTCAGGTGAAAAAAAAAAATAGACAGCAGGGACGTTTGCCCACGCTGGGTGGGCTCCCAGCATGGCACAAGGACAGTGGGGGTGTTCAGCCGATGGGGATTGGGCACCCCGTCGGCCATGGCATTGTTGCCACGCTGGGTGGGCTCCTAGCGGTAGCACGTTGTATACTCAGGGGAGAGTAAGCAATGTGGGATTGGGCACCCCAACGCCGGTGATAGTATGGGGAGTAGGGAGACACAGTGGAAGCCGATGGGGGATTGGGCACCCCGTCGGCTATAAGCGTGGCATTTGAGAGGCTTTGGAGGGAGCACAGCACAAGCCGGCGGAGATTAGGCACCCCGTCGGCTATCGTGTGTGCGGGGGGAGAACACGCGGTATGCGTGCGTTTCTGTGTGTGTGTGTGTGTGTGTGTGTAGGGGAGCTCGCGCAGGCAGGCGATATCTTATCACTGCTCACTCAAGCGTAGCTCCCCTTTCAACTGTATGCCACTGCATTTTGGAGCTTGTCATAGACAGCTCCAGCATGCATTGGCTTACAGGGGCCACGCCTGCCAACACACTGACTGAATTGGAGGAGGAGATGACACCTCCGAAATCTCCGATGATGGCACTATGTTTCTTGCACATACGTGCAAGCAAACATAAAAATCAGGAAAGGCAAAGGCAAACAAATATGTTTTAACACAGTTTTCAAGCTCTCCACTGTCTGGCACTCTCATACCCAACGAGACAGAGAATTCCACAGGGAGGGAGCAGCAAAGTCAAAAGCCCGAGCTCCCATGGTCTTCAAACGCACCCTGGGAATCTCTAGCAATCCCTCATTGGTTGATCAGAGTGGTCTGAGGGGGCAGTAGGGGCTCAGAAGCGCTTGTAGGTGACTCGGACCCAGACCGTGTAGGGCTCTAAAAGTCAGCAAGCCAACTTTAAAGGTGATCCGCCACTGAACAGGCAGCCAGTGCAGAGCATGCAGTACAGGTTAAATATGACTGTTTTGAGTTGACCCAGACTGTAACCTGGCCACAGCATTCTGCACTAGCTGCAAGTGATGGATATCAACCCCTGTAAGTCCTAGGTACAGAAACATAGAAACATAGAAACATAGAATTTGACGGCAGATAAGGACCGCTTGGCCCACCCAGTCTGCCCATTTCCCTACCTACTGGATAAGCTGCAGATCCTAGTTAACCAGCAGCCTACTTCTTCCTACCCCCACCCCCAAGAACTGCCTTATGACTATCCCATGCATGCTTGAATTCCACCACTGATTTTGACTCCACAACCTCCTCCGGAAGGCCGTTCCATGCATCCACAACCCTCTCTGTGAAAAAATACTTCCTTAAATTACTTCTGAGCAGCCCCCCCCTCTATCTTCAAATTGTGCCCTCTTGTTCTTGCACACCTCTTTTTTTGAAAGATGCTACCCTCTTGGACTTTGTTGATTCCCTTGAGGTACTTGAAAGTTTCTATCATGTCCCCCTCTCCCTTCTTTCCTCGAGGCTATACATATTAAGCTCCTTAAGTCTCTCTTCATATGTCTTCCGGTGCAGACCCTGCACCATTTAATTGCCCTCCTCTGGACAGCTTCCATCCTGTCTATGTCTTTGCGGAGACTGGGTCTCCAAGACTGCACACAGTACTCAGATGGGGTCTCACCAGCTGTCTGTACAGAGGGATAATAACTTCCTGTTTTCTACTGGTGATGCCTCTCCCTATGCATCCCAGTATCCCCCAACCCTCCTTGCTGCCCTCTCACATTGCTTGCCCGTCTTTAGGTCATCTGATATGACTACCCCAGGTCCCTTTCCATTTTTGTTGTTGTTAGTATCTCACCCCCATTGTGTACTCTTCCCTGGGTTTTGTTTCCAGGTGCATTACCTTGCACTTCTTAGCACTGAATCTAAGCTGCCATACATTTGACCATTCCTCTAACCTTGCCAAGTCCCTTCTCATCCTTTCCACCCCACCCTGTGCATCAACTCTGTTGCAGATCTTAGTGTCATCTGCAAAGAGACATATTTTCCTTCCAGTCCTTCCAAGTATGTCGCTATAAAGACATTAAGAGGACGTCTAATACTGAATCCTCGTTACCCACTAGTAACCCTCCTTTCTTCTGAGTGGACTCCATTTACTATTACTCTCTGTGTCCTATTCTCCAGCCAATTCTTTACCCAGGCTTTCATCTTGAGACCCACTCCCAGGCTGGCTAACTTGTATATTAATCTTTTGTGTGGACTGTGTTAAATGCCTTGCTAAAAGTCTAGGTAGGCCATGTCCACAGCCCCTCCTGATCTACTACTTTGGTCACCCAGTCAAAGAAATCTATCAGATTCGTCTGGCATGACCTTCCTGCTGTGAATTCATGCTGCCTAGGGTCCTGTGCCCTCTGGCCTCTAGATACTTGACAATTCTTTCCTTTAGAAGTGATTCCATCATTTTCCCTATCACTGAGGTTAAACTAACAGGTCTATAGTTTCCTGCTTCTGCCTTGCTCCCACTTTTGTGAAGGGGAATCACATCTGCCCTCCTCCAGTCCTTGGGTACCACCCCATCCTCCCATGATTTGTTAAAAAGGGTAGTCAGTGGTGTCACTAGTTCTACCCTTAGTTCTTTTAGAATTCTGGGATGAATCCCATCAGGCCCCATTGCTTTGTCCACCTTCAGTTTTAAGAGTTCTTTCAGAACCCTTTCTTCTGTAAATGGGCCGGTATCAACTTCTGTATCCAGAGTGTTTGTTTTATGTACCTCCCCTCTTCCTTTGTAAATACTGAGCAAAATATTTGTTTAGTATCTCTGCCTTTTCACAGTCTCCTCTGCCCACCCTCCTCCCTTTATTAAACCTCACAATCCCTCCTTTGGTCTTCCTTCGCTCCCTGATGCACCTATAAAAGGTTTTATCCCCCTTCTTAACTGAGTTGGCTATCTTTTCCTCGGTTTGGGCCTTTGCTGTTCTGACTGCCTTCCCAGCCTCCTTTTGCTTTAACTGATACAGTTCTCTGTCCTGCTCCTTCTGCGATTCCTTGTACTTCCTGAATGCTTTCTTTTTCTCTTGAACCTTCAGGGAGTTGCAGTAGTCAAGGCATGAGGCCACAAAAGCGTGGACCAAAATTGGAAGGTCACCAGACGGAACAAGGTGCTTTATGTATGTATTTATTTATTTATTTAATTATTTATGTATTTATTTTTTGTTGACTGGGTAAGTGCACTAGACAAATCCTGCCTATTTTCAGGCATGACCCGGGGAAGGGGGATACAGATGAATGCCAACTAACCTTGAACCAGATTAAGCTGTTGATGGTATTTTTAGTGAATGAGGGAAATTTGGCCAGGATACCGGGGAAATTCTCCTACTCTTTCGGTAGAGGAACCTCTGTCATTTTGGTTCCTGACCAAGATGGTGGCCACGGAGGTGCTGGCTGACTGTATGGATGCTACTGAGGCAGGAGCCCAGGTCTCTACTCCTGTCTCTCACTGTTCTGAGACCGTGATTCCTACGAATGTTTCTGCAGTATTACTATCTGGATCTCCTGCTGCCTCTAATCTTCCTATGACGGATTTTGTACCTGCCTCCTCTGAAGACCAGCCTGCATTGGTGAGTGGATCTTTTCCTACTGCTGCTCACCATCCTGACATTCACAATCTAGAACAACAACTGAGAGCTGAAACTGAGTGTTATACTCAGCGTCATCAAGAACTGCAAACTGCCTTGTCTGCTGCATATTTGCTTGCTACTGCTTCCCTGCCTGCTAATCTTGCACAGCCTGCTGTATCACCTCCTGCAATAGTTGAGGATCCCCCTAGAATACTGCCATGTTCTACGTCTTCTGCTGAATTACCCTCACCTGAGTTTGCTGTGAGAGCTCCTGCTTCCTCTGAGGTGTTAGTGGGTGGAGCGCTGGGAATGGCATGTTTAGACGGTCCGTCTAGCCTAAGACGCTCCCTCGATGGATTTTCCCCTCTTGCAACGCCTCCTCACATTTCTGCATCTCTTCTCAATGCAGGCTGGATTCAAACGCAGATGGGGCAATGGGTGTCCGGTCCGACTATGATTGTCACTTCTCCGGTTTCTCGGAAAGCTACGGTGCTTTCTCCTATGGACTGCTCTGCTTCCTCCTCTTCAGCCACGCTACACACCCAGGGCGGTACTGATGTGTCTTCTCCTTTGCATGTACCTTCAGGATTGCATTTGACTGACAACCCAGTTCTTGCTCTACATACTCAAGATCTCCATAATGCAGTGCCAGTCTCTGTGAACCCGGTTGCCGAACCAGTTGCCATACTACCTAAGTCGGACTTAATTCCTACCCCTTCTATGACAGCTGCACCAGTGGGGCCCCAGAAGCACCTTTGAACATTCTACCTCAACCTACTATGAAACCATATGCATCCCTATTTCATCAGCCTATCTATCTGGCCAAACAACATAATGCAGTTTGTCTCCTGTATAAAGGAGGTATGACTGATTTTCCAGATCGGACTTTTGTTGCTAAAACTTTATTAAAAGGGTCAATTAAATTTTTTGCTAACGAGATTTATGCTCTCATCCATGTTTCAGGTGAGACGACATTTGATGTAAGTTTTAAATTGAATTCTGGGTTGCAAAGATTTTGGGCGCAGTTTAACATCTTGAAACATACCCCCTTATGGACTCCTTTTGTAGCCATCCCTTTAACTAGGCCAGCTTATAAAACTGTGACGGTTCTGTTTAGGAATGAGGGGGTTAGTGTTACTGATCTGCAATATTGGTTGAAACAGCGCTGTTCAGTCTTAGGGACCCCTGAAGCAATTTTTGACGCTGAACACATATGGACGGGGGGTTGGAAGGTGAAGGTTATGCTCCATGCTACTGATACAGGTCTCAGTCACCTACCAAATTGTTTTTTTGTGGGTCGGGACAGGGGTGTCTTATTTTATGCTGGACAACCGAAAGCCTGTTACAAATGTGGTTCTTGCACTCATTTGAGTAGCCTTTGTGATCAGGTGAAGTGTACTCTTTGCCAATCCTTGGGTCATGCTAGTGGGAATTGTTTGAATGAGCCACGTTGTAATCTTTGTGACTCTTTGGGCCATACCTATCAGAGCTGTAAGTGGGCAGCTCATAATCAATCTGACTCTTCGGATGCTGTTGAGCAGAGGCTTTTAATTGCTGTTGCTCAACGTGACTCTTTTCCTCCCCAAACAAGACAACCTGCCCCTCCTGATGTTCCCCCTCCACTAGCTCCTCCAGGGCCCCCACCCCCACATCAAGCTGTGGAATCCCTGCCTCCCCAGACTTCGACAGCCAGTACTGGTGTTTCTCCTGTGATGGAGATGGTTCCCATTGACTCTTCGCCTTCTATTATGCCCCCTCCTTCGGTCCGTAAGAGATCTACCAAAAGGTCTCAAGCTGCTGAACAGCCTGCCCCGAAAGTCTCAAAAATGTCAGACTTGCCTTTGAGCAATCGTTATGATGTCTTTCAATCCTCTGAACTGTCTGATGCGGATTCAGAGGGTACTTCCTTGTGGTCCTCTCAGGTTGATGTTCCCTTTGAGACTGATGCTCAACCCCCCCCCCCCAAAGTACCAACAGCGTAGGTGTCGACGAACAAGGAAAAAGCCTCCCTGATAGATTTTTTTTCTCTTTCTGGCTTAATTTTTTCTCCTCATGTGGCCATTGTCCCTTGGCTCTTTAAATATAAATAGTATGAAAAGCCTTAGAAAAGACGGGTAACGCTGTCTTATTTCTTGTCCAGCCCTTTGAAAAAAATTTTTTTACAAGATACCAGGCTTCACATTGTCTCTGAACTGAGTATTGTTACCAAACTTTAGCATGATGGTCCCTCCTATTCGTCCTTGGGTCCTTAACCTTGTTCTGGGGTGGGAATTTTGTTCCGTTCAGACCTACATGTTTCTTTAATCAAATTGATTGATTTGATTCCTGAACGTGTATTGATCTTGGATACTAAAATTGATCACTTTTATTTTTGTTTTGTTAATGTCTATGCAACACAATCAAAGGCGGATAGGGTTTCTTTATTTAAGACCATTCAACCCTTTTTAATTTCCTCCCAGGCAGTGATTCTTGGTGGGGATTTTATTTGCAGCCTTGATAGGCGTGATAGAGGTTCTAACGCTTCTACCAGAAAAGTGTTTTGTGACATGTCCACATTAAAAACAGTAATTTCCACCTCTCATTTAAAGGACACCTATATGTCTATCAATAAAAATGTACACCCCACTTTCCAGAAAGGCCAGTTGGCCACTAGAATTGATTTTTTTTTCATCTCTGATACACTTTCCATTTCCTCCTGTCAGGTTTTAGAAATCAAGTTTTCTGACCATAAATTGCTGTTTACATTTAGGTTCTGATGTGCACTTCCCACAAGGTCCAGGTTATTGGAAATTCAATTCTTCTCTTCTTTCCCAGACATCATTTTTACAAAAACTCCAGTCCTTGGCAAGGACTACGTCCCATGATTTCAAGTCGCAGATTACTCTGCTACAGCATTATATGCAATCTTTTCATTGACGCCAAGCTGCCAGTTTACGGAACCAACAAGTTTTTGGTACTCATGGTACAGTAAAAGTCATCTGCCCTTACATTCATTGCCACAATAGTGTTGATCATAAATGGATGGACCGTCTTTTAGATCTAGACGGCCATCTATATACAGATAAGGAGAATATTTTTTGTATTGTTTCACAGCATACAGCTTCTTTGTTTTCCCATTCATCCTCTTTATATGATTCGGTTTCTGCATTTCTATCCGCCACCCCCATTCCTGCCTGTCCTTCATTTCTGTTGTCTGAACTTACTATGGATATCTCTGCTCCTGAGGTCAAACAGGCCATAAAATCGTTACAAACAAAAAAGTCCCAGGTTTAGATGGGCTTACCCCACCAATATAAGGTACTCGGACCTTTGATTTCTAAGGAATTGGCATCGGTTTTTACTTTTCTTTTGAAGTCAGCTTCTATCCCTTTAGATATGGCACGTGGCCTATTGGTTTTCTTCTATAAAAAGGGTGATAGGACTAATCTTTCAAATTGGAGACCAATTAGTTTACTAAATACCAATTTTAAAATCCTTGCTAAAATATTACACACCAGATTATTACAGGCGGCTATTCATCTCATTTCCCCTACTTAAACCTGTTCTATCCCAGGGAGATGAATGAGTGACCACCTCATTCTTTTACGGGAATTGATTGAAAGGGACAATAGGGAAGGTTCGTCTGGTTTTCTTTTGTCTCTCGATCAAAAGCAAGCTTTTGATACTGCTGAACATAGCTACCTTTGGGACACACTTACTCAGTATGGGATTTCCGCCCCCTTCATTCTGTGGTTACAAGCATTGTATAAGTCAGCTACTGTATCTCCCCTTATTAAAGATTGGTTAGGGCCTATGATTCCGATTACAAGGGGTGTTCGGCAAGGTTGCCCTCTAAGCCCTCTTTTATACATTTTCTGTATTGACCCCCTTTTGCGAGTTTTGAATTCTACACCTCTACTAAAACATATATCTGTTGACACTTATGAGATTCCCCATGTGGCTTTAGCTTATGCAGATGATCTTACCATCTTGGTCGGTGACTCAGCCTTCGCAACACAGGTAATGACTATTTATCAATCTTTTAGTTCTTTGTCAGGCACCTCTCTCAACATGTCAAAATGTATAGGGCGTCAATTTGGATGGCCACCATTCCCCCTAGATACTATTGCAGGAATGAAACTCACCAGAGACCCGATTACTATTTTGGGGATACGCTTTGGTTTCCAAGATTTGGACATTTTAAACTGGGGTCCAAAACTTTCACAAGCCCAGCGGGTGGTGACAGCCTGGAATTCCTGGCATATGCAGAAATTAAAGAGGGTTCATTTAATAAAACCATTTCTTTTATCTATCTTTATACTTGTTAGTTGGTTGTTCCCCCCCGCCTCGAACTTTGGAAACCTCCTTGTATGGTATTTTTTTTCAGGCAGTCTGGGGCAGCTGACTGAATCCTATAAAGCGGAATGTTTTGTACCTTCACAGAACCCAGGGGGACCTAGGAATGATAAATCCAGTGGTCTGGTTTACGGTTATGTATCTAGTTATAAATTTTAGACCTCTGTTAACTCAAGTTCGAAGGCCTTGGATTCCCTTGTTTACCCTTACATGTAGTCCTTGGTTTGCACAATGGGAGGCTGCCTCTCTCAGAATACTACATGTTTCATATATCAGTCCTCCTTACGTGAGAGACGTGTTTTTAAAACTTAAAATTTGGCAACTGTATACTACTATGGTTAATGGACAACATAGAAAACTTTTGTATACACAGATAATTCTCACCAAATTTCATGAATTAAATTCTTTCCCACATTGTCCCACTACTCACACTCAAGTTCTGCTTGACTTTCTTAACAATCCCAGGATCCCGTAAAAAATGTGGGATATTCATTGGTTATGCTGCCACAATTGGTTGAACGTTAAAGACCATAAGAAACACAAACAACTTTCTGAATGGTTTTGTTCTCGGCCTACTAGTACTCAGCAACTTGAAACGACATTTCATTTATTTTTTTCATGCTCATATGTTTCACCCTTTTGGGCTATTTAAGCTGATTCCTGGGGTATGTCTCCCTTTCGTACTATTTCTTTAGAGGTTTTGTTATATGGTTTTTTTGACTCTTCTTGGAGTGACTGGGATACTTCTACACTACAGGTTATTATTACTGTGGTGATATGGTATATCTGGAACTCCAGATGCTGGTTCACATTACAACAGAGATCTGTACCTCTGCCTGAGCTGCTGCAGAAAATTGTTTGGGAACTCAGACAGCTGTACAGCCTAGAGTTTAAAACTTGACTAGCTTCCTGGGTTTTTCAATCCTGGAGGAATCTTCCTTGGGTCACTGACTCGGATGTTCCCGTTACTTGAGTTTCACATCCGACCTTTTCATTATTTTTTTCATCCACTGCTGTTTTCTAGTGTAATTTACTTTCAGGTTTCCAGGACTACTTGAAATATCAGGTTTTTTTGTTTGTTTGTTTGTTTTTTCTTTATGCTTCTTCCTATTTCTGTATTAAGGACTGATGAATTCCCCTACTCTTTTTTTTGGGGGTTGTTGGATATGTTTTCCTTTTTTTACATTACTAACATACTAAAATGCCAGCAGAATAGGCCTAACGGTCTTTTGTGTCTGCTCGTTTGGTCAGCCCCCACCCTGGGTGCTGACCTTGCAGCCCCCCTCGCCTTCTCTGGCTTCTCCCTTCCCAGTTCCGGATATTCTTGCTGCATTGGATTTTGCTTCCAGAACCCTTCCCTGTACCTGTCCCACCCTCTTGAACCCTCCACTGTCTCTGCCTCCACCAGCCCCCTAGGCAGCGCATTCCATGGCTCCACCACCCTCAGTGAAGTAGCCTCCTCCTTTCTCCCTGAATCTTCCCTCCAGCTTCCACCCATGCCCCTAGTGGCTCCTCCTCCTTCCTTGAAGCACCCTGACTGTTCCTCCCTATTTACCCTCTTCATGTACCTGAAGACCTCTATCATGTCCCCCGTCCCTTCTCTCTTCCAATGTGACATATTTAGCTCTTCGAGCCTCTCCTCATAGGTCCTGTCCCCAGGCCCCAAATCATTTTGGTTGCCTCCTCTGACCCTCTCCAGGAGGTTAATGTCCTCTTTAAGTGTGGCCTCCAAAACTGCACGCAGTACTCAAGGTGCGACTCACCAAGCAGTTATACAGAGGAGTATCACTTCCTCCTTCTGGAGGTGATCCCCCATGCGATGCATCCCAACATCCTGTTGGCCTTGGCTGTTGCCCTCCTACAAGTCTCAGAGTTGTTCATCTTGACATCCACCACCACCCCCAGGTCCTCTCAGCCATTGAGACTTGTAGCATCCCCCCCCCAGGGTGTACACTTGGCCCGGGTTTCTGGCCCCCAGGTGGAGTACCTTGCACTTCCCTGCATTGAACCTCAGCTTCCACTTTCTAGACCATCTTTCCAGAGCCTCCAGGTCCCCCTGTAGGGCCCTCCTCCCCATCCACCACCGCTCCCAGTTTCAAGTCATCCGCAAAGAGACTCATCTCACTTCTGATTCCTGTCCTTATGTCAGAGACGTAGGCATTGAACAGAAGGGGCCCAAGGACTGATCCCTGTGGGACCCCACTAATGACCCTCCTTGGGGATGAGACTATCCCGCCAACTACGACCCTCTGGGTCCGGTCCTGGAGCCAATTGCCTATCCATCTGATCATCTGGTTCCCCACCCCCATTTCTCCCAGCTTATCCAACAGGCCCATGTGAGGAACAGAGTCAATTGCCTTGCTGAAGTCTAGAAAGAGGACGTCCACTGGTCTACCCAGGTCCAAGGCACTCGTCACCCAGTCATAGAACTCCACCAGGTTTGTCTGACACGATTTCCCCGGGATGAATCCATGCTGTCTATCGTCCAGGCACCCTAACTTATCCAGGTCCCCCCCTTAGCCTCTC
Organism: Neoceratodus forsteri; assembly: GCA_016271365.2. Taxonomy (NCBI): domain Eukaryota; kingdom Metazoa; phylum Chordata; order Ceratodontiformes; family Ceratodontidae; genus Neoceratodus; species Neoceratodus forsteri. The sequence goes on along the minus strand of CM057455.1, from coordinate 282,808,534 downwards.
CTTGACAACGCCCTCCATCACCTTGCTCACCACCGATGTCAGACTGACAGGCTTGTAGTTCCCTGCCACCTCCCTTGATCCCCCCTTGTGGATAGGCACTATATGCGCCACCTTCCAGTCCTGGGGCACCCACCCTGTCCTCAGAGAGATCGTGAAAAGCTCCGCCAGGGGTTTCGCCAGGACATCCGCAACTTCCTTCAGCACTCTGGGATGTAATTTATCCAGCCCCGGTGCGTTCTCCATCTTAAGGGAGCTGAGGGCTTCCCTCACTCTCTCTGCTGTGATTTCCACTTCCGGTACCTCTTCTCCCTGCTTAGTCCTCCCCACTCCTGCCAGTGATGCCTCCCCCTCTCCCCAGACCCACCGATCGGTAAGGGTCCCCCCCTCCTCAGTATCTCTGTCTCCTCCTATCTATGATGCAGCACCCCCATTTTCCTTGGTGAAAACTGAGGTGAAGTACTCATTTAGTATCTCAGCCTGCTCCCCCGGGTCTTGTGCCCATCTCTCCCCTGATTTAATCCTGCTAATCTGCCCCTTCACCCTTCGTTTTTCCCCAATGTATCTAAAGAACTCCTTGTTCCCTCTCCTAATTTCCCTGGCCAGGTTCTGCTCCTTCCTTGCCTTAGCCGCCTCACCACCCTAGTGGCCCTTCTAGCCATCAGCTCGTACTCCCTCGATCCTTTCACTCCTTGAGCACTTGAATTGCTTATAGGCTGCCTTCTTCCCACACCACCTCCTGGACCTCCCTGGTCCACCAGCAGGGTTTTTGGGCCCTACCGCATTTTGTCTTACTCTTGCACAGGTGCTGGTAGCATCCTGCACCCCTCTCCTGATGATTTCCACCTACTATCAGCGTTCATGTCTGACCCAATCCCATCCAAATGCTCCTAAGGATCCTTCCCATTTCCTTAAAATCCGCCCCTGAAGTCGGTTACTTCCTGTCTTTGTGCAGCCTTCACTCCTAGGTCCAGGCAGAACCAGACCGGCATGGTCACTCCCGCCAATGGGTCCCTTACCCAGGCCCCCAATCTGGTCACTGTCTGCCAGGACCACATCCAGTACCACGCCTCCCTGGTCGGTTCCTCACCTGCTGAGTTAGGAATGCGCCTTGAAAGACATCCAACAACCTCTGTTCCCTGGTCACAGAGGATGTCATAGTCTCCCAGTCTGTTCCTGGCATGTTTAAGTCCCCAACACCACCACCGTCCTCTGCCCAGTCTGCAGTGTCTCCCAACATCTGCCACCAGACTGTCCTCCAGCTCTCCGCCAGGGCAGGGGTTCTATACACCACCCTATTTTTACCTCTGCCCCCCCTTGTTATCAAGGTGACCCAAATCGCCTCCACGGTTCCCTCTGCCTCCTCTACTCCCCCTATGCCAATGCAGTTTTTGACTATCATTGCTACCCCTTCTCCCCTTCCCTCCTCCTGTCCTTCCTGAACATAGTTCAGTAACATTGACACACTTGTATTTTGTTTTGTTTTTATGATTTAGTATGCTGTAATACCTTTTTGTAATTTGTTTGACATTTTTGAATAAAATAATTCCCCTACTCTTTAGTGGGGGGGAGGGGTCAGTTGGGTGGGGATGTCTTTTTTGATATGATTTTGACATTCTTGTATGCTGCATATATTTTTATTTTCAGGTTTTGTTTCCTTTTATTATGATTTTGTAGGCTGTATTCCTTTTCTGATGATTTTCTTTTTGTTTTCCTTTTGACAATTTTGTATTTTCTTTCTGGTTTTTGCTTCTGTTTATTATGTGTATGTATGATGTACTACTTTTCTGTACTTTTTTGTTTGAAAATCTTGAATAAAAAAATTCCCCTACTCTGTAGGAGGGTTCCCTTACATCCTGGCATTCTGCCAAGATGGCCGTCCATGGAGGAGCTGTGGAGGACATGGAGGTGTTGGAGGCAGGGAAGTCGGTCTCCTCCCCTGTCTCTGCTTTGCCAGAGACCACAGTGCTTAAGGACTTTCCTGTTTCTACTGAGAAGATGCTCAACTTGCCGTTGGATATGGATATAACTTCTTCCCCTATGAATCTAGCCTTGCAAGGTAACACCATGATTTCTACTAGAGCTGCTAATGCTGCTAAGCCTTCCTCTGAGCTTACTCCTGTGGCTCTGCCTGTTTCTGTCTCTACTGATGTGGCTGATGTGGATGCTTTGCTTCTTTTGGAGGAACAACGTTATTTGGCAAAAAAAACTGAACTGCTTGCTTTGAAACATCCTGCTACTATGCCGTCTACAGACTTTCCCGCTAACTCACAACATAAACCTGAAGTTTCCTTACCTGCTGACAGCATTTTGACACTTCCTCATTCCTTCCCTGATAGATCGGTGCTGTCAAACTCTGTCTCTGCTGATGGTGGGGGTTTGCCCAGAATGGTGTTACCAGTTGTCTCGGAGCTGGGCCTACGACGAGCCCCTTCACCTACAACTGATACTCCGACTCTGGATTGGTCGGTGGATTCTGCCCTCAGTGCGGTGGGCTGGGAAAGGGATCCTGTTGTTGGGACCAAGCGCTCTGGTCCCTCGCCAATACGGACTTCTCCTGAACTTGCTGAGACTGCTTGTTCCTCTGCTCCGCAGTCGCCTGCCTCGCCACGACTCCCAGAACCTTCTCTCCCTCCTGAGCTTCAACTTACTCAACACCCAGTGTTGAATATTCCTGTTGTGACACCGCCGAAAGAACTATCCAGTTCACAGACCACGTCCCCCCCCCCAGTTTGCAGCCTTGGGACCCTGAGCTGTGCTTACCACCCGCTAGGCTACCTTCCTCTGCACGCCCTGCTGCTTCTAGGACTTATGCTTCTTTTTTTTCAGTACCTACTCATCAGGCTAAATGGCATAACGTGGTCTGACTGCAGTACTTGGGCGGTATGCCTGAACTACCCGATCAGATCTTTGTGGGTAGAACCCTTCTAAAAGACTTGATGGGCTTTGCTGCTCACGAGATTCACGCTTTACTACATGTCTCCTCTGAAACACACTTTGATGTTAGTTTTAAAACTATGTCAGGTTTAGAAAAATTTGGGGCAAAATTTCACGAGCTAAAATCTTTACCCTTATGGGCCCTGTTTAGTGCAGTACCTCTGACTAAACCTGCTCATAAAAATGTGACTATTTTGTTCCGTAATGAGGGGTTAGCTTAAATGACATTATGGTATGGTTAAAGCAACGCTGTACTATGCTTTCTGATCCAGAGGCTATCTTTGATACTGAAAATGTGTGGACGGGGGTTGGAAAGTAAGAGTGCTACTTAGAACAAATGATATGGGAGTGCAACATTTGCCCAACAGTTTTATGCTAGGCAGAGATAGGGGAGTTCTCTTCTATCCTGGACAGCTGAAGGCATGCTACAGATGTGGTTCTGTTAGCCACATTAGTAGTATTTGTGATCTTGTAAAATGCTCTGTGTGTGATGAGCTTGGCCATGCTGGTTCACAATGCGTGGAAGAGCCTAGGTGTGTTCTTTGTGAAGAAAACGGTCACACTTTTCAGCAATGCACTTGGGCATCACATAACTCTCCAACGCTGGCTGATGGGGAGGAACAGAGGCTACTTATTGTATCACTGTGGCACAACGTTCTAAGATTCATGGTTTTTCCTCTGTTCCCCAGAATATTCAGCCTTCAGAGGCTCTTCCCAAGGATTCCCCTCTTTCAACTGTCCCCCCGTTGATGTACCAGTATCCCCTACTGTCCTACATACTACTGTGGTTGTTCCTGATCTGAACCCCCCCTCGTATTGCCTAGTTGTCCTGGTGAGGTTCCCCTGTCTACTGCTGTCTCCCTGGCTCATCCTTCAGGTACTATGAACCCGCCCCCCCAAACCCTCGGTCCCTCATCCTAGAGTTACAAGGGGCTCTCGGAAGTTGGGGTCCCCTTTTCCCAAGGCACTGAAGGTGGATAGTATCCCTTTAGCCAATAAATTTGAACTCTTATGTGACCCCTCAGAAAACACAGATTCTGACTCCTCCTCTGTACTTTCATCCCACCCAGAATTGACTACAGATACAGAGGTCCCCCGTGAGGTGACACATAAGGACAGTGTACCTAGGAGGGGTAACCTAGGTGAACATTCCTTTTTTCTGCTGTCTAGCTGCTCTCCCATTTAAACCACCTCTTATGGCTCCCGCATCCTCTGTACATACTGTGAATGTCAACGGTATTAAACGACGGCCTAAGAGGGATTCGGTTTTCTCCTTTTTATTTTGCCTTACTGTTGGGGTGATATTGTTACAGGATGTGAGGTTTCATTCACTTTCTGAAATATCTACAGCACAAAAGGCTTGGTTTCCTGGCCTATCCTATTGGTTCTTTGGCCAAGAAACATGCTCTGGTGTGGGGATTTTGTTTACTTTATCTGATGTTTCTGTTCTTAAAGTACTTGATTTATGCCCAGGTAGGCTGTTACTTTTGGATGTGAGTATTTCTGGTGTTTTATACAGGATTGTTAATATTTATGCACCACAAACAAAATCACTTAGGATTGAGTTACTGAAGCTTGTTCGTCCTTATCTGTATACCTCCCAGTATGTTATTTTTGGAGGAGACTTCAAATGTGGCCTGTCCCTTAAAGATAAATCACACTCCTCTAGAATGAATAAATTGTTTTGTGACACTAATTTTCTGAAACAGCTATTGCAGTCTGCAAAACTTAAAGATACATATCTTCAGACTACAAATATACCCCCCCCCCACCTTTCATAAAGTCCCTCTGGCTACCCAGATTGATTTTTTTTTCATATCCTGTCACCTACCACTCTCTGCTGCTACTATTCAGGTTGCAGCTTTTTCGGATCATAGTCTTTTAACAGTTACACTTGGTGATGCACATTCAAAGCATTTTGGTCCAGGATCATGGAAACTGAATTCTGCATTATTACAGGATTCACAGATGCTAACACGGCTTAAAATATTTTTTCAAGCCAGGAAATCAGTTTTCATGCTTTATGACAACCGTTGGAGCTGGTGGTCTGGTACTAAATCAGAATTGCAACATTTTTTGAGACATTTTTGTCGACAAGTACACAATGATCGATATTTTGACTATCAGAGAAAACGCTGTCAACTGCAGAAAGTCCTTACATTGTCTTACATTACTGGTCATAATTTCACTGCTCAAATTACTCAGCTTAAACAGGAGCTTAATATGTATCACTCCAAACAAGTTTCATTGTTACAACAACGGCAACAATTTGGACTATCAGGTTCATATCATGCTGTCTGCCCATTTGACAGCTGTTCTAAATGGGTGGCTAGTAGTTTTGGGGTCTCTTTTTGATGGGAATATGATAGAATTGACTGATCCTTTAGATATTCAGAGGTATGTGTCTGAATATACTGGATCATTGTTTAGCCCCCTTCCCTCACAGGTGGAAGGGACTCTTGCCTATCTCTCTCACCTGGTCATCCCAGATGTACTGCAAACAATTCTTGATTCCATATCTAATGAGATACAGATTCAGGAGGTGGGAGATGCTATTCAGGCTTTAAGACCTAAGGTGACTCCTGGCTTAGATGGTCTTTCCAATGAACTGTATAAATTATTGGATGCTGACCTACGGGATGAATTGACAGCAGTGTTTAATTATGTTTTACGACAAGACTTTCTACCATTAGATTTCAACATGGGTAGTCTCTTTTATATTTACAAAAAGGGAGATAGGAGGTTATTACAAAATTGGAGACCCCTTAGCCTTTTAAACACGGAGTTTAAAATTTTGGCGATTTGGTGTCTGTTGAAAATTGCTCCCCTTGTAATTTCTAAGACTCAATTCAGTAATATTCCGGGGAGGAGTATTTCTGATCATATCATTTTGTTACGGGAAATAGTTGAACATGGCAATCATGAGCTGCTCAATGGCTTTCTAATCTCCTAGGATCAGAAGCAGGCTTTTGATTCTGTTAATCATAATTTTTTTATGGCATACCCTACGTCGTTATCAAATTCCTGCTAGTACTATTGCTTGGATAAAATTATTATATCAAACAGCCACAACAGTCCCTATGGTGAGTGGGTGGAAAGGTACTATAATTCCCTTAAAAAGGGGGGTTAGACAAGGCTGTCCACTTAGCCCTATTTTATACATATTTTTTAGACCCTTTACTTCGCTCTACTAACACATCTCAATCTATTGTTCCACTCCCTATTTCATCACATTCCAGTCTGCACTACATAAAGGCATATGCAGATGATATGAGTTTAGTTGTGGCAGACTCCTCTTCAATTTCGGCAGCTGTCCAGCATTGTGAGGTTCTTGGGTCCCTTTCTGGAGCTGCCCTAAATTTGAGTAAATGCGTGGGTAGACAATTAGGCACTGGTGGTTTGAGACTCACTTCTGTTTCGGAGATTAGAATAACTTCGGACCCTATTAAAATTGTGGGTATTTTGTTTGGGGGTGGTTCTTTAGATGTTCTTAACTGGGGTCCTAAACTTGATTTGGCACAGCCTAAGGTTTCTTTATGGAATAGGTGGAAAATGGGGGGGGGGAGGGTGTACATGATTAAAACTTATTTAATTCCTGTTTTTCTTTTTTTGGCATATGTTTTCCCTCCCCCTCGGAGTTTTGAAACCAGGTTGTTAAGTATTTTTTTCCAAGCATTGTGGGGCAGCCACCTCAACCCTATTCAGCGTAATGTAACATATTTGCCAATTTCGGAGGGTGGTCTTGACATGGTCAATCCTTTATTTTTTTATAATAGCTTTTTTTTATGACAGACTTTAAACCTCTCTTGATAAATTGTGACAAGGGGTGGGAATCATGTTTTTTTGACACCTGTCACCCATGGTTTGGCCTTTGGGAAATGAATTCTCTCGAAGTGCTAAAACAAATCCCAATGAAGCCTAGTTATGTTAAGGAATTTTTTTTGTGCTTGAAACAATGGCGAGTGTTGAGCTCTACAATTATGACCTTGAGTAGAAGGGCTTTGTACAAACATTTACTTACCCATGTATGTCCTGTTCTGGTCTCCTTCCCTAAATGCCTGGATAATTCCCTGACTAACCTTCAAACACTTTTGCGTAATACTAGGATCCCTCGGAAGATGTGGGACGTACATTGGTTAAGCTGTCACGAATGCATAAACGTGAAAGCAAACCAGAAACACAAACAATTAATTGACCGCTATTGTTCCAGACCAACCTGTATACAACAAGAAGAAACCATCCAACATTTATTTTCCTCCTGTTCTTATATTAGGGATTTTTGGTCTTATTTGGCCACCCAATGGAAAGAACCTATATTCTCATTTGTGTCATATGAAGTTTTGATGTATGGTTCTTTTTCTCAGGCATGGAAAAAATGGAACTTAGATTCTTTAAATGTTGTTTTTACTGTTCTAAAATGGCATATTTGGACTGCTCGCTGTCTCTTTACTTTACAGCAATTGGATTTAATCCATCAGGCCATTTTACTAAAAGTTGTCTCTGATTTAAAATCTGTTTATATTTCATACTTACAGTCTACTCCTACTAGAACTCTGTTAGAATTATAGAAAAGCATGCTGTGGCTAACTGATTCAGATTTTCCTGTTACATGAACTGTGATCTACTGAATGTATTGTTTCTTTTCTTCTCTTGTTTTTTTTTGGTCTCCCATCCTGTTGTTTTGTTGATTATGCTTATAGTATTCTGTTAATAAAATATTCCCCTACTCTGTGGTAGATGGCGCTGTGACTGGTGCTGCTATGGCCAGTTTGCCTGAGGAATCCTGGAGGATGGATGTGCAAGGGCCCGGGGAACAGGCCTACTCCCCAGTCTCGGAATCCTGTCAGGCCAACTTTGCTGCTGTTTCTACAGATAGTTCTTCATGTGCAGTTCCCCTACCTGTCATGGTTCCTATGCAGGAGGTTGTGAATTGTGAGCGGGCAGCAGCGCCTGCAGTGGATATCCGTGAGCTGATTGCTGCTGAGGAAAGACAGTTTGCAGCTAGGAGGCAGAAACTTGAAAAGCTGTTGTCAGAGCGCCCCACGTCGGGTGCGGCATCGGACGGTTGCAACCGGGATGACTTGGTGGTTGCGTGCTGGATGTGACTGCGGTTCTGGCAGCTGTGACTCAGCCTTCTGAAGCAGTTTCGAGCCTTATGGATGTTTCTGGGCTGAGTCAGGTACCGGGATGTTCTGCTGGTGTGGATGTCTTGCATGGGAGTGGGGGTCTGCACCATATACGAGTGACTGATTTACCTAACCGTACTTCTGTTTCGGGGACTCCTGACTGTCGACCTCTCTCTAAGACTGGCTCCATTACTGTGCATAGAGAGCCCTTCTCTGTGAGTGATCCATCTAGGGCTGTTTTTACAATTGGTGTTTCTACGGAAGGGCCTCGAAAAAAACTTTCCCCTAAAGACCAGCCGTTACGAGGCAAGGAAGGTTGGGTTGGAGGGGATGGGCTTGATAACACTGTACAGTCTGCTACTATATCTCCTGCTGGGGGAGTGCTTAGTCCTTCCACGCCACTGGCTGACTGGGTAGTGAAATCCCTGGAGGCTACAGGGTGGGTTAGAAAATGGATGGTTCTGGCTGGGATGCAGATGGCCCTGTTTTGGATCCTGTTGTTGCTGCTCCTGAGCCTCTGAGTTCTGGTCCTGGTTTGGGTACTGGGGCTTCCCCATCTCAACTAACTCCTGGTCAGAGAATGGTTGAACTTGAGACTCCAACCAATGCTAGGCCAGGGGATCTCTTATCAGATATTAGGGAATTAGGAGGAGAGGAAAAGGAGCTTGTTTTTGAACCTGATGTCCCCCTTCCCCTGTTCTCTTAAATCCCCGAATGGAGTCCCCTGTGATGTGGGAGCAGCTGGTGCAGCAGGATTTCTCTGACCCTAATGTTTCTGACTCTGGTGGCGATACCACTGGGAAGCAGTCTGTTACCCCTAATGTTTGGCACACCGGGGTACGTGACAAGCTTTTTCCTCCTTCTACTAGAAATTTTTCTGAGCCAGCAATGAGGCAAAATGCAGTTCATTTGAAATTTAGGGGTACTGCTTCAGATGCACCTGATAGATTGTTTGTGGGGAGGGCACTGCTCAAGAACAGTATGAAGTGTTATGCTTACAAAATGTATGCCCTCATTCATATGCCTGGAGACACCGTCTATGATATTAGTTTTAAACATCCTAATGGGCTCGAGAGGTTCTGGAAACAGTATAATTTATTTAAGACTGGCCCTGTGTGGCGGTCTTTCCTTGTCATACCCCTGACAAAGCCTATGTCCAAAACAATCACAGTCCTCTTTTGGAATGAGGGAGTGAATGTGGCTGATATCACTTATTGGTTGAAGCAGCATTGTCTGGTGAATGGCTACCCTGACCCAATCCTAGATGAGGAACATTTGTGGACAGGGGGCTGGAAATACAAGGTTACACTCAAACAGTAACAGGGTGCTATGCAGCATCTGCCTAATTGTTTTTTCCTGGGGAGAGAGAGGGGTGTGATTTTTCTATCCAGGTCAACCCAGAGCCAGCTAGAAGTGTGGTGAACCTGGGCACTTGTGTAATGTCTGTGAAATACAGAAATGTGGTCTTTGGAGAGATTTTGGGCATACTGGTGCACATCGCAGACAACCCCAGAAGTGTAATTTGTGTGACGAAAAGGGTCATAATTTTAGAAATTGTTCCTGGGCATCCCATAATAATATAGATCTATCTGTTCGTGCTGAACATGATGTCTATGTTGCCACAGCTCAAAAGGAGAAAATGAAAGCCAGTAATTTAATGGCCCAGATGGATGGCGAAGAGCAGGTCCCTGCTGCTGACCCTGGTTCAAGACCACATTCTGACCCTGCTGTGGTGGAGGTGGATGTTCAGGACTGTACCCAGGATCCTTCTATGCCCTCTCAGGATGGTTTACAGAATCCAGTGGAGGTGGAACCCCCTCAGGTTTTGGAACATGATTTGTCTGTCCGTGATTTAGATGAGCATGCTTTGCAGGGAGACACTAATGGGCCTGACTCTGTTTTGGTTCAGGACAAGATGGAGGTGGTGATGCCCCCAACCGGGGGAGGGGTAGGATTTATCTTTCCAATGGATCACATGATCTAAAGCAGCACATAAGGGAATCCCTACAGTGGAAGAACTTGTGGTTCAGAATCCATTTGACATTCTTGTGGATGTACCAGAGGAGGAGGGGGGTGGTGAGTCTGATGGCTCCTCAGTGACATCATCTCAACTCAGGGAGTGACCACCACTCAGTATGGCTCACATTGGATATGGGCAAGGAAGGAGTGGAATCTGGCACAAGAGTGCTGGACTTCAGGAGGACTGACTTTGGGAGGATGGGGGAAGTGGTAAAAGGGTACCTGGCCAGAATTCAATCTAGTATGGACACTAACCATAGGTGGGAGCTCATAAAGCTGGGTATAGTGGAGACAACCAAAACCTGCTGCAAAGCCCAGAGCAAGAAGGCTAGGCTAAGAAACTGAGCTGGTTGAGCAAGGAGGTCATGGAAAGGTAAGGAGGAAAAGAGCTGCCTTTAGAAGTACAAGAAAACAGGAGGGGGAGGACAGGGAGGGTACTTGACAGAATCGAAGGAGGTGACAAGGGCAGTAAGGGAGCCAAGCTCTACGGAACTCAGGCTGGCACAAGGCATTAAGAAGGGGAGAAGGACTTCTTTAAGTACATCAGGAGAAAAGGAGCTGTAAGGACCACATAGTAAGGATTAGGAAGGAGGGGGTTGGGTGGAAGCAGGAGTGCGATAAGGCGGAAGCACTAATGAGTACGTCTGCTCAGAATTTACTAAAGAGAAGAGGGGTGACACCCAAGGTGGGAGAAATGGCAGAAGCGGGGAGTGGTAACAGATGGGGAAATCATGAGGGCAGAGTTCGAGAGGGTTTGAAGGCACTGAGGGTGGACAAGGCGCCAGGCCCAGATGGCATCCACCCCAGGGTACTGAAGGGCCAGGCGGAGAACTGCAGGCCCTTGCAGACCTATTTAATGCCTCACTACATTCGGGTGTGTACCCCAGGACTGGAGGATGGCTCATGTGGTGCCCCTCCACACAAGTGGCCCCAAGGATGAACCGGGAAACTACAGACCAGTGAGCCTCACATCCATCATGGGTAAGCTAATGGAGACTATCCTGAAGGAGAGGCTGGTGGCCCTCCTAGAGGCCAAAGGACTACAGGACAGCAGACAGCATGGCTTCATAAGTGGCAGATCCTGCCAAACCAACCTGGTGGAGTTCTATGACTGGGCAACTAGGCAACTGGACAGGGCCATGCAGTGGATGTCCTGTATCTGGACTTCAGTAAGGCATTCGACTCGGTGCCGCATGGAAGGCTGGGAAGGAAGTTAGTAGGCACAGGGGCGGTGCAAGCTGGTGAGATGGGTAGGAAACTGGCTGCAGGAAAGGCAACAGAGGGTGGTGGTGGGTGGGGAGCTCTCACACCCAAGGGCAGTGACGAGCGGTGTTCCTCAAGGCTCGGTGTTGGGACCAGTGTTGTTTGGGATATTCATTGCAGACATATCATGGGACATCAAGAGCAAGATCAGTCTGTTTGCTGATGATACCAAGGTAGGCGTGGTGGTGGATGACCTAGGGGATGGCAGGGGTTGCAGGATGATCTGGCAAAGCTTGAAACCTGGTCAGACACCTGGCAACTGGGTTTAATGCCAAAAGTGCAGGTGCTGCATTTGGGATGAAGAACCCAAGAAGGAGTTACCAGCTAGGGGAGTGCAGCTAGCCCAGACAGAGGAGGAGAAGGATCTGGGTGTGCTCATTACAGGATCAATGAACAACTCGGCACAATGTAGCAAGGCAGCTGCAAAGGCCAACAAAATGCTGGGTTGTATTGCAAGGGGTATATCCTCGAGGAGGGAGGAGGTGATTCTGCCACTGTATAGGTCATTAGTTAGACCACACCTGGAGTACTGCATGCAGTACTGGCATCCGTATCTAAAGAGGGACATTAAGTTACTGGAGGGGGTGCAGCGCAGGGCGACAAAGATGATCAAGGGGCTGGTGGATTTATCATACGAGAGGAGGTTGAAGGAGTTGAACATGTACTCACTGGAGGAGAGGAGAGACGGGGGTGACATGATTGAAACCTTTAAATACATGAAAGGAATAAACAAGACGGGTACAGTGGGGCTGTTCAAAGTAAGGGAGGGGAGGGCCACCAGGGGCCATGATATGAGACTGGAGCGAGGAAGGTTCAGGAGGGAGATGAGGAGACACTTTTTTACAGAGAGGGTGGTGGCTGGGTGGAATGCACTACCTGCAGAAGTGGTATGCAGTAGAACAGTGGACTGCTTCAAACGAGGATGGGACAGGACAAGGGGGAGGGTTAATGAAGGGGAAGGGTAGAAGGGAGGGGCAGCTGCAGAATAAGGGGTGCTAGCTGCACATTAGAGCAGAGTTGATAGACCTCTAGGCCTTTATCTGCTGGCAAATTTCATATGTTTGTAACTAAAGACATCAAGTGGACCTGGAAAGGCTGAAAAGCCAAAGCCCAAAAAAAAGGGAAAAAAGGAAATGATGTGGAACTACTGGTTATACTTTTTGACACTTTTTTTCATGTTGTCATCTATACTTATCTCTACTGTAAATGTTAACAGTATTCATAATTCTCAGAAGCATTCTATTATCTTTGCTAGTTTACATAATGATTTATGTCAGATTACCTTTGTGCAAGATATCAGATTACACACCATTTCTGAGATAGATCAGGCAAAAAAGATTGGAGGTGGGGGCCATCCTTATGGTCGGTAGGAGAAGTACCTTGTTCTGGCGTGGGTATTTTATTTTTCAATTTGCCTGTTCAAATATTGAAAGTCTTAGACATTTCACTAGGTAGAATGTTGCTTGTGGATGTGGTTATTGGTGGTCTAGCGTATCACTTGATTAATGTGTATGCACCACAAACTAAAGTAGATAGAGTGGCCTTATTTCGCCTTATAGAACCTTTTCTCTCTACCTCCAAGTTGACTTTGTGGGGGGGAAGATTTTAATTGTGGTTTATTGCCTAGGGATTGGGAACGACAAACCCAAAAAGTGTATAGTGATACCAATGCATTGACAAAAATTCTACCTACTGCAGGCTTTATGATCTTGTGGATAACATTCCGGAACATACCTTCTATAAAGGCAGACTGTCAGCACGTATTGATTTCTGGTTTGTTTTCAATAGGTTGAATGTTACAGCTGTCAATATTGTACCTCTGGAAACCTCGGATCACGTACAGGTAAAGGCTAGGATTGGTTTGGAGTATAACATTTCTTTTGGTAGAAACTATTGGAAGTTGAATGCTTCCATCTTGCAGCAGGACGCGGTACAGTGGGGGGTGAGAGATACCTTTTTTGTTCGATAAGATGTTCTCTTTTTTATATGATTCTTGGGGAGCATGGTGGGAGGATATTAAGAGTGATTTATGGGACTTTTTGAAAAAAGCATCATGGTCTTTTGCTAGTTCAAAATATTTGGTTTACTTACATTTGAAGGCACTGTATTTAAAATTTTGTCACGGGCTTGGGAGGCAGGGGATGATAATCAGGAGCAACTAAAGGTACTTAACGAGAGGATGTGTGAGTATCATAAACGGAGGGAGGGAGAGACTGCTAAATGCCAACAATTTTTTACATAGGGCAGAAAAGAGTTGGTCAACCCTTATGAGACTGAATTTCAGGGAGTTCAGAAATTAACTATGAGGGCCTTAATTGAATGTGATGGGATAGTGCGAGATACGCATTCTGGTATTCACTCGGTGGTAACTAATCATTTATGTTTGACTTATCAGAAACCTATGAGAATGCAGAGGACTGTCCCTTTGAATGTTGGGTCATTATCCGAGATCCCTGTATGTGAAGTGGAAGCGTTGATGCAACCAATTACTAATGAGGAGGTTGAGGTGGCAAGAGATCATTTGTCAGCCCATACTGCCCCTGAGTTGGATGGAATACCTAATGAATTTTATAAACTTTTTAAGACTGAATTGGTTGCTCCTTTAAGAGTAGTGTATCAGGAGATACTAGATGGTGGGAGTTTACCCTTCAGTATGCAGGAGGGAGTAATGACATTTTTATATAAAAAGGGTCATCCTCAGAATATCCGGAATTGGAGACCTTTAAGTCTGTTAAATTCTGACTATAAAATATTTATTCATTTTTTATTTATTTATTTATTTAGTTTTTGTTGACCGGGTACGTGCACTAGACAAATCCTGCCTATTTTCAGGCACGACCTGGGGGGAGGGGGATACAGATGAATGCCAACTGACCTTGAACCAGATTAAGCTGTTGGTGGTATTTTTGAGTTACCAAAATTCTGACTTCACGATTGGCACAGGTGGCAACTTATGTGATTTTGCCTGTTCAGACATGTGCAGTGTCAGGCAGGAATATTCAACAGAATTTGATATTTATTAGGGAAATTGTTGAACAAGGTTTAAATATGCAGCTGGATGGGTATTTGCTGTCATTAGATCAAGAAACTGCTTTTGGTGCAGTACAGCATGGTCATTTATGGGACACTCTTTTATTGCATGGGGTTTCGCATCAATTTGTTGATGTTCTTCAGCGTTTATATGAGAGGGCACTAATGATCCCATTGCTAAACGGGCATTTGGGAACACCTGTTCTGCTTCGGAATGGTGTGAAGCAGAGTTGTCTGTTAAGCCCGCTCTTGTATGTATTTGCCATTGATCCACTGTTATGACTTATAGAAAATACAGATGGGATTAAACCTATTTGTGTTAGGTTTGGTAAGCTATATCCGAAGGTATCCGCTTATGCTGATGACTGTATGGTTATTGTATGGGATTTAGAATCAGGGCAAAGTGTGCTTGATGTTTTAGAAGATATGCATGACATTGCAGGGATTACGTTTAATAATTCTAAACGTAAACTGCTGCCTTTAGGTAAAGCATCCATACCAGTGCAATTTTCAATTCCGATAGAACATGAAGAGATTAAGTTACTGGGGTTATTGTTTGGCACTAGAAGGGTGGAACAAATGAACTGGGATGTAGCATATGAAGATGCACACAGGAAAGTTATTTCTTGGAAGTCTTGGAAAATGACAAGGAAAAAAAGGATTTATTTGTTGAAAGTCCATATTCTGCCCATTTTTTAGTACGTCTCGCATCTCTATCCAGTACCTTTCAATATGCATGCTAAGTTAATGGGACTTTTTTTTTTTTTTATTTTTATGGGGTAGCCGCCTGAATCCTGTGAAACGGGCATTCACTTACAGGGTGTGGAAGGAAGGCGGGCTTGATATGATACAACCGTTGGTTTACTTATTTAGTAATTTTTTTTATAGTAATATTAGTCCATTGGTTTTAGGAAATACAGGCTTGCAGTAGGTATAGCTAGTATGAAACACTGGGAGGCTCAGTTTTTGGAAGCATGGGGAAGGGGTGCTGGATGACCATGTCTATCTAGCAGGGACATGTTTAGGTCAAGTTGAAACTATGCAACATTTATTTTTTGATTGTACCTGTATACAAGGTTTTTGGGCTTCTTCGCAGCATTATGGGGTGAAAATCTGTTTGCACACATGACTTATGACATTTTAATATTGGGGCAATTGGGGCAGGATGGACAAAGTGGACAAAGTGGCAGAAGGGTATGGTTTGGGTGATATTTGCTTGTTTAAAATGGGTGATCTGGCATGCTAGATGCCTTAGGGTGTTGCAACAAAAAGAAATCACTGTTTGGGATATGTAATGCCAAGTGCAGACGGAATTGGATAAAATTTATCATTATGAATTTTGTACTATGGGGGAGGTGATATGTCAGCATTTTTGGCAGGGGTTGGAGTGGGTTGGGTAATGGCTTTCCACTGTATTTGGATTTATTTTTTTCTGATTTTTCAGGGCCTCTGCTCTGTACTGTTTTTTTTTTTTTCTCTTTTGCGATCAACAGTTCAATGGGGCCTTAGGCTGTATTAGGTGTTGTATTCATGTGGGGATTTCTTATCATGGCTATGTTTGATGGTGGGTTTTTCTTACTGTGTTCTACTGTGGTACTTATCTGGTTGTTTTTTTCTGGGTTTTTTTCCCTTTTTTTATGCTTTCTGTTACTGTACACTGAGTATTTCATTGTTTTCTTTCATTGTATCTCTTTTTGTGTAATAACACAAAATTTCCCCTACTCTTTTGTGCTGTAGGGGTCCCCATTCGATCAAGAAGGATGGCCAGTTCAGAACAGTCTGTGAGGGAGAAGGAGCAGGACGTGGAGGAGACTGGCCAGAGCAGACAAATGGAAGTGGAAAATGAAGACCCTGCTGATGGCAGGATTTCAGAGGGTGAGGAAGAAGAAGCGTTTGAATAGGCTCCAGTCACTGATATATCTGAGGAGCTCCTTGATGTGGATTTATCTGAGGAGCCGGACAGTGGTTGTGGGGTAATGAGACAAACTTCAGAAAGAGATAAAAATGGAGCGTCGGCTCACCTGAAACAGATTTTGCTGGCAAAAAGAGAGACAGTGCAGAAGCAGCTGGAGGAGGAGGATGAGCAATGAATGGAGGAGAGAAGACGCGAGTACAGGAAATATGTAAACCAGGAACCAAGTACTAGCAGGAGGAGTGAGGAACCGCAACAGGAAATGCCCGGGGAGAGTGTTGATTCAGATGGATGCAAGCAGCGTTCGACTAAGGAAGTCATGGTGAGAGCATTTGGATTACCGGACGATTCAAGCGAGGGAGGAGAATGGAAACCGGGGTCAGCATTGCTTGGCGCGGGTTGGAAGCAATGACAAGATGGGTCATGGGAGCCCAAAGAAGAGTGGAATTCCAGGAGGAGTAGCGGTAATGTATGGCTACCAACAGAACTGGGGGTAACAGCTAATGGAAGCAAGGACAAAAACAAGTGAACAGCAGAATACACCAAATATTGAGGGGAACATGAGGCAAACAGGAGGCGTGAGGAATGAAGAAGGGGACACGGAGGGAGGAAATGGAAATATGCAGCCTATGGCAGAAAGTAGAGGAGAAAGAGGGGAAAGCTTGGTAGAAACTCCTATTGAGGCACAGGAGAGACCAGGAGGGAGAGACACTAGATCATTCTCAGAATTAGCGAGAGGCAGGAGAAGGAGAAATGGGCAAGGAGATAACTTTACCCTGGAAAATGGGAGTAGAACTGGGACCCCTCCCCCAAGACCGAGCTATACAGAAGCCCCACCTAGGCATTTCGCAGTGAGATTAAGATATAAAGGAGGGTTGGAGAACTTTGTGGATATATACTGTATTTTGTGAGTAAAATTTTATTAAAAGAATCTATGAAATTCATTTCAACTGAAATTTATGTCTTAATTCACGTATCTGGGGAGGATGTTTTTGACATCAGTTTCAGGACAATGAGAGGGTCAGAGAGATTTTGGCAGAAATACAGCTTGTTAAAATTCTCTCCAGTGTGGACCCCATTTCTGGCAGTGCCTCTCACAAAGCCAACCATTAAGTTCATCACAGTTTTGTTTAGAAATGAATGTGTACATGTGGGTGATATTCAACAGTTACTAAATTCAAGATGTGAAGTCTTAGGACCCCCAGAGGCTATTATAGACTCAGAATATTTATAGACAGGAAGGTAGAAGTTTAAGGTACGATTACATCAAAGTGAAGCAGGCATTGAGCACATACCCAATAGTTTATTTTTGGGGAGGGATAGAGGGTTGGTCTTCTACCCAGGCCAGCCTATGGCATGTTATAGATGTGGGTCAAGAAGTCACTTGTCGAATGTGTGTGACAGCATCAGGTGTGGGCTGTGTGGAGAAATAGGGCATAGTAACTCACAATGCTGTAATCATGTTAGATGCAACCTGTGTGAGGAATATGGACATATGTATCAAGATTGTCCAGGGAATGGAGGAGGGCATATAGGAAGAAGATGAGGGTAGAGAGGAACTCCAGAAAGAGACAATAAAAGAGGCAGAAAATCAAGAAAAGAAAAGAACTGGTATGGAAGAGAGGCAAAAGGGGCCAGAAGAAAAGCAGGCAGGACAGGACTCCCCCTTGCCCAGAGCAGGGGCAAGAAAGTGCTCAAGGAAAATATGAGAATATGACTCTGAGAAGTGAAAAGGGGATACATCCCGAAATAGCTTTGGCTAACGCTTACGAAGCCTTGGAGGTACAACAAATAGAGGACAGCAGGATGGGGGAGGAGTCTGTTGCCCCAGTGGAAGCTTTAATGGAGGGACAAGAAAGAAGAGAGGACAGTGTGGAATATTGTAATACTTCAAAGAAAAAGAAGAAGAAAAGAAGGAAAATGATATGAGAAAAAAGGGGGAAGAGGAGAAGGAGGGAAGGGGGTACATTATAATAAACTGAACAATGGTGTTTTCGATTGCATCTGTGAATGTGAATAGTATTTTAAAAGGAAGGAAAAGAGGGCAAGTATGGAATGAATTAAGAGAATTAGCCTGTGAGGTGGTTTTGATATAGGAGACATGGTTGAATTCTATAGGATTGGTTAGGTTAGCCCAAAGGGAGTAGATATGGGGGCCTTCTTACTTTTCTTTTGGGCTGGAGAGGGCGGATGGGGTAGGTATGCTTTTCTCTGGTAAAGGTTTAAAATTTCAGAAACTGATAGATACTGTCCCAGGAACAGCTTTGATAGTGGATGGGTTATGGTATGGAGACCCAAGTGGGTTTATTGTGCTGTATGCTTCACAGATCAAATCAGAGAGAGTGCAGCTATTTGAACGGATACAGCCATATTTATGTACAGCTAGGAATATCTATTTTGGAGGAGGGGATTTTAAATGCATGCTGGATATGATTGATAGAAAAAAGAAGGAAAGAAAGTGTACTGTGATTCATTTGTTCTAGAAAAAGCTGTAAAACAGGCTAAGTTAAAAAATGTATTTGGTAAAGAGGGATGTGAATGTCAGTTTACATATAAATGTGGAAAATGCTTCTCAAAAATTGACTGTTTTCTTGTCAGATCGAGTAGCGATAGTGAATGTAAAAGTGATTCCTAATGCATTTTCTGATCATCTAAGTATAAGAAGTGTAATAAGCACGAAGTTGGATGTAGTGCAGCCGAAAGTGAGATGGAAAACGAACACAGCAGCCTTAAGGGAAGACATAATTCAAACAACATGAAGTCTTGCTGTATTCTGACAGTAGCAGCAGTGAGTCCCAACCTTCGAACTGCCCCGGAGATGAAAGAGTTAACTTTCCATGCCAGGCATGGAACGCTGAGCTCGAGCTCGGTTGAGACTCTGTTGCTGTTTAAACTCAAACCATCAGATTCTTTACTCCGCCTCACTGAACAGTCACTCTGGAGATTTCTCCTTCTGCTCAGTTCAATTTGTCGGTTAAAGTACCGCTTTTCTCGGTTTTCGACCGAATTTAAACCGTAACCTGTCGGTTCAGTCTCTGTCTGTGGTATTTGTGAGTACTAGATAGGTTATTTTGTTCTATTCTGTGTGGAACTTGTAAACGGTTCATCGGTTCGGTTTGAACCGATCGAGTTGTTTAAAAAATCTTAATTTGTACTTTTAGAGTGTGGTTACCGGTTCTTATTTGTTCTAAAAAAAATGGATTTTATTACGTTTTTTTCCACAACCCGTGACACGGTCAGGAACCGATAAGAGGGTCTTGCCTGGCGGATTGCCATAAAAGGGTAAGTTTGGTTAGGACTGGCACAATGTCTGAGAAACCCAAAAGAAAAACCGGGCCCACTGGGTTTCAACACTGTAGTGTGTGGGGAAGTCTTTGCCAAGGCTGACCCCCACACCACCTGTGTTTATTGTCTGGGGTTTGACCACCTCAATGCAGACTGCCAGATTTGTAAAACATTTCCTGCAGCTACCCTAGAAAAGAGAATTGGAAGGCTCAGGGAAAGGGAGGCCAAAAAGTCTGCTGAACCAGATGGCCAGCCCGGTTCGGTTCAAACCGAACCAGAAGGAGTGCCCTCTGACCAGGGCGAGACTTCTTCGGCCAAAAGGAGAGCCGATTCTGAGGAATCGGTTCTGGCTAAAAGAACTAGAAAAGAAAAATCAGCTGGTGTGGAGCCAAAACTTTCCTCTCCAACTGCTGAAGAAACAGCCAAAGCGATCAAAATTGTTCAGTCGCTTTCCCCGGTTCCGACCGAACCGGCACCATCAGGCAGACGCTCGGTTCGGCTGGTTCCACCGGTTCAAGAGTATGATTTAGAGGAATTTTATGAACCAGAGGAGGAGGAAGAGGAGTATGAGGAAAGTGAAAGTGGTTTTGAAAGTCTGGATGTGCCTGTTGACCCGGACATCTCCCCAGACAGACCTTCAGGAGTGTCTCCTCCTAGGCTTTCTGAGTCCCCCTCCCATTTCATGTTTTATAAAACAGTGGCTGAAACCCTCCAGCTTCCTATGGAAGAAGCTGTGGATGACCAGGAGGAGCCTGACTATGTAGAAATGATGGCTATCCCGGAGTCTAGGAGGCTGTCTATTCCCTTGCACAAATATTTTGGGAAACAGACATTTAAGATTTTAAAGACTTATAACGCTATACCTCCTGTGGATAAAAGAATGGACAAGAGATATACATTGTCAGGCTCTGACACGGAGTTCCTTACACAACAATGCAGCCATGTTGGGGTAGTGCAGGCTGCAGCCTGTGATAAGGCAAACATTCCCTTGGCTTCATACCCCCGGACAAGGACTCCAGGAGGATTGATGCCATGGCAAAGAAACAGTACATGGCAGCATCCTTGGGACTCAGACAGGCCAATTATATGGCCTATACTGCTATGTATCAAAAATCCAGATGGGACACTGTTATGGCTTTAGCAAAACAGGTCCCTGGTCAGCTTGCCAAGGAGCTGGAGCAGGTGGCTGCTGATGGTATTGAGGCATCCAAGGTGCAATTCCATGCTGCAGTGTACTCCAATGATGTGTCATCTAGAGTCATGGCTACATCTGTGGCACTTCGAAGAATGGCTTGGCTCAGATGTACTAGCCTGTCACAGGATACCCAGACTAAGGCCATGGATTTTCCTGTTGTGGGTAATTCTCTGTTTGGGGAGCAGACAGAGAATTACATGAAGAAAATGGACGAGTATAGGACCACCTATAGAAGTGCATAGGCCAAGGAAAGGCAGGCCACTCCTCAAAGGCAGCTTCCCAGGGGCAGGGGCAGGCCTTTCCATAGGTCTTTTTACCAAGCCCAGGCCTTCTCTTCTGCTTATGCCCAGAGGGGGTTCTTTAGAGGGAGAGGCAGACAGGGTACAAGCAGGCCTGCTTCCACCCCTCAGCCCAAAGCCCCTGCCAAACAGGCACCCTAATGGGGTTGCCAGGGCCATTTCTCAACTACCTGTAGGGGGCAGGCTGGCTTACTTTGTCCAGGACTGGGAGTCTCTGACATCAGACAAATGGGTCCCGGAAGTAGTAAGCCAGGGACTGGTTCTCAGCTTCAAAAAATTTCCAAAGATGAGAACCAGATCCTTTCCACCTGCAAATCCACCAGAGGCACTTGCCCTAGAGGCAGAGGTCTCTTCCCTCCTGGCTCTCAGAGGTGTGGAAAGGGTTCTACCCCTACACCAGGGCAAAGGGTTGTACTCCAGGTACTTCCTTACCCCAAAAAAGACAGGAGAATGGCGACCCATCCTGGATCTCAGATATTTAAACAAGCACCTTTTAAAACCAAAATTCAAAATGGTGACTCTGGGAATTATTCTACCCTCTCTAAGGCCAGGGGACTGGCTAGCTCCCCTGGACCTCAAGGATGCCTACTTCATATTCTCATCAGAAGCTCCCATTGAAAGTACCTCAGGTTCGAGTTGCCCTCAGGCCATTACCAGTTCAGAGCAATGCCCTTTGGCCTGACCTCTGCTCCAAGGGTATTCACAAAATGCCTGGCAGTGGTAGTTGCTTCTCTAAGAAGGCAAAGGATTGCCATCTTCCCTTACCTGGACAACTGGCTCACAGTAGGCCAGTCCCCAGACCAAGTCAAGTTACACTTACAGATAACTCAACAACTGCTCACTTCTTTGGGTTTCCTTCTGAATCTTTCAAAGTCAGTTCTAGAGCCTGTCCAGCTCCTCACCTTCATAGGCACAGAGCTAGACACAGAAAAGGCCACAGCTTTCCTTCCCCTGGACAGGGCAAGGACCCTTGTCTCTCTGGCCTCCTCATTCACCCTGCAGGTGTCTCGACCAGCAAGGCATTTTCTACAGCTCCTGAGGCACATGGCTGCTTCTACAGCAGTAGTGCAGGAAGCAAGATTTCAGATGAGGGACATTCAGTTCCATTTGAGAGCCTTCTGGTCTCAAAGGAAGGACCCTCTGACCAAATTAATCCCAGTAACTCGAACCCTGATCCAGGCCCTACAGTGGTAGCAGGATCAGAACAATCTGAGACAAGGGGTTCCCTTTGTCACTCAGTCTCACTCTTTAATCCTTACTACAGATGCCTCCCTCTTGGGGTGGGGGGCTCACATGGGCGACCTGACCACCCAGGGGTTGTGGTCCCCTCAGGAATCTCTGCTTCACATCAATCTGTTGGTATTTCTAGCACTTCAAGCTTTTTCCAAATCTGTTCAAAACAAAGTTATCCAGGTCAGAACAGACAACACCACCACAATGTGGTACATCAACAAGAAAGGAGGCACTCAGTCTACGGCCGTGTGCACCGAGGCAATGAAGTTGTGGTCTCTGGCTTATTCCCTGAACACCTCCCTCACAGCAGTTCACCTCCCAGGCAAGGACAATGTCCTGGTAGATGCTCTCAGCAGGATATCCCAGGGCCACCACGAATGGTCACTGGACCCCCTGGTCTTGGAGGTGATATTTTCCAGATGGGGCACCCCGCAGATAGATCTTTTTGCAGCCCCAGACAATCACCAACTTCCTTTTTTGCAGGCCCCCAGTGTTGGGCTCAGTCCCCTGGATACCTTAGTTCTCAGTTGGGAAGGAAGTTCCTGTATGCTTTCCCCCTTCCTCTCCTGTTCAAAGTGCTAGTCAAAATCAGATCTCAACCCTGCAAGGTGATCCTGATTGCTCCAGACTGGGCCAGACAGCCCTGGTATCACTCCTACTGTCCTTAGCAGTCCATCTTCCCTGTGTCTTCCCAGGAATTACAACCTGTTAACCTGTGCTCAGGGAGGGGTTTGTGCCAGACCTCAAATCTCTCAATCTCATGGCCTGGCTCTTGTGAGTTAGAGTTTGCTGGTTACACCTCTCCCAAGGTGTAATGGATATTCTGAAGACTTCTGGAAACCTTCCACCAGGGCTACTTATAATTCCAAATGGAAAAGATTTTCCATATGGTGCTCTGGGAAGCATATTTCCCCAGAGTCTGCTGATCTGCCCATAGTCCTTGATTATATGGTCCATTTAAATAGCATGGGGCTGAGACCAGCTACACTGAAGGTGCACCTGGCAGCTGTTTCTGTTTTTATTTCAGCAGGTAAGCCCTCTTCTCTTTCAGCTCACCCTGTATTCTCCAAGTTTTTCAAGGGATTGCTTCACACCAACCCTCCATTCAGGGACCCTGCCCCTGCTTGGGACCTTAATGTTTGCATTGCTCAGCTTGTGCAACCCCCTTTTGAGCCTTTGTCTTCAGCAGAGCTTAAGTACTTGACTTGGAAAACTGTGTTTCTGGTAGCCATCACTTCTGCCAGATGCATAAGTGAATTACAAGCTTTGTCAGTGGAGCCTGATTTTATCTCCTTTCATAGACATAAGGTGGTCCTCAGGACTAACAGGAAGTTCTTGCCCAAGGTGGTTTCAGATTTCCACCTTAATCAATCTATGTCTCTTCCTGTGTACTTCACTGACCATTCCTCCTCTGGCGAGAGGAGGCTGCACAGTTTAGATGTGAAAAGAGCCCTTAGCTACTCCATAGAGTGTACCAAGGGTCACAGGTTTGACTCCCTCCAACTGTTCCTCACTTATGGTGAGATTGGTAAAGGGAAACCTGCCACAAAAAGATCCATTGCCAGGTGGATTGTCTCTTGTATCCAATTTTGTTATGAAAAACTGGGTAAGGTTCCACCCTCAGGCCTGAGGGCTCACTCTACCAGAGGTACAGCTGCTTCCCTGGCTGCTGCCAGGGACATCCCTATTCTAGAGATATGTCAAGCAGCTACCTGGAAAACAGTTCACACTTTAACCAAGCATTATTCCCTGGATATCCAGGCTAGGAGTGATGCTCGGTTTGGCACAGCTGTGCTTCAGAGCCTATTTCTAAGTAGGTTCTTCCCCTCCTCCATGGAGGTACTGCTTTGTAGTCTACTACTGTCAGAATACAGCAAGAATTCATGTTGTTTGAAGAAAAAATTACTCACCTTAGTAATGTTGTTTCTTCTAATGGAGTCTTGCTGTATTCTGACCTCCCCCTCTGCCTGCCTCTCTCAGAACCTCTGTTTTTGGGATGTGGGTGGGCAGTGCAGTGTTGGCACTCAGTAGGTGCCCACCTTGTTGTTTTCACACCCCTTTTTCTTGGGGTGAGTTGGTGTTGTGTTTTTCATTTTTGGGGTCTCCTGACTTGAGTCTTTGTTTTGGGACCAAAAAATGTGTTTTATGTTTAGTAGCCAGTTGGCTAGTGTAGGTTTACAGCTTCCACACAGGACCTTAGTGAGTTTAGCTCGTAAAGATCTGATGGTTTGAGTTTAAACAGCAAGAGACAGAGTCTCAACCGAGCTTGAGCTCAGCATTCCATGCCTGGCATGGAAAGTTAACTCTTTCATCTCCAGGGCAGTTCAAAGGTTGGTACTCACTGCTGCTACTGTCAGAATACAGCAAGACTCCATTAGAAGAAACAACATTACTAAGGTGAGTAATTTTTTCTTAAAATACAAATAATGAATATTTTTGTATGTAGTTCATCAGTAATCTGGTTCTATGAAGATTTGGTTTTATGGTGGTTAGAGGTGAAGAAGGAGGTAAGCACTTGTTTAAAAACCTATGGAAAGAGGATGGTGAATGAACAGTTTTTTAAATATCTAAGATTACAAAATAAGCTATTGAAGTTATATGAAGCTTCTTACGTGAGAAGTGTGGATGGGTCAAAACAGATTGAGAAAGTGCAAGGGGAAATGAAAGTAATACAATATAATACAGCAAAGACCTTAATAAATGAATTAAACTGTGAAACTCAGAAGAGGCCATATTCAGATCCTTGTGAGGCATTAAAGGAGAAAAAAATAGATCTAGAATAATGTCATTAAGGGGTAATAATGGAGAAATTATTATTAAGTCAATAGAATTAAACAAAATGGTAGAAAAACATCTAGCAAATCTACTGGAGGAAAATAACAGTAGGCAGGAAAAGGAAATAAAGGAATATCTACAGGATTTGAAGATTCCTGTCTCAAAGGAGACTGCGATAGATTCATTGAAAAAAGAGATAGGTGAAGAGGACATGTATGAGGTAATTAAAAACTTAAAAGGTAGGGTGGTGCCAGGGGAAGATGGGATTCCGAACGGGTTTTATAAAGAATTCCCTGAAACCACGGCAGTTCTTTTAACAAGGGTATTTAACTACATGCTGTAAGAGTAAAATATTCCAGTAGATTTTACAACAGGAATAGTGATTTTTTTTATATAAAAATGGGGACAGGCAAGAGCTTGCAAACTGGAGACCTATAAGTCTATAACTCTGTTTTTAAAATATTAGCACAAGTTTTACAGAAAAGATTAAGAGAGGTGGCAAGGGTTCTGATTGAACCAGCTCAAACATATGCTATTCCAGGTCAGAACATCCAGGAAAACCTTATAATAACTAGGGACATAACTGAGTATTTTCAGCAACAGAGAAAGGAAGCATGTATTTTAACAATAGGACAGAAAAAGCATTTGATTTAGTGGATCATATTTATTTATTATTAAAAGTATTGGAAAAATATGGGATCCCAAAAAAGTTTTGCGTATGGGTGGGGTTGTTATATAAAAATGCAGTTCTAAAAACAGAAATAGGGGGAGTTCAGGGTAGGGGTATAAAGATAAAGAGGGGGGTGAGACAGGGGTGCCCCTTGAGCCCAGTGCTATATACATTCGTGATGGACCCATTAATTATTTATTTATTTATTAATTAAATTTTGATAACCGGGTAAGCCCGCTGGGCCCTGAAGGTCCCTTTTTCAGGGGCGACCAGGGGAATAGAAAAATTATAGGAGATCAAGAAATAATAGGAATTAAAGGAGATCAAGTGAGGGATGAAGTTAAAATAATGGCCTATGCAGACAATTTGAAAATATATATATATATATATATATATATAGCTTCACAGGAAAGGATAGAGAAGGTAATGGTTCAGATGGAAAGGTACTCAAAAGTCTCTGGGGAAGAAATAAATTTAGAAAAGAGTAAAGGTTTGTGGATGGGGCAGTTGGTAAAGGTGAAAGAATGTGTAAGAATATCAGAATTACGACTGATAGCAGGAAATTATTGGGATAAAGTATAGGGAGGGAGATATGGGGATGGAAAATTGGAAAGAAGCAATAGAACAGAGAGAGAAGAAAGTGGCTAGATGGAAAGCTTGGAAAATGTCAAAATATAAAAGAATATTTGTTATTAAACAGTTTTTGTTATCTAGTTTTCTGTATGTCACAGGAGTTTTTCCCCTACCAGTAACATTAGAAACTAGAAATTTAGGGATGTTTTTTTCAGTTATTGTGGGGTAGCAGACTTAACCCAATCAAGAGAGAGATAACTTATAAACCAGTGAAACAAGGAGGCCTAGGGATGATAAACCCAATAGTATTTTTTCATAAGATTTTTTGGTATAAAAACATTGGGGTAATGTTGCAGGGTAAAGAGAATATGATTGAGAAGTGGGGGAAAATGTATTAGGAAACTGGTGGGAAGCATGGAGTGAAGGTGTTCCTAAAATGTTTAAAAGAAAGGAGATACCGAAATATTATGCGGGAACTTTGAAAAAAATTATGAAATGGAAAATAACAAGACAACAAATGTTAAGTTTGCTGAGGAAAGTAATGTATAGAAAAATAGTGATGGAAAAGGATTGGTGAGACAGAGTTTAAAGGCCACATTATGAGAGAAAATAAGTATGTGTATAAAATGTTAAACAACCAGAGGGTGCCAAAAAAACTGAAGGATCTACAATGGATAATGGTTTATGGGAGGGTGGGGATAAGAGGGAACCATAAGCATAAGACAGTGGAAGAAAGGAATTGCTTATACCCAGGATGTGGATGTGATTTGGAAACTCAGGAGCATTTTTTGCTGCAGTGCCTTTATGCGGTAGGCCTATGGATTTTTTTTGACAGAGAAGTGGAAGATGCCATGGTTGAAAAAGATTGAATATAAAAATGTGGTGTTGGAAACCTTTCCCACGCTGTTGGAATCTTATCATGGGGCAACGGTACATGTCCTTTTTGTCTGTATAAAGTACTACCTATGGCAGAGGAGACGCCAGTTACTTCTACAGCAAAAATAAATTTTACATGAGGGCATTGAGAAAATGTGTGGTAGAGAGCTAAAAGAAGTTTATAATAACGATTGTAAATACCACCCAAGGAAAAAAGTGGAAATGTGGTGGAAGGGTTTAACCTATTTTGTGAAATATGAATAAGCTTTAATTTGGGGAAGTGGCAGATGCCGAAACTGAAAAAAGGGAAAATGTGGAAATAAGCAGGAGTTATTATAATTTGGGAAATGTGGGGATAGGTGATTAGGGCTTTGGAGAGGGAAAGATAATAGAGTAAGGTGAAATTTAGAATAATGGGGTTATCAGGAATGTTGGATATTGGACTGGCGGTTTATTAATATGTGTATTTATATGTTGTTTTCTCAATTATGTTATTGTTTGCTGTTTTCCCTTTTGGTCTTCTGTATAATACATATGATGATTTGTTATATTTATTGAAATAAAAACTCCCCATCTCTTTTCGATAAGTGCCATGGGATCTTTAACATCCACCTGAACTACCACCAATCCAGGCAGATGAGACCTCGGTTTAACATCTCATCCGAGAGACGGCACCTCAGAAGTGCGGCACCCCTCTCATGCTGCACTACAGTGTCAGTACTGGGATATTAACACAAGTGCCAGATGTGGGAACTGAACCCACAGCCCTCTGATCTCCCGGCCTCAGAGGAGAGTGTACTACCCACTGAGTCACTGACACTGACACTGACACTGGCTTAATCCGGGCGATGTTCCTCAGATGGTAGAAAGAGGATTTGACCACAGCTGACACCTGTGAATGAAGTGTCAGCCCATCGTCAAATATCACCCCCAGATTCCACACCCGTTCAGAGGTCAGGAGCTGGGAGCCCCCAAGCCAAAGCCTGAATGGCGGCCCAGCAATCAACCCCTCTATCTGGTGACCTGGGTCCACCACTAACACCTCCATCTTGTCAGGATTCAACTTCAACCAACTGTAATTCATCCAGTCTTGGATTTCAGCAAGACAGTTGGAAAAAACTGAGAGTGCACTATCCTGGTCAGGCACAAAAGACAGGTACAGCTAAGTGTCATCTGCATAACAGTGAAAACTCAGTCCATACCATCTTACAATGTTTCCCAGTGGAAGCATATACACCGTGAATAACTTGGGGGACAACACTGAACCCTGTGGGACCCCAAAAGGCAGGAAGTAGGTGTCAGAGGAAAAAAACCCGATACTACCCTCTGCAACCTGCCAGTGAGGAAAGAATGGAACTATCTGAGGACTGTACCCGACAGGCCACAAATGAACCGCAGGCAATCAAGAAGTACCCCATGGTCCATGGTGTCAAAAGCTGAAGAGACATCCAGAAGAACCAAGATGGAATGGCGCTTCTGGTCTGTAGCCATCAGGAGATCACTGAGTACCCGAACCAGAGCAGTCTCAATAATGTGTCTCTTACGGAAACCTGAGTGGAGAGGATCATAGATAGAATGGATGGTAAGATGGTTCTCCAACTGTTGTGCAACAACTTTCTCAGTAACCTTCCCTATAAAGGGAAGGTTAGAGATAGGTCTATAGTTTGCAGGAGAATCTGGGTCAAGAGATGGTTTCTTGAGAAGGGGGGTGACCACAGCCTCCTTCAGAGAGCTGGGAAACTCCCCTGACTCCAGTGAACACCAGATTAAATCCACTAGAACCGGGCCGATCACATCTGTGCACCCTCTTAAAAGGAGAGTAGGGCCCTGGTCTAAACTACAGCAAGTTGGACGCATAGTCTGGAGAAGCCACATGATATCCTCGTTCACCAGTTGGTCAAAATCAACCCAGCAAAAACGGAGGAGTTGTGACCTTGCTCCAACCACCAGTAACCCGCATAGGGCGCAATAAGCGAATCTCCGACCTGATGTTGGCAACCTTATCAGCAAAGAAGTGAGCAAACTCATCGCACTGCACTGGCGACAAGGCTTTCCAGACTCATAGACTGGCTGGATTGCACAGTCTGTCCATGGTTTGGAACAGCTGAGCTAGTCGGTTCTGTGCAGAAGCAATTTCCCTGGACAGGAATTCTGCATTCTTACGGGAGATTGATGACCAATAGAATCTATAATGTTCCATCAATCTAAGCTTGTCAGCATCTAAGCCAGATCTATGCCAAACACACTCTAGCCTTAGCTCCGCCTGCTTCATCCCCCTCAAGGTCCCATCAAACCATGGGAACCGAGGGTGGAGAGTAAGTGGGTGAACACGGAAAGGAGTGAGGCTATCCAGAGCTCCCTCCACTGCTCGATTAAAAGCCTGGAGTAGGTTCTCCGAACCCTTGCTTGCCTCTGGAATTCCCAATAGGTCCAACACAGCCAAAAGGCCATCAGGGGTCAAACCCCATAAAGGGTGGTATCAGATCATCTCCACAGGGGCCGGCCTACCAGGGAAGCCAAGAAATTGAACTTCAAGACATGATGGTCAGACCATCTGACAGGTTCCACCACCAAATCAGAGGCCTCCAACCCCAGGAGGAAGACCAGGTCCAATGAGTGACCGTGATTGTGAGTCTCAGAGGAAACTACCTGTGTGAAGCCCAAAGAACTCATAAGTCATAGGAAGTCTTGTCCAAACTGAAAGAGTTCATTGTCAATCCAGGCATTGAAATCCCCACGTACCATCAGCCTGGGGGAGTCCAACACCATGTCAACGATGAAGTCCGCGACTTCCTGCAAAAACTGATTCTCGCCACCTGGTGGATGGTAGACGAGAACAATTTTGCACCCCACACCTGCGGCTATGGTACACTCAAAGGATCTGGTGTCCTCAACTGGCACATCAACAAGACCCAAATCTGATTTAAAACAGATTGCTACACCCCGCCCCTACGACCTGACCTTGCATGGTGTATCTCCAAGAAACTGGCTGGAATCACTGACTTCAAAATGGGAGCAGCATTTTCATCCAGCCAGGTCTCGGTGATGAATGCCAGATCAGATGATCCAACAAGATCAGCTACAATAGCTGACTTGTTTCTAATAGATCTGGCATTGCACAACGCCATGCAGGTCGGGTAAGAAACCGGAGCAGTTCAAGGTACCAACCCATTAGATATGGAGCCCTTGGGTATGGACACTAAACAAGGTGGTCTTCATTCAGTATACCATTTCATCTCAGAGCATCTTCTGGTCCCCACTACCCCATCAGGCCACTCAGCTCACCCCCTCCCCAGTCCCCGCCCTTCTCCTCCTCCTCCTCACTATTCCGACAGCCTGCGGTGGCCATAAACTGCCGCAGATGGGGGGGCAGGTAAAAGAGCGGAGGTCCTGAAGCTCAGAGAGGGAGTAGTGCCTGACAGGGAGAGCACTCATTAAACACAACCTGATCAATAATACGGCACTAATTAGGCCAAACCAGGCAGCTCCAAAAAACAAAATACCCACAAAAAATAGACCAAAATAAATTCCTAAACTCACAATAGTAAAAACAAAAAAATAAAACAACAAAAGCAGTTGTGAAAAACAGCCTGGGACTCTCACTCCCAGTCAGTAATGGCAATAATGTCACAGTTCACAGTTAGACCAAATCCAGATAAAATTAAATCGATGTTTGATGTTTGGGAGGTTCTCTCACAGCCTCCCTCCTCGCACAAACAGAAAAGATTGAAGAGACTAGGACTCTCACTCCCAGTCAATAGTAGAAAGTATATCCAGATGAATCCATGAAACAAATAAAACCCAAAATAAAAATACAATGTCTGGGAGGATCTCTCACAACCTCCCTCCTCAGATGGAACCAAAGTCAAGTCAGTGGAATCATTCTCACACTGTCCCCTTCAAAGACAATTTGAGCAACAAAAACAAAAGAAAAAGAAGGGCCTCAGGCAGTAGACCAGGTCGAAATTTGTATTTCCCAAACCAAAATTTCCAGCAAAGGTCCAAGCAAACAACTGCTCTTGAAGCTTCAAGCAGGAAGCAAACGTCAGCCAACACAGCACAGATTGTAACAAGCTCAGTGAATAAAACCAGTTTCTTCAAAGCCATGAAAAAAGGAGGGGGACAAGCCACACAGTCCCCAGAGCGCCCCAGACAACACAGATGGCCATGCCATCCACTGACTACCAGGCAGTCAGCGCCCCTCACCACCCGACCCCAATCCTCTGACAGGAGCCCAGGGCAGGGTCCAGGAAACCCCGAGGTCTGCATAGCAAGCCCCCAGCCAACCTACAACACAACTCCAATAAAATCTCAGCCACAGTTACTCACAACCTCAGCTGCAATAGTCGGCAGTCGCGGACTAAAGAAAGCTGCAAACCTCTTCACACCTCCGATATAGTGACTGCTTGAAGAATCCTGGAGGTCCAAAATCCAAGAATCCTGGTAGCTCCAAACAGATAGGCTGGATCCAATAAAAGCTAGTTAAGTCCACAACATAAAATTAACAAAGCCTACAATGTCACGAAAAATCCGAAAAACATCCAAAATTAAAACCCCGAGCTCTAGTTATAGCTTGGTGGCTTAAGCTGAAAAACCACTGCAGGAGGGTGCAAACTGCCACTAAGGACCCAGCGTGGTAAAAGCCAGTGTCATGCTGGATCGGTTCATGATACCGGCAAACTAATCGGAGCTCAGAGAGTAGCATTCGGGGAATACACCTTGGCGCGTAAGCGGCAGGATTACTATCTCACTCCTTCAACCCTAACTAACTAAAACACAAAAAACTAAAAATAACATGAAAGGAGCAAAAGAACGAAAGAATAAAAATAAATACAAAACAAACTAACGGAGCTAAAATGCTGGCAGGCTCATCGCAGCCACCATCTTGTGATTGGAACTGTAGACAGATTTATGCCACTGACCTGAGCTGAACTTAGTTTCCTTATTCAAATCACCACAGAATGTTATGCTGGTCCAACTTTAAGCAGAATTGCATGGTGCCAAAAGGCCTCTCACACAGTTTGCAAGGGGTGCTAACAGATGTCTTCTGTGGCACCTTCACAAACAATGAAACTCTTTATCTCATCTAGTCAAAGACAGACCAACCTCTGTGTTCATCACATACCCATGATGCTTTGCATTGTGGGGGCATGTGTGATTTTGTATTTTCTTGAAACTTGGCTTCCCAGCCAAATGCCCTTTGGGGTAACCCTTGCCTCAGTGTTTACGCACAGAGGTTCTTTGTCTTTTAGTTTCCTTATTGTCCAGTTTCACTTTAATCCTTCCTTTTTTTTTCCTCTCTTTTCATTCTTCTTTTTTTAGTCTCAATTTGCTTTGATCTGTGGGTCATAGGATCGAAGCAAACTTTGGATTACAACTCTGCAGCTGAATGGTAACTTACAGTAAAATTGTTTTTTTTTTTTTCTTTCACGTAATTGAGTCAGTGTGGACCTGCTCTAACTGACTTTTCAACTAAGTAAGGAGAGAAAATGATCGGTGGCATTGCATTAGGTACTTACTAATGTAAAAAGGTGTTTTCTTTTCACTTTGCCGCTTGGATTCTAATGAACGATCCCTTATGAATGATGTAGACGTCTGATTTTGCTTGATTCTACTTATGTTTTGATTTTACAGAGGGGCTTTAGATTTTATTATAGTATTTGGATTTGATAAATATTGATAGCTTGGAGGTTGCAAGTCTTTTTTGTGAGTTATATGGCCATCGTTATTTTTTTATTATATATATAATTAGGACCCCCCTTATTGCTCCCTGTTTAACTGGAGATTTAGTCCTATTTTTCTAGAGGGGGCTTGTGTCTCAGTTCATTCTTCATTTTATTTTAATGAGTATTTATTTAGTTTTTGTTAACTGGGTAGGTACACTTGCCAGCAGTGTGATTATTTTCAGGCACGACCCAGGAGAGAACATAACATCATGACAAGTAGGTACAGAACTTATCCAACAATGGGAAACAAACGTTACATATCAGGGTAAACAAATCCTTATACATAGCTTGTATGGAGATTAGAGCACGAAAACACAAAGGCAGCAGTATAATTAACATATACAGAGTAGGAGTTACACCCTATGGAGGAAGTACACAATCATAGCAGTTAAACAAGCATTGACAGTGAGTTGGTTGCAGGGAACGTACAAACATATAACAGAGCAGTAAACAAGTGAGCTAGGTGGTGATTAAACAGTATAGGTTAGAATATAGGTGAGGGTAGAGGGAGCAGCCAAGGCAAGGAGACAAGCTGTCTACCCGAGCCTTAGGGATTTGTAGGGTTATGGATAAGTGCTTGGGGTACTGACACAGGGGACAGGAGATCAGGGGCATGACAGGAAGGAATTAGGGAGGATCAAAACAGATGCAACAGTCAGCCTGCATAAGATAGCGACAGAGCATAATTTTGAAGTGAAGGTGGGTCCCTGTCTGTCTGACCTCCTGGAGGAGAGTGTTCCAGAGATTAAGAGCCACATGTCCAAAGGCACCTGTACCTTTAGAGGTAAGACATCTGGGGACTTTCAGTAATGATTTTTCAGCTGATCTCAGTTCATGAGTGGAGGTGAGAGGAAGGAACATCTCCGCCAGTGTAGTTGGGGTTTTCAGCCTGATGACAGAATCAACCAGAGAGCCAAGGTAGTATTGCCTAGAAGCCATAGGGGAGAGCCAGCCCAGGTCATCATAAAGTTGACAACAGTGCCTAAGTCGAGGGGAAGAGGATGCATAGTGGCATACATTATTGTAAGTAATGTCCCACTTTTGCAGGGAGGCTTTATGGGCAGCACCAAGAAGGGGGACACTGTAGTTAAGGGTCGGCAACAGAATTCCCCTTGCAATGGTCAGTTTAGCTGATGGTGTTAGCATGTAGATAATGTTGTATGCAGCACCCAGTTTGTTATTAACTGCCTTGCAGGTAGTTTGAATATGCAGGTTGAGATCCAGGGAATTATCTAGCAGGACCCCAAGATAGTTGAATGATGAGACAGATTGTAATTGAGATCCACCCATGTCGAGGACCGTCAGTGACGAGGGACCAGTTCTGACTTTAGGGACAGAACAAAACAGCATAGACATTGTCTTCTTTGCATTTAGGACCAGCTTGTGATCACTGATCCAGTTTTGGATGTTCTTGAAGTCATGGGAGAGGGCAGTGTTAAGGTCGTTACCTTTGTTAGCGCTGGCATATATGACCTGGTCATCAGCATACAGGAGAGATGAGCAGTTTCTAAGGGCACAAGGAATATTATTAATAAAGAGTGAGCATAGGAGCAGACCCAAGATGGATCCTTGGGGTACGCCAACACTTATAGCTGCAGGGTCAGACATAGCCGAATCAAATTTCACCATCTGATACCTGTTGGATAGGTAGCTATTAAACCAAGTTACAACTGGAGTAGAGAAACCCAGGTTTGTGAGGCCAGATAGAAGCAAAGGATGGTCTACCAGGTCAAAGGCCTTAGTTAGATTGATAAAAACAGCTCATGTAAAGCGCCCTGCATCCATATTTAAGAGAATGTCAGAGGTAAGTTTCAACAAGGCCGTTGACGTGCTAGGGTTCTTTCTAAAACCATGCTGAGCATCAGAAAGTAGGTTAAACTTAGAGAGATAGTCAAGTGTTTGTGAGGCAACAGCCTTTTCAAGAAGTTTAGACAAGGCAAAGAGAATGGCAATGGGTCTGTAGTTATTTATGTCCTTTATGTCACCCTTTTTAAAGACCGGAGTTATCCGAGCTATTTTCCAGATGTCAGGGACAGTGCTGCCAGAGAGGGACAGGGTAAATATTTTAGCCAATGGTGAGGCAATATAGTAGGCTGCAAGCTTAAGGAGGCGGGGCTCAACGTGGTCCAACCCAACACATGTATTCTTAGACATACAGTGAAGGAGTTTTAGGACCTCCAGGGCTGTTATAACTTTGAATTAGAAGGGCAGCCTTTGACCAGAATTCGAGGAGAGGGTGACGGCATCAGTCACATTGATCCAACCCCCCCGGGTGGTGCTGATTTGCCAGAGGTTTGAAGGAGGAGGTATATGGAGATAGATCAGAGAACATCCTGTTGAAAGCATTAGCAATTGTATCAGGGTCATTACAGTTTGCCCCATTTAATAACATGTCAGTTGGTGTGTTGTGCTCAGAGGGCCCAAGGAAGGATTTGATATGTGCCCAGAATTTCTTGGGGTCACATGCAGAGCTGGTAAGCAGATCCTTACAGTACTTGCTTTTAGCTATTCTTATTTTTTTCCTGCAGGTATTTCTAGGGGTCCTATAGTTGTGGTAATCAGAAGTATGCCCAGATTGTTTAAACTTCTTCCAGAGTTTGTCCCTTAAGCGTAATTCAGCTAGTAGTTCCTTATGAAGCCACCTGGTTTGTTTTTCTCTGACTCTTCTGGTGACCTTAGGAGCATGCCTAGACTGTACATCATTGAAACTGGTAAGAAAGATGTTTAGTTCATGTTCGACGCAGCTTGATTGATACATTTCAGACCAGTCTATGGTGGAGATGTCATGAAGGAAGGCACTTACGTTCAAATTAGCAAGATTTGAAAATGTAATGTAGCATGGAGGGGGAGCTCCAGAGGCCCATAGACCAAAAATAGGAGCTTGGTCGATAATGGCATCAGAGAAGATTCCAGATATGGGTAGATGTTCCAGATGGTTTGTGAGCAACCAGTCTATCAGGGTACCCATTTGCTTGGGATTTGGAGTCCTTGTAGGTTCATTTATTACCTGGTGCAGGTTATAGCTGCTGGCCATTGATATTAGTGATCCATGGGTTGGTCCCAGCCAATTTAGGTATATGTCACCAAGGATTAAGGTCTCATTATGGTTAGCATTAGACAGAGGTATGTCCAGTAGTTCTTGTAAACCAGCGACACCCCCCGAGGAGGGGGGTTGTATCCACAGATGACATGAAGTTTCTTAGACCCAAGTGAGACAGTAACATGTATGGGTTCACATAATGATGGCGAGATCTGGTCGCGGATGACAGTTATGTTAAGATGATCTTTGTAATAGATCG
Organism: Neoceratodus forsteri; assembly: GCA_016271365.2. Lineage (NCBI taxonomy): Eukaryota > Metazoa > Chordata > Ceratodontiformes > Ceratodontidae > Neoceratodus > Neoceratodus forsteri. The sequence goes on along the minus strand of CM057455.1, from coordinate 282,772,319 downwards.
CAACACCACCTCCCCGTTTGGCAGTAGGCCTATCCCTGCGGATGAGCGAATAGTTTGCGATAGCGCATGTAGAGTCAGGTATCTTGGGTTTCAGCCATGTCTCCGTGATACAAAGAATGTCAGGGTCATAATCCTTCTTCCAAGCCTCGAGCTCATCCTTGTGGCATGTGAGGCTTCGAATATTCATGTGCACAATTAGAAGACCTTTCCTGGCTAGCCTAGTTGCATCGCAGGCTGTGAAGTGGGCAGGTGGCCCAGGAATAGTTTCAATGTCACCTGACCGCAGGATTTTTAGCGAGGCTAAGAAACAAAGCCTAATAACGTAATAAGCTGGAGAATTTACAGCTCGCCTCCTCCATCTTTCAAGGGCAAGTAGTACATAAAAGTAATAGCCCTTAGGGAGGGGGAAGAAAAAGCCCTGAGGATAGTGGCCACTGGCTAAGGACAAGCTGATTTGAGAAGCAGAAATTTTGGAGGTCCACTATCCCACTCTGGTGGTCACAGGGGATTGAGAGAGAAAAAATGTTGATGCAGAGGAGCGCTAGTGGGATAAGGATTCTCCCCCCATACGGTAGGTAATCATAGCTTAAGGTTGCAGGTAAGCTGTTGAGATAGTAGGTAAAAATGAAGCCTCCTGATGCAGTCAGGCGTACCTTGAAAAGGATAACAGGGCAGTGACAGTATCAAATGAGCACTGCAAGTCATAAAGACCAGGGTACAAAGCAAGTTTTAAGGCTAGTAGAGCAGAAATCAGAAGAGGTTTTACTCCGGCCCTGATGGGTAGGCCATTATGTGGACAGGAAACAGCATAGAGAATTAGGAAAAAATAGCTTAGTGAGAAATGGAAGGGAGATCTATAGACAGCGAACCTAAGAGATGAAATTTAGGTAGACCATACTAAAGGATCAATTCTAATGGGAGCGTTGCACGTCAGCCCCCTTGTGGCAGAATTATATAATGAGCCAGTGGAAAACTAGACACTTAGTCACATGATGCAGAGAAACAGAATAGAAGTGAGAGCCTACCCAGGGTACGTGAGGTGGGGAGCCAGTGCAAAGTGCTGGCGGGATAGCGCTTTGCACTTTACGCTTTTTCCACCTGCTGACCTGAAAATCAGTCGGGCTCATGATCCTCCGCACTGGGGTGATTCCTGTGGCATGGGGCTCCTGCTACAAGGGAACGCCTCAGAGGAGTGGCAGCCTGGTGGAGGTCTGGAGGAGCCACACTGGAAGCGAGTTCACTGGCGGGACTTTCCTGCGGGTCCGAAGCCCCGGTGGGCTTTGGAGGGACCTGGGGGATAGGAAGGGAGAGGGGTTAAATAGAGGCAGGCAGTGGGAGGGAGAGAGCAGAGACAAAGAAACGGCGTGGGCAGAGGGAGTAGTCAGTCAGGGTGAAATGAGAGAGAGAGAAGATTTAGAGGGAAGATAGGCTTAAAACAGTGATCAACAGCTAAAATTTCTCCTACGGCAATTTTAGGCGTTTTCAGAAATTACATGTCCAAGCAGGTTTAGCATTAATAAATGAAAAGCAGCAGCACTGAAAAATCCTAAAGGAGCTGTAATCACTTTAGCTGATAGAGAGAGATTTTTACAATGGTGCACAGGCTGTTTCTACGAAATCCAGTAACTGAGAGGCACAGAATATCCAAGTATTGTTCAAAAAAAGGCGTGCCAATCAGAATGACAAGTTCAAAGTAAGGGACAGCCAACCGGGTGCAGGGCGCTCGAGTTTGAAAATCAAGTGGGCGCCAGCCGAAGAGAGAGCATACCTTGATGGCGCTTTACGCTTTTTCCGCCCGCTGACCTGAAAATCAGCCGGGTTCATGGTTCTCCACATTGGGGTGATTCCTGTGGCGTGGGGCTCCTGCTATGAGGGAACACCTCGAAGGAGTGGTGGCCTGGTGGAGGTCTGGAGGAGCCGCACTGTGGCCGGGCTCCACTAGCGTATCTTTCCGCAGAACCTGACGCGCTTACGTTTCACCCACTGACCTGAAAAATCAACCGGCTCGCGGGTCCTCCGCACTGGGGGTGATTCCTGTGGCGTGGGGCTCCTGCTATGGGGGAATGCCTCGGAGGAGTGGCGGGCTAGAGGAGCCGCACTGGAAGCGGGCTCACTAGCAGGACTTTCTGGCAGGTCTGAAGCCCCGGTGGGCTTTGGAGGGACCATCTGACAGATAATGACAAAGTAGCACCTTTTGATTCATTGCATAGATTTTATTTTGACTTTACGATAACAAAGAGCACAATAATTTACTAAGAAAAGGGTCACAAAATAATATATATATTTTTTATTTTCTTGTTTTATATGCTGGTTTATGTTTATAGTGTATGATGGAACATCGTTCTCCACCGAAATCGATCGTTTTCGAAACCTTGTAGTCACACACTAGTGACGTTCGCAGTACAACAGAATGATGTTTTCTACTGTACTGCGAATGTCACACTGTGTCCTCGCGCAGCATTTGACAGTTAGGGCTCACTCCATAGACAGGACATATGGCTAAAGCAGCAATATCGGGGCAGTATTAATGGTTAGTGTGAAAACGTTCACAATGTAAATTCTTTTTCCTTCTAGTAGCTGTTTTTTTTTTCCAAAAACGAGTTCCACCATACACTATAAAGAGAAGTGAGATGACAATAGGGTATCTTTTCGTTTCGCTGGCATTAGGACGGGATTACCTCTCGAGCTGCGCTCTCGAGGTAATCCATCGTCATAGTGCCAACTCAGTGAAAGAATAGCCCTGTTGTCAACTGTTCCCCATGCACTATCCTATATATGGTTCACTGCTTGCTCCTGTCTTTATGAGATTAGCCAGCATTTATTGGATATTTAGAAGTAGTATGGTCTTTCAATTTTTCATGAAGGAAAATGAGTAATATTGGACCTTTGGGTCCTTCAAGGAGTTTATGTTGATTAGGGAAGATGGTATTCCCTATTAGTTGTGACCCTTATCTGATAGATTCATTATCATAGTTTCGGACAGTTACACTTTTTCATATTACTGAGTACTTTATACATTGTTACTCTACCTTTTCTTTTATTCAATTTTATTATGTTTGTATCTTTGTTACCCCTTCCCCCAGGTGTGGTTCAAAAAGGGTCCTTGGATCCAATCCACTTTCCTGGTAAAATAAACTGAAATTGAAATTCAAAGAAATTGAAATCAGCCTATAAATGGCTTAACTTTTTTTTTCACTTTCTAGTTAGGATGTTGGAATACTGTTGCAATATAGGTTTTTTAAATATATTTCTGAATTATTCTGCACCAAAAACAGTTTATTTTGTAGAATTCTAACTAAGCCAGGCACAGATGATGGACCTGCATACATTATTTTTATAATTTGTTTTTACCTATCACTAGCGGTAATGGGGGGTAAGTTACTTCTAGTTCTTTTTTCTGGAGAGTGGCCTCATTTTGTGTCACTTTTCCTATAGCCAATCTAGGAAACTGAATCGGACGCTAGGTAGAGAGTGGGTGGGGGGTACTGTTTATACTTATTTTCTACAAACAGTATTTTATTCCTCTACATGAGCATAAATGGGTGGTCTTGGTTTATGGGGGAATGGGTGGTTCTTGGGATTAATATGGAGGTTTGGGTAATGTTTCAGTTCATGTTCCTATTTGGGAGTGTACCATATGGAGTGTTAAATAATATTCTTATTTCATACCCCGTCATTCTAAAACTAAGAATAGTTGTGTCTACTCACATTGCATTATTGTTTTTTGAAAATAATCCAGGATTCTTACATATTCCATATCCCATATAATTGCTATATATTTATGTATTTGTTGTTTCCTTTTTTACATGAGTTATACATTTATTTCATGGAACTTAAAAGGAGCAAATTCCCCAGTGAACATGTCTAAAATATTAACCTATTTGCGTAGACTTAACCCTTCTGTGGTTTTCTTACAGGAAACCCCCCTTTTAACAATGGATCTTTCTTTGTTGAGAAGGGACTGGGTGAAACTAATCTTTGATGTTGGAACAGATAAAAAAAGATCAGGAGTAGCTATATTAGTAGTTACGAATGTTAACTTTTCCTGCCATCATCTGATTTCTGACCCAGGGGCTAGGTTTATTATTACGGTGGGTTCTGTTGATAATGTGGAACTATTGTTAGCCTCAGTATATGGTCCTAACAGAAATGACCCTCAGTTTTTTACAGACTTTTCTTTACAATTAGCCAAAACTGGCCGAATATTCCTCACATTATAGGCGGGGACTGGAATGTTGTTTTTGACAATGACCTAGTTAAGTCTGACCCTTATAGTAATTCTCTGTCACAGAATCAAAAAGATATCAGAACTTTAGTTGATTCTCATTTATTAATTGGTTCATGGCATACATTTTTTCCTAGAGAAAAGGATTATACCTATTTTTCACCCCCTCATAACACACAATCTAGAACTGATAATTTTTTTAATTAGCCATCTTTTATTGGATGGCTTTATACAAATTTAAATTTTACCATGTGTTATTTTGAACCACTCCCCTGTCTATTTGTACATGATGTTCAAGCAGATAAATATTGGAGAGTAAATGACTCACTTTTAAAACTAGAACACATAATTAGTTCTCGCAAATAATTTTTTATACGATTTTTTAATGAAAATCAAGGATCTGTGGCTACTTACTCCACTCTATGGTTGGCATATAAATGTGCAGTACATGGTGAAATCATACACATTTCTTCCAAGTTTAAAAAGCAAAATCTTGTACAAACTGATGAGTTGTTAAAACAATGAGATCATTAGAAATTTAGATCTCTCAATCTTACTCAGATAATTTGTTTAAAAAACTTACAGACTGCCAAGAACAATATCATGAGCTTAAGAGGGCAAAAGCTGAATTTAAATTAACCAGAGCTAAGTTTAACTACGTCTCTTCAGGTGAATACCCTGGTAAATTTCTTGCCATGCGTATTAAACAAATTGCAAATGATAAGATTATTAAATGTATTTATGACTCAGCTAGCCAAAAAAACATAACTCATTCTAGAGAAACAGCAGAAAAATTTGGGGAATTTTTTTCTAATCTATATAACATTGGGGATACGTGCTCTGATATTCATGAAATGCAAGATTACTTAGACTCCATAGATATACCCCGGCTAAACTCTGATGACTGTGAATTATTACTTTCTCCTCTTACAGTGTCTGAATTAGGTCTAGCTCTGAAAAATATGGCTATTGAGAAAACCCCAGCCCTGACGGCTTTTCTATATTATTCTATAAAACTTTTTCTGATTTGTTATTGCCCCATCTACTTCGAGTTTTCGAGAAGGCTTATACCTCTGGGGACTTAGACTCTTCCATGCAGGAAGCTATAATTTCTCTTATTCCAAAAGCCGGAAAAGACTTAACCAATTTGAATAATTACAGACCAATTTCTCTTTTAAACATAGATTTTAAAATACTGACCAGTGCCTTAGCATCTCGGATCCAGAAGGTTTGGTCTAAGTTAATTTGTCCAGAACAGGTTGGATTCATGTCTAACTGACATTCCTCAGACCATCTGAGGAAATTTCAACATTTGATTTCTACATTGAGAGGGGCAACATACCCTGCAGTCCTTGCCTCTCTCGATGCGGAAAAAGCATTTGATAAGGTTTCATGGCAGTAACTTTTTTGTACACTTGAGAGATTTGGTTTTCCTAGTAAATTTATTAAATGGATTAGGCTGGTTTATACTAACCCCTCGGCTAAAATTAGATGTAATAAAGTTTTTTTCTCTACCTTTACCCTTAAAAATGGAGCTCATCAGGGTTGCCCCCCTCTCCTTCTTTGTTTAACTTTTACATTGAGCCTTTCATTTTCCATATTAAATCTAACTCTCACATTCTTGGTATTGATATTGCTCCCAACCAACTAAAAATTTTGGCATATGCAGATGATCTTTTGTTGCACTTATGAGATCCTATGAACTCCTTAACCCATTTACTAAAAGAAATTAACAGATTTAGTTCGATTTCGAACTATAAACTTAATATCGATAAAACTCAAATTCTCCCTCTAAATAAGTATACAAGTAGGCAAGATATTTTATCATTAAATTTGACAAATTATACCAAAGAACTAGTATATCTCGGTATACATATTTCTACATCTGACTCAGTTATGCTTGGGAAAAATTTCACATCTTTATTGGAGACAATCAAGTCAGACTTAAACAGATGGAACAGGCTGCCTCTTTCTTTATGGGGCAGGTTGGGCTTAATAAAGATGAATATATTGCCAAGGATTTTGTACCCTATAACAATGCTAACAATATGTTTAACACACAAATGATTTACAGAACATCATAACCAATTTGAATAATTACAGACCAGTTTGGCAGCAGGAAGGGAAGGATCACTGAGACACATTAGTTTCATCAACCTTGAAGGAACCTAAAAAATTACTCTCCCCCCCCCCCCGGCTGCTGGAGGTCTGAATCCAAGCACGGAATTAGGAGACTACTGAAGACTACAGGAAGTTCCTGTCTCAGAATGGGAAGGGCAAGAGTTGTAAGGGCACATAGGCAGTAGGAAAGTAAGTGTAAAAATACATAGAGGGAGGAGACAGCAAGCATACAAAGCAACAGGAGAGGGGACACAAAATAAATCAAGATGGGAGTGGTGCAGTGCAATGGCTGTGGGGCAGTAGTGTTTGGGGAGACATTCTGGAGGCTGCGATGCTGCCCTGTTTGCAGGCACCTCTCTGGTCTGAGAGAGGAGGTTGCCCGTCTCCAGGCTGACCTGGCTAGGATTCGTGAAACCTCTTCTACCACCCAGGGTCACCACCGTTACCTCAGAGGTTGCCAAGAAAGAGGAGTGGTTGGATCAAGGTGGGCTCAGGGAGGGAGAAGGTGGTGGAACAGAGGTGCATCCCTCCAGTTGTACCTCTCCACAATTCATATGCAGTTCTGGCAAAGAGTGGTTCCTCTATGGAGGCACCTGCAGTGGAGACCAAGGAGGATGCTGGGAACCTCCACAAAGGAGACCCACAGGAGGGTGGCACAAGACCCCACAGGGGAAGGAAACAACTCCTGGTGGGGAACTCAATCATTAGGAGGGTAGAAGGGGGGAGGAAGGGGATAGGGAGGTAAGGTGCCTGCCTGGTGCCACAACTCAGAGGGACAGAAGGTGAATCCTCAGGATTGCGGGAGCAGCTGCACGAGGAAGGGAGCTGGATGTCATTGTCCACCTAGGGACAAATGACCTGGCTGTGAATGGGATCAGAGCAGTGCAAGAGGAGTTTGCGGAGTTGGGGAGGGGCTTTAGACAAGTAGCATGTACAGTAACCTTCTCGGAGGTGCTGCATGTCTATGGCAGGATGATGCTGGGCTATTCCGCACCATGGGATTCAATGAATGGTTGAAAAACTGGTGTGGAGCACAGGGTTTTGGCTTCACTGGTGACTGGGGAGCCACCTGGAGGGATGTAGGCACATACTGGTGCAATGGTCTGCATCTGTCCAGGGGGGAACCAGGATCCTAGGTGACAGGTTTAAATGCTTCATTGGCAAGCATTTAAACTAGCCAAGGGGGGGAGGCACTGAAAAGGAGCAGGGAAATCCCAGCCTCCCCCTACAAAACACAGTAGTTAGAGAGGTAAACACCAAGGTAGAGAAGTCAGTAGTGAGCAGGACAGGGATAAATGTAGAAAAAGGTGATAAGGACAGGGATGGAACTAAAAGGGGTAAGGCCATAAAAAATAAATGGAAGGTGATGAGTATCAATGCCCGCAGTCTGTGCAACAAGCTCCCTGAACTAGTGGCCTTGATGGAAGAGGGATGCCTGGATAGTGTGGCAGTCACTGAAACATGGTACACAGATAACCATGTCTGGGATGTCAACATACCAGGATACACAGTCTACAGGAGGGACAGGGTGGGTAAAAGAGGAGGAGGAGTAGCTCTCTATGTAAGGGAAGGGATTAATGCAACAGAACTAAAGAGTAAACAGGAAGTTGATGAGCCACTATGGGTAACCCTGGAGGCAGGAAATAGCACCACAATCCGCATGGGGGTTGTGTACAGATCCCCATCTCAGGGGGAGGAAATGGACAAGGAAATGATAGAAGGCATCCTTAAAATGGCAGAAAAAGGGGAGATATTGTTGATGGGGGACCTGAATATGCCAGATGTTAACTGGAGTACCTTTGCTGCAGGCACATCCAAGAGCAGGATCATTCTTGATGCCCTACAGGGGGCATGACTCAGACAGCTCGGTTAGAACCCACTCGGGAGGGAGCAATCTTAGACCTGGTACCTCTAATTGGGGAAGGAGAAAGGATCTCAGATTTAGAAGTGGGTAGCCATCTGGGAACAAGTGACCACCAAACAGTGTGGTTCAACAAGCACAGCCATAGAGTCAAGCCATACAAAAACAAGAGTATTGGACTTTAGGAAGGCTAACTTTGGGAAAATGAGAGAGTGCCTCAGAAAAGAACTAGCAAACAGGCAAGAAGGAGGGGTGGAGGAACAATGGGGAATAATCAAAATAGCCATCGCAGAGGCAACAAGCCTTTGCATGAAGCAAATCAACAAAACGAAGGAAAAAACCACTATGGTTCTCAAAAGAGGTGGCAGGGGTGGTTAGGAGAAAAGGATAGCATTCAGGAAATATAAGGAAACACAGAAAGAGCAGGACAGAGAACATTATCAGTTAAAGCAGAAGGAGGCAGGGAAGGCAGTCAGAATAGCAAAGGCACAAACTGAGGAAAAGAGAGCCAACTCTGATAAGAAGGGGTATAAAACCTTCTATAGGTACATTAGGGAGCGAAGAAAGACCAAGGGAGGGATACAGAGACTTAATAAAGGGGAGGGAATGTGGGCAGAGGGTGACAGTGAAAAAGCAGGGATACCGAATTAATATTTCTGCTCAGTATTCACAACAGAAGAGGAGGGGGAGGAATCTAAACCAAACAAGGGAGAAACACTGAATGGGGGTCGATACCAGTCCATTCACAGAAGAAAGGGTTTTGAAAGAACTCTTGAAACTGAGGGTGAACAAAGCAATGGGGTCTGATGGGATTCACCCAAGAATTCTAAAAGAACTAAGGGTAGAACTAGTAACACCACTGACTACTCTCTTTAACAAATCATGGGAGGATGGGGTGGTACCTGAGGACTGGAGAAGGGCAAATGTGATTCCACTTCACAAAACTGGGAGCAGGGCAGAGGCTGGAAACTACAGACCAGTTAGTTTGAATTCAGTGGTAGGGAAAATGATGGAATCACTTCTGAAGGAAAGAATTTCTGAGTACCTAGAGGCCAGTGGGGCACAGGACCCAAGGCAGAATGGTTTCACAGCAGGAAGGTAATGTTAGATGAACCTAATAGATTTCTTTGACTGGGTGACCAAAGTAGTAGACCAGGGAGGGGGTGTGGATATGGCCTACCTAGATTTTAGCAAGGCATTTGACACAGTCTCACACAAAAGTTTAATACACAAGCTAGCCAGCCTTGGAGTGGGTCCCAAGGTGGTAGCCTGGATTAAAAACTGTCTGGACAACAGGACACAAAGGGTAATACTAAACTGAGTTCACAGTGAAGAAAGGAGGGTAACTAGTGTGGTACCGCAGGGTTCGGTACTGGGACCAATCCTCCTTAATGTCTTTATAAATGACATTGGAGAGTACCTGGAAGGAAAGGTATGTCTCTTTGCAGATGACACAAAGATCTGCAACAGGGTTAATACACAAGATGGGGTAGAAAGAATGAAAAGGGACTTGGCAATTTTGGAGGAATGGTCAAATTTGTGGCAGCTCAGATTCAATGCAAAGTGCAAGGTAATGCATCTAGGAAGCAAAAACCCAGGGGAAGAGTACACAATGGGAGGTGAGTTAATAAAAACAACAAAAATCGAAAGAGACCTAGGAGTAATTATGTCAGATGACCTAAAGGTGGGCAAGCAATGTGAGAAGGCAGTAAGGAGGGCTGGGGAGATACTGGGATGCATAGGGAGAGGCATCAACAGTAGAAAACAGGAAGTTGTTATCCCTCTGTACAGACAGTTAGTGAGACCCCATCTGGAGTACTGCGTGCAATTCTGGAGACCCCATCTCCGCAAAGACATGGACAGAGTGGAGGCTGTTCAGAGGAGGGCAGCCAAAATGGTGCATGGTCTGCACCAGAAGACATATGAGGAGAGACTATAGTAGCTTAATATGTATACCCTTGAGGACAGGAGGGAGAGGGGGGACATGATAGAAACTTTCAAGTATCTCAAGGGAATTAACAAAGTACAAGAAGGTAGTATCTTTCAGAAAAAGAGATATGCAAGAACAAGTTGGTACAATTTGAAGATAGAGGGGGGATGGCTTAGAGGTAATGTTAGAAAGTATTTTTTCATAGAAAGGGTTGTAGATGCATGGAACAGCCTTCCTGAGGAGGTTATGGAGTCAGGAACAGTGGGAGAATTCAAGAATGCATGGGATAGGCATAAGGCAATTCTAGCAGGGGGTAGGAGGAAGTAAGCTGTTGATTAACTAGAATCTGCAGCTTATCCATCAGGTTGGGGAAATGGGCAAACTAGGTGGGCCAAGCGGTCCTTATCTGCCATCAAATTCTATGTTTCTATAAAACAATCTCAATGTTTCTTTGGTGAGGTTCTAGACCTAGACTAGGATATATCAGACTTTCTGCACCTAAACAACTTGGTGGGCTTGCTGCACCTAACTTTTACAGTTATGATGCAGCTCAAGCTGCCAAGTATTTTAGATGGGCCTCTCAAGATCAAATACATCATCTTACCTATACCCACTTTGGTTGTTAATAGAGAGGAACTTGTGTTCTAAACTTAATATACAGCTTAAGGCTCTTTTTTTCCTTAACATTTCTATACTTCCCTCATATTTTAAGGGCTCACCAATAGGTACTTCATTAAGGATATATAAACAGTTTCAGAGGACTTTAAAAATCCCCTATATGATCCTTGGGAACAACCTCTTTGGTTAAACCCCAATTTTAAATTGCATCAAAAACCCTTACAAATATTAGATGGCTGTCCACTGGCATTAAACTCCATTACAGTTCCTTCATGGAAATAAGTGGATTTCTTTTTCAGATTTTAAGAAAGACTGTAACTTAAGCAACAAAGACTGGACTGACTACTATAATATACAATTGCTACTTTACTCTGTTCCCAGTAACCTCAAGAACATTGCTAACCATTCTTCTTCTTTACCCACTTTTGGCAAAATAGCTTCTGAACATCATGCCCTTACTAAACTTTATAAAGAAATTCAATTGCTATGGGCCTATAAGTTTGTTCTCCACTCATTATTGGCCTAACATCTTAAAACTATCATTGTCTGCACAACAATGCCAAATGATTTGGAATAATATTCACAAATATATTAAATTTGATGGATGCAGATTTATTCAATATAAGATTATATATGGGATTTATCATACTCCTTACAAGTTACATAAGTGGGGCATTCTTAATTCTGCTTTATGTATTAGATGCCAACAAGTTGAAGGTACTTTGGATCATATTCTATGGGATTGTCCTAAAATTCAACCTTTATGGCAGAATATCAGAGAGATAATTCCTCCAAAATTGGGTATTAAAGATCTTTGTTGTAAAAGCAACTGTATTTTACATTCCATAGACTGGAGTTTAAACAGCAATAGTTGTTTTTACTTTATTCTAATAATCGTGGTTGTCAAAAAGATTGTAATAAGATATTGGATGGACCAGCAAGTTCATTCGATTCATGAATGGTATAAAGAATTACTTAAAATCTTAAGATTTGAAAGGATGCCGGCCTCACTAAGACATAATTTTACAGCGTATATTCAGAAATGGAGTACTCTAGAATCCTGGCTTACTACTTTATCTTTATAATTTGTAAAGTTTAGTAGGAATAAGTGTATCTTATATCCTTACATTCATCTGTTGTTTGGTACACAGTATTACAGTTTTAAATACTCTTTTGGGGCAGGATGGGGATGGGTATATTGATGACTTTGACCTCATTGCTCTAACTTATACATTTGTAACAGTCTGACTATTACTCATTACTGCTGTTATATTTTTTTTTATTAGGATGCTGTTTGTATATGCTTATGGTTCTTTTAATAAAGTACACTTATTTTGGAAAAAATAAAAATGTGTCCCTTATCCTGATGTAAGTTACAGCTGAACATGTTTTTACATCCCATACCAATGTGACCACATTCACCACATAGTCCACATTTTAGCTTGTCACAGGTACTGCTGAGGTGTGTTTTGGCACCACATTTAGAGGAGGATCTAGGCTGTCATGTATAGAAACATACCCCTCAATCTCTACTCAGAAAAAGGTGTTTGGCAAATGGATCACTACAAGATTATGTTGTCTTAGCTTTACTTTAAACTTCCACCCACTCATCCATATATTCTCTATGTGCATTATGGGCTCATTTCACGTCATTGTTTTAGCCAACATTGAATACTGCTTACAGGAATTCCTTTGTTTCTGAATAGTACTGTCACCGTTTTTGTGAAAGGCCTTGTATGAGGGATTACGATGAATTGTTGATACTTATTTCAGAATATTTTCAAAGTTTGAACTGCCCGAAAACTAACATCGAACACATCCTCTCCAGAAACATGAATGACGGCATAGATTTTGGATGAAAAAAAGTCCATTGATTCCTTTAAAGGGAAGGTCCCCTCAGCCTTTTATTCTGTTTCCCTGTGTAGTTTGTAGGCATGCACAGTGATTGCCTCTACTGTACCCTCCTTAAGTTCCTCAGGATTTAAATGCAAATGAGGGTACTGTACTTAAGTCTGGCATGAAAAGTTGCATACTGTAACTCCATTGCAAAGGCCATGACCAGACTCATGTAAGGCATCCTGGCATTTTATGATGTTTTGGTGCTAAAGCCTGCAGTAGTTATATTGTATTTGTCAGTGCTGTAGCTGTCCTCTGCAGTCCCTATGTTCTTGTCTTAAACTGGCCATGAATCATTTCAAGACAAAGTAAGTGCCCTGCTGCTTTCTGTTGTTTAAAGTGCATCCAAGTTAGAAAGAAAGATGCTTTTAGAGAATACAGGGGTTTCATAAGACATGTAACAGAACTGATTTAGAGTATAACTTCTGCTGGCTTGTGCATGTGCACATCATCAGCTCCCATGATGCCTTGAATGAGTGGGGTCAGGACTTTTGCAATGGAGAAAAACAGGTTTTCATACCAGCACAAAACAGAGTGAAGCAATCTCATTCATATTTCAATTAGGATGAAATTAGGGGGGATGATCATGCTACATGCCTATAAACTACATATACAGAAAATAGGTTTAGGGCACTTTCCCTTTAATAGCTTCCTTGCAACAAAAACCCTAGTGGTGTGTTCTTCCATCCCCCCTTTATATTTTAAATGGACTACATTCCATCTGGGTGCAGGTTCAAGCCTATTTTGCAACAAATCAGCAAAGCTGGGACCCTGACTTCTGGAATTTCCCAGTAGAAGGGCCTGGTTCAGAGTCTGAAGAGAGCTCATTTTAATTTTGTTTGGTTTCCCCAGTATTCCTATTTCTGTTGTGTTCTTTCTCCTCAGTACCCCAATTTTTGCTTTGTTTCTGCCCATCCCCTATAATCAGTTCTACAAATATATCTGGTACATTATTAGAGGCATTCGAGTTTGTATTATTAATAAAACTCATTGTCTGACCGGCTGTAACAGAGTGTACCCCACTCGTTTCAGGCTGCAGATCCATTTGGGAACCCCCAGATAACTTGTTTCTGTTCTGTAAAATAACACCCTCCACATTTTGCACTGTATCAGTTTCCAATGAAACATCAGAATTTATGGACAGTGGTCTTGAAGTAGTGGGCTGATGGCTACTTGGTAAAACATCCTCTGTTTCTGAATAAGCATTGGGACTGACAGGACTGAAAGCAGCTGCAGTAGTTTGCATGCTGGAGACTGTCAGAATCTCCAGTATAGTCTGAGCTACTATATTTTTTGAGCTACAGCCTCAGTCATCTGCTTTGAAGCAGATATATCTTCTTCTGGTTGTTGCTGCAAGCCGTCAGTGACAGGATTCAAGACCACATCAAGGTTCTGGTTTCTAAAGCCACCTTCATTGCTACGGTCTGTGGCATCTGTACACCCATCTGCAGTCCCAACCCAGCATATTTCCTCAGCATTACAGGATGTGTTGAGAACCAATTTTCTATTGTTGTCTTGGGTCAACCCGGCACTAAAGAGTGCTCTCTTTGGAGACCAAAGAGGACCATGTTCTACGATATCCCTTTGCGGAGATTTCACTGGAAGCCCTTTCTGCAGTCAGACCACTCCTTTGATCTCCTTGCTCCAACTGCGGTTCTGCGTTGCTAGGCATCTCAAACTGTTTATCTGCAGTTGAGTCAGCATCGAAAGAAAATGTTCTTTGTTGAGCACTTGACTTGGGTTGTATATTGTATAGCTAACTTCTTTGTTTTAAAGTAGCTTTTCCTTTGCTATACAAATCTTCATCCTCTGTCATCATTCCAAGTAAGTGTATTTAACTTTCTTGCATTTCTGCTTCCTATTTTGTTTCAGCCAACAAAATTTCATTGACTTCTGGTGACGTCACCACAGGGGATGCAGCACTAGCAGCCCAGCTCTGGCATCTCAGAACCCAAAAAAGCTCCAAAATATCCATATTATCTCATAAACCAAAGAAATCACATTGTAGGAGCATCTACAAGTTCATGGGTGGTCGCTGGAAAAACAAACTGCGAGAACAACCCACGGATGCTGCTGGATTAGCTCAGCCCGAAAAACCAGAGGCAGTTGACCCAAATAACATGGCGGATTCCCAGTCCACGGTAGGCCAGCCTAGCAATGCAGTCATCCTTGCCAAACTCTGGGACTTTTGTGGGGAGGTCTGCACCTTCTGCAGTAAGCTGATGGCCGAACTCAATAAAGTGGCCCAGAAGGTGGCAGACCTTGGGGCACACCAAACTGAACTGGATGAATGCATGGACTGTCTAGAACACCTGGTACTCCACATCTTAGATGAACAGAAAGACTTAGCCGCAAAATGTAAAAATAGGTCAAGGTGATGCAATATGCACATACATGGCATACCTGAAGAGGAGTAAGGAAGAGATATGTGTGCTTTTCTTGATAATCTCCTGTGGGATGTGTTACAACTGGACCCCCTCCTTCCCACTTGGTACTGAATGCGCACATCAGGCCCTTACACCTAAGCTGCAGCAGCCAGGCCAGTGGCCTCAATCTATCATTATGAAATTCCTAAAATATGCAATTAAACAACAGCTGCTCATGCGGGCCTGGTGCATGAAGGAAATCAAATACAAAGGAAAACATATATATTTTCGACAACGATTACTTGCCTGCAGTCTCAGCGAAAAGATGGGAATATTTTTATTTATTTATTTTATTTAGTTTTTGTTAACCGGGTAAGGTGCACTAGCCTTAGCAATGACTATTTTCAGGCACATCCCAGGAGTTTACAGAAACAATACAATTTGAAACAAGGACAGTACAATCCAACATAAAACAGTAGGTGCTTAGAAAATAGTAATAGTAATACAGTGCAGGCAATAGAAAATACAATTGATTGATTCAGCAGAAACTATATAACATAGAACTATGGGAGTGCAACAGTAAAACATCCGTAGGCAACATTTAAGTAGCAGTCTAGTGAGCTTAAAACAAAGCAGAGTTCCAACTTAATAGTCGAGAAAGATGGAAATACAATGTAAAAAGGAGTATTTAGTGGGAGGGAGGTAGTATGAGGAGGTGGGATAAGATAGGAAAGGAAAATTGAGGTAAGAGATGATGGCTAGATGTAATTAAGGTTAAATTATGACAAGACAGGAGACAGGAGGTCATGCTCCGATCCTGTGCACACTAAAGCAGCAGCAGTTGCAATTCTTTACTCCATACCCAGCTAGACTCAGCATCACGTTCCTGGATGGGCCCCATCACTTACAGACCCCAGAGGTGGCAATCAAAGCTCTGAATAGCAAGGATATCTCTGTTTCTCTGCCGGGAAGGCCAGCGACTTGAAATGAGGAGCAAACATTAAGGGGCAACAGGTGGTGAAAAAGTAGACTCGTCTCCAACAAGGACAAGCAACGCTTCAGGACATCAAAGAACTCTTACAGAAATTCTGTAGAGAATCCACCACTTGATCATGCATGGCAATAATGCTGGAAACCATGCTCGGGTGCTGAACTGATGCTTAGTCATCTGGAGGACAGAGGTGAACTTGTGAGGTTGATCTTGGGGGATGCGGGGGGGGGCTGAGGACAGGGAAAGGTCCTCTCGTTTCATCGTGGAGAACTTAAGGGACATAAATGACTGATTTCCATAGGCTCCCTGATTATGTATAGTTGCTGGGATGAGGAAGGGCCTGCCGGGGGATTATAATAGAAAACTGTTTCAGAGTGCTCCAGTTGTTGATGGGGAGAGGAGGACTGCATGCACAACTCAAGCAATATTGTGCCAGAGGGTAGATATATAAAGGCGTTTGTTTCTACTCCCCACTATCAGTCCGCATTAAAAATTGTCTTTGGGTTCCAGAGGGCCTCTCTTGCCATCAGCAGCCTTGATCCCTGCCGCTTCTTCTGGTTTAGGCCCCACTGCATCCTCCCGAGACTGTTATCACCTCGATCTCGATGAACCACCCAACAACAACTATTACCCACATCAGTTGGGCCTGGGGTGTCGTGAGGTACACCACTGATTCGCGCACGCACTTTTAATGGCTGCTGCATCCCCTGTGAGTGGACATGCTACCAAGGTGTCGGCTCATGGGGTGGAGAGTCTTAGGCTGCTCATTGTGGGCCTCCTTGTGGTGATCCTCCCCTATAGCTGGCACATCTCACCATCATGCATGGTTTGAGTGGAGGTGAAGGGAGCCCACACCTCAACCATGGCAATACCCCCTTAGGAGTCTCTTTAGACCCCCCACACAGGAGGACTACAACATACCTCCTTACCTAGGAAGTCATTATTTCTTATTTTTTATGTAGCAATCAAATACAAACCTTTTTCTAGACCATATTGTCAGCTTATTTGGCTGAAATTGCCACTATTCTTGGTTTTCTATTGCCCTGTTGGCAAACTGATATCGCCGTACAAGGGCGACCAAATGTTCCATTTATTTGTTACTGGTTAATTCTAACTGGCATTGGTTTTTACTATTACTCAATGTTTGGTAAGGGCATTATATCTAATCACCAAGTTCAATGGCTAAGATACCTACTAACCCCTTTCACAAGTAATTTATTGTGTTTCCACTCGGGTTTTGAACATATTGTAGGGACTATGTGGGTAGTTTTTAAGCACCTTACTCAAGTTCCATACTTTTTTTGTTTTAGATGTTTCTATGAAAACTTTAATACCAGTCATTGCACTGCATGTTTTAGTAGTTTAGTTAAAGATGCTTTCAAGTGTACACAGGAGTACAGTTATAGCTTAAAGCCAGCAAACACAAAACCAGCATATTTTTTGGAACTTAAGCTGCATTTTCTAATATTGCATTCGCTTCTGGGATTTTTTACTCTCTCTGAGGATGAGAGGGGTAGTCATTATAAGTATAGACTGCTATTAGCTATACTATGGATAAGTCATCATTAGTTAAGTCTCTTAACATTAATGGGATTCACAACCCCATTAAACACTCGAGATTGTTACAATTTGTCCGAAGGGACAAACCAGACATTGTCTTCCTCCAGGAGACAAACTTGTTCCCAGAGGAGCACAATAAGTTGAAAAACCTTGGTTTCCCGGTGGTTGTGGCTTCCTCGCGTCCATCGGGTTCTCATCCTCAGGGGTTGGACTCCAGGAACATATCATAGACCCTGAAGGTCGATATGCCATCATGACAGGCAGACTGTACACGTACCCTGTCACACTGGCATCAGTTTATTTTCCCCCGGGATCTTCCAAATTAGTGGCAGAAAAATTTTTCTCCCAGTTACTAGAGGGTTTTATAGTGACAATTGCTTATGGGGGGGACCTAAATGCCACTCTTAACCCTGCACTTGATGTTTCTGTTTTTATGGCCTACCGAGCCAATCCACTTCAGAAATATTTGAAGTGCACTATTCTCTCCTTAGGAATCATCGACACATGGCACCACTGCTTTCCAATGGCCAGGAGTTATACACATATGACCCCAAGTTCAGGGGTGGCATCTCAATTAAATTATTCATTCACCACAGGCGACCATTTGAAAACAAACCCTTCACTTCAAGATGTATGGCACGGCATAACCTTTCTATCTGACTATGCCCCGATTTCTGCTAAGTTTAAGCTAAGAGCAGCCGAGGGACAACATTCTGGCAATTGAATTTGACACATATGAGGGACCCAGAGTTCCAACAGATGATTCAGGACTCAGTACCACAAATTTTAGCAGATAACTCCCGGTCAGAGACCTCATCTGCGCTGCTCTGGGACACCCTGAAGGCCGTCATCCGAGGCAAGGTTATAGCTAACTCCTCTAGTAAATGAAAAGAAAGAGAGGCCTGCTTTAAAGAACTCCAAACTGAGCTACAGACACTGCAGTCCTTTTACACCCAGGGGGACCAGACGGTGCAACCTCAACTATCAATGGTAAAACCAAAACTCCAAAAGCTAGTAGACCAAAGGACAGAACAACAGCTATTTTATTTAAAACATACCAACCACAAAGGGGGGCCTAGAGGAGCCAGGAACCTAGCATGCAGACTTAGAATGCATAAAGCTAAGGCCTGTGTGACTTCCCTTATTGATCCAGACACAGGGAAAACTGCTTGTGCACCAGCAGATGATCAGACAGGCCATGGCTAAATATTACCAAACTTTATATAAACCTGACTCTCCACTACATACTGACCAAATAAAGGCATATCTTGTCTTTGCCCAAACTGACTTTGGATCAGGCGGCGGCGCTCATAGCCCTAGTGTCTAGGGGTGAACTGGACCTGGTACTTAAGAAGGCTAAAACATTGAAGGCTCCTGGCCCTGATGGGTACCCATCAGAATTTTATAAAGAATTTAAAGAACTCCTTTTCCCTACTTTACTAGATGTATACCATAAAGTACAAGAAGGTGACCCCCCCCCCCATCTGGAGATCCACGGTGCTTACGGCTATATCGAAACCCCAGAAAGACACTACAAACCCCACCTCACATTGATCAATATCCATGCTAAATTATGACTACAAAATCTAATCTATATGAGTATTTTAGCCCATAGATTTGAAACCCTACTCCCACTTTTAGTTGACCCAGACCAGGTTGGATTTATTAAGCATCACCAGGCACACAATGCAGTGAGCCAAACTTACCTGCTGGTAGACTGTGTCACCCAGAGAAAACTACCCCTTGTCCTCCTGGAACTTGATGAGGAAAAGCCCTTCAACAGGGTTTCCTGGCCGTTCCTCTGGGAGACCTTGTCACATTTTAGATTCCCAGAAGAGATTATAACACAACTCCAAAATATATATGATGCTCCCCAAGCTTACTTAAAATTAGATGGTACCCTCTGACCCTTTCATGCTTGGCAGGGGGACTCGGCAGGGCTGACCATTATCCCCCCCAGTTTACCCTGTACCTCAATCCTCTTGCCCAGGCAATAAGGAACCATCCAGATGTAGAGGGCATCCCCACAGTAGGTAGCTCCTATAAAATCTCCCTTTTTGCAGACGACATCCTGCTAACCTTAACCTACCCAGAAAAATCCATTCAGATGGTATGGGAGCAACTTAGAATTTTGGGATCAATGGTGGGGTACAGGGTGAATGGGCAAAAAAACAGAGGTCCTACTGTATAATTACCCTTCCCCCCGGTGTCCCTGAAATCAAGGTTCCCCTTCAAATGGCAAAATTAGCTATGCATTACCTAGGGATAAAGCTAACTAAGAACTCAATCCACACTGAGCAGCTCAACTATTTTAAATATTTACTGAAATCTTGGATGACACCTGTGAGTGGATGCTCGTTTAGAGGTTCCACACAGATACATTAACACAAGAAGACACAATATAGTTACAGTAAATTATACATACAGGCCAGGATATTCAAAAGGGTTGCATGTGGTGCGACACTGTTGTACCATGTGCAACCCACTGATGCGCCCCGTTGCGATATTCAAAAGGGGAAAGTGCGTGGCACAAATCCCAATGTGCCAGGGTGCATCAATAATGTCTGCGGCGCAAGTAGGGGGAGCGTGCCCATGCATACTCCGCACATCCCGATATTCAGCCAGGGATGTGCCGAGCCCATGCAGGCACAACCCCTACTTGCGCTGCACACAGCTGAGCCAAAATAAAATGGAGCAACAGCTGGTCACCCTCAGGTAAGCTGCCATATTGCAGGGTGCAACTTGGCAGCTGCCAGCTGTGGGTGGCCACCCGAGCTCCGGGCGGCACCAACCGTCGTGGTAGCACCCTCCCATGCCCAATTGCAGGCATAAGTATAAAATGACATGTCCACATCCCTGGTGGTCCAGTGGACCATCAGTCCGATCATGGGCATAAGTACAAAATAAAACATCAATATCCCTCAGGTCCAGTGACCCTATCTCCATGCCCTATCACGGGCATTAATAAAGAGATATACCTGGTGGTCCAGTGGATCTGTCCCCAGCCTGATCACAGGCGCTATGTATAATGGACATCCCAGTGGCCCATCCAGCCCAATCTCGGCACTATGTATGAACCCATACCCCTCCCCCCCGCCCACTCAGTCCCACCACCCTACTCCCCCAAGTCAGCGGGGAGGCAGCATCTCCCCACCCACAAGCCGCCTCCCGACTGACAGTGTACAGAATGGCTGTATGCCCACTGGCCCACAGCTTGATCATCGGGCATGCAGACTATACTGTACTACACAGTCCCAAGTTGTGAGTGAATGACTGTGTAGTACAGTATAGTCTGTATCGCCCACCGGCCCACGCCAGGGCCAGTGGGCCACAGCCATTCTGTATGCTGTCAGTCAGGGGCGGCCGGGCAGCTTACGGGTGTGGAGATGCTGCCTGCCGCTGACTGGTGGGGAGGGGTGGTGGGACTGAGTGGGCGGGTGGGGAGGGGGCACGCTAGACCATTAGGGTATGGGTTCACATAGTGTCTGAGATCAGGCTGGATGGGCCACTAGGCCACCAAGGATGTTCATTATACATAACGCCCATGATCAAGCTGAGGACAGGTCCACTGGACCACCAGGGATATCTCTTTTTATTAATGCCCATGATCGGGCATGGGGACAGGTCCACTGGACCACCAGGGATATATCTTCCTATTAATGCCCGCGATCGGGCATGGGGATAGGGCTCACTGGACCACCAGGGATATCGGAAGTTGTATTTTATTACTTCTGCCTACGATCGGGCTGGAAGCACTCCACTGGACCACAAGGGATATATATTTATTGTTATAGCCCGCGATCCGGTGGGACACCTTGCACGCGGAGCAGAGGGCATCAGTCCCCGACAGCTGCAGCCTGGTAGAGCGCCAGGCGCAAGTCGCCGGGGATCGGTGCACCTGTATGCAAATGGGCCCATAATAGTATGCTAATGACCCCATTTGTGCCATGCATACCTGATGGCCCCATTTGCATATCTACTGCTGAATATCGTGGTTCCTGCGCCTTGCGCAACTGCTCTTGCACTGGTGCATCCCCCTGCTCCTCACCTGCCACTTGCACTGGTGCAGTGCCACTGAGCCATGTGCAATGCAAGTGGCCACAGTGCCATATTCAACGGTGCTGAGCCATGGCGCAGCACCATTGATTATCACCTGGTCCACGCTTTGGCACAGCCTAGTTGCGCTGTGCCCTTGTATGCGCCCTAGTCAGGCGCAGTTTGAATATCCCGGCCACAAAGTACAAAAAAATTCAACAGTACATGGGTTGCAATGACAAACAGTTACACAAATTGTGTTAAGGCATAGTACATGGTATGCCAGCATCCTGCGGAAGAGAGAGAGAGGCAGAGGCAGACTGTTAGGGTGACGTGGGGGGGGGCAGTGGGAGCTGGGATAGGAAGGACAGAGGGAAAGAAAAGAGCCAAGGGGTAAGGGGTGGGAGGCAAGTGTTAGTGCAAAAGGGGGTGAGAGGCAAGTGCTAGGGCAAAGTCTTAACTTGGCGGGTCAGGAGTTGGAAATGCTGAGGCAGACTAAAGCTGCGGGTGCAGACTAGCGGGGGCACCTACAGGTACTATTGTCGATGATATGCTGACAGAGTTTGCGCTTAAAGGAACCAAGGGTTGTGGCTCTGGCTATGTCAGGTGGTAGACCATTTGTCCACAGAGGGGCCCAGTGAGCAAAGGATCACTGGGCCATAGTTGTGCGGCACCTCAGCACATGGAATACGTGTGTAGTCGAGCTCTTGGTGTGCTTGGCATGTATAGGTGGTGATAGAACGCTCAGAACTCCTTGAGGAAGTAAGTTTACTAAGACCTTTTTTGTGAGTAGGCAGGTTTTATAAACTAGTCTGTCCTTCAAATGAAGCCAGCCGATCGCACATAAAGCTCACAGGTGTGGGTGAGTTTTGAGGCATTAGTGAGCAGGCAGCAGGCTTTGTTTAAGGCTGTTGAGAGACATTGGAGTGCTGTGTCAGTAGCAGAGCCATAGACAGCTAGGCCATAGTCAATCAAGGTGATAAATGAACTGTTAATTGCCGAGTTCAGAGTTTCATAGGTCAAGCAATGTCTGTGCCTGCAGAGGATTCTGATCCTGGTGTTAAAGGCTTTGGCCATGATGTCAATGTGCTGTGTATAAGACAGGACAGTGTCCAGTGTGATTACCAGGTACTTAAAATGGGGGATTAGTTCCAGGGTGTTACTGGAGTCATTCTGAATTGCCAGGGTATAGCCTTTTAGCTTGTTTTGGGCAGTGGCGAAGAGCATGGTCTTGGTCTTTTTATAGTTCATGACTAGTTTTTGCTTTTTGAACCATTTTTCAGCTGCTGCAAAGCCACTCTGGAGGTTGTATTCCAGAAGTGTGGAGTCAAGGTTGCTAGTAAAGATCACCACATCATCTGCATAGAGGAGCATGCGGCTATTGCAAGCAGCCAGGAGGTTGTTTAGGAAGACACTGAAGAGTAACGGACCGAGTATGGATCCTTGTGGTTCTCCTGATCTGATCGGTCAATTTTCTGATAGGATGTCCACAATCTTTACTTCTCTGAACAAACATACAATGCTGTAGGACAGTCTTCTTTGTCTCTGCTAAAGTAATAACAGCCCTATGGTGTCTGTGACTGGCATTTAATCTATTATCGGACAGATTTCCTAGAGCACATTATTTCTGGATGGAAGCCATTTTTAGGCCTGGAAGGAGATACAATTTAGTGTGGATCAAAGTCTGGACATCACAAACGACACGGCTGCCCCAAAATAGATGTAGAAGAGCAGTGTGCATGGCACATGACTAACGGTATTTTAAAATCAATGGCAACATGAAATGGATTTAATTTTGCTATCTCCTATAATCGCTAATATACGCTACAATCGGAGCATGAGGCCGCTATGCTGGGCGAGCCGATCGCGCGAGTGTGAGTGTGTGTATGTGCGGTTGCCGTTTGCCATTGCCGCTGCCATTTGCTGTTGAGTTCTTTTTCAGAATGTGTGCATCATAATTGTTTGGTCTTATACTGAATTTCAGACAATTGGAACATTTTATGGGACAATTTGCGGGACGTTGTTAATTCTGAGTTCACGGGAAGGTTTTGGGATCGTTTTCTGTCTGTTTGACTTTTTGGACTCTGTCTGGGACGGACACCAGAAGAGGAGCTCTTTCTTTTAGACGAAAGTCCTGGATTGTTGGTGATCCTCGCAGATGAAGTACTTTGAAGAAGCCGTCTGGTAACCTCTGACTATTGGGAATTGCTCTCACTTCTTGCTGCCAATGGTTTGTAATCTGGATGGCGAGGAACTGCAGGCCCTTTTCATTATTCTGGGGCTGCGGAGACTGTGATTTTGGATCTATCCTGTGCGTCTGGAGTTAACTGTTGATTGTTTGTTTGCGTGGAAGCGGGTGGTCTGTTCTTTTCCGGGTTGCTCCACAGCCGGCTCTCTCGTTGGGCAGGAGTTGGGGTTCTGCCGGCGGGGAGCCGTTTGGCTTAGCCTCGGGCTTCGAGGTCTTTGAGGAATCGGCCGGTGGGCCGTTTCTTATTGAGGACCGGAGCTACAGCGGGACAGTATTCTTGGTGGTGGTTCTCCTGGGTCAGATCTTTTGGACCCCTGCCAGCGTTTTTGGTGACTGACAATCTTGTTCTCATAATTGAGAACTTTTTGAAGACCCATAAGAAGATTCACCCGGACAAGGTTTTGGATACTGGTTATGGTCAGACTGTGATTTATTTTAGAAACAGTGAAAATGAATTTTATTTTGTTAATACTATCTAGGGCTCCATCTTCCATGTGAGAGGTAGTTTGATTCGAGCTTTCTATTTCAAATTTTCCAGGTAGTGAGAGTGCCTGGTTAATTTGCTTTTTATTATTTTATTTTAAACCTGCCTTCGTGAGAGGTTGTGCAGGGATATTGTGTTTTACTGTTTCTGGGAATAACTGAAATATCTGATTATTATCCTTCCCACTTAGCCGTGAGCTTTTTTCCTGCTTTTTTAAAAATCTGTGCAGATTAGATACTGTGTGATTTTATTGGTTAAGTCTGAACCCCCTATTAGTTTATTTTATTATTTGCCTCTATCCCTAGTTGTGAGAGAACTGGGGGTGTTTTGTATTTTTATGTTTGAATTATTTGAGTTTCTTTTAAATTTTGGTTTGTGTTTAGGATTTATGTTTAATTAGATTTATTTTGGGGTCTATTTAGTTTAAGTTTTTATTTTTATTATTGTTTTGGTTTAGTTGTATTATTGTGGCATGTGTTGGCCCATAATCCCCATGGCGGTGCGCTATTCGCCCTCCCTGCTTCGCGCCCTCCGCCCTTTCTATCCTCCCCCTCTCCACTTTGATACATACCAGCGCTGTAGAGCGTTGGGAATTGCTCGAAGGAGAGGGGGGAGGCCGGGGGTGGTGAACCAGGAGGATGGACGAGGGGGCTTGCATATCCAGGTAGTAGACTTAGAAGGCGCTATGGGGTAAATGGAATCAGACCATGGTTTGCCCTGTCTGGTGTCCATACCCAAGGCACTACAGAATTTGGTAGGCAGATGGACTTGACAGCCTCCGAGGTTCGTTCAACCCGGGCGGTGTTATGCAATGCTAGGTCCGTCAGAAACAAGACCGGCATTATTGCTGATCTTGTTGGTTCATTGGACTTGGCTTGCATCACCGAGACCTGGCTGGATGAAAACTCAGGCCCCACATTGGAAGCCATGACTCCAGCCGGGTACTCGGTGATACACCGCCCGAGATTGGACCGCAGAGGTGGGGGGGTTGCAGTTTGTTTTAAGACGGAATTGGACCTTACGAGTGTAGTTGTGGGGGAGACTGAGTCCTTTGAGTGTACAGTGGTAGCGGGTGTTGGCGTTCGAATCGTACTCATTTACCATCCACCAGATGGTGGGAAACGGTTCTTACAGGAAGTGGCAGACTTCATCATTGACATGTCGTTGGAGTCGCCCAGATTGATGGTTCTGGGCGACTTTAACACCTGGGTCGATGATGAACTCTCACAATTTGGTAATCACTTCCTCCAGTTAATGATATCTTTGGGCTTTACACAGGTGGTTTCCACTGCTACCCATAAATCTGGACATTCCCTAGACTTAGTCTTTCTCCTAGGGATTGATATTACTGATTTGGGGGTGGAACCAGTCGTATGGTCAGACCACTTCACCGTAGGGTTCAATTTTATTTCCCCCTGAAAAGGCCTACCCCTGTGGAGATGGCGAGATACTGCCCTTGATGGGATATTTCTCCCCAAGGCCTTGCGGCGGTTCTTGAACTCTCGTCCCCCGCGTTGGTGAGCAGTAGTCCAGAGACCTTGGTGATGGCCTATAATAGGGCAGTTACTTCGGCTCTGGATACTATTGCTCCTGTTCGTGTATGCCCCCTCTCCCTTCGTCCCAAGGCACCCTGGTTTGACGGGATGTTGAGGGAGATGCGGAGACAGGGGCGAAGATTAGAACGCTGTTGGCGCAGATCCGCCAGTGATACCAACTGCCTTAAATTGATGGACCATTACTCTGTCTATCAATCTGCAATCTCTCACAAGAAGGCAGAATTCCTGTCCAGGGAGATTGCTGCTGCTAGGAACCGACTGGCTCAGCTGTTTCGAACTGTGGACAGGCTGTGCAACCCAGCTTGTCTACAAGTTCGGAGAGCTTTTTCGCAATTAGAGTGCGAGTAGCTTGCTCGCTTCTTCGCTAATAAGGTGGCCAATATCAGGGCGAATCTGCGTCCTGCGGCTTCTAAGGGGCATGCGGTTGAACAGTGTGGGTTCACAGTGCCTCAGTTTTTGTGGTGTTCCTTCAGCAGACCTGATTTCATTGACGTCATGAGGATTATCCATGGTGTGCGCCCTACGAGCTGTAGTTTGGATCCTGGACCGACTCCCCTAATATTGGGTTGTTGTGATATCATCGGTCCAATCCTTGTGCAAATAGTCTGGTGCTCCCTGGACTCGGGTGAGTTTCCTAGCTCCCTGAAAGAAGCGGTGGTGACACCGCTCTTGAAGAAAGCTACCTTGGACCCAGATTGTTTTGCAAACTACAGATCCATCTCTAACCTACCCTTTATTGGGAAGATGATTGAGAAAGTAGTGGCGATCCAACTGGAGAACCATTTAACCATCCATGACATATACAAACCCTTCCAATCCGGTTTTCGTAAAAGACATAGCACCGAGACTGCGCTGGTTCGGGTGCTTAATGATCTCTTGAGGGCGAGAGACCAGAAGAGATGTTCTATTCTAGTTCTTCTTGATCTCTCTTCAGCTTTTGACACCGTGGATCACGTGGTGCTGTTAGCACGCCTGAGGCAGATCTGTGAAATATCGGGAACCGTCCTCGGATGGTTCACCTCATTCCTCACTGGGAGATCATAAAGAGTTGTGTCGGGAATTTTTTCCTCTGGCCCAATTTCTTTGTTGTGTGGGGTGCCTCAGGGTTGTGTGCTATCTCCCATGTTATTTGCGGTGTATATGCTGCCCCTCGGAGACATTCTAATATGGTATAAGCTGAGGTTTCATTGCTATGCTGATGATGCCCAGCTATACCTGTCTTTGGCCCCTGACCAGGATGGAGCTCTCTCTGTGTTTAACAACTGCCTGAAAGAAATCCAGGATTGGATGGACTCTAGTTGGCTGAAGTTGAACTCAGAAAAGACTGAGGTTCTGGTTGGGGATCCGGGTTGTCGGACAGAGAGGTTGCCTGTTGGTGTACCCTCAGGAATTTTTCTTGGGGGTGTATCACTCCCAACCTCTGAACGGGTGCGTAACCTAGGGATTATCTTTGATGACAGGCTGACACTACAGTCACAAGTGTCAGCGGTCGTCAAAACTTCCTTCTACCACCTTAGGAATATCGCTAGAGTGAAACACCTTGTTCCGTCTGACTCGTTACCAATGTTGGTCCATGCCTTTGTGTCCTCACTCTTGGACTACTGCAATGCCCTGTATTTTGGGCTGTCTGGGGTTGAAATCCACCGCCTCCAGCTAGTGCAGAATGCAGCAGCACGGGTTTTGACTGGGACAAGCAGGTCTTGCCACATCTCCCCGGTGCTGCGCAATCTGCACTGGCTTCCTGTTATGTGGCGGATCACCTTTAAAGTCTGTTTATTGACTTTTAAAGCCCTACATGATCAGGGTCCAGCCTATCTGAAAGATCTCCTGGTTTCTTACTGCCCGGGCCGAGTACTCCGCTTGGCCGACGAGGGGTTGCTAGAGATTCCAAGAGTGAGCCTAAATTCATCTGGTTGTAGAGCTTTCTCTTATGCTGCTCCCACTCTTTGGAATTCTCTACTCCATCGGTTGTGGTTGTGCACCTCCGTGGAGGAGTTCAAGAGGGATTTAAAAACTCACTTGTATCAGTCTGCCTTTTTAGACCAGTGATTGTGATGTATCATTCTGAGATTGATGTTTTTATCTGTGTTTTATCTGTGTTTTATTTGTGTTTTATAATCTTTGTACAGCACCTTGAAACTGGAAAGGCGCTTTAGAAATAAAATTAATTATTATTATTATTATTACTTGTTGTGATTATAGGTTAAGGTAGCTACAAAACCATGCTATGGTTTCTAGGGCTAGCCCTATGTCCGAGAACTGTTCAAGGAGGAGGGCATGATGGACTGCGTCAAATGTCTTTGATAGGTCAACAAAGGCCGTCCCCAACAATGTGCCCTTTGTCAAGAGCACTATGTATGAATCCAGTAAATTCCAGGAGAGCCGTGATGGTGCTATGGCCGGCTCAGAAACCATGCTGTTCTGAGCATAGGAGCTGATACTGATTGAAGTACCCCACCAGCTGGTCAGCCACAATCCTTCCAAGGACCTTGGAAAGTGGGGGGAGTATAGAGATTGGCCTGTAGTTGTTTTGAAGAGACCGGTCACCGCCTTTGTGTACTGGGGCGACCATGGCAGCTTTACAGATTTGGGGGAATTTGGAGTAGCAGAGGGATAGATTAATTATCTTTGTCAGTGGACCAAGTACTTCGTCTAGTGTTAGTCGAACAAATTTTAGGTCCAGAGAGTCCCCACTGTGCCTTGATTTGCCAAGGGCTTTTTCAAGGTATTTTCTAGCAGCGACTTCGGAGACCAGTTTGAAATGGAAGAGTGGCCGGTTTGGTCATGCTGGGGTCTTCTCACTGACCCTGGAGCAGGGGTATTGAAGAAGTTTGTCGGGAGCACGCTACTGAGATCTGAGAAGGTGAGGTTCAGAGACTTAGCGGTGAGCAGAGTGTCCAAGGTAGGGACGCTCTCAACATTTAACATGGCTGGGGCTATTTTAGGGTCATTCCCAGTGATATCATTTAGATTTGCCCAGAACGATTTGCTGCTATTCCAGGTGTTAGTGCGCGCTTCCTTGTAGAATTTGCTTTTTACCTCATGGACTGCCTTTATGCACTCATTGCGGGCCTTTTTATGCCTTTGGATGTTAGTTGGTGTGCTATGTGCCCATGCTGTTTGCCAGAGTTGGCCTCTTGCATTTAGTTGCACCAGTAGTTCTGGGTTAATCAGGGATTTATAAGTCCTCTGTTTTCTCTCTGAGTGACGGGAGCATGTTTGTCGCAGGCCACATTGAATTTTGAGGTAAAGAGATCTAGTGCAGTGTCCACATTCGTGGTTCCATACAGGTCCAACCAGTTATATTTCTTTAGGTCATCCTTTAGTTGCGGAAGGTGGCCCTTTAGGAGTAGGCATTTTTTTACGGTTCTGACAGAAGGTTTGTGGTAATTGTTGTTCCAGAGGAAACTGACAGGGGAGTGGACATTCACTGAGTCGGGGGCATGGTGAGATCTGTGATGTGGGAAGGGCAGTTTGAGAGAACCCAGTCCAGAAGTGTGCTGGTGCCTATCTTGTAATTGGTTCGAGTTGGTGCATCCACCAGTTAGGAGAAGTGGATTGTGGCAAGGGTATCTTTGATGGTATTAGCAGCAGGTGAGACCCAGCTGATACCGAAGTCTCCCAACAGCTCTGTTTCAGAGTTTAGGCTCAGCATGCTGACGTAGTCCAGTAGGTTGCTGATGCCAGGTGTGGTCCACTTAGGTGGGATGTATACAGACAGTAGGGTGAGCACTCTGTTGTGTGCTCCTAGCATTAGTTTGATGGCTAGTACCTGGAGATTGTCATTGCTGGGTAGTGGGGGTATGACATATCCCTGGAGTGTATTTCTGGTGTAAATGACACAACCTCCACCTCTTTTCAAGTGCTGGTCCTGTCAGTACAGGGTGTAACCACCCAGGAATATGGCAGTATCTGGTATTTTCGGGGAAAGCCATGTTTCCACAACAGATATGACATCAGGGTGGCGTTGAGAGACCCAGACCTTGAGACTGTCCATTTTTGGGAGGAGGCTGCAGATGTTTAGGGATGAGAACACGAGACCTGTAGTTTTATGCTGTCTAGCATTGAGAGTCATTGGAGGGCCAAGGCTGGGATGCACATTGCCAGATATCAGGAGTTGGAGAAGCAAAAGTAGTCTTAGGAGCTGTTCCAGTATTAGTTTTTTATGTCATTACCTTACTTGTTTGCTGGGCGCCTGCATTTTCATTTTGGGGATATTGCCCAAGGAAGGAGGAGTAGTAGTAGTAGCAGCAAGTGAGTAATGTGGTCCAGTAAGAGTTTACATTTTCTTGACCATTGTCTTTTGCTGGACGCAAGTACTTTAGTGGTGCTAAAGTGGGCAAAGAATCCAGGGATGAGCGGTACCAAGGAGGGATTTTTTGGGTGACAGCACTGTGACCAGGTCCTGGGATGCCCATGCTGGGTGTAGCTTTTGGACCCCTGGCAGGGGGAGGTGATTGAGACACACACATTAAGGACTGTCTCCTGGTGGTTTAGATGGGAGGAAGGAGGCAACCTAGTGCACGGAGGTCCCGCTGGGGATAACAGAGTGAGTATGATGATGCGTAACAGGGTCCCAGAGGTCCTAATCGACATTGTGATGCACAAATGAGAACCTTAGAGTTTTGGGATCAATGGCAGGGTACAAGGTGAATGGACAAAAAACAGAGGTCCTATTGTATAATTACAACCCCCCCCCCCGTGTCCGTTCAACTACGAACCTGTAACTCAGCAGCTGGCGGAAGACATTGCCAAGTGGTCACAGATCCCCATTAAGTTTCCTGGCTCAGATCAAAACTGTTCAACAAAATAATTTCTATGCATACTATTCTTCCTACAAACTCTCCCCATTATGCCCAACAAGACCTATTTCCAAGCGTGGGACTGAATGATCTCCCATTTTATTTGGAGAGGCCATCCCCCTAAAATTCACTATTCCATCCTACAGCTCCCCTAAGAGAAGGGAGGTCTTAACCTACCTAATCTACAGAGATATGCATCAGCATCCCAGTTATGCACCATATTATGCTGGCTAAATCCCCAATTTGAAGCTCACTGGAAACAATTCAGGCTCCATTAGAGTGATTTGTTTGATCTGTCTGCGTGTCTCTTTGGACACCCCCCCCCAGGTTACTGGCCACTCTGTAGGCAGTATTGTCCAGCCCTCCTTTCCTGGTCAACAAACACTAACTAACTAAGTAATGAAAAGTAATAAAATAATAGAAAGTTAAAAAAAAAATCTAAATTTGATTATCAAAAGTAGCTACTTGTTCATGAAGAAAGCCACACAAGTGATTTAGCTTGGAATAATTTGTTAAAACATTGCAATTTTGTAACTACCGCTTAGGTCCTGAACCCAAACAGTGCTGCTGCCATAGGTGCAACAATGTGCAGTACACCTGAATTGCTGAATTCAGGCTCCTACTTAAGTGAACTACGTTAATCATCATCTACTCGATAACTGCACTGAGATTGCAATATCAAGCACTTTTTTATAGCAACGTTTATTGGTATTTTCATAAAACATTTACATTATAACAGGTATCGGCTCTTCCTGGCCGGAGAAACTCCTTGGAAGTAAAATACTAACGATTCAGTAACATAGTTCATTTGTACACATATAAGACCTTTATAATCAAGATTATATAAATTGCATCGCATAGTATTTTGCCCTCTCCTCTACCGTCCCACTCTGCCTTCATCCTCCATTCCATTCCTTATCCATTTCCCATCTCCCTCCACCACCACCTAATCTGCTTCCCTCCACTCCTCACCATATCCTCCCACTCCAAAACCCCACGGAATTTGCCCCTTCCAGCAAACCAATGACAAGGCCCTATGGCTGGCTGCCATTTTCTCCACCTATTCTCCCTTATACCTTCCTCAACTACTCAATGCTCTCTCAGCACCCAGTCTCTGTTGCTACCAGTTTCTCTATTTATAGTAAGCTACCTTTCCACTTTGTTCACCCCTCGCAACGTACTTATTGCTTAATGAAATTGACTTTTGTAATTTTAGTTACAAAAGAGTTGAACATTGTTTCTGTATCCAATGTAATTTTGTAACCACTGACTGTATTGTTTTACTTTATTTGTGTTGTTTGCTGTTGACATGGAACCTCTGTAAACAAGCTTGAAGCTCAAAGGTATTAATCTGAGAACTGAATAAATAAATAGTAACTGTATGAGTTATGTTTTTAGACAACAAGGGCTGCACACATTTCATGTTTATGTTTCTGTTACATAATGAACAAAAAGATTAAAACAGAGATTATGAGACTGTAATTCTAAAAATCCACACCTGTTCATAACTTCATTCCAAGATGTAACTAGACTCAGTCAACTAAAGATACAAAACTCTAAGAAGGAAAAATTAACATAACAATAACTATTCATAATAACTGGTAACCCCCGTTATCAACCCGTTTTTGAGAGCTGTCAAAAGTCGTACACATCTCGCGCTAAGAAGCCTGATTTGAGGTACCTTTCAAACGAGCAGTGTTCTCTAAATCCACAAAAAGAGAAGTGGTTTGTGGGAAAAAAAATATAACCTGTTGGTGCTGAGCTCATTTGTTTTCAGTTTTAAAATACAAAAGCCATTGAGTATAGACCGACGAGAGCGAGTTACTCGGCAGCTTCAGTAGGCTAGATTCAAGCGTGAACAAGTGTTGCTATAGCAACACTTGCTCATACTTGACTCTCACCTTCTGAAGTCGCGAGAATAACATGCACCAGTTATTATAAAAATAAAACATTTGGGGATTGATATGCAGTTTTTTACACCCTCGGTGTGTGATACTAGTGAAACCTCTAATATCACACACCTTGGGTGCTTAAAAAACTGCATATCAACCCCCTACATATGCATTATTCTCTATTTATAAAATGGGTAGAAAACAAATCAAATGAAAATCAGGTTCCCTGATCAGATAAAACACACCACATGACCATACATTATCCCACAACAACCACATGCCTCTCTCTCTATGACTGCACTCCTGTACTACCTTTCATCCCTCAGAACCTTCTCACTAGCATCAAGATTACTCCACACCTGGCACACAAAGGCTGTCACAACCATATCCAAGACAGTACATCAATATAACTGTCTTACACTGTAAACATTTATCTGCTTGATCCTGCCTTGATTTTGATAGCTAAAAAATGATTGAAAAAAAACTTATCTGGTTGATCCTTCCATTTTACACTGTTAGAGGTGTCATGACTTTTACATTCGGCTTTCAGTGTAATGTGACCCAGCAGTGTTCATTGCATGAAAAAAATGCTGCCAAAGGTTTACAGTCGGGAAGATTTTCTTCAAAAGGGTGTAAACTGTGGGGCTTTAGGCTGAGTTGAGTTAGTACTGTGTAAAAGAAGCTGCCAAGTGCAGAGCGAGGAGAGCGAGCAAGTCAGTGGCTTCAGAAGGCTAGACACTAGTGTGAGCAAGTGTTGCTATAACAACACTCACTCAGGCTTGCAGCTATACTTCTGAAGCTGCCGATTCGCTTGCTCTCCTCGCTCTGTACTCAACAGCTTCTTATACACAGTACTAACTATCATGTTATTCAGCACGATGAACACCACTGGGTCACGCTACACTAAAAGCCAAAAGTGAAAGTCATTACACCTCAAACAGTATGAAAATAGCAGGATCAACCAGATAACTTTTTTAAATTGCGTTTTAAGTATCAAAATCATGGCAGGATAAAACAGGTCACCAAAATAAAAGTCTAATTTCTGCCAAACAAAGACTACCAGAATCAACCAGGGGCTAGAGTCACAAATAATTGTAAAGTGCAGTGCAAATGTTTGCATTGGTCTTTGCAATTGCCCAGGAGGGAAAAAATGCTATTCACAGACAGATAGTGTGGGGCACTATCCAACTGTGTAGAGGACTAGGTAGAGGCAGCAGTAACTCTATTACTGCTACCTCTGATCCCACTAGCGCTGCCCTGACCTGCATTCCTGGAAATGGGCCTGCAAAGAATAGTGCCAGTGCGCTATTTGTTATTCACAAAAGCAGGTATGCAAATGAGCTTATTGGGCATGCCAGGCACTAGCTGGCCATTTGCATGCCCATTATGGGCTCATTTAAATGGGCTGCGAGGGTGTTTTTCCCCCCAACATTGACTGCCGCTCTCCTATGTAGACCAATGAAAGCTTCCTGATGGTCTACTGTTCCCCCCCGTCCCCGATCACTGATCGCCATCCCTTCATTAATGAAAGAATTCTCCCTGGTGGTATAGTGGTCCTTCCCTGTCCCCAGAACCGATCTCCATCACCATAGTTTACAAAAAAAAATAGAAATACATTGTTCCCTGGTGGTAGTGGTTCCCTCCCCCACCTTGTTCTACGATCGCCACTCCGATAGTTAAAAAAATGATTCATTGGCAGTCTAGCGGTCCCTCCCCTGATCCCCGAGTACTGTGCCTGTAGAATAATAAAATTCCCCCTGGTAGTCCAGTGGTCCCCCCCCACCCGATCCCTGATCCCTCCCTGCCATAAGGTGTCAAATTACCCTGGTGGTCCAGCGGTCCCCCAAGTCATCCACAATCTGCCCGTATTAGGCACCGTATAGTTTTCCCTGGTGTCTAGTGGACCCCGCACCCACCCACCCTATGAGGGATGGACCCACCACCCCACCCCCCAACCAGACCCTGGTGACCAGCACAGCCCTTCTCTTACCTCCATAGCTGGCCGCCAACTGAGCTCTCAATGAGCGCGTACTGTTTACAGTACATGCTCATTGACACTGAATGACAGCTCAGAGTGAGCTGTCAGTCAATGAGTGTATACCCCCAGGTCTGGCTCAGTGGTATTTTCTCCATGCAAGGGACCTTCACAAAAGGCCCTTGCGTGGAGAAAATGGGTTGTGAATGGGACTGTGTGGATATGCAGGTCCTCGCCCCCTAATTTTCATTACAGCCTGCTCAAAACTTTGCCCTGTCACAAAACCAGTTTGCCCCACACCCCATCTGTGCACTGCCAAAGGCTGGGTACTCCAGTGGTCCAGCAGCCCCCCCATGCCCCAATCCCTGTCTATAACAAAAAAGAAAGAAACAGTCAGTCCTGGCGGTCCAGTGGTCCCACCCCTCCCCCATTCTCCAATCGTTGTCTCCATTGAATAAAAAGCAATCCCCAGTTGTGCAGTTGTCCCTTCCCCCTCCCCAGTTCTCTGATCGCCATCCCCATATAATAAAAAGCAATCCACAGTTGTCCCTCCCCTGTTCTCCGATCACCATCCCCATGTAATACAAAGCAGTCCCTGTTATCCAGTTGTCCCTCCCCTTCCCCTGTTCTCCAATCACTATCCTGAGGAAAACTACACTACCCTGGTAGTCTAGTGGCTCCCCACCCCTCCACCCTGGCAGGTAGTGACCCACCACCCTACTCCCTCCCAGCCCGACACAAGCCGGCGACTGGCACAGCCCACTTCACACTGCCATAGCCAGCCTCCGACTGAACTGTCAATGAGCATGTACAGTAGACAGAACACGCTCATTGGTTAACCGGTCTGCCCCCTTTCATTTACCTTACTTTACTCTTTATTTCTTTCCCTGGAGTACCTGAATCCAGATTAAACTGAGTTAATCTACAGACCTTTCAGCACACACCTAATGAGAGGATAAGGAATGAATCAATCCTGTAATTTAATCGTAAACTTACAGCGTTCAGCCCTACAATATTATATTTAACAAGGATTATGTACTAGAAGGCAAAGCTGCTACAATAATTGTTAACCTCTATATCTTGGGTGCCTGCTTATACAAATTCCTTAAATTACTTTTTATAGAAACTGCAAGCGACTGTGAGTGTGCTTTTTAATTTGTGTTACAGTGTGTACCATTTAATAATACTGTATTTTAACATAGACTGAATAGAGGTTCCTGGTGTTACTTAAACTTTTAATAATTCATGGTCTCCTTATACTAAAATGAGATATATGTAGCCTCACATATAGACACAAAGGTAGATGTTCTTTTGTCAGCAATGCCATGTAATCTAGACATGTAATATAAGACAACAAGAACTCTATGGGGAGTGAGGTATATGGTAAAAAAAAAAGAAAAAAGTAAAATTTGAAAAGTTAAGATTGATAGGCTGACTGTCAGATGTTTAGCTAGAAATATGTGTCAGAACAGATGAGTAATCTATCTGAATATGTATTAAGCACTGCATAGTATAATATCGCCAAATAAGGAAAATTATTGGATGGAAGGGGGTGGATAATGGGGTATAACTTATTATCTGTGTCATCACTGACATCTATAAACAGGGTGGGCAGGGATGGATTCTATATATCTTAGATAGTATTTAAGTCGTCCATGATTTGTTCAGAATATGCATATGTATGAATCCATAAATCAATTTAACGCTTTAGGTGAAGTGCATGATTATACCAGTTCTGCTTTCTCTAGCTTTTCCTTTACTTTCTTCTGTTCTGTTTCTCTTACCACAAATCAAGTTAAGACTGCTGCCAAACAGGTGGCCCAGTGGCTGATGCACTGGCTGCCTCGCCATCTGCCACACTGGCAGCCCAAGTCTGGGAATGGGCCAAGGTTGCCCAGGAGCCAGCCAGGAGAAGGTTTGATCATCCCATGACCACTCTTTTCCTGTGGGGAGGGAGGATAGTGGGATGACGTATGAGCGCCTAGTGTAAGGGGCACCGACATGGACTGCCTGTAACTTGCATAGCGGGCTTGACCCTTATGGAAACTGGGAGAAGAGAAAAAAAGTATGTGCACTAGTCACCATTAATGATGGTGCTATTGGTCTTTGATCTTACTCCATGTGGAGCCCCACCAGTACGACAGTGGGGGAGTGGTGGATGGGACTGGGTGCACTGAACAAAGCCTAAAGCAGGCATGTGGTGGAGGCTGGGGTGCTAGACAAAGTCTAAAGCAGGCATGTGGCAGATGCTGGAGTGCTAGACAAAGTCTAAAGCAGGCATGAGGCGGAGGTCAAGGTGCCAGACAAAGTCTAAAGCAGGCATGTGATGGAGGTCGAGGTGCGACACAAAACCTAAAGCAGGCATGTGTGTGAGGCCAGGGTGCTAGACAAACCCTAAAGCAGGCATGTGGTGGAGGCTGAGTGCTAGACAAAGCCTAAAACAGGCAAGTGACGGAGGTCAAGGTGCCAGACAAAGCCTAAAGCAGGCATGTGGTGGAGGCTGGGGCGCTAGACAAAGCCTAAAGCAGGCATGTGGCAGAGGCTGAGTGCTAGACAAAGTCTAAAGCAGGCATGTGGCAGAGGCCAAGGTGCTAGACAAAACCTAAAGCAGGCCCTGCATGGACTGGGCCCTGGCTAGCTGCAAGAGCTTCTGCTGCCTTACTGCCCCAGACGATCACTCCGCTCAGCTGACGAGAGGTTGTTAGAGATTCCCAGGCTACATCTTAAAACATCAGGGGCCCATGCTTTTATGTATGTGGCCCCAACCCTGTGGAATTTTCTACCTCATCAGATTCATGAGTGTACGACTGTGGAGAGTTTTAAGAGGGCCTTGAAGACTTACTTATGGCATCTTGCCTACCAGGAGTAATTGTTACAGATAGATATTCATTCATGTAATCTGCTGTATGTGGACTTTATGTTTTTATTGGATTTTACTTGTTTTTAAAGTTATACAGTGCCTTGGTTGCAGAAAGGCGCATAAAAATAAAGTTATTATTATTATTATTACGTGTGTGAGGCCAGGGTGCTAGACAAACCCTAAAGCAAGCATGTGGCAGAGGCCCGTGTGCTAGACAAAGCCTAAAGCAGGCATGTGGCAGAGGCTGGGGGCCAAACAACTATATGAAACAAAAAGCTGCTACTAAAAGAGCTGGTAGGTAATTTAAATAAATGGAGTTCAACAGCCAAACTTTCCTTAGTGTAGGGGAAAGCGGGTTGTTTAAATCACACAGAGATTACTGTAGAACTGTACATTACCACGTAAACTTTTAACCGCAGTCCAACTTTCACTTTCCTAACCACGCAAATAACAACCATGTTCTACTACCGGCTGACTGCTGCCAATCAGCTGACAGTTGTCTTAGTGAAATACAGTGATCAGCCGTAGTTCTGTTTGGCAGTCTCTTCTTTGTGGTGTTGTTGTGACAGCCTAAAGATGTCCCTGGTACGGTGGCTAAACACGTCTTCAAAAAAGCTGGCAAAGCATGATTTTTCGGCATTACAAACAACAGACACTGATGCCAAATTGCTGAGTGTCACAGCCGTCGTTTCTAGACTCATGGCTGAAAGTATATCCGAGCAGCTAAGCAATGCTTCCCCACCTCCAAAGAAAAAGTGACTGACACACAGTGTTTATGCCTCTGAGGTCCAATTTGGAATAGGGCAGTACGCCTGCCAACGGGGGTTATGACTGCCGTCCGTTTCTATGAGGCTAAATATAAGAGTAAAATTAACGAGACTGTCTGCACCTTTAAACATGATTATCTGATAAAACTAAAAGACACTCCTGACCCAGAAAATCTGGAAAGGACATTGATGGACGATGTGGAGAAAGAATTAAAAAGCATTATACGGTCACTTAGAGCGGAGGATACCATTGTCAATGGCTGCGTATTGGCAGCAATAGCCACAGGCATTGTTAAAACCACTCACCCACACATGCTAGCAGAGAATGTTGGTTCACTAGCACTTTCCAGGCAGTGGTCTTGGCTTTTTCTGAACCACATGGGGTCCAGCAAACATAAAGGGACTAAAGCTGCAAGAAAAACACCTGTTGATTTTACTGATTTAAAGCTGGTCAGGGAGCCTACCAGAGGGAGCAGCCTGTTAGATGTGGTACTGACAAACAGGGAGAATGTGGAGGAGGTAGTGGTAGGGGGAAAAACTAGGGAAAAGTGACCACAGGACTGTCGGGTTCAAGGTGAGGGCAGGGAGGTCGGGGACCTAATCCAGCACAATGGTGCTGGACTTTAGGCGGGCAGACTTAGACAATTTAAGAAGGCTGATGAGGGAGGCAATGGAAGATTTAGGGGATATAAGTGACGCAGATGAACTATGGGTAGCTATCAGGGACCAAATCCGGAAGGCCACACAGGCATCCATCAAAAGTGCTAGTAAGAGGGCAAGAAGCAGGAAGCCGCTTTGGTTCAGCAGGGATGTAGCAAGGGCAGTAGGGGGTAGATGGAGAGCGATCAGGAGATACAAGAGTACTCAGGGGGAGGGGGATAGGGAGGCCTACAGGGAGGCAAGGAGACTAGTGGGTAAGGTCATCAGGAGGACTAAGGCAGACACGGAAGTCAGGTTAGCGAAACAGGCCAGGAGAGGAAAAAAGGCATTCTTTAGATACATGGGGGAGAGGAGGAAGGCTGGCCAGGAGATTGAAAGGCCTAGGGGGGAAGGAGACAAGCACTTGGAAGAGGATGGGGAGAAGGCAGAAAACCTGAACAGGTATTTCTGCTCTGGATTCATGGAAGAAAAGGGCAGTAGAGGGCGGAGTTGGAAAGTGGGGGGGGCATGGGATGGTATCAGATCCCTTCACCACAGAGAGAGTTAGGAAGGAATTAAGCAGGGTGAAGGTGGACAAGGCCATGGGTCCAGATAGCCTGCACCCAAGGGTGATCTAGGAACTAAGAGAGGAGCTGGCTGCCCCACTTGCGAGGCTGTTCAACCTTTCCCTGGACACCGGTATAGTACCAGAGGACTGGAAAACACCAATACACAAGGGGAGAAGCAGGGAACTGATGGAAAACTACCGCCTCATCAGCCTGACCACTGTAGTAGGGAAGGTCATGGAGGCACTCAATGGTGAAAGGGTAATGAAGTACTTGAAGGTGAACAGACTGCTGGATGACAGACAGCACGAGTTCACTAGGGGCAATTCACGCCAGTCCAGTTTGACTGAATTTCACGACTGCATGACACAGGTAGTGGACCAGGGGGTGCGGTGGATGTGGCCTATCTGGATTTCAGTAAGGATTTCGACACCATACCCCACAGGAGGCCGGTCAACAAATTGGATGGAATAGGGGTAGGGCTCAAAATAACAAGATGGGTTGAAAACTGATTGGCGGATAGGTGTCAGAGGGTGGTGGTGGTGAATGGGGTGTACTCAGGGATTGGGCAAGTGAGGAGTGTAATTACCCAGGGATCAGTACTGGGACCCCCCTGATCAATACATATGTGCTAAACATTGCGGATGGACTGTCAGGGAGGGTGGCCCTCTTTGCAGATGACATGAAAATCTGTAATAGAGTTGACTCCCCTAGTGGGGTGGAGGACATGAGAAGGGACCTGAGATTACTGGAGGAGTGGGTGAAGACCTGGCAGCTAAAATTCAACATCAAGAAGTGTACTATTATGAACCTGGGGCACAGGAACCAAAGGGTTGCGTATATGCTGGGTGGAGAGAGAGAGAGAGTCAGGGTGTCAGAGGACAAGACGGATCTGGGGGTAATAGTCTCCAGCAACCTCAAGGTAAGGAAGCAGTGCTCGAGGGTGGTGGGGAGGGCACATGGGATGCTGGCAAGTATTGGCAGGGGGATCACCAGCAGGCATAGGGAGGTCCTGGTACCCCTGTATCAGGCCCTGGTAAGGCCACATCTTGAGTACGGTGCCCAGTTTTGGAGGTCTTACCTGCGCAAAGATATAGACTCATTCGAAAGGGTCCAGTGGAGGGCAGCCAGGATGGTGCAGGGGATGGAGGACAAGCAACATGAACAGAGGTGCAAGGAGTTGGGGCTATATACATTGGAGACCAGGAGGGAGAGGAGGGACCTGCTTGAGACCTTTAAATATATCAAAGGGATGAACAAGGGAAACCCAGAAAAGTTGTTCCACATGAAAGAAGGGAACATAACAAGGGGGCATGGACTGAAACTCCAGGAAGCACACTTCAAGAACAATGTGAGAGGTAAATTTTTCATGGAGAGGGTGGTGGAGAACTGGAATGGGCTTCCAGAGGAGCTGGTGAGTTCAGAGACCGTAGAAGGATTTAAGTCTTCTTGGGACACACACATGGGGCTAAGGGGAAGGGGGGGTGTCTCAAGATATGGTAGGATGGACTAGGGGGCAAGGGGCAGATTAGATGGGCCACAGGGCCCTTTTCTGCTGTCACCTACTGTGATTCTGTAAAAGGTGCAGTTTCTGAAGTGCATATCGCAGACAGCAATGCAAGAGTTGGTCTCTCCAGCTCCTGTTAAACCTAGATGAGATGGGGGTGAATTTGATACCATGCTCCCAATGGACAATTGGCAAAAAGCAGATTGAAATCTGTGGTCTTGGAGACAAGAGGCAAGTTATGGTAGTTTTGTGTTGTACACTATCAGGTCACTACCTTCCTCCACAGATCATATACCAAGGGAAAACTGATCAATGTCATCCTACATTTATGTTCCTGTGGACTGGAGTGTAACCCATACAGATAATCATTGGGCTAACTCAAACACCACAATCCAGTACACAAACACGGTGATTGTTCCTTAAATTTCTAAGGTTAAACAAATAATGAACCTTCCTGATGTTCGCGAGCCATACTGGTACTAGATTTTTTCAGGGGGCACACCACACCGAAGTTCTTGAAAACTTTGAACACCACAACATCATCCCCATTTATGTACCTGCTTCATGCACTGACCTGCTTCAGCTCTTAGACATTTCTTTTTTTTTTTATTTTATTCTTTTTGCTGCAGCTTCCCCTAACCCCGCGAACAGGGTTCGCCCTGCTCCGGCAACTGACCCCCACATGCTCAGGACTGACCCCCCTCAAATGGGGCTGCCAATGGTGGAGTTAGATGGCCAGAGGGGTTGGCACCAGAGACATCTCATTAGCGGGGAGCCAGCATGCTTTTTCCCCAGGTTTTTTCGGGGCCGGGACGTGCAATGATGGCCAGTGTCTGCCCCGCTCCCTTACATGTGGGCGTCGGATGTTTGCGGTGCCCCTAGCCTCTGCTGAGGGTCCACATTGTGCCGGACACTCAGCCCCCCTCCCCCCAGAGCAGGAGAGCAGTCCTTCGGACGCTCAATCCTGCTCCTCCCGGCCAGCCCTCTGACACCCAGATCTGTTCCCGAACCGGGTCGCTGGTGCCGCAAACAGCAGCCATGCCTCAGCTATTCAAAGATGAACTTAAAATCCAGTTCACTGACTGGTATGCTCAGCAGATTTCAGATCAACTCCAAGGTGGAAGC
The DNA here is from genome assembly GCA_016271365.2 of Neoceratodus forsteri. NCBI lineage: Eukaryota > Metazoa > Chordata > Ceratodontiformes > Ceratodontidae > Neoceratodus > Neoceratodus forsteri. Next base: position 282,730,295 of record CM057455.1, on the reverse strand, counting down.
AACAGTTCTGAGATTAAAGTGGATCTCAGATCAGCCACCCTAAAAGCCAGACATGCTAAATGACTGGTAACCAGCTTAGCAAAGCTGTCCATTAGAGGAGAGGGGTGTATTCAGGATTTCCGACAAGCAGGGATACTACACGCACACACTCACTGCCTAGACTGTACTGTGAACAACTAGAATACTAACTGAGATCTGATTCAACATAACAGTGATACTCTTGTTAATGAACTGCTTTTTCCTTTTTTTCAGACCCTGTACCCGTACCTGTGCAAGAGCTGGCACTTGCTGCCTCCTCTTCAGCTTGTAAAAGCATACCATAGACACTGAAGAATGATTCACTTTGCCACTCAATTGTTTGATTTACTGCTTTGTTTGCTTTTGTTTTTGTTTGACATGTTATTAAATTCCAACACTTTGAATAAACAGAACAAAGTACAAATATGTGTGTTTCACAAATAGAAAAAAAAAACACTTCCATGTTGTTCATTGATCTCAGTCGGTCGCCAAGCAACAACCAGTACCACGTGGCAGTAAGGAGAAAAGGGGATATATACCTAGTAAAGCAGAGGGAAGCAGGCAAGGTGGTGAGGAGAGCAAAAGCACAGACAGAAGAAAGAACTGCCAAAGGGGTCAATAAGGGGGATAAAACTTTCTTCAAGGCCGGCCCAGTAGCGCTGACAGCTGAGGCACTAGACACCTTACCTCACAACATGCTGGCAACCCGGGTTTGAGAATGAGCCTGGAATGGCAGTCAGTTTGCACGGTGGGGGGAGGGAGAGAGAAGGACTGAGCAGCCGAAAGGTAGCTCTCCTCTCCCGGGGAGGACTCTGTTGCCTGCCATAGTTCCACAGCCCCTGGATGGAGGTCCACAGGCAGTGCAGGCGAGCAGGCGGCAAGCAGTGGGAGGGCCTCCACATGCACGCAGCCCAGCAGTGTTGGGAATAAAATGGGTAAAATCGGGGCTAAAATATAAATTAAAAAAAAACTTGTTCTTAAGGTACATAAAGGAGAAGAGGAAAGCAACGGGGGGGATAGTGAGGATTAGAATGGTGGAGTGGGGAGATTGCATTCTGAACAGGTACTTCTGCTCAGTCTTCACAGTTGTGGCACGGGGAAGGGACCACCAGGGAGTAGCAGGAATGGGGGGGGTGGACACAAGTCAATTTTTAGAAGAAAGAGTCTGAAATGGACTTGCAGCTCTGAAGGTGGACAAAGCTATGGAACTGAATGGGATACATCCAAATGTTCTAAAGGAACTTAGGGAGGTGCTAGCTAACCCACTGACAGACTTGTTCAACAGGTCACTGGAAACAAGTGTGATTCCAGTGGACTGAAGAAAAGCTGACATGTTCCCTATACATAAGAGCGGCAGCAGGGAGGAGACTAGGAACTATAGACCAGTCAGTCTTACTTCAGTGATGGGGAAATTATTGGAAATACTGCTGAAAGAAAGACTGGTTGAGTATCTTGAATCCAATGGGCTGCAGGACCACAGGTAACGTGGATTCATGTGGGGGGGAGGGGTCATGCCAAATGAATCTGATGGATTTCTTTGAGTGAGAGACCAGGAAAATAGATCTGGGAAAGGCAGTGGATGTAGTCCCTCTACATAAACATTGCAATAGGGAGGAAGCTAGCCATTATAAGCTGGGCAGTCATAATAGTGGTGGGAAAATTATTAAATTAAAGGAAAGGCTGTTTGAGTATATTAAATCCTGTGGGTTGCAAGGCCACAGTCAGTCTGGATTCATGGGAGTGGTGGTTGGGGGGGGGGGCTCATGCCAAACAAATGCTATGAATTTCTTTGACTGGTTGACCAGGGAACTAGATTAGGGGAAGGCTGTGGATGTGGTCTGTCTGGACTTCAGCAAGGCCTTTGACACTGTGTAGCATAGGAAGCTGACAAAGAAAGTAAGAAACTGAACAGCCTGAAGGTGGGATCCAAAGTGGTGAACTGGGTTAGAAAGTGAATAACAGATAGGAGACAGAGCACAGTGATAAACAGCATTCACTTGAATGATGGAGGAGTAACCAGTGGGGTGCCACAGGGTTCATTACAGGGCGCGGTCCTCTTCAATGTCTTCATAAGTAACATTGCTGAGAAACTGGAAGGGAAGGTATGGCTGTTTGTAGATGATACCAAAATCTGCAAGAGGGTACATGATACCGAAATCAGCAATAGGGTGGACACTCAGGAGGGGGTGGAAAGAGTGAACAGTGATCTAGGGAAACTCAAGGAGTGGTCTAATGCATGGCAATTGGGGGTCAATATCCAAAAGTGCAAGGTCATGCACCTAGGCCATAAGAATCCAGGCACTGTGTATAGGATGGGGGAGGTACTGACAGTCACTAAACAGGATAGGGACCTTGGGGTTATCATATCTAATGATCGCAAGGTGGCAGGGTAGTGTGACAAAGAAGTGGGTAGGGCTAGTAAAATGCTGGGGTGCATAGACAGAGAGCTATATGGACAAAAGTGATTAAAAAAAAAACGTTACCTGGCACAGAAGGAAAAGAAACCATGAAGATATTTCAGACTCTATGGAAGGGGAAGTAGAGAAAGAGGTTACTACCAGAGGCAGTACCACCCACAACAGTACAACACACAGAGGGGTTCTGACAGGGGAAGGGTTACAGAGGCAAGATGTAGGCAGCTACAGCTAACCCTACATAAGCAAAGTCTAACCCCCGACGAGTACAGCTTACTACCCCACAAATACCAGTTTGGTGCTGCCTCTCCCACCACTTTAAGTGGTGGCAGTCTGTGACAACAGACAAAGGGGCCCTGGAAATAGTGACGTAGGGTCTCAGTCTGCCTTTCACAACAGTCCCAGAGCAAAAAGAAATTTAAATATTTCAAATCAAATCAAAAAGAAGAGCAGCTGCGATTAAAATTTTAAGTTCAAAACCTGCTGGCTCTTAATACAGTAAAGTACCAGCAAAAGACTGGGGAAAAGTTTTTTTTTCTCCAGGTACTTTCAGGCACAAAAAAATCAGGAGAGCTGCAACCTGTTCTTGACTTTATGTGTCTAAACAGGCAGATAAACAAAATGGGATTCAACACGGTCACCTTGCAGGAAAAAAGAGACCCTTTTGGTTTTCTAAGGAAGTGGTGAAAGTGGTGAGGAAATAATGGTGGTATTCAGGAGATATAAGGAAACCCAGAGGGAGGAGGACAAGGTGGTATACCCAGTAAAGCAGGCAAGGCAGTAAGGGGAGCAAAAATGGAGACAGAGGAAACAATCATCAAATGGGTCACTAAGGAGGATAGGTCTTTCTTCAGGAACATAAGTGAGAAGAGGAAAGCAAGGGGAGGGATCGTAGAAGGGCAAAGGGGGAAGACTGTACAGAAGAGGACAACGAAAAAGTGGACATCCTAAACAGGTATTTCTGCTCAGCCTTCACAGTGAAGGGTGGGGGAATGGACTACCAGGGAATAGCAGGAATGTGGGGGAGGTGGAAACAACTCCATTTTCAGAAGAATGAGTCTGGAAGTGACTTACAGCTCTGAAAGTGGCCAAAGTTATGGGACCAGACAGGATACACCCAAGGGTTCTAAAGGAACTCAGGGAGGTGCTAGCTGCCCCACTAACAGCTTTGTTCGACAGCTCACTAGAAACAGGTGTGGTTCTAGAGGACTGGAGAAGAGCTGACGTGGTGTCTATATATAAAAGTGGCAGCAGGGAGAAGGCTAGCAACTATTGGTCAGTCAATCTTACTTCAATGGTGGTGAAATTATTGGAAATCCTGCTAAAAGAAAGACTGGTTGAGTATCTTGAATCCAGTGGACTGCAGGACCACAGGTAACATGGATTCATGGGTGGGGGGGTGGACAAAGCCATGCCAAATGAATCTGATGGATTTCTTTGAGTGGGTAACCAGGAAAGTAGATGGGAAGGCAGTGGGCGTGTCCTATATGGACTTTAGCAAGGCCTACAACACTGTGCCACACAGGAGGCTGATTTAGAAACTGACCAGCCCTGGGGTGGGATCCAAAGAGGTGAACTGGGTTAGAAACTGGTTAACGAATAGGAAGGTGGTAAATGGCACTCACTCGAATGATGGAGGGATGTCCAGCGGGATGCCACAGGACTCAGTACTGAGACTGATCCTCTTCAATATATTCATAAGTGACATTGCTGAGGAACTGGAAGGGAAGGTATGCCTTTTTGTGGATGATACCAAAATCCTGCAACAGGGTGGACACTCAGGAGGGGATGGAGACCTTGAGCAGGGATCTGAGGAAACTCAAGGAGTGGTCTAAAGCATGGCGGCTGGGGTTCAATGCCAAAAATGCAAATCATGCACCTAGGGCATAGGACCCAAGAGCTGAGTACAGGAGTGGGGAAGGAACTGACAGTCACTAAACAGGAAAGGGACCTGGGGCTTATGATATCTGTCAGCATCAAGGTGGCAGGGCAATGTGACAAAGCAGAGGGTAGGGCTTGTGAGATGGTGGGATGCATAGGGAGGGGTATATCCAGCAGAAAGAAGGGAGGTGGTGTTGCCACTGTATCACTCACTGGTTAGACCCCACCTGGAGTACTGTGTCCAATTTTTGATGGCACATCTCAGAAAGGACGTAAACAAAGTGGAGGCAGGTCAGATGAGACTAAAATAGTGTTGGGTGAAGCTGGGAGGGAGTTTAAGAGAGATGTGAGAAAACATTTCTTCACTGAAAAGGTGGTAGATGCCTGTAACAGACTTCTAGAAGAAGTGGTGGAAGCAAAAACCGTGGGGGCTTCAAGCTTGCATGGGATAGACATGGGGTGAGTTAGAAAACAGGCAGGGAGAGGGCCGGCCTGCTGGTGCAGCAGCAAGGCATCCGTCTGTGATGCCAACATCCTGGGTTCAGGGACGGACTCGGGAGTTGGAGGTCCGGCTGGGGGGAGAAGGATTGAGCATCCTAGGGACTGCTCTCCTTCTCTGGGGGGGAGGGGGAAGAGTGTCCAGTGCCATAGGGACCTCTGGCATAGGCCAGGAGTACTGCCGTGGCTGGCACCACACGTTGGGGGGGGTAGGGCAGATGCTGGTGTCATTGCACGTCCCCGCCCCCAAGGACAAAAAAAATCAGCAAAAATTAATAACAGACACTAATGATGGCCCCTGCCTCCACTGCCGCTCCCACTGCTGACAAAAAGATCCACCCGAGGGTCCTGCTCCTGTGACCCCACCCTGTGGGCAAGCCAGGGTTCGTGACCATGTTTCCTGGGGGGGATGCCCACCTGTCGGCTCCACTCAGGGGTAAGCCTGGGGATGGTGGGGTGGAGAGCAGGAGCGGGGACCAGAACCTCCGGTAAGGGGATACGGCAAAAAAAAAAAAAAAACAAGCAGGGTGGATGAAGGACTGCTGGAGACCAGTTAGTCTGCAGAGGCAGATTAGGCAGGGACCATCATAGCAGACTGGATGGGCCAAGCAGTCTGTTTCTGCCAACAAATTCTAGGTTTCTATATGGAGTGGTATATCCAGCAGGAGATGGGAGGTGGTGTTGCCACTGTATCACTCGCTGGTGAGACCCTACCTGGAATACTACTGTGTCCAGTTTTGGAGGCTGCACTTCGGAAAGGACATAGACAGGGTGGAGGCAGTCCAAAGGACGGCAAGTAAAATGGTGCAGGGGTTGCATGAGAAGCCCTATGAGCAGAGACTAAGGGATCTCAGCATGTACACCCTAGAAGAGAGGACAGCAAGAGGTAACAAGACCTACAAATACCCCACAGGGGTGAACAGAGTGCAGGATGGAAGTCTCTTTAAAATGTGAGAAAGTGCATCAGGACCATGGGGCATGTGACGAATCAGGGGAAGGGGGAATAAGAGAGATGTGAAGAAATATTTCTTTAATGAAAGGGTATTAGACACCTGGTTCAAACTACCAGCAGAAGTGGAGGAAGCAAAAATAGTGGGTGAGGGGGCATCAAACATGCATGGGATAGGCATAGGGGTGCATTAGAAAAAAGGCAGTGAGGAGGGAGGGTCACCAGAGACCAGCTAGAGTTTGCAGAGACAGATTAGGCAGGAAATGACTGGACAGACTGGGTTAAGCCAAGCAGTCCTTTTCAGCCAACAAATTCTATGTTTCTGTTTCTTTTTTTTTTTTTTGCTCCCTCTCTCCAGTCAGGCCCTCCTTCACACTGACTCCCTAACCCCCATCACTCAGTTTCTCATGGACTTACCATCTACCCCATTCTCCACTTGTCACACCTCTCCCCATCTACGGAGGCAGCGGGCCAAGCCTCTTGCTGCATGGACCAGGTCCCAGATTGGAGGAGCGCCACATCACTGGTACAGTGCCTGTGGAGAGCCAGTGCTCATCCTGCCTGGCTGGGGTATTTTCTGTTTTCCTGGTTCCCCTTCCCCCAGGATGCAGGCAACAGTGGTGTGCATGCGCGCGCACACAACCATGTGGAATGCACAGCATGAGTCTGCGTCCTTCCTTCCCCCTATGCCTCTCCAACCGAACTACCACCTGTGGTCACCCAGGTAGCAGTGGAGTAGTGGAGCTGGCAACTTTCTCTCCCCAGAGAAGGAGAGGATCCTCTCAGACACTCAGTTTTCCTCCCCCTGGCAAGCCTAAGTCGGATGGTGCATGTTTCCTTTCCAAGTTCGGAACTAGGCTATAGCTTCAGTGCATAAATAGCACTGTAATTGTAGTTTGAGCATTCTCTCACTTCAGGAGCGGAGGAGCATGAGGAAGGCCCAAGGATTGCAGGAGCAGCGAGGAGTGAAGTGGCAGACAACTTACTTTTTTTACATTTTTGGTGCACTGTGACCAAATTTGCTGAATTTACTGTACTGTGTTGGGGGATTGGGGACTACAGGGAAGGGAGGAAGGAGGATGCCAGCAGAGGGAAGAAGTGGGTGGGTGTGGGACTGAGCAGCCGGAGTTGCCAGGATGCCAAGTGTGCCACGTGGCTACTGTCCTCCAATAGGGAGGCTGTAGCTACTATATCATACCCACAGTTCCTAGGAACCCCTCACTTGAGTGACTCTGAAAGCGTGACTGACACAAAGCAAGAGTGTGGCATCTAAGGGCCATATATGGACATCAGCAGGACATCCACAGGGAGGACCACAGGCCACAGGCCACACTAGTCGGTCGAGGGTTGGTAAGTGTAAAGGGAGGGCAGAAAATACACTGTCAGGATTGGCAAGGGTTTTCAGCTGATTCCTATCTAGTGTCAGCTTAAGGAATATACCATGAGAAGGTGTGGGGTGATGCCAGGATTTACCCATGCCTAGTGTGTTGTTTGGTCATGAGGCATAGCTGAGTTACCAACAACACAGCAGAAGTGGGAAAATCCTGGCATCACCCACAGTCTCAAGTGGGATATTACTATTATACAATTGGGAATTGTGAAGATGGAATCAGAAAACTTTGATGGTTTATTTTAAATATAAAGATACATCTGTTGATTTGAAAGAAAAATAGTCCCTGCTAGAACTGTGGAGTTGGCAGGCCTGTTACTAGTGGAGGAGCAGCGGAGATGGTGTTCCCAGTACATGGAGCTGGTGATGTTATAGGACGGGAAGTTAGTGGCATTGGTGGCACTTCTGAGGTGTTAGCAGTGGGGGGACTGCTCGACGAGTAAAACTGTTACTTCAGGCAAGTCTTCCTTGGAAGCCTGAATGTTTGTAGCGGCTGGTAAGGGTTCGCAATGTTACAGAATATGTGGTCTAGCTCCCTTTCAGCAATTATTTCAAAGGAGCAGTCCATGTCGATGTTTTTAAATTTACCACGTTTCTTAGCGAGCGGAGATACAATGGTGGCTGGTGGCTTTGATGTGCAGTGTCGGAGCAATATTGATTGGATACAGGGGCAGAGGGGCAGCTGGTACTTTTTCCCATTGGGTACTAGCAGGATTTACACATTGTAAATCCTGCTAGGTAACCAATCAGGAGCTAGCTTTTTTTGTTACTGTTGTATAATTACAAATATACATCAGATTAGAGGAGTGCTAGAGAGGACAGCTGGCTCCTATCTGGAATAGCCCTCAAGCATAACACAGGCAAGGGAGTGCAACTGATCTCTATTTAGGGTCAGCTTACATTTGTATTGAAGTTCAAGGAAGCAGTAGGGGGTTGGAGAATTGAAGGATAGCTGCCTAGGATAACAGGGACCCATGGCTTTTGCAGCCAACCCCAACTAGATTATATACAGCAGTTCTTATTTGGAGGGTGAGTGGCCCAGAAGTCAGAAGGATATGGAGGAATAGGAACATGTACAGGCATAATGGTAGTGGGAAGAGGGTGCTGTGTTGTGATGGTTGTGGTGTGGCAGTATTCCTAGGGACAATGTGGGTAACAGAAGGCTGTCCGGTGTGCAGCAGCCTGGAGCACCTAAGGCAGAAGTAAGGCAGCTTGGATGGGAGATGAGAAACTGGCGCAGAGTGTAGAAGGAGCAGGGCAGGGGTGAGAAACACAGATGAGAGATGCCCAGGGAAGCAAGGTCATCAGACAGAGGATGGGCATAGAGGAGATCACCCAAGTACTGCGAGTACCCCTACTTCTTTTTTTTGTTTTTTATGTTCTCTTTTTATGTCCCCTTATTCACCGCTCCAGACCGTATCCTCGGGGATCCCTAGGCTGTGCATGCTCCCGTAGGTCCTCCACAGGTATCTTCATTCTTGGTCCTGTCAACACTGCCCCCATCCTGCCTCGGTTTATCCCCCGAGTGGGGAGGAGAGGAACCCCCCCATAGTCCCCTCCAGTCCATTAGTGTGCATCGGGTATGCTGCGTAGGCCCATCCTGAAGCCTGGTTGTGGATTTCTCTTGGGAAGCCAGGTCCTGTCTCCAGGCATCCGTTGCGGGTTTTTTCTGGTGCCACCCCTCCCCTCAGGATGCTGACGCACTTGGAGAGCCAAGGGGCGGGACACATAGCAACATGTTGTCATCCTGGCTGTTGGCCGACATCCTTCCTCCCTGTTCATACCGTCTCACTGCACCTCCACCCATGGTCACCCAGGTGGCGGCAGAGCAGCGGGACAGGCATCCCCACCCTCCCCAGAGAAGGAAAGCAGCCTGTGGGTGCTCGATCCTTCTCCCCCTGGCCATCCCTCCAGCTGTCCAAGTCCGTTCCTGAACCCGGGTTGCTGGCGTTGCAAGCGGTAGCCCTACTGCTGCACCGGGGGGCCGTCCCAAATACCCCTACTTTGAAGGGTAAGGCAGCTCAGGGAGGGGGACTGGCAAGTGGTGGGAGAAGGACACATACAAATGTAACCCCCTCTCCAGAGCTGTCCAGAGAGGGCCATTAACCCTACCTGCTATCTAGAATACAGGACACAAGGCCTGGTTTCCCAATGCTATAACAAGGGGGTTCTTTCCCAAAAAGTTAAAATAAATTGGTGGTACCTCCACCCAGAGTACATTTTAGTGGGTCTGATTTCTTGCAGTACAACCCCCTGGGATGTTGTACCAACCCACCTCCCCAGTAGTTACCCCAGACATGGACTTACCAGGATTCGAACCTCCCCACATTCAGTTAAACCATTTACCTTTTCACTTCATCAGTACACAGGCTCATTAAAATCAGGCTCTGGATTCCTTTTCTGCTGTAAAACAATAAGACCGTGGTTTATTTACAGGGGGGAGGGTTTAGGAGAAGGGTAGTGGAATAGAGGTTAAGGCATTTTCAATTTGCATTTCCCAAATCACATTCCCTTTGATTCATTCCCATGTTTCAATCCATGCAGCCATCAGTGTCTATCTAAATATCTGCTGCAGTTGCCCAAACTCAGATTCGCAAGTCCCAGTCCATTTCCCCAAAGTCCTATCCTGGGTACCCAGATTTACAGTTGCAGGCCTGAGGTGCAGCTGGTAGCTGGCGATGGGGCACTTACTTGAATTAAACTTTTTACACTTTCCCTTGGCTTTCCCTCCAGCCCTAGGGGGCATACTTAAACTATATACAGTCCCCAGGTGCAGGGCAATTCCTGCCATTTACTCATGGTTCTGCAGAACTCAGTCCTCGGATGGTACTGGCATCCTGGGGATAGATAGCATCACAGGCAGAACCGGGCATAAAGCTTGGATGGGGCACAGAGGCTGCAGCTTGCTCTGTTTCTCTTCTTGCTCATGGATCTTGCAGCTTGTCCCCTTCGGACCATTACAGGCCCCATTGCAGAGCATGTGCGCAAGGCCTACCACCACTGAGGACCCAGACTGGGGAGTGGCCCCTCGGCCCAGCTCCCTCAATCAGTGCACCCTAGCACTTGGGTACAAGACCCATGACCCCCTGCAGCAGCAGACCCCACTTGATGGGGGTTAACAAGTTCCCCACCTGGCTCTGGGTGCCAGCAGAAACCTTCAGCACATTCTCTTCTGTTGTTCTCATTCTTCTCTTTACCCGCTATGGTAGGAGGCCACACACATCCACTTCTCTCTTGGCTGTACCTCAGGAACAGACCACAGGCACTTGGACCAGAAAGCACCTGTCCATTCTTCTGCTTTCACAGTCTCTCAACTTTAACATGGCCACACTATTTGCTCTGGCTCACACATCATCCCCTGCACACACAGTCCCTTTTCTCACCATGCAGGTACTGGCAGTTCCCTAAATCGAAGAGGTTCAGTCTCCCTCTTCTTCTCTCAGCACATTTATATGTCCTTGTTCCTCATTCTCTGTACTCCCTCTTTTCCCCAGTTTAGACGCAATCTTCATTCTTTTCCCAGGCACAGAACGCAACCTTGGTCTTTTCCCAGGCTTAGACCTAACCTTTGTCCTTTTCTCCAGGCAAAGGACACAACCATTCCCTTGCAATCTGCAGCTTTCCCTCTTCTTTCCAACTGCGCTTTTCTCACCACTGTGATGCAACTTCAGAACAAGAACGTTCAGCATCCAGCAGTTTTCCCTTTTTCTCTCTGCCAAGTTGCTGCTTTAAAGAAACTTTTCTCTTTTCCTGATGGGGCAGACATTCCCTGCCCTGGGGACAAATTGCTGGCAGCCCCTATGCAGGCCCATTCTGCAGCCCCATTCTCTCCGGGGCAGGAGCCCCTCTCCCTCTGGATAAGCTCCCACCAAACTGACTCAAGTCCAACTGTCCCTCTTTATTTGGGAGCCCTTTCCTCGCTCTCCCTAGGTTTTAGCCAATGTCCTTGAGAACAATTAATATGTATGAGACTCCCTCAATGCCTCATTGACTGTACAAAAAGCACCTAAGCATTCCCCAGTATTTTCTCCCCGAGAGTCTGTTCACAAGCCCCGGAATCCTCCTGGCTAGTCCTGATTCGGTGCTTGGCAGGCTGGTGTCACCTGGCTGCAAACATGGTGGCTGGATGTAAACAGTCCCACCGAGTTATACAGTGTCCCAAAGTTTTAAGCATTCCTGCAGCCAAACTCTTTACTTTTAATATCCCTTTTCCCCACTCAGCTGTAACCACCCCTGCATCCTGCATAGCGACTGATCAACTGAACACATTTATTCATCCCTGGCTCAGTCGCTGCTGCTGATTCTCATAGCCCCTAGGCAGCACGCACATTTCCCCAGTGCACAGCTACACTCTATTGCTTTGGCTGCAGTCCATGGACACTTCATATTTATGTATCCCCCCACGGACTGAGAGCCTCCCTATTCCCTGTAGGCACAATAGCAGCCATAAGCTGCCAGACCCTGCCAAAGTATAAAAAGGATATTCACCTTAGTCTCAGCTGCCGTTAATGTACATTAAAAGAACTGGTTATAAAAACATTCCTTTCTAGGGACATGGATATGTTGTTCATCCACACTGTGTGGCAGGTTCCTTGCCGCTTTAAATCTTGCCGGAAGGTCTTCAAGCTGGCTCCTCCCACCCACCCGGTGGTAAAACCTCGGCTCGCCCATGACGCTAGATCTTCCTTACCGCCAGCTCAGGTTCCCTCCTTAACGCCTGCGTATAAGACTGGTTCCTAATTCTTGAATTTCGAAATTAAAAAGTTTTTTGCTAAAAACTTGGTCTTCTCTCCCTCGTGGCTGCGATGGACCGTCGACTCGGTTTCCGGAGATGCCCTCTTGGTGTCAGAAAATGTCTGGACGGATCCGCACTCACGTGCTTCTACTGCTTGGGCCTTGAGCACGACCCACAGGCCTCACGACCTGTGCTCTTCCTTTCGGCCTACATCCTCGAAGACCGTGCTGCCCGTTTACAACTGGGCGTCCGAGGAAGAATTTCCTCAGTTAAGTCAAAGAGGCCCAGTCGGCGGTGTCCGGCGGTAGTAATTTCAGCGGATCAGCTCGACATATGATCGCCCTCGAAGAGGAGAAGGCGGCGCGGGCGCGCTTCTACTCGGCTAGCATTTGTCCTCTATTCTCGGTGCCTCTTATTCGTCTTTAAGGAGCTTTGTCTGACCTCTCGACAAAAAGGTGAGGTCCAACTTCTTCTGGACCGCTTTTCAGTCCAAAAAGAGAGCAAGAGTAAGTCTCACTGTCGACGCCTTGGGAGCAGGAAAGATCCCTCTCCCGAGTTGTCGGCCGCGACTTCGGTCGACCCCTTGGCTTGACCACTGGTTTCACGTGTCCCGTCAGGCCAGTTGACGAGACTCCCGTCGGCAGGTCAAGATTTTCTCGACCGTTGGATGAGTTGTCGACTGGAGAAGCCAAGAATCCCTCTCCCGGTTCCCCGGTGGAGCTGAGGATCCGTCGGCTCGGCTGTGCCTCGGTTCCGGAGCCTTCGTTGAATCGTCTTCACCGGGAGTGCCGCTCCCGCGACACCTCCCCGCACCGTCCTCGGCCTAACCGAGGTTCTCGGTCTCGGTCTTGGACGTCTTCGTGGTCCAGCCGATCCCGCCGTCATAGGCGGTCTCGGTCTCGGCACCACGGCAAGCGGTGCCGCCGTTCGTCCTCTTCCTCCTCCTCGGACGAGGAGAGGCTTCGGCGCAAGTTGCGTCGGAGGTATGAGGAACTCATGTGGCAACAGCCTCCTTCTGACCGGGAATAAGCCGACGCCGTCGTCTTCCCCGGCCATTAAGTGGCTGTCACCGGAGCGGCCGAAACAACCCCTCGTTCTAGCCGAGGAGCCTGTTCCCAGGCCGGTTGTTCGGCCAATTCCAGCTGCCCCACCGATTCTGGTGGAACCTCCGCCTCCACAGCCGTTAGTTGGGGCTCCGACAAAAAATTCTCGGTCGGCTCAGGGACTGCCCCATAGGCTGTCTGTCACCCTCACTCCCAATAGACCTCAGCAGGTGGAGGGTGGCTCAGGCCCGAGGCAGCTCTTTGAGGACTCTTCTGAGTCTGAGGATGATTCCTACCTTTTCTCCAAGCGAATGGACTTGGAGTCCTCAGGAGGACAGTCGGTGGACGATAGCCCTTTGTCCTTCCTAGGATTGCTTCGGGCTCATCTCGGAGTCCACTGGGATGAAGCTCGAACCCGTTTCTAAATGGGCCAGGTATCCCCTCACGGAGATTCTGGACCGAGGGAATTCCCCTACGGAGGCCTTTCCGGTGGCCGAGGCCATAGTAGGTCCGGCCTTGGAGCTCTGGCAGGCCCTGCTTCCTGTCTTGCGCCTTCGGCCAGGATGGCCAGGAAGTATGCAGTCCCTACCGGTTCCTGTCCGTTTTTGAACACCCCTCCGCGGAGGGGTTGGTTACCGACAGCGTTTTCGGGTGCCGGAACGCTTAGGATGTGGACAAACCTCCCGACAAGGAGTCCAAGAAATTGGACTATGCCGGGCAAAGTCTATGCTAAGGCCCTCCTCGGCCTTCGCCAGGCCAGTTCGGCCGTCCTCATGGCACATTTTTCTCATGCCCTGTTGGGCTCCCTGGATGAGGTCATCGCTCATCTTCCCGCGGATCTGCAGACCACGGTCAGGCAGGTGCAGGACCAGGGCAGGGCAGTGGCCAAGCAGCAGCTCCAGACTGCTTTAGACATTGGGGACTCATGTGCCAGGTCTGTGGCGGCCGCAGTGGCCATGCGTCGTCGGGCTTGGCTAAGGATATCCACCTTTACCTCAGATACCCAGCACAAGTTGGCGGATGTTCCCTTTTTGGGGACTGACCTCTTCGGCCCTGGGGTGGAAGGTCACCTGCAGAGGATCGAGAAGTCCAATGCTACCTTGGACTCGGTCTCTTCCGCTCAGAAGGATAAAGGCCGCAAACCACAGCCTAAGCCCTTTCGTCCTTCTGCGCCCGCGGCGCGTCCGGCCCAGCAACGTCAGGGCCAGCAGGCTCGGGCTTGGCATCCCAAACCCAAGCCTGGAGCTTCCTCCAACAGGAAGCAGGAGGTAGAAGGCCCAGGAGGTCCCTGGCCGGTTCCTCCTCCAAGCCTGCAGAGGCGGGCTGAGGGTGTCGCCTCAACCCCTGCCACCTCACTCCAGGTTCCCCCCATGGGGGGACGGCTCCAGCACTTCCTTTCCGCCTGGTCCATTATTACCACGGACAGGTGGGTACTGGAGGTGGTGGGAAAAGGCCTGCCTCTAGAATTCGAGCAGGCCCGGCCCTTCAGAGCCATCGTACCTCGGGGGGCCTCAGGGTCCGCAGCCTCACTGTCGGCTCGTCGGGCCGACATCACTTTCCTCCTCCAAAAGGAGGTGATCAGGGAGGTGGCGGACCCTCCCTCAGACCCGGGGTTTGTATCCAGGTACTTCCTGGTTCCGAAACGGATGGGGGGCTGGCGCCCCATTCTCGACCTTCACAACCTGAACAAGTTCCTAAGGTCTCGAACCTTCAGGATGGTCACTCTGGCTCAGATAATACCATCCCTGGAACACGGCATGTGGTTCTGCTCTCTGGACCTGCAGGATGCGTTCTTTCACGTCCCTATCAGTCCGTCACATCGGAGATTCCTTCGCTTTCGAGCAGAGGGTTCCCTCTTCGAGTTCCGAGCCATGCCCTTCGGCCTGTCTCCAGCTCCCAGGGTCTTCACCAAATGCATTGCAGTGGTGACAGCTTTCCTGTGGCGCCAAGGGGTCCGGGTGTACCCTTATCTGGACGATTGGCTGATAGCAGCCCCCTCCAGACAAGAGGTGGAGTGGTCCAGAGATCTGGCCCTCCAGGTTTGCTCTCAAGTCGGCCTTCTCATCAACGAGGCCAAGTCGGAACTCGAGCTGAAGCAGGTGATTCTGTTTATCGGGGCAGAGCTCGACTCTCTTCGAGCCAGAGCATGGCTCCCGGCGGACAGGGCCGAGGTTCTTACCTCCTTTGCCCAATCATTTCTAGTTGGGCAATCCGCCTACCGGGACTTCCTCGCCTCCTGGGTCTCATGGCGGCCTGTACCAGCGTGGTCCGTTGGGCACGCTGGCACATCGCCCCTTCAGTGGGGACTGGCCAGCCAGTGGTCACACCGCTGCATCCATTGGACCAGCTAGTGATGGTGACCAGGAGATGTGGAGCTCTCCGGTGGTGGACCGTTCCATCTCATCTGCAGGAGGGCATCCCATTTGTCCGCCCGAGCCGCGGTCTCTCTATTGACCGATGCCTCTCTGATGGGTTGGGGTGCCCATCTGGGGAACACGGCAGCGATGGCCTCTGGTCCCAGGGAGTCCCGATGCCACATCAACCTGCTGGAGCTCGAGCGGTCCACCTAGCTCTCACCGCCTTAGCTCCGTTTCTCCGGGCAAGTGGTCCAGTCCAGACGGACAATACCACGGACCATGTACTACCTAAACCACTAGGGCGGGATGCTCCATGCTTCTATGCAGGGAAGCTCTCCGCATTTGGTCACTCGTGCGCAGCCTGGAGGCGGATCTCCTAGCCATTCATGTGGCAGGAGCCTCCAACACCTTGGCCGATGCCCTGAGCCGGATAGGGGCTGCATCTCACGAGTGGTCTCTCCTGCCGGTGGTAGTACAAGATCTGTTCTCCCATTGGGGCACACCTCAGGTGGACCTGTTTGCCTCCAGGGAGAACGCGAAGCTGAGGCTGTTTCATGCCCGCCCCCCTCAGCAGGGCTCGCTGCAGGGGGATGCCTTCTCGAGGCTGTGGACCCCGGGCCTCTTCTACGCCTTCCCCCCGTTTCCCTTGATTCACAAGGTGCTTCTCAAAGCAAGGAGGGACAAGGCACAGGTGATTCTGATTGCCCCAGACTGGCCCCGCCAGTACTGGTACCCAGATCTCCTCAGCCTCAGCTCCAGGCCCCCAAGGCAGCTTCCAGCTCGCCCGGACCTGCTCTCAGTCAACCAGGGGAAGGTGTTCCATCCGGACCTTCAATCCCTGCACCTGACGGCCTGGTTCCTGAATGGCTAGAGTTCCAGGCCTTGGGTCTTTCCAATGAGGTCCTCAATGTTGTTGAGGCATCCCATAAGGAGTCGACCAGAAAATGCTATGCCTTCAAATGGAAAAGATTTTCCATTTGTGTCAGGGCAAGGGCTTGGACCCTTCCTCCTGTCCTTTGGCAAGCATCTTGGACTATTTATGGTCCCTTTCTAGTCAAGGGCTTAGGTCGACGACCCTAAGGGTGCACCTGGCAGCCATCTCTGCTTACCGGGCGCGGGCGGGGAGCAGTCGGTGGTGCAGGAGAAGGTGGTCTGGCGCCTTTTCAAAGGCCTTGATCACATTTCCCCTCCAGTGCGAGAACCTCCACCTCCGTGGGATCTACTGCTGGTACTGGCAAAGCTCATGGGCAAGCCATTCGAACCAATGCACAGGTGTGAACTCTCTCACCTGTCGTGGAAGACCGCCTTCTTGTGGCTATCACGTAGCCAGAAGGATGGGAGAACTCCAGGTGCTCTGCATTGAGTCTCCTTACCTGGTCTTCCACAGGGACAAGGTTGTCCTGCGCCCCCACCCGAAATTCCTTCCGAAGGTGGTGTCGGAGTTTCACCTTAACCAGGTGTTGACTCTGCTGGTGTCCTACCCCAATCACACCTCGGAGGCCGAATACAGGCTCCATACTTTGGACCCTAGAAGGGCGCCGCTTATTATAAGGAGCGCACGGCTGAAATTCGGGGAGAGGTTCGCCAGCTGTTTGTCACCTACGCTGAAGCCGCACCTGGCAGACCTGCAGCCAAGTGGGACAATAAGCAGGTGGGTCACCTCCTGCATAGATCTCTGCTACAAGTTGGCGGGCATGGAGCTCCCAGAGGGATAAAGCTCATTCTCCCCGCATACTGCTGCATCGGTGGCTGCTTCCAGGGATGTCCCTATCCAGGAAATCTGCAGGGCTGCTACCTGGAAGTCAGCACACACCTTTATTACCCATTACCACATCGACCTTGAGTCACGCCGGGATGCTGGTTTTGGGGCCTCGGTTCTCAGTCTTTATTCCCTAAGTAGGGGTTTGCCTTGCTTCCCTCCTCCCGGAGAACTGCTAGGAGTCTGCCAGACAGTGTGGATGAACAACATATCCATGTCCCTAGAAATACAGGTTACTCACCTGTAACAGGAGTTCTAGGAATGGTATATGTTGTTCATCCACACGACCCACCCAACCTCCCCGGCTTCGACGCACAACCTGAGCTTCCAGCAGGCCAGATCTGGAGTCATGGGATGGAGCCGAGAGTTTTACCACCTGGGTGGGTGGGAGGAGCCAGCTTGAAGACCTTCCGGCAAGATATAAAGCGGCAAGGAACCTGCCAGACAGTGTGGATGAACAACATATACCATTCCTAGAACTCCTGTTACAGGTGAGTAACCTGTATTTTAAGTCTCTAGTCTAACAGACCTGCAAATGCTTAACCCAGGTATGTGGACTCATCTCAGCACCAAGGAATCATGCAACAATTTACATCAAACAATATGGTTTAAGCTTGCTAACTTCAAACACATTTAAAATGCCAGTTGAACAGATTCATCAGACTCGGACATTGTGCAAAGAGCTTACAATCCCAGAAGTATTTTTTTTTAAAGTCAGCTTTATTCAAAGCAATCTCTCCACAGCAGTACATTCAGGTATGTATATACATCTCAACACATGTTACAAGGTCTGAAGAAGAGTGTCAACTTAACCATCAAAATATCACAAAGTTTACATGTAAACTGTGGTTGGGCACCGGCCCTTAAAATGATGGGATACCCAAAGAGATCAATCTGTAAATATGATAACTCTTTACGGGGCCAATAACAAACATAACCTTGGCTCCAAAAGTCCCAGAAGTATTTTAAAATCAAAACTCAGCATTTATTATGTCACTGGATCATACTATAAAAAAGTTGCAACACCTCCGAAAGATCCAGACAGCCCAACAAGGAACTGGTTCCTCTTAACAGGGAACCATCTGCTACCAATGACCACAGCAGCATAAACCACAAATGAGATAACCTCCATCACCTCACTTTTTGAGCATGCACATTGGATGATCTTGTGGTTATAAGTCTATTAATTGTCACATCGTGGACAAGTTCAAAAGGACAATAGATACGTTGCTGACAGAGTGTCTAATGAGTAAAAAAATACCTCCGCATGTATGTTGTAGACTTCCGACCCAGATAAGCCACTGTCCAAATATGGCTATATTATTCCAAAACCTCAAGTCTACTTCTGAGGAAGTATTAAACCTCATGCCACTTCTGAGGAAGTATTTTGCCTACACAAGACGTCTCCAAACACCAACAAGTCGTAAATACCTACTTGCTCCCATCTGAATCTGTTTCATCGCTGGGAGAGATCTCACATCTATGCTACTTCTACTGAGCTTTAAGAGCTATTATTCTGCTGAACTCTAAAGACTTTTGGCTTCTGCCAGAAGTAAGAAACATTGAAATTGTACTAACTTTGTCATTTTATTTGCAAGCCTCGAGAAGAAAAGAATTCAAAGAGCCAGGAAGAAACCTTCTTCATACAGCCATCCAAGATACTTGAAATCTTCAGGCGAAAGAGAGACCAGAGACTATTTGAGGTATTTGACTGAGTGTAACTCTACTGACTTTTAAAAAGGTGCTTGTTTAAATATGTGTCTTTTAAGAATCCTGGTTCCATATTAAATGCATATAAATGAACTGCAGTGAAATATTGTTTAAATGCAAGCAAAGATTATTAGTACCAAGGAATTGTGTACTTGTGTTAGTTAAGGTTATTCTTGAGAGAATACTCCCTTAAATTACCTCCTGATAGAAATTACAGGGCTTCATACATATGTAGTAAAAATTGTGTAAGGAAATAAAGTGCACAAAAAGGAAAAGTCTGAAAGAGATTTTTCAAGGAATATTTAGTCCTTCTTAAATGTCAAATGTGTTTGAATGTTAATTGTGTATTGAAATAAACAGCTTCTAATTGCACAGCATGTCCGAGTAAATCTATCATCTCAGGAAGTAACCACAACAAAATACATAACCACAATTTACTGCACACCTTTCTTTAAACAGCCAACCAAATTAAATTAATTACTAAGTAATTGTGTTTACATCCCCTTATGCACACAAATACTTTATTTATTTCCTTTCTCATGCCTGTCACTAGCGCTACAGTTTTTTCCCCAGTGCTAGACAGGCTCACGCTATTTCAGAGGGATGCCGCCTCATGAATATTAATGAGGCGGCTCCGGTTTCCTTCTGCATGATTGGCGCTTACAAAAAATACTTTTTCACCTTCCCGGTTGCCTCTTCAGTCTCCCCCAAGTCTCTGATCCCCCTTTCCTTTACCAATGGGATGGGGACCGGTGATGAGACACTCTAAAATGGACGTGAACGGCTGAAACAAAATTGCCCAAGTGCACATGCGTGGAGCTCGCCGGCACCGCAGTGCCCATTTAAAAGCCGGCAGCTCCATGCTACAGCTCCTCCGGCACCGCTCTTGCCTAAAAGCCCCAGGGAGGATGGCAGGAGCAACCAGGGCACACGGGACAGGCAGGAAAACAGTACCCAGGATAAAAAAGAATGGGGATGGAACCAAAACCCAAGGGAAATTAGCCTTTTTGTGGGGCTTTCAGGTAAGCCCCCAACAAGGGGGGTTACAAAAAGACAGAATTCGCCAGCAGATAAGGACTGCTTTGTCCATTCAGTCTGCCGATTTCTTCCTACCTCCACTGTTACTGCAGACTGTGCCCAATCTACAGTTCTTTTATACACCCCCTCTTCCTTTCTACTATGATTCCCTTGTGCAAATCCTATACATTCCTGAACCCTACCACTGTTTTCGCTGCCACCACCTTCTGCTGTAAGGCTGTTCCAGGAATCCACCACCCTTTCTGTGAAGAAGTACTTCCTCACATCTCTCCTGAATCAACCCCTTCACAGCATGTCCCCTTGTTTTTGAGCACCTTTTCTTCTGAAAAATACTTCATGTTCCCTCCTATACCTTATTTAACCCTGTGAGGTATTTAAAGGGCTCTATCATATCCCCCTCTTTCTTCTCTGTTCCAGGGTGTACTTATTGCGGTCCTTAAATCTCTCGCCATATTAGTTGTCCTCCTCTGAACCACTTCCACTCTGCCTATGTCCTTTCTGGGATGTGGTCTCCAGAACTGGACACAATACTCTAGGTGGGGTTTTACCAGCCATCTATACAGAGGCAACACCACCTCCTTCTTTCTGTTGGTGATACCATTCCCTTTGCACCCCAACATCCCCCTAGCCCTCCCGACTGCCTTGTCGCACTGCTTGGCCACCTTTAGGTCATCTGATATGATTGACCCAGGTCTCTTACCTGCTTGGTGGTTGTCAGTACCACTCCTCCTATTTTGTACTCTGCCCACTGGGTTTCTATGTTCTAAGTGCATTATTCTGCACTTTTTCACATTGAAACCCAGCAGCTATATCCTTGACCACTCCTCTAGTTTTCTCAGGTCTATGTTCATCCTTTTCACCTGCTTGGAGTGTCCACCCTATTACAGATTTCAGTGTCATTTGCAAAGAGGCAGGCCTTCCATTCCAGCTCCTCTGCAGTGTCACTTATAAAGACATTAAAGAGAACCAGTCCCAGCACTGATCCCTGAGGCACCGTGCTGGTCACCCTTCCTTCTTCAGAGTGAACTCTATTTTCCACCACCCTCTGCCGCCTATCCCCTAACCAATTTCTTTTTTTTCTATATTCATTTTTTTGCACCCTCTGAGCCCTGGCAGGTGTCTTCGGCCCTCCAAATGGAGGGACTCTCTCTCTGGCTCTGCTGCTCCCGTACTAGGTGGCCCTGGAAATTCCCCCACGGATTGCCACCCACGGCGGGGTTAGGATGAGGTTGCCAGCTTCTCCCTCCCTCTGGAGACCCAATCCAGACTCCGGGACCACTCCTGGGGGCGGCAGGCCATCATCAAGCCTGCCAGGCTAGATTTTTCCATTTTCTCCTGTCCCCCTCCCTGCTGATGTAGGGATGTCGGGTTCTAGCCTCCTGACCTGTACTGCCCTCCAGCCACAGCCAGAGGGCAGTCAGTGAGTGGGATGACTTAGTCTCCTTCCCCCCAAGCAAGGAGAGCAGTCCTTATGACACTCAATCCTCTCTCCCCCTGCCAACCCATGGCAGCCCAAGCTTGTTCCAGAACCCAGGTCACCAGCATGGCGCAGGTATAGAGACCAGTGCCTCAACCTCTAGCGCCACCAGGCCAGCTTCCTCTAACCAGTTTCTTATCCAGTTTGCCATGTTTGAACCCACTCCTAAGTTATGCAACTTGCTTACTAGTATCCTTTGTGAAACAGTGTTGAAAGCCTTACTGAAATCTTGGTAGGCCACGTACGCCGCTCCATCCAGATCTAAATTTTTTGTCACCCAGTCAAAGAAATCTATCAAATTCATTTGACATGACTTCCCCACTGTGAACCCATGCTGCCTTGAGTCTTGTAACCCACTGGATTCAATATATTCCACAAATCCTTTCCTTCAGCAGTGATTCCATTAACTTTCCCCACCACTGTCAGGCTGACTGGGCCATAATTGCAAACTTCGTCCCTATTTTGTGTAGTGGGTCTACAGCCACCCTTCTCCAGTCCTCCAAAACAACTCCTGTTTCCAGTGAGCCATTACATAGAACTGTCAGAGGTTCAACCAGTATTTCACAGAGCTCCCTCAATATGCTTGGATGCATCTCATCTGGTACCATTGCTTTGTCCCCTGTCAGATTAGCAAGTCTATTCAGGACTCTCATCTCCAAAAAAGGACTAGTTTCCACCTCCTTCCCTCCAAAGTTTTTGTTACTTGTTTGTGGCCCTTCCCCTTCTCTTTTCTCTGTGAGCCTAGAGCAAAGGTATTTGTTCAGGATGTCTGCCTTTTCAAGGTCCCACTCTTCACAGTCCCCCTTCCTTTTTAACCTCACAATCCCACCTCTAGTCTTCTTTTCTCGTACATACCTAAACAAGCATTTGTCAATGCCGAATGTTTGCTTGCTGGCATTGGAATTGGTAGGGTAGGAGTTAGAGAGATGCATAATTGGAATGGCAGTGAAGTACTGAACTGAAGCCAACCCCACCACCACCCTGCAGAGACTGACAGGCATTGGGGTGTGCCTTTGGGTTGTCAGGCATAACGCCCACGCCATTTCACCACACCCTACCCTGCAGACACCGACAAGTGTCACAATGTACCTTGGGGTCTTTGGGCCTAATGCTCACCCCATTCCATAAGGAAATACGGTGAGAAGGGTGCAGTATAGGAGAATGGGGTAAACTTTGGGGCCAGAGAGTTCAAGGCACACTTCGATGCCTGTCACTGGCTGCAGGGTGTGGGTGGGGGTGGAATGGCATGAGCATTACAGGCAAGAATCCCAAGTCACACCCCTGATGCCTGTCAGTCTCTACAGGGTGGGGCGTTATGGTTGGAAACCCTAACATCCCAGGCGTTTGTTGGTATTTTCACTCCAAATTTTCAACATGTTTTTTTTGATCCCCACCTCATGAACAGTGGCAATATCAATTTGTTAGCCGAAAGCTGATTTTGCACAGCGACTACACCATTTGGCACAACAGGTGCGAAAACACATTTCAAACAGGATGTGAAAAATGACAGCTGTACTGTTCATGGGGAGGTGTAAAAAATGGCAATGTTGAAAATCTGGAGTGAAAATATAAAAAAACTGGTAAAGTCATGAGTGTACGTAGAAACTGCTCAATGCACACCCGTAATGTAATTAGTTAGGAGATTTTTTACAGCAGATTGTCAACACAGGCATTTTAGGACATCCGCTCATGACCAGTGTCACTGTGATTTTATTAATCTGTCCTGAACACTGATTTCCCACAGCGACCACTCATTTCTGCGCCGGAAGTGCGAAAACACATTTTGGCCAGGGTATGAAAAATGACAGCTGTACTGTTCATAAGGAGGTGTGGAAAAATGCAAGTGTTGAAAATCTGGACTGAAAATATTACAAATTCATGAACTTAGGAGGGTACGTGGAAACTGCGCAATGCACGCTCGTAACACAGTCATTTTACGGATGTTTGTCACCAAATTTTCAACATAGCCATTTTAAGACCTCAGCTCATGAACAGTATCACTGTGATTTTCTTAATCTGCCCCAAACATTGATTTCGCACACCGACTGAGCCATTGTGAGCTACATGCACGAAAACACATTTTGGGCAAGATATGAAAAATGACAGCTGTACTACTCATAAGGAGGTGAGGTAAAATGGCAATGTTGTAAATCTGGAATGAAAATAGTAAAAATTCTTGAAGTTACGAGTGTACATAGGAACTGCGCAACGCACGCTCGTAAAACAGTCATATTTGGGAATTTTTTCACCAAATTTTCAACATAGGGTTTTGAGGGGCCTACCTCATGAACTGTAACACTGTCATTTCATTACTCGGTCCCAAAAGGTGGTTCCACGCAGTGACCGCGAAATCACCTTTTGGGACCAAATAACAAATTGACAGTGGCTGAGTTCATGAGGTGGGGTCCCAAGAACCCCATTTTGAAAATTTGGTGAAAAGATTCCCCAAAATGGCCGAGATATGCACCAAAGTTGAAAAATAAAAAATTTATCTCATTATACATCTTACCGGCATTTCTTCAGTTCACGGTCAGCTTTAAAGAGTGCAGACGTGTTCCTGGTCCACCAAAGATCGACGCGCTGGCCTCCGGAGGTAAGTATGGGGTGAGGGGGTGTGGGGAGGTGGGGTACGCAGAGGGTGGGTGCGGGTTGTGTTGAGGGGGCAAGAGAGTCAACGAGGGACCATTTTCTTTTGTTCTACGTTTTTTGTTGTTTTTTTTAAGATGACGTGGGACTTTTGCCATGTTGGGGTGGGCTCCCAGCTTGGCACCTGCAAGTTTTTTGGGGCAGGGGCAGTGGAGCCGATGGGGGATTGGGCACCGGTCAGTCACACAGTGTGCAGGGGTGGAAGGGAGCGCATGAGCACGCTGGGGTGGGCTCCCAGCGTGTGACAGGACATGGGACTTATGCCATGCTAGGATGGGCTCCCAGCATGGCACCAGGAAGGTTGCTTGTGAGGGGGCAGTGGAGCCGATGGGGATTGGGCACCCTGTTAGTCATACATGTGCGGGGTGGAGGGAGCACATGAGCACGCTGTGGTGGACTCCCAACATGCTACATAGGTGTTCGTTGGGGGGGATGAACTGTCTATGACAGTTCAGATGCAGTGCTGACTTGTCAGCAATTTGCATACTGCCTACGCGTTGCCACTGCGGATTGTAGCGGTGTTTTTCTCAGAACTGTACGCCACTGCATCTGAACGGCTGTCATAGACAGCTCGGACATTCATTGGTGCAGTGCAGCTGCGCCTACAAAAAGGAGCAGGGCATTGGAAGTGGGGGAGGCACACCTATGAAAACTCATATGATGGCACTATGTTTCTTGCATATGCGTGTAAGCAAATATAAAAATGTCTTGTCCCCTTTCATTACTTCCTAGGCTATTCTCTCCAGTTTGCGCCTTTGCACTCCTTACTGCTTTCCCTGCTTTCCTCAGTTTCCCCTGATACATCTCCCTATCCTGTTTCCTCTGAGTCTCCTTATGCCTTCTGAATGCTGCCATTTTAGTTTTTACCTGTAATCCCCCACCCCAATTTGGGGACTTATCTTATGCCCATTTAGCTCTCATTTCTGCCACCCCCAAGCACATCCTGAAATGCCTGCTATTTTTTTTTTTATTCTCTTTCTGATACCCCAGTCCTGTTGTGCCACTGGTTGCCCCAGTAATAGCCCCAGTGTGAATTTAGCCCATTTGGGCTAAGAAAACTCCAGCTGCACTTCCCCGCTGCTCATTTGGCATCCCCGGTGCCACGGAGATCACGTATGCTCAAGACTATGTCTTTGATCTCCCGACTGCTCAATTTACAGTTGAGCGGGAGAGAGTTTGGAGGTCCCAGTGTCCCTATCTGCCAAAGTGGGACCTGGTGACCACAGCAAGGGCCATGCAAGCCCATTCTTTGAAATAATAAAGAAGATCTACAAAGCATTAAAGATTGGGGCTCATGAATATTAATGAGCCAGAGCCCTGATCCTATAAATATTCATGAGGGCCTGTCTGCCCTCAGGGAAGCAGTGTTTCAGTGGCTGCCGAGAAAAGCAAAAATCTAACATAATAATGTATCTGCTGTATGGGTTTTGGGGAAAGATGTTCAAAGCGGAAAAGTTGAAACAAATAAAACAAGCATTTGTCAATGCTGAATGCTTGCTTGGTGGTACTGGCATTGGTAGTACAGGAGTTAGAGAGATGCATAATAGGAATGGCAGTGAAGTACTGAACTAACGCCAGCCCCAACCCTGCAGAGACTGACAGGCATTGGGGGTGTGCCTTTGGGTCATCGGGCATAATGCTCATTCCATTCCACCTCACCACACCCTGAAGACACCGATAGGTGTCGTGATGTGCCTTGGGGTCTTCGCCTTTATGCTCACCCTATTCCATAAGAAAATAAGCTGAGATAGGTGCAGTATAGGAGAATGGGCTGAACAGTGGGGCTAAAGACCCCAAGGCACACCTCAATGCCTGTCTCTGGCTGCAGGGTGGGGGTGGGGGTGGAATGGCATGAGCATTATGTCCGACGACCCCAAGTCACACCCTGACGTCTGTCAGTCTCTAAAGGGTTGTGCATTATGGTTGAAAACCCTAACGCCCTGGGTGTTTGTTGGTATTTTCATTCCAAATTTTCAGCATGGGCTTTTTGGGACCCCACCTCATGAACAGAGGCACTATGATTTTGTTACTCTTCCTGAAAGGTGATTTCGCACAGCGACTGCGCCATTCGGTGCCACAGGCACAACAACACATTTTGGGGAGGATGTGAAAAATAACAGCCATACTGTTCTTGAGGAGTTGTGAAAAAATGGCAATGTTGAAATCTGGAGTGAAAATATAAAACACTGGCGAAGTTATGAGCATGCGTAGAAACTCTGCAACACACGCCCATAACACAATCATTTTGTGGAATTTTTTCACCGGTTTTTAACATGGGCTTTTTGGGACCCCACCTCATGAACAGTGACACTATCATTTTGGTACTCCATTCCGAAAGTTGATTTTGCACAGTGACAGCGCCATTCTGTGCCACAGGTGCGAAAACATGTTTGAGGGAGGATATGAAAAATGACAGTTATACAGTTCATAAGGAGGTTTGAAAAAATGGCAATATTGAAATCTGGAGTGAAAATATTAAAGATTGGTGCTGTTACAAGCATGCGTAGAAACTGCACAACACACGCTCATAATGCAGTCATTTTTCTGAATTGTTTCACCAAATTTGCAACATGTGCTTTTTGGGACCCCACCTCATGAACAGTGGTACTGTTGTTTCATTAATCAGTCCTGAAAGGTGATTCCACACAGCAAATGCAAACTCACCTTTCAGGACTGAGAAACGAGATAACATTCACAGTGTTCATGAGGTGGGGTTCCAGGAACCCCATGATGAAAATTTGGAGCCTCAACTCCTAAGAAATGGCTACGATATCAACCTAAGTTGAAACACTCCAGTGATTCCCATTATACAGCTTACCTCAGTTCCTCAATTCAGAGTTCGGCTTTGAAGAGTGCAGACGTGTCCCGGTCCAGAGAAGATCGCAGCGCCGGACCTCCGGAGGCAAGTATGGGGTGAGGTGTGCAGGGAGGTGGGTGAGAGGGTGGGTGAGGATGGGGGGGGTCTGGGGAGAGGATGAGGGACCATTTTCTTTTTTACAGGTAAACAACAAACAAAAAAGACATCAGAGATGGTTTTGTTTATTTACAGGTAACTATTTATTTTTTAGGCACACTGGGGTGGGCTCCCAGTGCGCCAAACTAATGAGTGTGTGGGTGGGGACACAAGCTAACTCAGGGATTGGGCACCCTGATGTCGGCTTAGAAAGAACGGACTTGGTGGGAGAGCATCCGACACCGGGAGGGGTGGCAGCCTGGTGTAAGAAAGATTTATGAATTATTACGGCACACTGGGGTGGGCTCCCAGTGTGCCACATGAGTTAGGGAGGGCTAGGCACATGATGCCGACAGGGGGATTGGGTACCCCCATCAACAATGAAAGGTGGGGGGCAGGCATCCGACACTGGGAGTGGGCATCCCGGTGTCAGAAAGTAAACAAAAAAAAATGTATCTGGGCACACTGGGATGGGCTCCCAGTGTGCCACAATGGTGGGGTGGGGGGCATGCCAACATGAAGACTGGCCACCCCAATATCAGATTTTGGGGGAATGTGTGGTGGGTGGCAGGAGCCACCAATCTGCAAAGCCACGGTACGGCTCATTTATTATGTTTTACTTCACCATGAAAGGCACACTGAGCAAACGGGTTGCTCGTAACTCCAGCTATGTGCATTACTGTGCACTGTAATGCGCATGGCTGGAGTCTTCTCCGCCACTGTGTGCCTGGTTGCGGAAGGGGGAAGCTGCCACTGCAATCAGGGATGGCAAAACTGTCCCTGATTAAAGCAGCAGATTTCTTTCAAGTCCGGCGCTCGCTCTGAAACTGCCATCATCGGCAGCTTCCCTGTTGATTGGTGACTGAGGGATGCGCCCCTGAAAGCATTTGCTAGATTGTCCAAACACTGCCACATCTCTGCAATGCTCTGCTAACCTTAATATGTTTCTTGTGTGCTGCACGCGCAAGCAAACATAATAAATGACTAAATTCTGGCTGCACCAGTAACGTTGGGACTCAGAAGGACTGCTGCCTGCTGCAATCGGCAGGTTTAAAATATTGGCAGCAGCGATAGGCAAACGGACTGAGGAAATTACTTGTGCTGGGCAGTGACTACAAGGACACATGTGGCTATTGAACTGTGGGGCATTTGGGCAAATTAATTAATTATTCTGGCTGCACTAGGACTTTATTTGGGACTGGGTTAATTCTGCCTAAGGGACTGTGTGTTCAGCAGCCATTACAGAGCAGCAACAGCCAATTGGAAAGCTAGGATTTTTAAGCCAGGACTTATGGGACTTTTACCAAAGCTCATGGGACACTCCCAAGTGCATATGAGGAACTGCAGGGACCTAATTTCAGGCGCCAAAACAGCAATCCAACAGTGCATCAAGGAAGCTTAATGAATTATTCATTTTTGTGATTGACAAGCCTTTTAGCCAATCAGAACCAAAGCAACCAATAGAGTTCTCAGATTTGAGCGGGAGTCCCCCACGGGGGTGGGTGCTCAGGCCCCCAGCAATGCAACTGGGCCTGGTGATCCAGTGTAAGCCCCTCCACAAAGGATGGGGTTTTTGTTCTTCTTTGCCAGTAATTAAATAAGCTTAGTTTAACATAAAGCCTGCTAGCATGGGGGTTGCCAGAAGAATGTCCTCCAGGGGCTAGCCAATCCCTTCCAAATTTGGGAAAAATGTGGACCTGCAACTTGATGACAAGCCAGCTGTGAGAGAGCTGAACCTGCCTCAGTAGTGAGAGAACTGAAGACTTCAGGAACCTTTGATGATGGAGAGCCATTCCGTGAGGAGCCTGAGTGAGTAATCTTGTACCCCCCTGGTACAAGTAACTGAGGAAGGTTATTGGGGCTGCCAATGCCCTAGAGACTGGTTAACTGTTTGGAACTGTTCATTGGTCTGCACCCTGCATCTGCTGCACTTATTCATTGCCCAGCACGGGTGGACCTATATGGGTTAAGGGGCCTGGAGTGCTCCAGAGCGTATAAATGTGCTGAAATGTGTTTAAATTATTAAAGTGCCTACAGGACTGGAAGGGAAGCACTCAGATCCGGGGCTCATCCTAACTTTGCCTGGGAGGTCCAGTATTTTGTTTGTTTATTGTCAAGACATCCTGAGGAAGCTGTGAACTTCAGCCATTTGCCACGTGGGACTGAGACATTACAAGTTGTGTTTGCAAGAACTGCTTTAATTACTCAAGTTGCAAAAGTGAAAGAAATGGTATTGATAACAGTAATTTTATTTGGATACAGGATGTGGAGAACCGGGTCACCCTAGCCTTAGGGAGCAAAGTACCGATTGAAAGAGTTTTAGTTGGAAAGGACCATGGTGGCCATGCAGGCCCATGGTTGAAGAATTTAGAGTATTAAAGGTGCTGAATGTGCAACCATTATTAAAGGTGTTTAATGTGCTACCATTATTAAAGGTGCTGAATGTGCAACCATTATTAAAGGTGTTTAATGTGCTACCATTATTAAAGGTGCTGAATGTGCAACCATTACTAAAGGTGCTGAATGTGCAACCATTATAAATGTGCTGGATGTTCAGAGAATGTGAAATGTGTTAGATAAAAGGTTACACCCCAGGTGCTTTCACCCCAGAAGAGGAGCACAACTTCCAAAATGCAGGCCCTCCCCTGCACAAGTCCAAGAAGTGTATATAATTCAAGCATTTAATGTTTCTCAAGTCCAAGCTTTAAATCTGCTTAATTTAGATGGCCTATGAACAGCTGCACCATTTTTCAGGCCTGCACCTCTAAAGGGACTGTGGTTACTGGGTACCCAGGTTTAAGGTTGGGATTGCGGGGTCTCATACCAGTATGTTGGGGACTGGTACCAGTGTGGATAAAAAGAAATGTTCCTGTGTCATCTGATTCATACTGTTTAGCAAGATAGCCAGGGCTCTGGTCATCTTAAAGGTTGGTACAATATGGGATTACAGTTTGATTTAAAAATGCAACTTATCTACCCAGCTCGAGGGTTTCACCATCAATAACCAAAAACATATTAATCTAAATGTAAATATTGTAATTACTGTACTGCATAACTTCTACTCCTCCTGCCCCCATCCTAAGCCCTTCCCTCTTGTAAATAAATTGTTCATTGTTGTTTTTTGCAGATACCTGTGTCATGAGCATAATATTAGAATCACGCCACTAAATGGTAAAGGTATTGAAATGTGGGGAAATATTATCGGGTCATGTGTCTGGGTGGCTTATGGTTAAAGTGGGTGGGTACAGCAGCCCAGGGAGTTGTACCATGTTCCATGCTAGCCCACTTAAAGCTAAAACCTGGGTGGAGGCACCGTGTCAATGTAATATCTAGGATAAGAACCAATTTAAAGTAGATCTTGGGAACCCAGGCCCCTCAACCTTGTACGGGCCCACAAGGCAGGGGTGGTAGTAGCCCTTGGAGTAGAGCCACCTAGGGGTTATGCGATGGAGGCACCACTGGGATCTCCTGTTTACACCATGTCACACCCAGCATGGACCCCCCCCAAGTTTATACTGTATGTACCGAGACCCTTAAAATGGCTGCCATCTTCTAGCTGTTTGAAATGTGTTTTGGCACCAGATCTTGCTCTAGGCTTGTTTACTGCTGGCTCAGTAAATGTCAGTGGGGAGTGCATGCCTCCTAGTGGCTAAAAGTAGAATTGTGCCCAAATTTAATTTAAATGTAAAATCTGTTACTGTTAAAGGTCATATGCAAAGGTTTTTAAAGCTAAAAAAAAGCACCATTCAATAAACACTGCTATAAAACATATTTGTGTTCCAGGTTTTGTAACAAAAGTCAACAAAGTGATGCATTTTTAGTGTCTTTTTGTTGTGGTCCGTTTCCCCAAAGTTGCTGAACGCTGAGTCAGCATGCCTCCAGGCGGCTGATGTCATTTGGGGTGCTCTCCTGTTAGGAACCTGAAACGTAGAAACATAGAAACATAGAAGTTGACGGCAGATAAGGACCGCAAGGCCCATCCAGTCTGCCCATTTCTTTTTCTACCTTATAAATGTGCCATCGGCCTTTGCTCTGTCAGTGGCCTATCTATTCATAGTCATTTGTATTGCTCCCTTATGCCTATCCCATGCCTGTTTGAAGCCCTGCACTGTATTCATAGCCACCACTTCTTGTGGTAAACCATTCCATGCATCCACCACCCTTTCTGTGAAAAAGAATTTCCTCACATTCCCCTTAATCGGCCCCTCTAATCTCATGCTGTGTCCTCTTGTTCTGCTATTTTTCTTATATTTAAACATGTTAGACTCTTTCACCTTGTTAATGCCCTTAAGGTGTTTGAATGCCTCGATCATATCACCTCTCCCTCCTTTGCTCAAGGGTATACATATTGAGCTCCGTTAATCTGTCCTCATATGTCTTCTGATGCAGTCCCTGCACCATTTTGGTTGCCCTTCTCTGGACTGCCTCAATTTGGTTAATGTCCTTGTGAAGGTGTGGCCTCCAATACTGCATGCAGTACTCCAGATGGGGCTTAATCAGTGTCTTGTAAAGAGGGATTATTACCTCCCTCTTACGACTTGTGATACCCCTACTAATACACCCTAACACCCCCCTAGCCTTACCTACTGCTTTAGAGGTCTGCTTGGATGATTTCAGGTCATCAGTGTGATGATGCCCAAGTCTCTTTCTTCCTTTGTGACTGCTAGCAACTCCCCTCCCAGCCTATAGGTGGCTTCAGGGTCTCTCTTCCCTATGTGCATGATTTTGCACTTCTTTGCATTAAATCCCAGTTGCCACTCTTCTGACCATTTTGCTAGTTTATCCAGATCTCTTCTCATTCTGCCCACCCCATCTGGATCATCTACTCTGTTGCAGATCTTGGTGTCATCTGCAAACAGACAAGCCTTACCCTCTAGTCCATCTGCAGGTCACTAATGAAGATGTTGAAGAGGACTGGCCCCAGGACTGATCCCTGAGGTACCCCACTTGTGACTTGCATCTCTTCTGACTGTATACCATTTACCACCACTCTCTGTTTTCTGCCTGTCAACCAGTTTGCCACCCAGTTGACCAACTTCTGACCCACCCCGAGCCTACCCAGCTTATTTATCAATCTTCTATGTGGAACAGTGTCAAAAGCTTTGCTGAAGTCAAGGTAGATGACATCAACTGTTCCCCCTTGGTCCACCACTCTGGTTACTCAGTCAAAGAAATCTATGAGATTAGTTTGACAGGACCTTCCTTTTGTAAACCCATGCTGTCTTGGATCCTGCGCCCAAGCTGTATTGCTGCTTGTAATTACAATGCTGGTAACTTCATTGCTGTTGATCAGTGTCTGCTTTACAATAATTTAGATTTAATAGGGACCTTATCTGCACTAATTCCTACTAGGGATGGCTGTGCTAGCCCTGGTAAAAAGATCATTTTAAAGTGATTTATTGAGATTTGCCATAGAAAATGGGAGAAGTGACCTGTAGGAGTGTACTCTATTGTACCCACAATGCCTCACTATGTACATTAGCATACAGGCTTTTATTTTTCTGTGCTCATTGAAGAAATAAGCCTGCATCTCTCAGAATAGAAGTTGTGTAGCTAGATACGGTATGTACAATACATTGCTGTGAAAATAAACAAAAGCTTATATTGTTGGCACCACCACACAAATATGGGACAGCAGCTCAGAGTATGGCAATTGTAAAACAGGTGCATATTTTACCCACAATGCCATGATACATTTATTTACATATTACTGCTCATCACCAGCAACATAAGGGACTGTACATCTGAGTAAGGCACATTTAAGGCAACACTGTAAATTACCCAGAATTCCTTGTTGCTGTATGTAAAACAATGATAGCTCTCTGATATGACATCATTTTGGGGGGTGTGGCCACACACACAGAGGAAACTGGAGGACAAAACCCTGATAAAACAGTAAAAAAATGAGAATGACAGATTTTTTTTACATAACAAATTGCAGCTTCAACATTTGAAGCATGCCTGGCAATGGCATGTCATATCTAACAGGCATTTGGGGAACCTTCAACATTACTGTACTTTAACATCAATGTGCTACTCTCCCTGGCTTCTGCACAGGCTATAAAATTAAATTTAAACTGTTATTGTGCGTTACTGGCATTGAGCATGACACAACCACAATCAAACAACTTTCAGATTCTTGCAACAAGCACAGTGCAAGGAATGAGAAGTCTTTACAGACCTCAGCAATGTGACTGCCTCCATAGCTTATGTATTGAAGAAAGAGAATAGCACACCAAATGACATCACCAGGGCAGAGACATGCCAATTACCACAGGGAAAAGAAAGTCTCAGCATCTAGCAGTGTTGTTGACACACCACACAATAAATATCTATAAATGGTATGAAATGGTAGATTTTCATATAAAACACTAGGCAGACACTATTGTTATAACAATATTTAATGAATGATGCTGACAGTTTAATTTCAGTAAATTTCATCGCATATGATCTTTAAGAGTGTCCCCAGGGTATGCAAGATCTAAATAATGCTCACAGTTATTAAAAAAATGTTTTTGCTGCTTAGAATAGTATGTATTTGTCTAGATTAGGATGTATGGTAACCAATGTCAACTAGGAAGCTATATGCCTAAGTTAAAGAGTGTTGAAATGTTTAGATGTTTAAAAATGCTTAGATATTACTTAAGTGTGCCAGAGTTGGCACACACTTGGTGCGGACTCCAACTTTCGCTGGCAGGGGAGAGTGTAACTCCCCCCCCCCAATTTGGAGGCTTACCATGTGCCCATTTAGCTCCCGTTTCTGCCACCTCCAAGTACCTCCTGAAATGCCTAATTTTTTTTTTCTTCTCTTTCTGGTGCCCCAGTCCTGTTGTGCTCCTGGTCACCCCAGCCATAGCCCCAGTGTGAATTTAGCCCATTTGGGCTCAGAAAACTCCAGCCGCCCTTCCCTGCTGCTCATTCGGCACCCCCGTGCCATGAGAGTCATGCATGTGCAAGGTTGCACCTTTGATCTCCCGACCACTCAATCTGCAATCGAGCGAGAGAGAGTTTGGAGGTCCTGGTGTCCCTATCTGCCAAAGTGGGACCCGGTGACCACAGCAAGGGCCGTGAGAGCCTATTCTTTGAAATAATAAAGAAGATCTATGAAGCATTAAAGATCGGGGTTCATGAACATTAATGAGCCAGAGCCATTAACCTATGAATATTCATGAGGGTCTGTCTGCCCTCACGGAAGCAGTGTTTCAGCGGCTGCTGAGAAAAGCAAAAATGTAAAATAATAATGTAACTGCTGTGTGGATTTTGGGGACAGATGTTCAAAGAGAAAAAGTTGAAACAGATAAATAAATGACTAAATCCTGGCTGCACCAGTAATGTTGGGACTCAGACTGACAGCCTGCCTGCTGCAATTGGTGGGTTTAAAATATTGGCAGCAGCAACAGGCAAACAGACTGAGGAAATTACCTGTGCTGGGCAGCAACTACAAGGACACACATGTGGCTATTGAACTGTGGGGCATTTGGGAAAATTAATTAATTATTCTGGCTGCACCAGGACTTTATTTGGGACTGTGTGTTCAGCAGCCATTACAGAGCAGCAACAGTCAATTGTAAAGCTGGGATTTTTAAGTTAGGACTTGTGGGACTTTTGCCAAAGCTCATGGGACACTTCCAAGTGCTTATGGGGAACTGCAGGGACTTATTTTCAGGTGCCAAAATAGCAATCCAACTATGTATCATGGAAGCCTAATGAATAATTCATTTTTGTGATTGACAAGCCTTCCAGCCAATAAGAACCAAAGCAACCAATAGCTTCAGTCAATAGGCAGCCTCAGGAGAGCCCCATAAAAGACTGGGTTTGAGCAGATTTTTCAGATTCAAATGGGAGTCCCCTACGAGGGTGGGGACTCAGGCCCTCAACAATGCAACTGGGCCTGGTGATCCAGTGTAAGCCCCTCCACAAAGGAGTTTTTTTTTGTTCTTCTTTGCCAGTAATTAAATCAGCTTAGTTTAATGTAAAACCTGCTAGCCTGGGGGTTGCCAGAAGAATGTCCTCCAGAGGCTAGTCAATCCCTTCCAAATTTGGGAAAAATGTGAACCTGCAACTTGATGACAAGCCAGCTGTGAGAGAGCTGAACCTGCCTCAGTGATGAGAGAACAGAAGACTTCAGGAATCTTTGATTACGGAGAGCTATTCCACGAGGAGCCTGAGTGAGTAATCTTGTACCCTCAAAGCAACTAACAGAGGAAGGTTATTGGGGCTGCCAATGCCCTAGAGACTAGTTAATTGTTTGGAACTGTTCATTCATCTGCACCCTGCATCTGCTGCACTTAATCATTGCCCAGCTCGGGTGGACCTATAGGGATTAAGGGGCCTGGAGTGGTCCAGAGTGTATAAATGTGCTGAAATGTGTTGAAATTATTAAAGTGCCTACAGGACTGGAAGGGGAGCACTCAGATCCAGGGCTAATCCTAACTTTGCCTGGGAGGTCCAGGATTTTGTTCATTTATTGTTAAGACGTCATGTGAAAGCTGTGAACTTCAGCCATTCGTGATCAGGCTGGAAGCGGTCCACTGGACCACCAGAGATACTTTAAATTATATTTCTCATACATATGCCTGCTATCAGGTGTGGGGGGGCGTGACGCCAACAGACCCTGGCTCCGGAGCTCGGGTGGCCACCCACAGCTGGCGGCTGCCGTGTTGTGTCCTGCAATACGGCAGCTCACCTGTGGGTGGCCAGCCCTTGCTCCTTTTTTTTTTGTCTCAACTTTGAGCACCAGTGTGCGGCGCAAGTAGGGGTTGCACCAGCATATGCTCAGCACATCCGGGCTGAATATCGGATGTGCCAAGAATACATAGGGCACACCCCCACACTTGTTGCCGAGCATTAATCTGGTGCTTCGCATCGGGATTTGAGTAAAATACTTTCTGAATATCAAGCACCGGCACATCAGTGGCTTTGCTGGTGTAACACTGTTGGCGCAATGCGCAACCCCTTGAATATCCAGCCCAGAGAGTGCTAGTCAATGGATCATTGTGAAGGGAGGGTAGAGTGACCAGTGGCATCCCGCAGGGATCGGTACTGGTACAGATCCTATTTAAAATATTTATAGCAGACATAACTAATGGACTAACAGGGAAGGTTTGCCTGTTCACAGATGATACAAAACTCTGCAACAGTGTGGACACAAGGAAAGGAGCAGATAACATGGAAGCTGACCTTAGAAGGCTAGAGGATTGGTCCAGGGTCTGGCAGTTACAATTTAATGCCGAAAGGTGTAAGGTAATGCACTTAGAAAAGAGGAATTCTGGAAAAAAGTACACACTGGGAAGACATCAACTTGAGGAGACACAAATGGAGTGAGATCTCGGCATAATCTTTACTGACAAATTAAAGGTAGGAAAACAATGTGAGAAAGCAGCACAGAAAGCGTGTGGCATCCTCGGATGTACAAGCAGAGGTATTTCTAGTAGAATGAGGGAGGTTATCATGCTCCTCTACAGGTCCTTGGTGAGGCCACACTTGGAGTACTGCATTCAGTTTTGGAGACCTCACCTCAAGAAGGACATTGACCATTTGGAAATGGTGCAGAGAAGGGCTACTAAGATGGTACATGGACTGCGTCACAGGTCATATGAAGCAAGACTCTGGGAGCTGAACCTATACTCCCTTGAGCAGAGAAGAAACAGAGGGGACATGATTGAAACATTTAAGTACGTGAGGGGGATCTGACGCAGCTCAGACAGGCAATCTTATTTCAACAGAACACGGCAGCACGCATGAGAAGGCATGATATGAGACTGGTAGGAGAAAGGTTCAAAACCAACCTCAGGAAGTACTTCTTCACAGAGAGAGTGATAGACTAGTGGAACTGCCTGCCCCAGGAGGTGGTAGCATCAAAGACAATCAGGGAGTTCAAACTCGCATGGGACAGACATAAAGGACAAGTTAGGATGAAGGCTACTTAGGGAGGGGGGTAGTTTCTAGGGCAGACTAGATGGATTGCACTGTCCCCATCTGCCGATGCTTTTCTTATGTTCTAATGTTCTTAAGTTGCTAAAGTGAAAGAAATGGTATTGATAGCAGTAATTTTGTTCAGATACGGAATGTGGAGAACCAGATTACCCTAGCCTTAGGGAGCAAAGCGGTAACCCCCCCCCCCACAGCAACTACAGCACCTAGCCGCGGTGGGAGACCCGCTGGAACCTGGCGCTGTCTGTCAGGGGTCCTGCACCCCCCCCCCAATCAGCTCCGACTGGAGTTGAGAATCCTTAAGTGGAGGGTGCGGGGGGGCTCAGCCCCCCACATGGGAGTTTCAGTGGGCAAGGCCCCCTGAAGAAAACAACAGAACAAAGTGCAATCCGGCAGCCAACTGCAGAATGCAGTCGACCTGCCGGTGTCAATGACGAGGCGTTCAACAACATTTTTGTAGGACTCTCGTCGTGGATCCGGAGCAAAGTACTGATTAAAAGAGTTAAGTTGGAAAGGACCATGCTGGCCCATGGTTGAAGAATTTAGAGTATTAAATGTGCTGAATGTACAACCATTATTAAAGGTGCTGAATATGCAACCGTTATTACATGTGCTGAATGTGCAACCGTTATTATATGTGCTGAATGTGCAACCATTATTACATGTTTTTTTTACCAATTATTTTACCAGGTGAGACACACTAAGCTGAAAGCTTGTTTGCAGGTGCAACCTGGGAGCACAAGGAAGTTAAGTGACTTGCTCAGGGTCACACAGTATGCACCTAGGAGGCTGTGGGATTCAAACCTAGGTCTCCAGATTTGCAGCTCAGAGCCTTAACCCACTGCGCCATACTGCCTCCTTATGTGCTGAATGTGCAACCGTTATTACATGTGCTGAATGTGCAACCATTATTAAATGTGCTGAATGTGCAACCGTTACAAATGTGCTGGATGTTCAGAGAATGTGAAATGTGTTAGATAAAAGGTAACTGGCTGGTTACACCCCAGGTGCTTTCACCCCAGAACAGGAGCACCATTTCCAAAATGTAGGGCCTCCCCTGCACAAGCCCAAGAAGTGTATATAGTGTATTTCAAGCATTTAATGTTTCTCAAGTGCAAGCTTTAAAGAGCCCCTGACACAGACTGACTTTCTCAGTTGGTAGGAGTTCCTTAAATGAAAGTCTGTGCTGTTGTAAAGAGTTTTTTTCTAAAACTCGTTTTTAATTTTTTTATTTGGTGTGCCAAACCATCATGATGTGTTGCCATTCCTGCTCTTTTTCCCGCTGTTTTTGTCTGCTAGCTGACCAGTGGGTGTGTGATGTCATTTGTAATGGTTTGCCCGCATGCCAATCGCCATTCTATGCTGCTCGCACTGCAACATGCTATCGCTAATCAGTAGTGCCGTTTTGTTGTCATGTAGCGTGAACTGCTGAATAGATTGAGCTGCTCTACCTCTGTGAAGTGAACTCATAATTAAACGGAGCTTGCACATCTCATATTGACCCATTTCTAATACTTTACAGACTAGGGAAGGGAAAGGGAGACCACCAAACAGGCATCGCAAGTATAGCTACAATACCTCTTCATGAATTCCATGTGGTTGAAATGTGATTGACAAGTTATGGAAACATAGAACAACCACTTCCCCTCTGCAAAACATTGCCAATAAGTATTTTTCACCCCTGGCAACCAATTACTGCAAAAATAGTATGCAGCACGGCACCCGCGCTCAGCACAGTGCGGCAGGCATGCTGACGGGACAGTAAAACTGTATTAAAAAAAACAGGGAGAGAGGAGCTTCTCGACTACTGAAATAAAAATGTACTGTACCACATAAGATTTATGTATATCATCCTGTCTGTCTGCTCTGTTAACTTCGACGCCATCCTCTGACAGGTTGCTAGAATCATCCGAGGCAGTCAGTCAGTTCAGGCTCACATTAGTAAGGTAAAATAATATGCTGGTTTGGAAAAGCAATGTGCTCTTCTCTGAGATGGTCCCAATCTTCATACTCACTGTCAGCACGCTCCCCTGAGCTGTCAGAGCTCACTGCTCCCAAATCAGCTGCTGACTTCATGTTGTGCGGAACTGCAGATCACAATAACGTCATCAGCTTCCTACCTATGCCGTCAACTTGCTAAAATGCTGGTAGGAGAATTTCTAGTGGGAAAACGGACATACACAAGACAGACACCTAAAATGACAGTTGCGCACCAGAACAATAAGAATTACAGACACACAACAAATCAAAATACTGTTCTGACACCCTGAAGAAACTAAAAAGCAGCTAAAACACTTCGGGCAAAGTTAATGTCAGGGGCTCTTTAAATCTGCTTAATTTAGCCAGCCAACGAACAGCTGCACCATTTTTCAGGCCGGCACCTCTAAATAGACTGCGGTTACTGGGTATCCAAGTTTAAGGTTGAGATTACGGGGTCTCATACCAAAATGTTGGGGACTGGTACCAGTGTGGGTAAAAAGAAATGTTCCTGTGTCATCTGATTCATGCAGTTTAGGTAGATAGCCAGGGCTCTGGTCATCTTAAAGGTTAATACAACATGGGATTACAATTTGATTTAAAAATGCAACTTATCTACCCAGCTGAAGGGTTTCACTAGCAATAACCAAAAACCCATTGATCTAAATGTAAATATTGTAATTACTGTACTGCATAATTTCTACTCCTCCTTCCCCCATTCTAAGCCCTTCCCCCCGTAAATAAATTGTTCATTGGTGTTTTTTGCAGATACCCATGTCGTGAGCGTATTATTAGGATCAAGTCATTAAATGGTAAAGGTATTGAAATGTGGGGAAACGTTATCGGGTCATGTGTCGGGGTAGCTTATGTATAAAGTGGATGGGTACAGCAGCCCAGGGGGTTGTACCATGTTCCATGCTAGCCCACTTAAAGCTAAAACATAGGTGGAGGCACCGTATCAATGTAATATCTAGGATAAGAACCAGTTTAAAGTAGATCTTGGGAACCCAGGCCCTCTAACCTTGTACGGGCCCACAAGGCAGGGTAGTAGCCCTTGGAGTAGTGCTGCCTAAGGGTTACATACCTTTTCAACCACCTCTTTCAAGAATCATAGCGGTCTCTTTTTCCTCTTGCTTCTGCTCACTTGTTTGATGCAGAGATTTGTTGCCTTTACTATGCTCCCTTTTATCATCACTCGCTGTTCTTCCACCCCACCACACCCAGGCCACCCCCAACCCCCCACCAGGTCACCCTACGGCATTCTCTCATCTTTATAAAATCTGCCCTCCTGAAGTCCAGGACCCACACTCTTGTGTGGTTCAATTCCATAGCCATCCTTATATTGAACTACTCCATATGGTGATCATTGGTCCTTGAGTGGCCTCCCACCTTGACGTCTGCAGCACTGTCCCTATTAGTGAGTACCAGGTGAAGTATTGCCCCATCTCAAATGGGTTCACTGACTAGTTGTCTGAGCAATGCCCCCTGCAGAGAGTCCAGAATGTCCCTGTTTCTAGCTGAAGCTGTTGCTGGAGGCTCCAATCTACATCTAGCAGGCTGAAGTCCCTTCAGGTGGGACTGCAAGAGATGCAACAGGAGTGGGAACATTCAAACGGGTGCCTTTAAGGAATAGATTTAATCCACTGTCTGGAAGTGAGGGCGGGGGACAGGAGGTGGAGAGTGAGGTTGGGTTAAGACAACGGTGTTGGGGGGTTAGGACAGGAGATGGGGGTAGGACAGTACAAAATAGTCATGGTGGGTGGGGAAGAGAGAACATGGAGAGTGGAGTAGAAGTTGAGGGGAGAGAGAAGGTAAGGTGACAGAAGGAGGGGGGAAGGAGAGGGTGAGTGGGTGGCCAGAAAGGAAAGGACAGGGATGGGATTGGAGATAGATGGATGAGTGAGTAGAGGCCGTGGTGGTGTCAGTCAAGCAAGGCTTGGGGAGAATAAGGATGGGGCAGCAACCATGACTAAGGAGGAGCAGTTAGGTAAGGAAGAAGCCTGTAAGGCAGTCAAAGAAGGAAAAGAGGGAGTCAGAAATGGGGGAAGAATGGCAATCCTAAGGGACTCCATAATTAAGGGTATTCACTGGGGAAAGAAGCAGGACCTAAGAAGGGTAAGAAGGTGGTTTGCATGCCAGGGATGACAGCGGAGAGGGTGCACTCAAAAACTGAGGAGTTGGGGGGGGGCCACTCACAGTTATATAC
This sequence comes from Neoceratodus forsteri, assembly GCA_016271365.2. NCBI lineage: Eukaryota > Metazoa > Chordata > Ceratodontiformes > Ceratodontidae > Neoceratodus > Neoceratodus forsteri. Next base: position 282,689,311 of record CM057455.1, on the reverse strand, counting down.
CTAAGTACCAATGACCTATTCAGGGAGGAGGTGGGGTAGTACAGGAAAGATTCAGGGTGGTTGGAAGGAACTGCAGACAAGTAGCCAGGTCACTGGCATTCTCAGAGGTGTTGCCAGTACTGAGAGCCAAGAGGGTCAGGAAGAAAATGAGACAGGAGTTCAGAGACTGGCTGAGGGAGTGGTATAAAGAGGAAGGGTACTACTGTATTGGGGGCTGGGGGTGGGACCTGGTCAGACAAAACTGTAATTTGATGATTTTATGGTATTGTGGATTACTGAATTATTGTTTAAAATGTTAATATTTTATTGATGAAATCGTTGTTTGGTTGTACAGCACTCTGATACATCGTTGAAAAGCGCTATAGAAATAAAGTTTATTATTATTATTAAAACATGTTTTGTACCAGACATACTGCACCTCGGTAGTGGGGGGCAAGGGTCCTCAGGAACAAGATAGGGGGGAATACACAAACCAAAAACTTAATTTAAATTGCTGGTGGGGACAAGCGAACCTGCAGGCCCCAAGTCTCCAGGAGGAGACAGTCAGCAGACCTCCCCCCTATCAGTGTGTGGGGGGGGAGAATGGAGGCAAGAAGGGGCAAGGGGATTATCAACTGGGGGTGGAGGGGCACAGGTAATGGGGAGAAATGAGAAAGGCACATTGTAGGGAATGAGACTCAGACTCGAGGTGGAAGGTGATGACCCTGAATGCACCAAATCATGGAAACAAGATAGATGACCTGCAGACATTGTTGACTGATAGGGGACAGGACATCATGGTGATCACAGAGACATGGGCCACACTTAACCATGACTGTGACCTCTTAGTCCCTGGGTTTAAATTATACAGAAGGGACAGCGGGTAGGAAAAGGAGGAGGGGTTGTGGTTTATATTAGGGAGGGTATAACTTGTACAAGGGAGAAGTTGGAAGAGGAGAGGATGGAAACAATGTGGATTCAGTTTCTGTCTAACAGGGGGAGGAAGCTGAGATTGGAGGTGGTTTACATACCACCCAACCAGGAGGAGGAAAGAGACAGGGAATTGAACTCACAAATATTGACTGCTTCAGAGAAGGAACCAGTGATAACAGTGGGAGACATCAACCTGCCCAAGGTAGACCACAACCTGCCAAAGGAGTCAGGTGATCCTAGCTGCACTGCAGAGTGGGTTCCTAACACAGAACATAACCAATGCACCAGTGAGGGGTAATCATTTATACAGTGCTGACAAATAGGAACCATGTCCAGGATGTAAAAACTGAGGAACCCCTGGGTGGCAATGACCATCACACAGTGTCATTCTGGTTCATGTGGGCAGGGAAAAGGCCCCCCACTAGGACTGAAGTCCTGGATTTCAGAAAGATGGACTTCAGAAAGATAGGTAAGCTGCCAAGGAGTCACCTGGCAAGTATCCAAGTGGATATGGGGGTGGACCAATGGTGGTCCGTCATCAAGAAGGGAATAATTGTTGCCACAAGGGAGTGTGTTAGGCTGAAACAGAAGAACTCAAGGACCAAAGCACCCAGCTGATTTAGCACTGAGGTTGCCATGGTTATCTGGGATAAAGGATTAGCCTACAAAAAATTCAGGAGAACCTAGAGGGAAGAAGACAGGGAGGAATACCTGAAGATGACTAGAGTAGCAGGTAAGGTAGTCCAGCAGGCTAAAGCTCAGAAGTAACTGCAGTTAGCTGAGGGAATTAAAAAGGGAGAAAATGCCTTTTTTTCACAATAGTAGCAAGAAAAGAGACAAGAAGGATAGGACAGTTAGACTCAGGAAAAAGGAGGGATGGGTAGAAAAGAATGGGGGCAAAGCAGGAGTACTGAATGAGTACTTCTGTTCTGTCTTCATCGGGGAGAAAGACAGACTGGTGCCACTAGGGGGAAGAAGGGGTGAAGGGGGGGAGAGTGCACATATTTTTTTATAGAGTTGGACAGGGTAAGGACAGGATTGCTAGCACTGAGGGTAGATAAATCCCCAGGGTTAAATGACAAACACCCAATGGTGCTGAGGGAGCTGGTGGAGGAGCTTGCAAATCCCTTGGCTGACCTTTTCAATAGTTCCCTGGAGTCAGGTGTGGTACCGCAGGACTGGAAAATGGCACATGTACAGCCCCTCCATAACAGCAGTCCCAAGGATGACCCAGGGAACAACAGATAAGTCAGTCTGGCCTCAATAATGTGCAAGTTCGTGGAGACCATACTTAAGTAAAGATGAGTAATTTGTAAGATAATGGTCTCCAGTACGGCAACATGGGTTTATGGGAGAGAAGTCGCAGCAAACAAATCTGATTTACTTCTTTGTCTGGGTTACTAAAGCAGTGGAGAGGGGCCAAGCGGTAGGCATCCTTTACAAGATGTTGATTAAGAAGTTGGTAGCTCTAGGGATTGGTGAGAAGTTGACTGGGTGGGTGGGAAACTAGCTGAGGGGTAGGATCCAGAGCATGGTGGCAGGAGGTGCGCTCTCCAGCACCAGAACACAAACACATAAAAACAGAATTTGCCAGCAAATAAGAACCACTTGACCTATCTAGTCCACCCATTTTTCCCTACCTATAGTATCACTGCAGATCCTACTTGATCTCTTGCCCATTCATCCACCCTGTCTTCCCTTTCCCTAAGATTCTCTTATGCCTGTCACATGCTTTCTTGAACCCCACTATTGTTTTCACCCCCACCACATCTGCTGGAAGACTGTTCAAGGAATCCACCACTCTTTCTGTGAAGAAGTACTTTCTCACATCTCTCCTGAATCTACCCCCTCCAGCTTTTTATTGTACCCCTTGTCCTTGAGCTCCTTTTTTTCTAAAAAATACTTCCCTCTTGTACCTTGTTTACCCCTGGGAGGTATTCAAAGGTCTGTCATATCCCCCCCTCCTCTCTTTCAGGGTGTACATATTTAAGTCCTTTAATCTCTCCTCATAGGGCTTCTGATGCAGACCCTGCACCATTTTAGTTGCACTCCTATTGACAGCTTCCACTCTGTCTCTGTCCTTTCTAGGATGTGGTCTCCAGAACTGAACACAGTACTCTAGGTGGGGTTTTACGAGCAATCTATACAGAGGCAACCATACCTCCCTTTTTCTGCTGGTGATATCCTTCCCTATGCACTCCAGCATCCCACTCACCCCTCCAACTGTCTTGTCACATTGTCAGGCCACTTTCTGGTCATCTGATATGATCACCACAACGTCTTTTTCCTGCTCGATGGTCATCAGTACCACCCCCCCCATGTTGTACAGTACTCTGCTCCTGGGTTCTTTGCCCCAAGTGTATTATTTTGCACATCTTCACATTGAAACCCAGCTGCTGCACCTGCCCGCTGGCGCAGGGTGCCAACCTGCGATGCCGGCGACCCAGGTTCGGGAATGGACCCGGGATGTTGGAGGGTCGGCCAGGGGGAGAAGGATTGAGCATCCAGTGATGGCTCTCCTAATCCAAGGGGGAGGGTGGCAGAGTGTTCGGCGCTACGCGGACACTTAGCGGAGGCTGGGTGTACTGCAAATGCCGACGCCGATACGTTGAGGGGCAGGGAGGATGCTGGTCGTCATTGCATGTCCCTGCCCCCATACACCAGGGAGGGAATGCAGCTGCCTCCTGCCTAAATGATGCCTGCCTCGCCGCCTCGATTAGCTCCCAGGCTGGCTCCCCGACCTATCCTGTCATATGCGGCACTTAGGAGCCGGTGATGCAACCCCTCCCTAGGGGGTAAGCCAGAGAGTATCAGGGAGTCATGGCCCATGTGGGAGTGGGAGCAGCGAGGTCCGTGACCAGGCTGAGGTACCAGCACTGGCAGCAAAAGAAAAAGTATAGTAAATTAAAAAAAAAGAAAAGAAACCCAGCTGCCACACCCTTTAACACTCCACGAGTTTTCTCAGGTTGCTGCTCATCCTTTCCACCCTCCTGGAGTGTGAGGACCGGTCCCAGTAGTGATCTCTGAGACATCTCTCTCTGGTCACCCTTCCTTCCTCAGAGCGTACTCCGTTTACCACCACCCTCTGCCACCTATCCCTTAACCAGTTTCTTACCTGGTTTACCACCTTTGGACCCACTCCTAAGCTACCCAGCTTGCTTACTAGACTCCTATGTGGAATGGCGTTGAACACCTTACTGAAATCTAGGTAGGCTACGTCCACCACTCCACCCTGATCTAAATCTTTGGTCACCCATAGAGTTCTATCAGATTTGTTTGACATGACCTACCCCCATGATTCCATGCTGCCTCGGGTCTCATAACCCACTGGATTTAAGATATTCCACAATCCTTTCTTTGAGCAGTGTTTCCAATAACTTTTCCACCACCAACATCAGGCTGACTGGCTTATATTTGCCAGCCTCTTCCCTGCTACCACTTTTGTGCAGTAGGACTATATCTGCCCTCCTCCAGTCCTCTGGGACCACTTCTGTTTCCAATGAGCTGTTAAATGGCACTGCCACAGATGCAGCCAGTACCTCCCTGAGCTACCCTTGGGTGGACCCCATCTGGCACCACTGCTTTGTCCACTTTCAGATTTGCAAGTCCCTTCAGGAGAACTGAATAACTATCGATTTCCATGAACCAGGATTTGAACCTGCTGTGTTGAGTTGTGGAGTTGTGAATAGCCGCCTGCAGAGTTGAGAATCTGCAGCCTATGTAAAGTAAATAATTTTTGCAGCAGAGAAAGAGATTCTGCAGCAGAGAGGGAAGATATTCTGCAGCAGAAAGTAAAGAGACTGAACAAACCAGGTTCCCCCTCAGAGGGACAGGTGTGTTTGAGACCACAAAGTTGCTTCTAGCTGAACCAGTTTGTGTGTTGGGGCTTAACTGTGCAAAGTCCAGCCACATTTGTTGTATCAGAAAAGTGATGTGCTAGCAGAAAGTCTCTGTATCTCACAGCCTGCATAGCTCCCCAGACCACTGAGGAAACCGCTGGACAGGAAGATGTTGAGACCTGTTGGATGAACACAGCATACAAAGACCTCAGAGGTAAAGATCTGAAAGGCCTGACAGGTGAAGACCAGCTGCTGTCCATCTGCAACCTGCAACTGTGGTGCACCTTCAACAACTCCTGATACCAGAATGGCACCGTCTGAAATTAAACCAAACCTGCTGAACCCCCTGCTTCAAAACAGTAAGTACTTCTGGGCAGTGGCTCAGCTGAGTTCCTATTTTAGCTAGCTAGCAAGTTAGAAAAAAGGGGGTTACATCATGTTCAGGACTGCACCAATTTTCAAGCTGAGCCCAGGCAAAAAGTACCAAAGTGTTTCCACAGTTATTGTGGCCACAACAAAAGTGTTTCTTCTAAGATTTCAGACTGACTGTTTACAGCCACTGCATCCCAGCCTTCTGAATCAGCACCTTGGTGGGGTACCTGCCACAAATAACTGTCAATACTTAACGGCCGTAAGAGAGAAGTCAGCTGCAGGTGGGACGTGTGGGGAACAGTGTGGGCTACAGTCATTTGTTGCCATTGCTGTGTGTGTTATTCTCCCCCTTTTTCCCCTCCTCTAATAAAAACTGTAATCGGTTCCTGTTACATTCTGTTATTGTGGATTATTGCAAAGTGGGTACTGATATTGTATAGAGAAGTGCCTATGGGGGTAGTACTTGTATTTTTCTGAGGGGTGGTAACCTGGAATTTATCAAATAGGTATTCCATATTACCACCCCTGGCGGAGGCGCCACACCATTCTACTCCTGGTCCGCTAGTGAACCCAAGCCAGCCCCCTTGGAGATGTGTGTAGTGTGGACCCCGAGGACCCGGAGCAGGCAAGGTGAATCAAAGTGCTGTTACACTTACCCCTTGGTCTTCCTTTTTTCACTTACAGACCTAAAAAAGTAACACAGGGGGTGTCACACAGACAAGGCACACTGATGAGTCCTGGTAGGACGAAACACATGTATGTGTCTTCTGTTGGCACGCTTTGCAGACTGTGTGAGAGGCCTTTCGGCATAGATGCATTTCTGCTTAAAGTTGAACCAGCATACTATTCTGTGGTGATTTGCATATACCACCCATGATGCTTTGCATTATGGGGGTATGTGTGATTTTGTATTTCTCTAAAAAAGTCTTGTCCCCTTTTGTTACTGCCCTGGCTATTCTCTCTACAGTTTGTGCCTTTGTGTTCCTGACTACTCTCCCTGTTTCCCCTGATACACCTCTCTATCCTCTTCCCTCTACGTCTCCTTGTACTTTCTGAATACTACCATCTTAGTTTTAACCTTTTCTGCTAACTCTTGAAAACCATTGCAGTCTCTTTTTCATCTTTCTTTCGCTTCCTTGCTTGATGCAGAGGTTTTTTGCCTTCATTATGGCCCTTTTTAGTTTCCCCTGCAGTTCCTTCACCCCACCCATGGGAGGTCACCAGTGGGGTCCCACAGGGCTCGGTGCTTGGATCGGTGTTGTTCAATGTCTTCTACAACAATACTGGGGATAAAATCGAGGGCAACATTTTCCTATTTGTGGACAACACCTAGCTCTGTGAGGGCTCGTCAGGGGAGGGACAAAGTGTCCTCATTTTGGCATCTCAAAATCTGGTACCCCTATCTGAGCGGCAAACCTGGAGACCTGGGTTTAAATCCCACAGCCCCCACTTGTGTACTGTGTGACTCTGAGCAAGCCACTTAACTTCCTTGTGCTTCCAGGTCACACCTGCAAACAAGCTTTGGCTTAGTGTGTCTTTCCTGATTAAACAATTTCCCCTTTCCTTTCCTTTCCATTTCTCCCCACCTACACTATTACCACAGACCATACCCAATCTATAGCTCTTTTTCCCCTCCCTCCCTTCCTCCACTATTATTTCCTTGTGCTTATCCCATGCATTCTTGAACCCCACCACCTCTGCTGGAAGGCTGTTCTAGGAATTCATAATTTTTTCTGTGAAGAAGTACCTCCTCACATCTTTCCTGAATCTACCCTCCTTCAGCTTCATAGCATGTCCCCTTGTTCTTGAGCACTTTTTCTTCCGAAAAACAGTTCCCTCCTGTACCTTATAGAAACATAGACTTTGACGGCAGATAAGGACCGCTTGGCCCACCTAGTCTGCCCATTTCCCTACTCATTGGATAAGCTGCAGATCCTGGTTAACCAACAGCCTACTTCTTCCTAACCCCCACCAGAATTGCCTTATGTCTGTCCCACGCATTCTTGAATTCCCCCACTGTTTTGACCCCATGACCTCCTCAGGAAGGCCATTCCCGGTGTCCACCACCCTCTCTGTGAAAAAATACTTCCTCACATTGCCCCTGAGCCGTCCCTCTTCTATCTTCAAATTGTGTCCCCTTGTTCTTGCACATCTCTTTTTCTGAAAGATGCTACCCTCTTGGACTTTGTTGATTCCCTTGAGGTACTTGAAAGTTTCTATCATGCCACCCCCCTTTCCTGAAGGGTATACATATTAAGCTCCTTTATTCTCTCTTCATATGGCTTCTGGTGCAGACCCTGCACCATTTTATTTGCCCTTCTCTGGACTGCCTCCATCCTGTCTATGTCCTTGCCAAGATGGGGTCTCCAGAACTGTACGTAGTACTCCAGATGGGGTCTCACCAACTGTCTGTACAGAGGGATAATAACTTCCTGCTTTCTACTGGTGATGCCTCTCCCTATACATTCCAGTATCCCCCAGTCATCTTTACTGCCTTCTCACATTGCTTGCTTACCTTTAGATCATCTGATATGACTACCCCCAGGTCCCTTTCCATTTTTCTTGTTAATACCCTCCTCCCCCCTCCCCATTGTATACTCTTCCCCTGGGTTTTTGCTTCCCAGGTGCATTACTTTGCACTTCTTTGCATTGAATCTAAGCTGCCATACTTTTGACCATTCCTCCAACCTTGCCAAGTCCCTTCTCTTCCTTTTCACCCCCCTTGTGTATCAACCCTGTTGCAGATCTTTGCTTCATCTGCAATGAGGCATACTTTTCCTTCCAGTCCCTCTGCAATGTCACTTATAAAGATATTAAAAAGGACCAGAATCATGCCGGCCCATCGGCAGAGCGGTTGGATTTCCACTTGTGGCCTTGGCGACCGGGTTAGAATGGACTCGGGTCACTGGAGGGCCAGGGGAGAAGGAAAGGAGCATCCTGGATGGCTCACCTTCTAGTGGGAGATGCATCTCTTGGCACCTGCTGACTCCTGGCGGAGACCAGGAGTACAGCACGGTAGCCTGAGCTGAAACATTGGGGGAGTGGCAGATGTCAGCGTACGCCTTGATGTCATTTGGCACACCACTCCCCGGGAGAAAACCCAGGAAACTGCCCTGGCCGACCAGATGATGGTTCCTCCAGTCCCCCGCTGCTGTCAGGCCTTGATTGCTGGTACTCTCTCAGTGGCACCCAGGCTAATGTAAAATAGTGTGCTGGCTGTCCCCCACCAGTGCCTTCCCTCTTGGAGGAGGGGGACCCACCCGGTGAAGGGATATGCTGGGATTCCGGGGGGGGGGCCATGGTATGAGGCTAGTGGCTGGCGTGAGGATGTGCTAGCAGACGGGAAGGACCATGAGGAGCCCGAAGGAGTGGCCGACCAGTGGTGTGGAGAAGGGATAAAAAGCATAATACAAAACAAAAAGAAAAAGGACCAGACCCAGTACAGAACCCTGAGATACCCCGCTAGTAACCCCTCTTTCTTCAGAGTGGACTCCGTTTACTATTACCCTCTGTGTCCTGTTTTCCAGCCAATTATTTATTTATTGAAACATATTGGAATTAATACCTTTGAGTCAAAGACTCCTTTACAAAGGCTCCACATCAGAGAATACAATAGCAAAGACATAGTATGAAGAAATGGAAATCCGGCTTGTATACCGACCACCTTAGACTGTTAGAACATTACCAGTTCTACCAGTCAGAAATCTCTCGTAAGAAGGCAGAGTTCCTGTCCGGAGAAATTTCTGCTGCTCAGAATCAACCAGCTCAGCTTTTCAGAACTGTGGATAGATTGTGCAACCCAACCTGCCTACAGCTCCGAAGAGCGTTTTCACAATTACAGTGTGATGAGCTTGCTCGGTTCATTGCTGATAAGGTAGCCGACATTAGGTCGGAGATCCACATGACACATTCTATGCGAGTTGCTAGTTATCAGTGCTTGGTCACTTCCCCTGCATTTTCCTGGAGTACCTTCAACCACCCAGAAATCATGGATGTTATACGGATTGCCCAGGGATGCGCCCTACATGCTGTAGTTTAGACCCGGGCCCTACATCCCTGATTATGGGATGTGGTGATTCTGTCGCCCCGGTTCTGGCACAGATAGTCTGGTGTTCCCTCTACTCGGGTGAATATCCCTGCTCCTTAAAAGAAGCGGTGGTGACACCCTTGTTGAAGAAAGCTTCTCTGGACTCAGACTCTCTTGCTAACTACAGGCCTATCTCGAATCTCCCCTTTGGGAAGGTGATTGAGAAAGTAGTGGCGGCCCAGCTGGAGAACCACTTAACCATGCATAGCATCTATGAACCTCTCCAATCAGGTTTTCGAAAGAGGCATAGTGCCGAGACTGCACTGATTCGGGTGCTCAGTGATCTCATGATGGCGAGAGACCAGAGAAAACGGTCCATTTTGGTACTATTAGATCTGTCATCAGCATTTGACACCATTGACCATGGGGTTCTGCTTGAGCGCCTGAGAGGTATTTGTGGGCTTTCTGGGGTGGTCCTCAGAAGGTTTACTTCATACCTCACCGGGAGGACTCAGAGGGTGGTTTCAGGGTTTTTTTCTTCTGATCCCATCTCTCTGTTTTGTGGAGTCCCTCAGGGCTCAATACTGTCCCCTATGTTGTTTGCAGTGTATATGCTTCCCTCGGAGACATTGTGAGACAGTATGGGCTGAGGTTTCATTGTTATGCCGATGATACCCAGCTATACCTGTCTTTTGCCCCCGACCAGGAAGGAGCAGTCTTGGTATATAATAACTGCCTCCATGAAATCCAGGATTGGATGAGGTCCAGTTGGCTGAAGTTGAACTCTGGGAAGACGGAGGTGCTAGTTTTGGACCCCGATCGCCGGATAGGGGGACTTGAGGCAGGCTCCCCATCAGGATTATTTCTTGGGGGTGCCAAGCTACAGGTCTCTGAACAGGTGCGAGATCTTGAGGGGGATGTTAGATGCAGGGCTGACACTTCGGACTCAGGTGTCAACTGTGGTTAAGTCATCTTTCTATCACCTAAGAAACATCGCCAGGATCAAGCACCTTGTTCTGTCTGGTGATCTGCCAACATTAATCCATGCCTTTGTGACCTCACGTTTAGATTACTGCAACTCGCTGTACTTTGGGCTTCCGGGGGTTGACATCCGCCACCTGCAGCTGGTGCAGAATTCTGCAGCCCGGTTATTGATGGGAACTCCTAGATCTTCCCAAATCACACCAGTGCTGCGGGAATTGCACTGGCTGCCAGTTCAGAGGCGGATCACCTTCAAAGTTGGATTACTGACTTACAAAGCCCTGCATAAACTGGGCCCTGACTACCTGAAAGAGCTCCTGATTCCTTACCACCCTGTGAGATCACTCTGCTTGGCCGACGAGGGGTTGCTAGAGATTCCGAGGGTAACCTTAAAATCTGCTGGGGCCCGTGCTTTTATGTTTGCGGCCCCATCCCTCTGGAATTCTCTACCCCGTTGGATTAGGGAGTGCATGACCGTGGGGAGTTTTAAACAGGCTTTAAAATCTTTTCTCTGGGTCAAAGCATATGGTAGCATTGATTGCTGATTTGTATTGCTTTTACGATGATGACTCTGTTTTATGGTGTTTTATCGTCCTACTGTACTGCACCTTGATATTTGAAAGGCGCATAACAAATAAAGCATTATTATTATTATTAATTACAAAGCACAACCAGTGTTGCAAAGCAAATTTTACAGTGTACAGTAGTTACAAGAGAAGGATACAGGCAAACATATGGTGTAATTGATATTACAACGTCAGGTGCAATACAGTTCAAAAAATGTATAACATTCAATTAGCACAATCAAGATCAGAACGGTATAAACAGGTTACAGACTGGAGACCATAGGACCTTGGCCCAAAGTCATTGTAACTATACAGTAGCATGAGACAAATACAATACAGGCTGGACCAAGTAGGGTCCATTTTCATAGCATGGTTATTAATGTGATGTGGGATCAATAGCAATCACAGACAGCATCCTGAATGATATGATTCCGAAGGAGGAATCTGAAATGGCCGAGCTTGGATTCCACGAGGATTGTTTTGGGGAGTGAGTTTGACCAGAGAGGAGCCCGGTACCGAAAGGTTCTTTGGCCCATTGTGGTTTTGCAGAGAAGAACCTGGTAGTGGGTATTCTTGGAGTGTCGAATGCATCTGTGACTGAGTGGTAGAAGTAGTGTAAGAGCAGGGGGTGAGGCCTGCAGTAATTTTTTTGGCATAAAGACAGGTCTGATATTTTAGGTGACCAAAAAAGTTTAGCCAATTGGTGCAGGTGTAGAGTGTGCAGGTGTATGAGTCGGTCACAGCCGGTGGCCAGCCTACAAGCCTTATTCAGGGCACCCCTGATTTTATTGAGGTATGGGCAGCACCATAGACCAGGATACCATAGTCTATGAGAGACAAGATTGATGAGGAGATTGCTAGTTGCAGTACTTCAGGGGGGAGACAGTGCTTGTATTGGAGGAGTAGGCCAATATGTATATTGACAGCCATGCTCAGGCAGAAGACGTGCTCACGGTAGGTAAGCCCTGAGTCCAGCGTAACCCCTAGATATTTAAATGATGTGACCTGGTCCAGGGTTTCATTGAGGGAGTTTTGAATGAGCAGTGGGTGACCACTGTTTTTATTTTGGGCATGGGTAAACAACATAGACTTAGTTTTTTTATAGTTTAGTACAAGTCTATGATCAGCAAACCAAGTTTCTGCATGACTGAAAGATCTTTGGAGGGTTCACTGGAGAGCAGCTTGGTCGGTGTGGGTGCTGAATAGTACCGCATCATCTGTGTACAGAAGGAGGCTACCAGAGCAGGCTTTGGGTAAGGAGTTAAAAAATAGGCTAAATAGCAGAGGCCGAGAATCGACCCCTGTGGAACTCTGGATGTGACTTGGAGTGGGGATGACAGTGTGTGTGCTAGTCTTACATGTTGGGTTCTGCCTGACAGATAGTCAGCGAACCAGCCTATGGCATCCTGTGAGAGATCTATTTGGGTAAGGAAGGTTAGAAGGAGCAAGTGATGAATGGTGTCAAATGCTTTTGATAGATCTATAAAAACTGCCCCTGCAATATGGCCCATGTCAAGGGATGTATGTAGGGTATTGATGAATTTCAGGAATGCAATAGTGGTACTGTGGCTCTTGCGAAAGCCATGCTGTTCACGGCAAAGTAAGTTGTACTTGGTGAGGTAGTTGGTGAGCTGGATGGCAATGATTTTTTTGAGGACTTTGGAGAGAGGTGGTAGTATCGAAATGAAGCTATAGTTCCCAGGCATGGTACAATCACCGCTCTTAAGGATAGGCATGATGAGGGCTGTTTTCCACTTTGTTGGGAATTGTCCTAGGGTGAGAGAGCGATTCAGGAGAGTCATGAGAGGGAAGAGTACCTCATTGAGGGTTAGCCTTAGTAGCATAAGGTCAAGGGAATCGTTGCTAAACCTAGTTTTGCTGAGTGCCTTTAGTAGGAGTGAGGCAGCTTCACACTGGGAGATAGCCTTAAAGCAGAAAGGCGGCACTTGGGTAGGTGCTGGGGGGGTGGGGGTAGGAGAAAAGAAGTTGGGTGGAGCACACTGCTGCTGTCAGAGAATGAAGAATTCAGTGTGTTTGTTATTATCTCAGGATCCGTGGTGATGTACCCATTTACATACATTTGAGAGGGAGGGACTGTCGAGATTTTGCCACTAAGTTCTTTAAGATTATCCCAGAATCTACACCCAGTGCCCCACGAGGCTGTGAGGGTAGTCCAGTAGTACTCTGCTTGGCCTTGCAGATATTCCAGGTACATTTGTTCCTGGCCTCCTGGTAACGCTGTCTGTCAGCTAGCTTACTGGTTTCCAGAGCTATGTGCCAGAGGATGTCCCTGTCATGCATTTGATCAAGCAGGGGTTGTGACATCCAGTGGGTGTCTGCACCTTTGATGACACGTTTACAGAAAGGTGCAAAGAGGTCACGAGCTGGCTACCACCATGTGACCCACTCCCAGGCTGGCCAATGTGTTTATTAATCTTTTGTGTGAGACTGTATCAAATACCTTGCTAAAGTCTAGGTAGGCCATGTCCACAGCCCCTTCCTGGTCCACTACTTTGGTAACCCAGTCAAAGAAATCTATTAGATTCATCTGACATGACCTTCCCGCTTGTGAATCCATGCTGCTTTGGGTCCTGTGCCCTGCTGGCCTCTAGGTACTCAACAGTTCTTTCTTTCAGAATTGATCCCATCATTTTCCCTACCACTGAGGTCAAGCTAACAGGTCTGTAGTTTCCTGCCTCTGCTTTGCTTCCACTTTTGTGAATGGGAATCACATCCGCCCTCCTCCAGTCCTTAGGTACCACACCATCCTCCCATGATTTGTTAAAAAGGGTAGTCAGAGCTGGCCTGGTGGCATGGAGGGTTGAGGCGCTGGCCGCCACACCTCACGCCACGCTGGCGACCGAGGTTCAGGAACGAGCCTGGGTCGCCGGAGGTCACCGGGGGGGGGAGAGGACTAGAGTTGGCTGCCAGCTGGTGGCCCTCTACCTCGGGTAGGGGTAGCAGGTACCCTCGGAGCTTGGCCGCCCCCTGGTGGAGGCTGGACAAGTGGCATCTCTCCGAAGACCTTCGACGTTAGGCCGATCAGGAAGGGTGGAGGAGACCCCATCTGGAGCTGTGGTGCACATGCGTTACCACTTCTGGGGGTCTCGGGAGTAGCTAGTTCACGGGGAGAAAATGGAGGAAAGTGTGGGGGCAGCCAAGGATGATACTTCCGGACTGGCTCTGGGGATCTGCCGGGGTGTGCATGGCGCTACAAGCACCCAAAGGACCCCAAGTCCGGTAGGTTGGTGGACGGCAATGGTGGACCTGCCACAGGAGAATAAAGAAAGTCGATAAAAAAAAAAAAGGGTAGTTAGTGGTGTCACTAATTCTCCCCTTAGTTCTTTTAGAATTGTGTGGTGAATCTCATCGGGCCCCATTGTTTTGTCCACCTTCAGTTTTAGGAGTTCTTTCTAGAACCCTTTGTTCTGTGAAAGGACTGGTGTCGACCCCCTTATCCAGAGTGCTTCTATTGATTGGATTAGGTACCTCCTCCTCCTCTTCATTTGTGAATACTGAGCAGAAGTATTCATTCAGTATCCCTGCTTTTTCACTGTCCCTCTTGCCCACCACCCTGCCCTTTATTAAACCTCACTATCCCTCCTTGGTCTTTCTTCGCTCCCTAATGTGCCTATTAAAGGTTTTATCCCCCTTTTTAACTGAGTTGGCTCTTTTCCTCGGTTTGGGTCTTTGCTATTCTGACTGCCTTCTCTACTTCCTTCTGCTTTAACTGGTACAGTTCTCTGTCCTGCTCCTTCTGTGTTTCCTTATACTTTCTGAATGTTGTCTTTTTCTCCCTAACCTTCCCCGCCACCTCAATTGAGAACCATAGTGTTTTTTTCTTTCATTTTGATTTGTTTATTTGCTTCACACAAAGGCTTGTTGCCTCTGTGACGGCAGTTTTGATGTTTCCCCATTGTTCCTCCACCCCTCCTTCTTGCCTGTTTGTTAGTGCTTTTCTGAGGCACTCTCCCATTTTGACAAAGTCAGCCCTCCTAAAATCCATTACCCTCGCTTTTGTATGGCTTGACTCTGTGGCTGTTTTTATCGTGAACCACACTGTTTGGTGGTCACTTGTTCCCAGATGGCTACCCACTTCTAGATCTGAGATCTTCTCTCCGTCCCCATTTGAGAGTACCAGGTCTAAGATTGCTCCCTTCTGAGTGGGTTCCAACACTAACTCTCTGAGGCATGCCCCCTGTAGGGCATTGAAAATGACCCTGCTCTTGGATGTGGCTGCAGCAAAGGTGCTCCAGTTAACATCTGGCATATTCAGGTCCCCTATCAACAATATCTCCCATTTTTCTGCCATCCTAAGGATGCTTTCTATCATTTCCTTGTACATTTCCTCCCCCTGAAACAGGGGTCTGTATACAACCCCAGTGCGGACTGTGGTGCCATTTCTGGTCTCCAGGGTGACCTACAATGCCTCCTCTCCTCCCTGTTTACCCTTTATTTCTATTGCTTTGATCCCTTCCCTTACGTAGAGACCTACTCCTCCTCCTCTTCTACCCTCCCTGTCCCTCCTGTAGATTGTGTACCCTGGTATGCTGACATCCCAGTCATGGTTCTCCGTGTAACATGTTTCTGTGACTGCCACAATATCCAGATGTCCCTCTTCCATCAAGGCCACCAGTTCAGGGAGCTTGTTGCCTAGACTACGGGCATTGGTACTCATTACTCTCAATTTTTTGATGGCCTTATCCCTTTTTACCCCATCCCTGCCTTTGCCTTTTTCTCCATTTACCCCTGCCCTTCTCCCTGTTGACTTCTCTATCTTGGTGTTTACCTCACTAACTACCCTGATTTTTGAGGGGGGGGGCTAGGATTTCCCTGCTCCTTTTCAGTGCCTCTCCCTTGGCTAGTTTAAATGCTTGCCAATGAAGTATTTAAACCTATCACCTAGGATTCTAGTTCCCCTCCTGAACAGAAGCAGACCAATGCGTCAGTATAGGCCTGCATCCCTCCAGGTGGACCCCCAGTCTCCAGTGAAAACCAAACCCTGAGCTTTGCACCAGTTTTTCAACCACTGATTGAATCTCATGGTGCGGAGCACCCTAGCCTCACCCATGCCATAGACAGGCAGCACCTCCAAGAAGGTTACCGTGCATGCTACTTGAGTAAGGCCCCTCCCCAACTCCACAAACTCCTCCTACACTGCTCTGATCCCTCTCCCAGCCATTTCATTTGTCCCTAGGTGGACAGTGACATCTAGCTCTCTCTCCCATGCAACTGCTCACACAATCCTGAGGATTTGCTCCCTGTCCCTCCAAGCCATGGCGCCAGTCGGGCACCTTACCTCACTCTCCTCCCCCCAGTTCTACCCTCCTAACAATGGAGTCCCCAACCAGGAGTTATTTCCTTCCCCTGTGGGGTCCCATGCCACCCTCCTTTGGGTCTCCTTTGTGGAGGTTCCCAGCATCCTCCTTGGTCTCCACTGTGGGTGCCTCTATAGAGGAACCACACTCTGCCAGAATGGCGTATGAATTGTACAGAGGTACGACTGGAGGGATGTGCCTCTGTTCCACCACCCTCACCTTCCCTGAGCCCACTATGGTCCAACTGCTCCTCTTTCTTGGCAACCTCTGAGGCAGCAGCGGCAGCCCTGGTGGTCCCTGGGTGGGAGAGGACGTCCCACAAATCCTGGCCAACTTAGCCTGGAGACGAGCAACCTCCTCCCTCAACCCAGAGAGGTGCCTGCAGATGGGACAACACCGCATCCTCCAGAATGTCTCCTGGAAGACTGCCGCTCCACAGCCACCACTGCACTGCACTGCACCACTCCCATCATGTCTTATTTACCCCATGAGGCATTTAAAGGTCTCTGTCTTATCCCCCCCTCTCTCTTCTCTCTTTTAGAATATACATAATGAGGTCTGATAGTCTCTCCTCATAGGGCTTTTGATACAGACTCTGCAATGTTTTAGTTCCCCTCCTCTGGACCGCCTCCACTCTGTCTATGTCTTTTCTGGGACATGGTCTCCAGAACTGGACACAGTATTCTAGGTGGGATCTTACCAGCCATCTATACAGAGGCAACACCACCTCCCTCTTTCTGCTGTTGATACCCCTCCCTTTGCACCCCAACATCCCACTAGCCCTCCCGACTGCCTTGTCACACTGCTTGACCACCTTTAGGTCATCTGATATGATTGACCCAGGTCTCTTTCCTGCTTGGTGGTTGTCAGTACCACTCCTCCTATTTTGTACTCTGCGTCCTGGGTTTCTGTGTTCTAAGTGCATTATTCTGCACTTTTTCGCACTGAAGCCCAGTTGCCATACCCTTGACCACTCCCCTAGTTTTCTCAGGTCTCTGCTCATCCTTTCCACCCCCTCTGGAGTGTCCACCCTATTGCTGATTTTGGTATCATCTGCAAAAAGGCGGACATTACCTTCCAGCTTCTCTGCAATATCACTTATAAAGACATTAAAGAGGACTGGTCCCAGCACCAATCCCTGAGCAACCCGTTGGTCACCCTCCCTTCCTCAGAGTGAACTCCATTTACCGCTACCCTCTGTCATCTATCCCTAACCAATTTCTTATCTAGTTTACCACTTTTGGACCCACTCCTTAGCTATCCAGCTTGTTTATCAGTCTCCTATGTGGAATGGTGTTGAAAGCCTTACTGAACTCTAGGTAGGTCACATCCACCACTTCACCCTAATCTAAATCCTTTGTTGCCCTGTCACAGAAATCTATCAGATTTGTTTGACATGACCTCCGAGTCCCCACTGTGAACCCACACTGCTTCGGGTCTTGTAACCCACTGGATTCAATATACAGTAACATAACCCTTTCCTTCAGCAGTGATTCCATTAACGTTCCCACCACTGATGTCAGCTTGACTGGCCTATCATTGTCATCCCTGAGGCATTCTCCCATCTTTATAAAATCTGCCCTCCTGAAATCCAGAACCCTTGCCCTTCTGTTGTTCGAGTCCACAGCTGTCATTGGGACTAGGTCAAAATTGCGAAAAGAAAATGACACAGTCAAAAAGCATGTTGCTCGGACACCAGAAAATGGGTGCTGTCAAAAAATGCACTAATATATGTAACCCCCATGTCACCCGGGGTTACTAGAATCCCACTTACAACTAGTGGCAGGCAGGGAAAGGCAGCTTATGAGATACCAGTTAAATGGGTTTCACACTGTCTCACTCTGTCCTCCATCTCAGCTGAGCTGGAGGGATGACATCACTATAGAATTCTCGCAGCAGCATAAGCCACACTGGAATGTTGCAGCAGGGGGTTAGCTGTAGAATGTTGGGGAATTCAAGTCAATCTGTAGCAGTCTGCAGTGAAAGGAGGATGTGTGCTGCAGTTGGCAGCCCCTCAGAGCCTAGCTTTGTTATAGAGCTACACCAAAAAGTGGGTAGTGTGTTCTCACCCTAGAGAAGAACATAGATAAGACCAGCAGAAAGTGGTAGAGACCGCTCCCTGTGTTGTTCCAGTGCCCCATCCCCAGAGGGATGGGGGAAAATCCAGCATTTCAGGGGCAATCCCCTGGCCCTGCTTGGAAAGGGAAAAGCTGCCAACATAAGAGTCTGTACAAAGGAACCGAAGAATCTGTGTTTTGTGGGAAGAAGCCCTGGGGCACCTGCATAACACCATGAGTCTGCTCTGAAATAGAGCCCATGTTTCACCAAGACAGAGTTGTGTAACAGTAACTGCCTACTGTGTGGTCAGGAGAAGACTAGCCAAGTACAGTACTTTTAATTTTGTGTATGGCTTGGAAGCATCTAAAACAGTGGGGGTCTAGGAAGAATGGACATAGCCACGTACAGAACATTTTGAGTCAGGACACCACCTAAATACAGTGTAGAATGTAAAATGTGTCATACATTTCGAGATAGCATCTACAACTAGAGAGTTTGAAGAAAGGTGTAGTTCCAAAAGAATGGCCGGGTATGGATTTGGGAACAAGATGTGGGAGATCCCCATCTGGAGTAACCAGGTTTACCTCTACGGATTCACTTTGGGCACCTATAGCTTTCTCCCAGGCACTTGGCCAGTGTTTGCAGAAAGTACGCAGACATGGGATTAAGAATTGTTTTCCCTTCAGAGCTAGAAAGTGCTCATGGGTGGTTGAGGGAGCCACCATCAAACTCCATGCCTTATGGAAAAGTGTCCTAGTGCTGGCCGGGGTGCCATGCCAGGGAATCCAAGAGTAAGAGTACCAGTTCAGGCTAGTGAGCCCAGATGTGTTCAGAACCTGAGGGTTTTCATCTAGTGAAGAAGATGTGCTCTGTCCTCTGTAAATCTGCATTGCCAGTGAGTGTAGCCCTGTGGGGGTCCATCTTTGCTTTGTTATTCCTGTGTTGATGTGAATAAAAGCCATACTCTAGAATCCCATTCCTGGTTTGGACATTTCCGTTATTGCTTCCTGTGTCCGGAATTACTTGGGTGCCCCTTACCAGAAGTACAAACCTGGCCATGATGCTGAGCAAATGTTTTCTCCCTGAACCTAGGCTAGCCAAGTAGTGGTTACAAAAGGGAGGCACCACCACATAGGACTTACATATAAATTAACTAACTCTAAAACGGTGCATGCTGTAATATCTTTGCGGTTTTCAACCACACTGTTTTCCTTTCGCGATGTTGACCGGATACCGCTGTCATTATATTGAACCACACTGTACGGTGATCACTGGTCCTCAGGTCACCTCCCACCTTGATGTCTGCAATACAGTCACTGTTAGTGAGTTCCAGGTCCAGTATTGCCCCATCACAAGTGGGTTCATTGACTAGATGCCTAAGGAATACCCTGTGCAGACAGTCCAGGATGTCCCTGCTTCTAGCTGAAACCACAGTTAGGAGGCCTCTACTCTACATCTGGCAGGTTGTCCCCCCCCCAGCAGCACCTCCCCTTTTCCGCCATCTTGCCAATGGCTTCCACCAGCACCTTATCTAATTCCTTCCCCTGCGCTGGAGGCCTGTAGATCACTCCACTGAGTGCGAATAGTGGCTCCATTTCCCATCTCCAGAGTGAACCACAGTATCTCTGCCATGGTTTACCTATGCTAAATTGACAACACCAGTGTCGAAGCGAGATCCCCAAAGTCGACAGGCAAACCTTCGCCTGTCTGACATTAAAGTGTTTCTCTCAGGGGTCTGTGCATCCTGAAACCCCCATGCAGGGGGCTGAGTCCCCTGCACCCCCCCCTTCTAAGGGATTATCAGCTCTGAGTCTCAGAGTTGATTTGAAGGGGGGCAACACACAGTGAAAGGGTGGAATTTCTCCCTCAGCTCCCCTACAGCGACAATTTCTAAACATGCCGAAACTGTCGCTGTGGGGAATTTCACTGTAAATGTTTCAATGCATGGTTGGCACACCCTCTGCCTCACCCTGTATTGCCATCCCTTTTATGCTTTCCCCTCACATAAAGCACTACCCCCTTTCCTTCCCACCCAGTCCTTCCTGAACAGAGTACAGCCCTATAAGGCCATGTTCCAGTCGTGGTTTACAGTGCATCATGACTTGGTGATGGCCACAATATCCAGGCTGGCCTCTGCCATGATGGCCTCTAGGTCTGGAATCTTATTTCCCAGACTTCTAGCATTTGCACACATGGCCTTACAGATTTGGCTTCCACTTTGCTTGTTGTCCCCCTTGTTCCTTTTTGCCCTCCCTCCTTCACCACTGTCTTTTTAATGCTCTCATTCCTTTCCTCCTTTATGTCTACTACCCTGCTTTCTTTATTAATTTGCACCTTGGGGGATTCCTCTTCCCTTGGGTTCTCCTTGCTCTCTACTTCAGCCTGTAGGGGGGAGTTTCTACCTCCCCAATTCCTTCTGCCACCGATCTCGGCTAATTTAAATGTTCATTGAAGTAACTTTTAAACTATCCACTAAGGACTGCAGTTCCCCTCCCAGATGGATGCAGGCTCTTACCTCTCTATAGGCCTTTATCCTCCCAGGTGGGTCCCCATTCCCCAATGTAGCTGAAACCTTCATCTCTGCACCATTCCTTCAGCTATGAGTTGAAGCTCCTGGTACAGAGATCCCTCTCCTTTCCCCTGTCATAGACAGGCAGCACCTCAGTGAAAACCAATGAGAGAGCTACCTTTCTAAGACCTATCTTCAGCTCCCTAAACTCCCCCCGCACTATCCCAGCCTCGTCCCTAGCCAGGTCATTAGTCTCCAGGTGGACAATGACATCCATCTCTCCCTCCTGTCCTGCTGCCCTAGCAATCCTCAGGATTTGCTTCCCATCCCTCCAGACATGGCGCTGGGTAGGCCCCTAACCTGCCTCTCCCCTTCATTTCCTATTCCCAAATCTATCCCCCTCACAATCAAGTCCCCCACCAGAAGTTGCTTCCTCCTCCTCTGAGGTCCTCTACTGCCCTCCTTGGGGTTTCCACTATGGACAGACTCCACATCCTACCTGGTCACCACCGCAGGTGCCTCCTCTCAGCAGTCCTGCCCTGCCAGAGCGGTGTAGAAATTACAGCATGGTACAGGTTGAGGAATGTGCCCTTATCCCACCACCCCCTCCCTTCCAGAGCTCAACATAGTCCAACCATTCTTCCTCCATGGCATCTTCTGAGGTGACGGTGGCAGACTTTGTGGCCCCTGGGTCTGGGAAGAGGTTCTCCAAATCCCATCCAACTTCGCCTGGAGTCTAGTGATCTCTCTCAACCGAGAGAGGTTTGTGCAGATGGGGCAGCACTACAGTCTCCAGAAGGTCCCTCTAAAAGCTGCCACCCCACAGCCACTGCACTGTACCTCTTCCAGCATCCTCAACTTCTGTTATCTTACTTTCCTCTAACAGCCTAGTACCCTTAGGGTAGAACCAAAATATATTGAGTACTTCCTATACCTTTCTTACTTTTTTAACCTTACATAACTATAACACACAAAAACATATCTATTTCACTAGTATGTAATTTTGCTATTATCCAAATGTTAAAAGCAAATATCAGTATTTTAGAATTCAGTGGGCTGCTACTTCAGATGTCCCATTAGAACCAGAACATCAATGCAAAGCAATGTTTCCTTAGGTGGATGGACGGCACCCCCTTGGACTATCCCAATCACAGTTTTAGGGGGAAATCCATGTTCATTCCACCCATGAACATGACTGTAAGCATATTCCTCAGAACATGTCAACAGGACTTAGAGGAACTTGTTGGTCAGGACTTTGAGTTGCACTTTGTTAACATGTCTGGTGATGAGTTTAGGGCACCTAATAACATGCAAGCAAATTATATACTGCTATAACAATTGCACCTGCAGACAAAGGAGGGAAGACTAGGTTTGCTGGCAAAGGCCCCTAGCTTCACCTGAGCTCTTTTCTTCTAGGTTTGCTTGTAAGGACAGAGCAAGGAACATTATCAGAGCAAGGAAAAAGATTAAGGCTTTTTTTGGCTAGGCAGATTTACTGTGTGTTATTATTTTCTTTTGTGCTCACAGGTTTAGTTACTGTTTTTTGCTTACATTTTACTTTATTGTTCTCTAATTCAAATTGCTGTTGCAGGGTATACTTTCTGTTGCATTGTTACAGGGTGTGCGGGGCGTAGCCAGGATTTGGTAGTGGGGGGTTTCCCAACACTTCTAAGGGGGTCCAGGGGCATGCCCCTGCTGGAAAATTTTGAAAGTTTAGGAGTTAAATGGTGCAGTTTCGTGCATTTTAGGTGACAACTGTTGAGTTACAAAATGCATCAAAACTCAAATTGTTAGTCTCATCCATCCCTGCAGCCCCAGGTATTTCAGATGAACAGAGTTTCTTTTCTCCATCCACCAGAATAGGTAACCTTTCTTTCATTTACATTTATTTGCAGTGCACCCACTGGCTAACTTCATACTAAACCAGGAGACAGACTTTTTCCTCCCCTCAGAGCCTCAGATTATCATTTTCATCATTAATCATTAAAGACAACACTACTGCACACAGCTCACAGATCAGCCATGACTGTGTTGTTGCTTTAATATGCAGTCTCATTTGTGACCAGATAGCCACCTTTCATGAAGCATGAGTTGTGTGTCCATTTAGCTGTGCTAAAATGAACCACCCACACACTTAAGATCAGCTATTGTTTGTTTAATGGCAGTGATGTGACCAGAAATACTAGCCTTGTTTAATCTCCAGGCCACTTAAGCCATATTATTATGACTGAGTCAGAGGAGCCCCAACATCAAAATCTGTCTCTTAATTTTGCCCCGCTTGTCTAAGTTGCCTGCAGCTACCTTGGTAAAATCACTGCGACATGACACAAGTGTTCTGGCTTGCCTACCAGTTTGCCACCCTCACCCAGGCCACAGATGATCAGTCAGCCTCTTCCCTGCCTCTCAGATTAAATTAATTGCTGCTGCCCACCTGAGACCCTGAGTCCCAATAGTCACAAACTGCCACAGGAGATGGAGATGTTTAAATTGAGCCACCCGCTCTCCAAAATCCATGTCACGCCCTATTGCACCACAGCCAGAGACACTCTCCATCCTCTCAGACCTGACGAAGGAAAGTCAGTGCAGTGATCTATGATGCTCCTTGGCGGCATCTGCATCACATGACACTCCAAATGCAGTCATGTGATGCAGAACCTAGTCTCCGTCATGTATTTTCGGCAATACGGGAGGCAGGGCACTCATGCATATTCATCAGCCAAATTATCCCTGCCCCGCCTCCCAACAGACCAGCCCCGTTCACACTTTAAAGTTTAAATGGCAACTTCAAGCTACCGCTTGAGATTTACAGCTCTGAGTGGCAGGTCCTGGTGGTGGCATCCCGAATGATGTGACTATCTGTAAGTAAATCTCGGGGAGGGGGAGGAAGACATATCATTATCACTGGCGCTTTCGGGAGAATTTAAAAATGTTAATTTTTTTTTTTTGCACTGGACAGTTTGGCAAGCGGGAAGGGGGGTTTCCAAGCACCCAGGAAACCCCTCTGGCTACGCCCTTGCTACATGTCTGTTACTGTATTGTGCTTACAGATTACTGCTGTAATCTTCTCTGATTCAAATTGTTTTTGCAAGGTATATCTTCTGTTACTGCTTTATTTTTCTCTGTAGCAATTTGTTTTTTGTAGGGTATATTGTCTGTGAAATTGTTACAGGTGGTGCTTGCAGGTTTTACAGTTTTATCTATCATTAGGCTAAGCCTTCAGGGCTACTGCATTAATTGTTGGTTGATTATTTCTGCTCTTACCTCCTTGTTTCTTTCGTTCGTGGCACTTCTTTTTTGGCAAAGGAAAAGTCCAACCACCCCCCCATCCCCAACCACCTCATGCTACACTCCTTTTTTTTTTTTACTCTTTTTTCTTCACTCCTGCTGCCTGGGCATCCTTCGGAGGTACCCATGGGGCTGTGCCTCTCACTCCCTGTCTGAACCCTTGCATCCCCAGGACATCTCCCTTGGACGACCTGGTAGGCCCAGCCCCCCAGATCACCCCCCAGGGATGGTCTGCCATCCCTTGGCGGCTGGTACCAGGATTAGCGTGACCTACCTTGTCACCAGGTCGGGCATGGGGAGTCCTAGGTGCACTGGGCTGATGTTGGGATGTGGGCGCGCAGCAGGGGTCTTCCTCATCTCACCAGGCAGTTGGAGGTTTTTTTATGGTGCTTATTTACGTCCACTATCCCCCTGCCCCCCGCGATCTCAGACGTGCAATGGTGTCAGGACGCCTGCCACAGCTCTCGTCCCTCTAAATGTTGCCCCTAGTGTATGCAGTACCTCCAGTCTCCACCGGGGCCACTGCAGTGCCGGGCAAGCCTGAATCCCCCCAGAGAGAGGACAGTTGTCCTCCGGATGCTCGATCCTCTCTCTCCCCTGCTGACCCCCAGCGGCCCAGGTTCATTCCCGAACCCGGATCACTGGCGTGGCACGAGGTGTGGCATCCAGCACCTCAACCCTCAGCGCCACCGGGCCGACTTTACACTCCTTTTATAGAGTAGCACAGTGGTGACATTTCCTGTAGCAAAGCAGGAAGGGGAGGATCAGAGGGCTATTCACACAGTGACCTCACTTACAGGGGTACAATTAATTTAACTTGTTATAAAAAGTTATACAAAAACAAACAAGAAAAACAAACAAACAAAAAAAATCTTTTACTTTCATTTTCCTTCTAATTACTTGGACCAGGTTATAAACTCGGCAACTCAACTGGAATGGATATTATTAACTGCGGGAACTGCGGGACACTTTTCAAAAGGGTAGTCATACAGGATTTAGGATGCTGTCTTACATGCTGGACCATCAGAGCTCTAAGGGCTCAGCTCTGGGCAGTATGGGCAGAGATTGTGTGCCTCAAATCGCATATTCAGGAGGAAATATATTACAAGAACAACCTGCCATCTCCCCAATATCCAACTGAAGCACCTCGACCGCAGAGGGTAGTTGGACTGGGAGGTTGGCAGGCAGTTAGGAGGGGCAAATCGGGTGCCCCATCACTCAATGCTCACCAACATACCACGTCCACAAACCATATAAAACACTACAAACAGGTATCTGCCGCTATCTCCAAAATCAAACAAAGGGGCAGAGAACACTGCAGAGTAGGATGCAGGAGCTAGTGCTACAAAACTCGTCCAAAACAGGGACCAAAACAAAAAAAGCAAAAAGGAAATCCAAAACACTTCTGATCATAGGTGACTCCATGATTTGGGGAGTTGATACCTACCTCCGGCTGGGGGTAATGGTCAGATGTTTCCCAGGTACATCAGCGTGGAGAGACACTGACCGCATTTCTAAATCATGCAGGAAGCAGGCGAAAACATCAACGTCCTGGTACACATAGGGACTAACGATCTTGCCAGCCGGTCAGTTGTGGAAACCAAGGAACACCTGACCAGGCTGTGAAACAAACTGTCATCCATTTTGTCTAGCATCTCCTTCTCTGAGATCCTGCTGGTCTGGGAGAGGGGGGCAGACGGACAGAAGATCAGAGAAGGGAAGATAGGGGAGCAAAACATGGGGCTCAAGGGATGGTGCCAGGAAAAAGGGCACAAATTTGTAGGTAACTGGTAACAGCTTTGGGAGCAAAAGTTCTTCAAATTCGATGGACTGCATCTGACTAAGCAGGGAGTAGTGCATTGCAGCAGATGTTTGATGTCTTTGCAGAACATTCAAACTAGCAAACAGGCAGAGGGGTGCAGCACCCAGTACATCAAACTGGAAGAACACCTCTCCCCTCAGGTAGTGATCAAACAGGAGTTCAGCATGTTTGTAGTTCATTTGCATCACCAGATAAGGAAAAAGGTCCAGCTCCCCATACGACGCGCTGGGGAAATGCCAGACCTCATCCAGCAACTAACGCACCGAAATCTGGCCAATGGAAAATCATGTATACAAATGCTCGCAGTCTGGGAAAGAAGATCCCAGACCTGCAGGCAACAATGACAGAGGCTAAACCGGACATAGTAACCATTAGCGAGACATGGTTCACCAGTAACCACACTTGGGAGAGTTCAGTACCCGGCTATGTATTGTTCAGAAGAGACAAAGGTGCAAAAAAAAAGGGGGGGGGAGTGGCCCTTTATGGCAATGAAAATATCAAAGCTACAGAAATTCAGAATGCACATAAGGAGCCAGAAGAACTGTAAGTCACCCTGGAAACAGGAAATGTGATAGCCAGACGAACTGGAGTTGTCTACAAGCCTCCAGACCAAGTGGAGGACATAGACACATTACTGTTAGAAGATATACAAAACATGACAGCTAAAGGGAAAGTTCTGATAATGGGAGACTTCAACATGCCCGATACAGATTGGTCAATGCCAGCAGGAACATCCGTCAGAACTAGACACATAGAGGATTCCCTGCAGGGGGAGGGCCTCAAACAATTGGTACAACAACCCACAAGAGGCAGGGCTATCCTGGATCTAGTAGTGACTAACGGGGAAAGGATCACTGATCTTCAGGTAGAAGGTCACCTGGGAGCCAGTGACCATCACATGGTATGGTTCAATTTGGCCACTAGAACTAAATAATCCCATTCCAAGGCAAAAATATGGGAATTCAGAGGAGCTGACTTTGATAAGATAGAAACATAGAAGCTGATGGCAGATAAGGACCGCAAGGCCCATCCACTCTGCCCATTTCTTTTTCTGCCTTATGAATGTGCCATAGGCCTTTGCTCTGTCAATGGCTTATCTATTCATACTCATCTGTATTGCTCCCATATGTCTATCCCATGCCTGTTTGAAGCCTTGCACTGTATTCGTATCCACCACTTCCTGAGGTAAGCCGTTCCATGCATCCACCACCCTTTCTGTGAAAAAGAACTTCCTCACATTACCCCTTAATCGACCTCCCTCTAATCTCTTGCTGTGTCCTCTTGTCCTGCTATTTTTCTTATATTGTAACATGTTAGACTCTTTCACCTTGTTAATGCCCTTAAGGTGTTTGAATGTTTCAATCATATCACCTCTCTCCCTCCTTTGCTCTAGGGTATACATATTGAGTTCAGTTAATCTGTCCTCATATGTTTTCTGATGCAGTCCCTGCACCATTTTGGTTGCCCTTCTCTGGACTGCCTCAATTTGGTTAATGGCAATAGAAGAGGTAGAAGGATAGAAGATAAGAATATAGTAGGGAATGAATAAGAATGGATTGGAATTAATGTATACATGTCTTTAAAAGATGTCTTTTGGAATTGAATGTAATAACGATATGGACATGAATAAAATATCAGAAGTTTAAAAAAAATGTGGTTAATGTCCTTGTGAAGGTGTGGCCTCGAGTACTGCACGCAGTACTCCAGATGGGGCCTAACCAGTGTCTTGTATATATAATATAAGAAAAATAGCAGGACAAGAGGACACAGCATGATATTAGAGGGAGGCTGATTAAGGGGTAATGTGAGGAAGTTCTTTTTTACAGAAAGGGTGGTGGATGCATGGAACAGCCTACCTCAGGAAGTGGTGGATATGAATACAGTGCAGGGCTTCAAACAGGCATGGGATAGGCATAAGGGAGCAATACAGATGAGTATGAATAGATAGGCCATTGACAGAGTAAAGGCCTATGGCACATTCATAAGGTAGAAAAACCGGGCAGACTGGATGGGCCTTGTGGTCCTTATCTGCCATCCTCTTCTATGTTTCTATGCTTCTATGGAGTGTTGTAGTGCAAAACAGTGAAAATCACATTGCTGGAGTGAGACGCCAGACGGCAAACAAGACATTTTACAAATCTTTGTCTGCTGACCCCACCCCCATCTTTAAATAACATATTGATGTGTACGTTTGGGAAGCATTCTGGAGTGGAATCATCAATAAGGATATTTTAGCGTTTTTCACTACGGATCATCCCACACATCCCACTATCTATATGCTCACCAAGGTACACAAGAATCTAGAGTCTCCACCTGGTTGTCTGATCATATCTGGAATCAATTCCTTAACAGAACTAGCTGGTCCATTCCACTGGGGTGTCAAACAGACGAGGCATACTGATGAGTCCTGGTAGGACGAAACACGTGTCTATGTCTTCTGTTACCACCCTTTGCGAATTGTGTGAGAGGCCTTTCGGCACCATGCAATTCTGTTTAAAGTTGGACCAGCATAACATTCTGTGGTGATTTGCATATGCAGCCCATGATGCTTTGCATTGTGTGGACATGTGTGATTTTGTATTTTCTTGAAACTTGGCTTCCCAGCCAAATGCCCTTTGGGGTAACCCTTGCCTCAGTGTTTGCGCACAGAGGTTCTTTGTCTTTCAAATAGTTTTTTATTTTAATAGGTTCACCACAACATATCCAAGACACACTGTCTTAGGGTAGCTGGTCCATTCCACTGGGGTGTCAAACAGACGAGGCATACTGATGAGTCCTGGTAGGACAAAACACGTGTCTATGTCTTCTGTTAGCACTCTTTGCGAACTGTGTGAGAGGCCTTTCGGCACCATGCAATTCTGCTTAAAGTTGGACCAGCATAACATTCTGTGGCAATTTGCATATGCAGCCCATGATGCTTGGCATTGTGTGGGCATGTGTGATTTTGCATTATCGTAATATGATGATTTGTACATCCTCCTCTTTGTAAGTAGCTTATGGTCACATGTTAGGGACTCCAAGGAAGCTCTCACCCTCATGAGGAACAGCCACATCGAGGATTCTTATTTTTTGGATACACTCGATGTGGAGTCCCTCTACACTATTATCACTCAATGGGAGGGATTGGAGTGACTTGAACACTATCTAATCTGTAGATCAGTATCCAGTCCACCTACTAAATTCCTCACTAGACTAGCGCAGTTTGTGTTAGAATGTAATTCATTTCTTTTTCTTGGTGAGCACTTCCTCCAGGTAAGTGGTACTGTGACGGGGGCAACACTTGCTTCCACTTTGTGTACTGTGCCAAGAATAACACATTTTTGGAACATACAGTGCTATGGCATTGATATACTGATAGTATTCTGATGATGTAGCGGGTGATGAATCTGAACTTCAGTTATTTGTTGTCTATCTTGAAAGTACAAACAAAACTTAAATCTATTTACACACAGATTAGTTCCATAAGCCAACAGATAGGAATAATCTTTGTTTTGTTTTTTTGTTGTTATTTTCATCTTTTTCCTCCTGGCAATCTCAACCGGCCCCTATTGGTCCTTGCCATCCCACCCAGCCTCGTCATCCGCCTTCTGTGGGACTTACCTCCACACCCCTTGATCCCTCCCTGGATAACTCACATGGGGAAGGGCCACCTGGGGGCCAGACCCTTAAACCCCTGAGCAGAGTTTCTGCTTTGGTCATTGGGACAGAGAGCCCAGTTGGCAAAGCGGGGCCTGAAATGGTCAGCGGACAACATTCTGCGTGGCTGGAAGGTGTTTTCCTGGTTTTGCTGCCCAGTGACATCAGGAGGGCCCTGGCCAACTCTGTGCATCATGCCACCAATGTCATCCCCCCATCAATTTGTGGCTCCGAATTGCACCATAACCTGTGGTCACCCAGGTGGCAGTGTTGCAGCGGAGTGCAACTCCCTCCCATCCCCAAGAAGGTGAGCATCCATGGGACACTCAGCTAATCTCCCCCACCTGGCCGGCCCTCCAACAACCCAGGATCATTCCCGGACCCATGTCCCCTGTGTCTCGAGCAATAGCACTACCACTGCACCAACAGGCCAGCTGGAATAATTTCTTTTGGCAAGTTCATGTCATCCCCATCACACGATCAGAAATACACGCAGTAGTCAATTTTACGTGTATGACGAACATGTAGCACGGATTCTTCTTTTGAACTCTGATCACAGGATCTTCAGGACAGGTTCAAGGAGAGGGGGTAGAACCTTACAGATGTAGAAAAGGCCTAATAAAGGGCCACGAGCACGGATACAGATACTGTACTCACACTGAGTACAAGGAATAATGATGTTGGGAGTGGTAGGATGAACTTTGTTACCACCTACAATACTAGCGCATCCCAAGTGGAGGCTATTCTAAGGAAGCATTGAGGCATCCTTCAAACTGAACCCAAACGTATGGGTCATGTGATATAGCCACCACGTATGGTTTACTGTAGAGCCGAAAATATAGGTGACATACTTACACATAGTACTGAATGCAGTCGATGGAACCGAACAAAAAATATGGCCCCCTCCACTCCTTCCAGGCACCCACAGATGTGGTAAGTGCAAGTGTTTATTTATTTAGATTTTGTTTACCAGGTAAGCCCTCTGAGACCAAAGATCCCTTTTTCAGGGGCAACCCAGGGTTGAGTAGACCAACCACTTTACATTAGGATACAGTAAGACAGCTTCAAAATACATATACAGTTTGTACAGGAGGCAAGGGAACAGTAAGACAGTCAGAGAACATACAGTAAGTAACAGAGCCAGTGCACATACATTGCCAGTGGGGTACATTTGCCTACAGACTTCAAAATACATACACAGTTTGTACAGGAGGCAAGGGAACAGTAAGACGGTGTCAGAGCACATTCAGTAAGAAACAGAGCCAGTGTACGTACATTGGCAGTGGGGTATATTGCCTACAGAGATATTAGTCTTTAGAGGTTAGCTAGTCCAGAGGGAGCAAAGAGTTTTGTCTGTTGCCATTTTGGTGGGGTGAGGTAGGGTGCATTATCTAGCGGTTGCAGCAACAGTGGCTCAGTTCAATGAGGTAGACTTTAAGACCAGCCTTGAATGAGGAGAGGGAGGGTTTGTCAAGCAGGGAAGAGGGAAGCGAGTTCCAGAGGTGTGGGGCAGTGAACTGGAAGGAGCGCTTTCCTTGGTTGGTCCGGATGCAGGGTATATTCAGGAGCCGACTGGAAGTAGACCGAAGGTTACGGAGGGAGACTTTAGGGGTGAGCAGGTCGCTAAGGTGAGGTGGGTGGTGCATGGAGAGGAGTTTGTAGGTAAGGCAGGCAGAGGAAAAGGATAGTTTATGCCTGAGTGTTGGCCAGTGAAGGTCCTTGAGAGCCTCACAGTGATGCCTCCTTGGGGAGGAGTGGGTTGCGAAGCCAGCAATGCGGTAGTAGAGGGTGGAGATCTTGTTTAGCTCGGTCTCTCTGAGGGACTGTAGTAGTGGGGAGCCATATAGCAATGAGGAAAGGAGGATGCAGTTGGCAATGGCTCGACGTGCTTCTCCAGAGAGGGAGTTTCCAAGACGGTATAGGAGGCCCAGCCTCAGGTGGATGGATTTTGTTAAGGCATCTATGTGGGGTTTGAAGGTTAGCTTTTGGTCAAGGATAACCCCAAGATACCTAAACTGGTCAGTGACCTCAGACACACTTTCCTTGGGCTGACGATAGCTGGAGAAAACTGCTTCGGTCATTGCCCAGTCGTCGGGTCCCAAAAAGGACTGCTTTTGTTTTCTCCTCATTTAGTTTTAGGTGGTTGGCAGTGAACCATGTTTCAAGTTTTGCAAGGCAAGCTTGGAGTCTGGCTGTGATGACTGAGGGTTTGGGGTCACTGAGGTAGCTTACAGTGTCATCCGCATAGAGGATTAGGTTGCAGGGTGCATAAACCTCTTCAAGGTCGTTCATGAATAGTGAGAATAGTAGGGGGCCCAGGATGGAGCCCTGGGGTACCCCAGAGGTCACAGGCCTTGGGTTTGATTGGACGCCCTGCCAGCGGACTGTTTGCGATTGGTTTGTCAGGTAGCTTGTAGTCCAGGAGAGTGAGAGCTGATCCATGCCAAGCCGTTGAAGCTTAGTAAGGAGCAGTTTATGACTGACCAAGTCAAAGGCCTTGGAGAGGTCAATGAATAGTGCTGGAGTGGTCACCCTGACCTCCACTATTCAGAACCCCAGTACTAGAGAATCCATATAGATTAGGAGAGTCAACAATTGTGACACCACCTGTGTGGTTTACCTGGCTTCATGCACATGTCGTGCATTCTGTATAGGATGCACCAAGCGTAAGTTTAAAGAGAGAATAGGGGAACCCATGCGGTGTATCCAACACCATAGCTTGAATTCTGCCTTACCTACCCATGTTGCACAAGCTGCCAAAAGGTTCAAATACAAATGGTCTTGTGTGGATATAGAAAAGGTGTTTTTTAAACATGAGGGGGGAGGATCAGAAGGCACTTCTATGTAAAAGGGGAGTCCTACTAGATTTTTAGGATGCACGCAACTCTGCATCCTGGTCTTAATGACAGATTTGAAATAGTAGTATTTCTTTAATGCACATTAATTGTATTAACTAACTTTGTTTTTGCATTTTACAGAAATTGTATTATCCCTAGCCACAGGATATACCTTTTATGATATTAATTGTAAATAGTTTGTGACCAGGGTGTAACTGCCCCTTGGATTATGAATGTGGGAATTTTTGTGTATTCAGCCATTTTTGGCACACGTCTGTGTGTAGGATGTTGGATGTTGGTTGGCCTTCTCATGGAACTCTATACAGGATGGACATTTACTTGTTCCCTAGTGTTGAGAGAAATTATTCCATGTCAGTTCAGGTGCATGGGTATATTGATATTATTAATTTATCCCAGTGCAGCAATTATACCGGTTATAACTTGAAAGTTTCTTATACCCATGACACATCCTTCCGTAATGCTGTGTATTTCTGTAATTTGCACCTTTTTACACTCACGCTTTTTTACAAGAATTACTTATCAACACTGTTTTGTATTATTTGCACATCAACACAATGCATTTTATAGGTACTGTCTTTGGTGCCTGGTTCTTTAACTACGTATTTTAAATGCAAGCCTAAGGTAGTGTACAGTAGTCTCTTGAAAAAGCGCATGCATGCAAAACGTTATGACCACACACCTGCGTGCCTCTCCTGCTGGAGTTGTTGTTTGTTTTATGCTGAATAAAGGAAGTGTTTTGCATCTCTATTTTAGCTTCAGAACTTGTTTTTTACGCCAGTAAGTGGCGCCATTTATTTCTTCTTGCCTCTCACAACAGAAACCTAAATAACATGCCAGAGAGTGTTCCAAGGCAGCTCTGTCACCCTCACCACCACCAAGCAACACAAGTAGTTCTCAGTAAAGTACTTAGATAAAAAAGTTGAACCCAAGGGTTGTCTCGCTACCCACGCGTTTAGTAGCACAGACCCAGGTCCACAAGCTTGTCCTGTAAGGAAACAATTTGCTGGGGATCATTTGCTAAGAGTAACCAGGAGTGGGATGCTGGGAAATCCTTCATATCAATTCCAGAGGCATCGGGCAGAAAAAAGGTGGCAGCAGTACAGTTCACCAGTCCTGACTGCTGGCTAGCAGTCCTCACAAGCTTACTAGCTTGAGCACAGTTCAGCAACAGTGGCGGCCATGGTTTCAGTCCAATAGAATGAAGTGCCCACTTGCATTCACTCACAAGCCTCCCAATTTTAACACAACAGCAACCACGCATAGAGCAGACCAGTTGGGAGCTAACCAATTCCATCACTCTCCTCCTGGCCCCACTCCATGCCATCCATCAACTTTCCCAACTCCTTTGGCTCTAACGCCTCCATGTTTTCCACAGAAATCTGGAAATTGCTCCAGCCTCAATGACTTAGTATAAAACGCCCAGACAGGCTCCGAACCACAGGCCAGTACTCCAATAATAGTGCTACAATTCCTGCAGACAAAATAAAGGCACTGTAACAATGGTGCCCAAATAGATGGTCGAAAATTGAGAATGGCATCATAGACTGTTTAACTAATCAACAAGAAAAGCTAAAAACACCTATCATTTACTCAGACATTCCCTGGCTACCACTATTCCCCCTAATCACTACTACTAACTATCCAATATATGACTTAAAACACATCATGAGAGCAGCAGGGTGAGACTGCGCAGAAGAGGACGAAGGAAAAGCTGCCATCCTGATCATGTACTCTTGCTCAGTCTTCA
This sequence comes from Neoceratodus forsteri, assembly GCA_016271365.2. NCBI lineage: Eukaryota > Metazoa > Chordata > Ceratodontiformes > Ceratodontidae > Neoceratodus > Neoceratodus forsteri. Next base: position 282,655,381 of record CM057455.1, on the reverse strand, counting down.
CAGTGAGGGGAGATGGGGATGGACCACCAGGCAGTAGGAGGAATTGGGGGAGGGCAAGGTGGGCACAAGTCTGTTTTCAAAGGAAAGAGTCCTGAAGGGACCTGCAGTTCTGAAGGTGGATACAGTTATGGGACCAGGCAGAATTCACCCAAGGGTACTAAGGAAACTCAGGAAGGTGCTAGCTGCCCCACTGATGGCCTTATTCAACAATTCACTGGAAACAGGCATGGTTCTGGAGGACTGGAAAAGAGTAGATGTGATCCCTCTACATAAGAGAGGCTGCAGGGAGGAGACTAGTAACTATAGAGCAGTCATTCTTACTTCAGTAGCAGAGGAATTAATGGAAACCCTGCTTATGGGAAGGCTGGTAGAGTATCTTGAATACAATGGGCAGCAAGACCACAGGCAGCATAGATTCATGGCGGGGGGGGAGGAGGTCATGCCAAATGAATCTTATTGATTTCTTCGACTGGGTGACCAGGGAAATAGATCAGGGAGGTCAGTAGATATGGCATATGACGACATTAGCAAGGTCTTCGATACTGCACCACTCAGGAGACTGATAAAGAAACTGAGAAGCCTAGAGATGGAATCCAAAGTGTTGAACTGCATTAGAAATTGGTTAACGGATAGGCAACAGAGGGTGGTGGTCAACAGTATGCACTCTAATGATGGGAAAGCAACCCCTCGGGTGCTGCAGGGCTTAGTATTGGGAGCGGTCCTCTTCAATGTCTTTATAAGTGACACTGCATAGGAACTGGGAGGGAAGGTATGCCCTTTTGCAGATGATACCAAAATTTGTAATAGGGTGGACAGTTAGAATGGGAAAAGGACAATGCACAGGGATCTTGGGAAACTCAAGGAGTGGTCAAGAGCATTGCAGTTGGGGTTCAATGCCAAAAAATGCAAAATCGTGCACCTAGGGCATAAGAACCAAGAGCGAAGTATAGGATGGGTGGAGGTGCCGACAGTCACTAAACAGGAAAGGGACCTTGGGGTTATCATAACTCATGAACTCAACATGGTACACCAGTGTAACAAAGCATACAAACAGGCCGGCCCGTCTGCGCAGCGGTTGGATTTCCACTTGCGACGCCAGCAACCCGGGTTCGGGAACGAGCTCGGGGCGCTGGAGGGCTGGGCTGGGAGGCAGCTTGAGCGTCCCATGACTGCTCGCTGTCTCCAGGGAGGGTAGGGGTCGCGACCTGGTGCTGAAGCGACCACTGGCAGAGGCCGGTGGTAGAGCAGCACGTCGGGGTCATTGGGGTGGTGCGTGACAGACATCGGCTCTCGCCTTGATGTCCGGACGTCACGCACCTCAAAAAAGCCAGAAAACTCACTTGCTGACCTCTAGATGATGGCTCTCAGTTCCTGAGGGCCTCCAGTGCCTTCCCGGCACCTCCAGTTCCCCAGCAGCATCCCCAAGCCCTAGAAGTGAGCACTGGGGCTATCCTCCCCCCCAGTGCCTTCCCCCTCAGAGGAGAGGGACCCACCCAGTGAAAGGGATACACTGGGATATCCCGGGGGTCGGCTATGAACTGAGGAATCAGAAGGAGGGTAGGGCAAGGACAGAAGAGGTCAGGGGGAACTTGGCAAGAGCCCAAAGGAGTGGAGGACCAGCGAGCACGGGACGGAAAAAATAGATCACACAAAAAAAAAAGCATACAAACATATGAATGTGCCAGCAGAAACAGACCTCCTGGTCTATCAACATCTGCTCGAGTGTGCAGCTAGCTCCCCTAAGTTGCAGCTGCCCCACCCCCCTCCCCTTCTGTCCACCCTCAGCTGTTCTCAGCTTCCTTCACTAGTACTCTCCCCTGTTCTCTGTCCCTTGGCTTTTAAAGCTACCCACAGTTTTGCATGATATCACCCTCTCTGGTAGGGCATTCCACTTCAACACCACTCTCTCTGTGAAGTAATGCCTCCTCATCTCCTCTTAAATCTTCCCCCCTCCAATCTTAGCCCATGCCCTGTAGTGTCCCTTCCCTTCCTCAGTTTAAAAATCCCATCGGTTCCATCCTTGTTGATTCCCCTCACATACTTGTGGTTGCTATCATGTCCCCCCATCCCCCCTCTTCTCCAGGGTGTACATATTCAGTTCCCTCAGCCTGTTCTTGTAGTCTTTCCCCTCCATTCCCTGTATCATCCTTGTTGCCCTCCGCTGCACTCCCTCCAGTAGCTTGATATCCCGCCTCAGGTATGGCCTGCAGAACTGCACACAGTACTCCAAGTGCACCCTGACCAGTGACCGGTAGAGGAACAAGATTACCTCCCTCTGCCTGGATGAGAACCCCCTCACTATACACCTCAGCATCTTGTTTGCTTTCGCTGCCACTTTCCTGCATTGGGCAGAATTGTTTATGCTCCCTGTTACCATCACCCCTAGGTCCTTCTCCTCCTCAGTGATCCCCAGCTTCAGCCCCCAACTAGTATTCTCTCCTTGGGTTCTTTGCCCCAACATATATAACCTTATACTTCTTCACATTGAACCCCAGCTGCCATTTCTCTGACCACTCCTCCAGTTTGGTTAGGTCCTTCTGCAGTTGCTTCCATCCCTCCTCCTTGTTCCTTGTCCACTACTCCACCCATTTTGGTATTGTCTGTGAACAGACTCACCCTGCTCACCACTCCATATGCGATGTCAGAGATGAAGAGCCCAAATAACATTGGGCCCAGCACCGAGCCCTGCGGCATCCTGCTCATCACTGGTCTAGGTGCTGAGAATTCCCCCACCACCACCACCTGTTGTAGCCTCCCACACAGCCAGTTTGTAATCCAGTTTGCCATCTTCGCCCTGATTCCCACACCACTTAGCTTCCCCCCAAGTCACCCATGAGGTACTGAATCGAAGGCCTTGCTGAAATCCAAGTAGAGGACATCCACTGCATGGCCCCTATCCAGCTCTCTTGTTATCCAGTCATAATATTATATTAGGTGAGATTGACAGGACTTCCCCGATATGAACCCATGCTGCCTCACATCTTGGAGGAGATTGTCCTCTAGAAATGACACCAGCCTCTCTTTCAGTATCATCTCCATAAGCTTGCCAACTATGGAAGTGAGGCTGACTGGCCGATAATTGCCCGGTTCATTCCTTGAGCTGTTCTTGTGTATCAGCACCACATGGGCCACTCACCAGTCCTGAGGCACACATCCTGTATCCAGTGAGGTGCTGAACCGATCTGCCAGTGGTTCCGCCAGCACCTCCGCCATCTCTCTCAGCACCCTGGGGTGGATACCATCTGGCCCTGGTGCCTTGTTCACTTTTAGTGCCCTCAGTCCCTCTAATACTCTACTTCCCTCAATCGTTCCATCTGTCACCTCTTCCCCTACAGCAGTGGGTAGGGTTAGTGAGATGCTGAAGTGCATAGGGAGGTGTATCTCCAGCAAGAGGGGCAGGTGGTGTTGCCACTGTATTGCTTCCTGCTGAGACCCCACCTGGAGTACTGTGTCCAGTTTTGGAAGCTACACCTCAGAAAGGACATAGACAGGGTGGAGGCAGTCCAGAAGAGGGCAATTAAAATGGTGCAGGGGTTGCACGAGAAGCCCTACCAAGAGAGACTGAGAGATCTCAACATGTACACCCTGAAACAGAGGACAGAGAAGAGGGGATATGGTAGAGATGTACAAGTACCCTACAGGGATGAACAGGGTGCAGGAGGGGAGTCTCTTTCATATGAGAAAGAGCACCAGGATCAGGGGGCATGCGATGAAGGTGGGGGGGGGGTAGTTCAAGAGGGATGTAAAAAGTACTACTTCATTGAAAGGGTGGTAGATGCCTGTGACAGACTGCCTGCAGAAGTGGTGGAGGTGAAAACAGTGGGGGGCTTCAAGCATATGTGGGATAGACATAGAGGAATATAATAGTTAGGGGGGAGGTTGCCGAAGACCAGTTACAGTCTGTGGAGACTGATTAGACAGGGAACATCTGGGCAGACTGAATGGGCCAAGCAGTCCTTTTCTGTCAACAAATTCTATGTTTCTCTGTTTCTGGAACTCCTTCTTCCTTTTCCTCTTCATTCTTCCTTCACAGTGCACATTCTGAACTGTAAACTGAATACATCATAATACAAAGACGTAAGTAACCTATAAAATGTAATGATAACGAAGTATAAAACAGGTAGACTAGGTTATATATACAAAATGATGTATTGTGCATATTATATGAATTGAACTAAGTACTGAAATTACAAGGAGGCTTGCCAGGGCTCAGTCTCCCTGTCTTCTATATAGAATCCTAAACTGGATGCGACCTGAAGTAAGGAGAAATATGCATCTCTTGACCTTTATGTATAGGGTGTATAAAGATCTGCCTAGGTATTCCTTGGATGTCTTTACAATTAGAGATACTAAGGAATCGCTAAGATCTGTTAGAGATCTGGAGATTGTTATTCCTAAATGTAACTTGGGAATGGGGAGGTCATCAGTATGACGTAGAGGGCCGGTGTTATGGAATATGATGCCTGCTAGCATTGTAATATACCAAAGTCAGAAGGTCCCCAGTAATCCCCAGTAGTCCCCAGTTTCCCCCAGTATACACTGTAACGTGACCTGTGCACACTGTGGATAAACAAATAAAGAGAGATTTTATTGCAGCTGCAGCAATAATGGCTTGGATGGAATGCTGAGCTGAGCTGCTCATGCACAGCATTCCACCCTAACCATTCTGGAACCAGAAGCCCTGGTTTCAAAAGTTAAACACTTTTGCAGTGAGTTCCTGGGTAGCTGTTTAGGAGGGAGGACGCAGCAAATTAAGGGGACAAGGGAAGAGGCTTACCTGTTGTTGAAGCCGTCCCCGAGAACTTGTCTGTGCTCCTGCTCTGCCTTCAGCATCTGAAGACTGCCCCTGAAGTGGATGGCGCGGTTGGTGGTGCCATCGGGGCACCACAAGAAAATAAAAAGCTATCTGGTTTGTCATTGGGCTGTGAGCCCTACTGCTTATTTATTTTGGCCCACCAATTGTTTTAAAGGCATTTCCCGGTCCCTTGTTGGCAGCTTAAAAGTGCCGCATCGCCGGTTGTTTGGTTAGCCGTCTTAGGCCCCCCCCCGTCCTTCTGGCTGCCTGCCAAATCTCCCTCCCACTGCCAGAACACCTCCCGCCTCCCGTTCACCTCCTTGACCGCCCGGTGGTTTGGGTGAGTCAGCAGCAGCACGCTAATACGTGCTGTCTGCCCTTCAAACACAGACTGTGGGGTTTTTTTATATTTAAAATAGCGCCTTAGGCGCAAGGAAAGGCGGCTGAGCACCGCAGGGGAATCAGGTCAGAGGACCCTAATTTCTTATTTGGAAGGGGCAGGAGCAAGTAACACCTACAGGAGGGGCTATCTAGCAAGGCCAAGTAAAGGCCTAATAAATATTCAGTAGGGGGCTGAGTCGGAGGAGGGGCAGAGAGATTGAGTGGCAGTGGGCTCAGAGAGCCAGAAAAATTAAAGGGGCCCTGTCACTTCTGGGCACATAAAGAATTAATAGGGAAATCCAGGCCCATTTCAGAGGGCACCAGGCCCATTTCAGAGAGGGCACCAGGCCCATCTCAGGGGGCACCAGGCCCAGTTAAGATAGGGCACCAGGTCCAGGTTAAGAAGGGCACCAGGCCCACAGTAAAACGAAGGGCACCAGGCTAGTTTAAGAAGGGCACCAGGCCCAGTGTAAGAGAGGGTGCCAGGCCCACATTTTAGAGGGGCACTAGGCCCAGCTGATTCAAGGGCACTAGGCCCATGGTAGTAAAGGGCAGCCCAGGCCTAGCGAGTTAGGGCAAGCCAGCCCAGCAGTAGTAAAGGGCTACCCCGATCTAGCGAGTTAGGGCAAGCCAGCCCAGCAGTAGTAAAGGGCAGCCCCAGCCTAGCAAGTTAGGGCAAACCAGCCCAGTGATACTAAGGGCACGAGGCCCAGTCAAGTGAAGGCACCAGGCCCAATAGTAATAAAGTAAGGACAAGTAGAGTGAAAACGCTGCATAAGTGTAAACCTCTACCAACTAGTGAAATTGTGCATTGCTGCTTAATACCTTTATACATCTGGAGCCCTGCAGTTGCTAGATAGCAGGCAGAGGAGCTTTGTGGTGCATGTTAGCTAAAGTTAAGAACCACAAACCTTGGGGGAGACCTTTGTTGTTTTAAACTAATTTTGGCACTGTATACTTTTTGTTTCTAGCACTATGCGCTCCACTCTTTCGAAACAGTGATCAGCTGTTAAGGGACTTCCAGGGACTCAGAGCTATAAGTAGTGCTCTGCTTCAGAAACCAGCTCCTTTAGAGTGAAAACGCTGCATAAGTGTAAACCTCTACCAACTAGTGAAATTGTGCATTGCTGCTTAATACCTTTATACATCTGGAGCCCTGCAGTTGATAGATAGCAGGCAGAGGAGCTTTGTGGTGCATGTTAGCTAAAGCTAAGAACCACAAACCTCAGGGGAGACCTTTGTTGTTCTAAACTAATTTTGGCACTGTATACTTTTTGTTTCTAGAGCTACGTGCTCCGCTCTCTTTAAACAGCGATCAGCTGTTAAGGGACTTCGGTGACTCAGAGCTATAAGTAGGCGCTCTGCTACTGAAAGCAGGGCAGCGCTGTGGCTGACGTCGAAGAGATCGCAAGAAAGACACGTATGCTGGCACGCTGTTTAGCGTGTTTGCAGTGTTGGTGGTGTTACAAGGGTGAGAAGCAACTTGTTTATATAAATAATTGGTTTAGTTTAGAAATTAAAGTACTATGGATGCTTTAATAGCAAGGAATAACAGCTCACAATTAAGGAGTGACTATCCCACTATCATGACCTTGGATGGAGAACTTGGGATAATATGTACAACATTTAATATGTATCTCTTGTTGAAAACAAAAACTACACCTACAAATGATTATATATGTGGAAAATGTATTGACAATAAACGACTATTAGAGGATATCGAAATGTTTTCAGATAGATTAAAACAGCTTGAAGAGAGTCAATTGACCATGTGTGAACATTTTAAAGCACTACACACACCCTCCCCAGATACTATGGGTAATATGAATCCTTTAATTCATCAATATGTCCAGTGATGAATACAATCCTAAATAAAGATGTATGTAGTAATAATTATACAGAAAATGATTAATTAACAATGAATAATGAGACTATGAATGCAAATCTGCAAAATAAAAAATGAATCAGAGAGGATGACTCTGAATGGACATTGATATCCAGTACAAGGGCATGTAAAAAAGGGCGAAGAGCTGATCAATTTTGTTTACCAATTCAAAATTCTTTTTCAGCACTTTCTAATTTATCAGAAAATAACTGCCTAATAACAAATAACTTAGATTGCTTAGCAAATCAAATACAAACAAGGGACAGTAACAGCTTTAATAATACACTCATTGATTTACAACCTCCCATTAGTAAAATAACATGCAATCCCTTTAACTCTAACTATGGGCCTAAGCTGGGGCAAATCAACACTGATACCCCAACAGTACTAAATAAAAAATCTCTATATGAATCAACAAGTAATTGTGTTTCATCAGTAAACAAGGGCTCAGGATCCCCAATTATTGATTATCATGTACCCGACTCTGCTTCCACTTTAACTAGGAATTTGGTTACATCTATGGATACTTCTGAATCAAATTTTCGGGACTCGCCATGTCAAGTTTATGTATTGGGAGACTCTATTATCAAACATTTGGACAGAGCAATCTGCAATCCAGATAAGGCCACAAGAACATGCTCCAGTTTTAGAGGAGCAAAGATTGCTGACATTACAAATGTGGTCAACGATATACTTATGGATGCTGGGAATAACCCTCTGGTTATTATCCATGTAGGCACAAATTATATAAATCAAAATAATACCTTACAGATTAAAAAAGATTTTGTGGCCTTAAACAATCTACTTGTAGAGCAGGGATGCACCACAAGTTTTTCAGAAATTTTACCAGTACCAAGGGCAACAGATAACAAAATTTGTAAAATTAAAGAAATTAATGAATGGTTGAGGAAGTGGTGTTATGGACAGGGAATACATTGCATTCCACATTGGGAGAACTTTGATGGTAGGGAATCCCTCTTCAGTTGGGATGGATTGCACCTCAGCAGGAGGGAAAGTGCCCTATTGGGTAAAACATTGAGTACCATCATTAACAAACATTTAAACTAAATAACATGGGGGAGAATTGGACTATTCCAAATTCTCTTGATGGAGGAAAGAATATTGGAACTGATAAAGTGTTTAATTTTCTGTCCTTTAACTCAAAATCTTTAAATTCCCTAAAAATGGCTGAACTTTCAATAAAATGCACTCAATTAGATTTAGGTATCATTGCTGTTACTGAAACTGGAGGATCAATCTTCTACGATGCAAGATATTCCAGGTTATAATCTTTTTCATAAAGATAGAGTAGATAGTGAAGGTATGGAGTTTGTCTTTGTTAGAGATGATATTTCTGCATATGAAATAATTACAAATACTATGACAGAATCAGTATGGATTTCTATCCAGCCTATTGACCATCCAAAATTAATATAGAGTGTGTTATAGACCACCATCAGCAGATATTCAATATACAACTGAATTATTGAACTTAATATCGGAATTCTCTCAAAAACGATACTTTAATTTTTGGGGACTTCAACATGCCGGGTATAAATTGGAAATTAAATACAAGTAATACTAACCATGAAAGGTTATTTATGAATACAATCACTGACCTAGGTTTGGACCAACTGGTAAATAAGCCTACACGAGGTAATAATATATTGGATCTAGAAATTGTTAACAAAGGTTTTAATATTTCTGAGACTTACATTATGTCACCAATTGGCAACAGTGATCATAATTCTATATTTGTTAGTTTACAATTACAAACACTCAAAATTAAAAATAATTTTCAACATAGGAATTACAATAAAGCTAACTTCACTAGGATAAACCAGGAATTATCACATATTGATTGGTCCAAATTATTTAAAGATAAAGGAGTAAACGAAATATATACATGTCTTATAAATATTATTCATGAATTAGAGGATAAATATATTCCCCTACTGTCTAATTGTAATAAAAAGGTAAAATACCTGTCCGGTTCAATAGTACTATTAAAAAACTAATTAAAACTAAAGAATATTTATTTAAAAAATTAAAGACAAATTCTAGCTCATTACTTAGAGACAAATACAGAACTGCTCTGGCAACATTAAAAAAATCAGTTAAAGCTGCAAAATTAAAATTTTAATTTAAATTAGCACACTCAAAAAAAAATCTGAAATCCCTATTTTCTTATATGAATGGAAATAGAACTAATAATAGAAATATAGGACCACTCTGTAATGATGGAATCATTATAAATACAAACAAAGATATGGCAGATCATTTCAATAAGTATTTTTGTTCAGTTTTTAATCAATCAAGATATTCTGTAATCAATAACAATAGTAATGATTCCTGTATTCCGTTATTTTTGAAATAAATTAAAAACTCATTATCCAAAGTTAAAAGATCAACTAGTTCAGGACCGGACAATATTAATGCTATATTCCTTTTGGAAACACTGCATTCAATCATTATTCCTTTACAAAATATTATTTAATAAATCTTTATTGGATTGTAAGATACCAGAAATATGGCGTACTCCTTTAGTTACACCTATTTATAAAAAAGGGCCAAAATCCGACGTTCAAAACTATCGTCCAATCAGTTTAACCTCGATTTTGGGGAAAACGATGGAACGATTAATCAATGATAGGTTGGAAAATGAACTGGAAAAATTGAACATTCAGGATTTATCTCAGCATGGATTCAAAGCCGGTTTTTCATGTACAACAAATTTCATATCTTTTTACCAACATATTGCTAAATTATTGGATAACAATGTATCTACTGATGTAGTGCTATTAGATTTTAGTAAAGCATTTGATCATATATCACATTCCTTACTAATAAACAAATGACATAACTTTAAAATTCCACTTTGTTTAGTAAACTGATATCTGAATGGTTGTATAACCGTGATTTCAATCAGTTAGAATAAATGGAGCTCTTTCAACATCTGGAGCTGTTACAAGTGGGTTCATAGGGTTCCGTTTTGGGCTCGATTTTGTTTAACTTTTTCATTCATGATATGGTAATGGAATCTAAAAATTACTTATCCAAGTTTGCTGATGATACTAAACTAGGTGGAAGAGTTGATACAATAGAAACATTTAAAATTCTAGAACAAGACTTGTATACAATTGAACAATGGGCTAAAAAAATTTAATGTTATTTAACATTAATAAATGCAAGATCTTGCATTTTGGTAAGAATAATACATTATACAATTACTATTTAAATAACCAGTTATTGGAATCATCCAGTTATGAAAGAGACTTGGGTATATTATTAAATAACAAATTGACATCAGATGACCATTGTAGTAAAGCAGTTAGATCCGTTAATATTATAATGAGACAAATTAAAAAACTTTTATTAGTAAATCAGAACATAATTTGATTCCACTATATAGAGCATATGTCAGACCACATTTGGATTATGGTTCTCCCTTATGGAGTCCATATATAAAAAATGACATAAATCGCTTAGAACAGATACAAAGAAGATTGACTAAATCTATTCCAAGATTAAAAAATAAGTGTTACGAGACCAGGTTACAACAGACTGGTATCTACCCTTTAACATTAAGAAGAGAAAGGGGAGACTTACTCCTAATGTATAAATTGGTCCACAATTCTAAGTTACTTAATATATGTGGATTGGCATTTGCAGAAAAAAGAATTGTAGGGAGATTACATTCTAAGCAACTAAAAGTAGAATGGGCCAAAAACAAAAAATATGATAACTTTTTCAATATAAGGGCAGCAAAATCTTGGAATTCTTTACCACCGACAGTTGTAGATTCAGCTAACTTTGAGATCTTTAAAACTAGGCTCGATCTCTGGTTATTGGCCTAATAATAATAATAATAATATTTAATCAAATGTCCCACTATTGAGGGAGGACAATCTAGATGGGCCTTGAGCCTTCTTTTGTCCTACTTTATCCAGTAAATCCAGTAAACACAAGGCCCAGGACCCATAACTAGCTATTTAGACCCACAGGTGTGATAGGGGCCCAGTGATAGGAGCAACCCCCAGATAGAATTGGAGCCTAGCTAGCCACGTAAGCCCTCCAGTGTTAAAGGGGCCTGGTCAGACATCTTTTGTATAGCCTTCCCGAGAGCCTATTCCCCACTGTAGTGTTTCCACAGTAACAGGAGAACCCGATTTAGCCAGAAGGGACCCCATTAGAGTTAGGTCCACCAGAGCTAGGGTTGAATCTGTACGATAAACTGCCTGTATATTTACTGTGGTCTGGACACTGAGACTATATAGTTATTGACCACTACAGTAGGACTTGAGACTCTGTTTACATTTTCCTGCATTATTAGTCATTCTACATACATTACTGAGTATCAGAACTGTCTTGCATTGCTTTGTGCCAGCATTTCGGTGCTGGATAACCATCTGAATCAGTCTTCAACTGTCTTCAGAGTCACTTTACCCCGATGCAACCCTGTCAGTCTTCACCAATCCTTCAAGAATCATCCTTCAGTGCATCCAGAAGCAGACAACAGCCAATTCACGAAGAGCCGTGCTGCAGTTGCCTCAAAGTTGCATCGTCCCATTTGTTATTTTTCTCTCACAGCTTCCCAGTACAGCTTGGCCCAGTGCAGAAGTCTGCCGTTTGTTTTCTTGTTTTCATGTCTGCAGCGGATTACCATTCGACTCGTCAGTGTCAGTTCTCCGACTGACGTTCGGTTTGTTGTTTTTAGTGTGTCCTGGCTTGTCCAGCCGTGGACTCCAAGTTCGGTCGCAGTTCAACGTATGATTTATTATTTTGGTGAGTGCCTTGACTCATCCGGCATTGGAACTCAGAAGACTGACGCACTTCAATGCCCAGAGAGAGTGGTTGCCTGGAGTCCACGAGTGGTCCAGAGGTTCTGATCTAGTGGGAGCATCAGCTAGTGTGTGTCTTCAGTCCAGAGGGAGTGCTTGCCTGGAGTCCAAGAGTGGTCCAGAGGTTCCGATTCTCCTGATCCAGTGTGTTCATCAGCTTAGAGAATATCTTCAGTCCAGAAGCAGACTGTTGGTTGGTTCCTCTTCTTCTTGATCCCTTCACTTGGCAATCCAGAAGCGGATTGTGGGCAAGTGGTTTGCATTGCTTATTCTTTCCGGGCAGTCTAGAAGCGGACTGCAGCTGGATCTTGTATTCCTTTCTGGAAACCCTAGAGAGGTGGGGTGTAGCCGAGAACCCATGGTCTGTTAAATCCTCTCTGCATCCTTAGCTTTCCCACCAAGGTTCCATATTTCACTGGGAAACCAGTGGAGTGTTTCCACATTTCTTTCGTCGACAGAGAAAGTTACATGCACCAACTGATGATCATTTTTCGCATAGACTCTTCTTGTAGTATTGGAATGACTGTAATTCTAAAAACTTAAGTTTTAGGGAGAGGTGCACCTCGGGGTTAGAAGTATATATCTGAAGATAAGAAAGATGCTCTTACAGCATAGCTGTTACAGTCGATTGATCCATTCTGGTATTCTATGCTGTAGACTTTTCCCTCTTATAGGGAGGTAGAAAATAGAAATAAGACGCTCTTACAGAGTAGCTGTTACAGCTGATTATTCCTCTTGCCTATAGTATAGTAGCTTGTGTATATAAGATTGTCCCTCTCTTGTGACCCCACCCGATGATCGGATGCTAATAAACTAGTTCCTTTTCTCTACTCGTGCCTCCTGCCTCTCCATTTTGGTGAAGAATTACATCACGTAACCAAACAGGAAAAGAACTGCCTTACCACCAGGGTGGGTGTATTGGAATAGCCTGACATTCATATCTTTTGGCTCACTTCATTTGGCATCACGGAATTAAGTGATTCTCATTCATTCCAAATATTACCACCCTTCTATCTCCTACTACTTATACTTATACCAACCCAGCACACTTCACTTGGCATCCCTGGACAGGATACTTTTATTGGAGTCCAATGCAGGACACGGTGACTGAAAATGGAATCTAGAAGGCCAGAAACCTCCGGTGGAGCTGGAGAAGGGACATGGTTGAACCCAATTACGATGCCCTATTATTTCGGTGCATCCTGGTTGCCACAGTTCTCAGGGGATCCTACAGATTCATCTACCACTAACTTAGGAGAGTTCCAGAGTAAGATGATGTCCATGTTCCGGCTGTACGAAATCCCTGAGCGACAGCAGGTGGAAATGTTAACTGGACAACTTACAGGTGCAGCTCATCGAGAAGTTAGTGCGTGGTCAGACCGTGAGAAGGCATAGGTAGAACAAATCTTCAGTAGGTTACAAAGGATGTTCAACACCCGTGCGCTGTCTGACCTGAAGAGGAAACTCTTTTCAAGAATGCAAGGAGCTGGTGAGACTCTTCAAGAGTACGCTCTCAGCTTACAAGAGGCCCTTAAGGCAATTAAAAGACTGTACCCCCATGATCTTCATGTCCTGGATGAATTATTAAAGGAAAGGTTCATAGAAGGGGTAAGGAGTGACACCCTTCACCGAGAGTTGAGGCTGTTGTCCAAGCAAAATCCAGACATGCAATTCTTGAACTTTAAGGAGGAAGCTATTGAGCTCATGGGCCATGACCACCCTGGTGACAGATCAGAAGTCCTACAATGTTGAGAAAAAATGCAGAACAATTACTGGATGGAACAGCCGGTATGTTGCCGGGCTGCAGTTGCCACCAGCCGCTATAACCAAGATCAAAATGCGAGTGACTGCGCACCAGGGACCTCCAATACAGAGAGGCACAGAGAAGGACAGAGGCCTCAAGAGACGGAGTTGCCCACGAAAATGTGGCAGGAGATGAAACGAGAGACTCAGAATCTCTGAGAAGACTTAAGGTGGGAAATAAGAGACCAGATGGCAAAGGAATCAGAGTGGCACTCATCTAGACCCCCGGCAGCCAGAAATATTGGGAGAAGACCATCGGACCAGTTCGATGCGAATGGAAGGCCTATATGCCAGAAGTGTGGGTTCAGTGGCCACATTGCACGGAGATGCACACAGGAGACAACTACGCCTGCCATGGCTTTAAACAGGGAATCTCCGGGGTGGAGGACCAAGCTCCGGGACAGCTCCCAATAGGCCCATTGAAGAGCTCCTCACTGGCCCAGTTCATAGGAAATTGTCCAACCACCACCACTATAAATATCAATGGAATGGAAGTAGAGGCGTTATTGGACATGGGATCACAGGTGACGACCCTGCAGGGCAAGACTTTCTTCGAACACTGGACAAAAGACCAGTTAACTCAACCCCCAAAAAAATGGATGAATCTAGTAGCTGGAAATGGTCTCAATATTCCTATCATCGGATATATGGAAGCAAGTATTACTTTAGGAAAAAACTAACATCCGAACCAGGGGATACTGATAAGCAACTTATATGACGACAATCTGCCACCTGTAATATTAGGTATGAACCTACTCCAACATTGTCTAGAAGATCTGTTACAGGTGTTGAAAGAACCAACCAGTTCACTTTTATGGGAAGAAAGACAGGCCTTACTAGGGACTATCAAGTTACTCCAATGCCATCAAAGATTTGCCAATAAGAATGGGGAGATTGGAAAAGTCAGAGTAATGGATGAGAGGCCAGTCCAACTGAAACTGGGTGTTGAAACCATACTGTTGTGCAGAACCAAAGTGGGACTGTGAGGTAAAGACTACACAGCCTTAGTCGAACCGGAATGGGCCAAAGGAGAAGATCCAGTTGTAGTGGCTAGGAGTTTGGTCATGGTAAAGGGTGGAAAAGTCCCTGTCCACCTACTGAATTATGGCTTCTAGCCAGTGACCATGTATAGATGGCAGGCCATTGGTCGTCTAATGAAAGTAGAATGGGAAGACATCGTAATCCCAGGTGAAGAGGAAGAGGAAATGCCTCACGTAACCAGTGCCATTATCACAGCGCAGGAAGGTAACATCAAAAGCAAAACCTCCGATACTTGGATACAAGAAATACATATGGGAAATCCAAGGACCACAGAAGAAGAAAAGGCAGAGCTGTTGAAAGTAATAAAGAGACATACCGATGCCTTTTCTTATCATGCCCTAGACTTTGGGTGCGCCACGAAGGTGAGACACTATATTCCCATGGAAAACCACCCACCCATTCGGGAAAGATTCAGACCCATACCTCCTGCATTGTATTAACCAACCAAGCAGCTGTTAAAGGAAATGCTGGAAGCAGATGTCATAAAGGAGAGCCACAGTCCATGGGTAGCACCAATAGTCCTAGTCCGAAAGAAAGATGGACAGATACGATTTTGTGTGGACTATTGAAAACTCAATCATATCACACACAGGGATGCTTATCCATTGCCCTGCATTGAGAATGCTCTCACAGCACTGAAGTCTGCGGCAGTTTTCTCAAGCATAGACTTGGCAAGTGGATACTGGCAAGTACCCATGGTACCTGAAGACCTAGGAAAGACAGCTTTTGTGACTTCTTTGGGGCTGCACAAGTTTTCCTGAATGCCGTTTGGACTTTGCAATGCACCAGGAACATTTCAGCACTTAGTAGAACAGTGTTTAGGGAGTGAGAATTTCAACACGGTGCTTCTTTATCTAGACGACATCATAGTCTATTCAAAAATGCACAAAGAACATCTGAAACATATGGAACTGGTTTTTGAACGCTTACAAAATTATGGGCTAAAGATTAAACCTGCAAAGTGTCATTTTCTGAAAGAGAAAATCAACTATTTGGGACATGTAGTATCTGCAGAAGGGATAGTGCCAGATCCAGGGAAAATTAAAGTAGTGAAAGAATGGCCATGTCCAGTCACCATCAGAGATGTAAGGCGATTTCTAGGATTTGTCAGATATTATCGCCGATTTGTAAAGGATTTTTCCAAGCAAGCAGCCCCTTTGCACGAACTGTTATGATACTCCAAAGGATGCAAAATTAGCAAAAATAGTCAAGTGAATTGGACGTCAGAATGTCAGACTGCATTTGACCATCTGAAGACAGTGCTAACCACAATACCGGTGCTCGCTTACCCAGACTACCAGAAACATTTTTACCTCTATACTGATGCTAGTAACAAAGGCCTAGGAGTGGTGCTCTCCTAAGTACAAGAAGGAAGAGAAAGGGTGACCGCAATGGAAGCAGAGGATTAAGGGGTTCAGAGAGAAATGACAAAAGGTACAGTTCTTTTAAATTGGAGTTCTTAGCACTTGTGTGGGCTGTGACAGAGAAATTTAGGCACTACCTTATGGCTACTTCATTCACTGTATACACAGATAACAATCCCTTTGCACATCTTGACACAGCAAAACTTGAGGCACTAGAGCAACAATGGACTTCCAGGCTGGCTAATTTCAATTTCACCATAAAATACTGATCAGGAAAGGCAAATGGTAATGCAGATGCTCTGTCTAGATTGCCCAATTACGATGAAGAAGAGACAGTTGAGACTGAGAGAGAAAATGTGGAAATGCCACCATTTATTCGTATTCCAGCGAAAATAGTACAATTGTGCTGTCAGTACTTGCAGACTACCGATCAGAGCGCAGAGACAACATTGACAGTGCCAGCAGATGAAAGAATAGGTTTGTGGACGCAGCTACAAAATCAGAATCCTTTGTTCCAAACGCTCGAGGAGATACTGAGAACCAAAAGACCAGTAAAAGCACAAGAAAGAAAGACACTACCTACAGAATTAATCAAACTGTTAAGACAATGAGAATATCTCAGCTTAGAACAAGGGAAAATGATACGGAAAATCAGAGATTCAAGGACAAGAGAAGAAATCATACAGATCCTTATTCCTCAGGCAGAAGCAGATACTGTATTAGAAGCTTACCACAATAAGTCGGGTCATTTTGGACACCAAAAGACAGAGAAAACAATCAGGGAAAGATTTTATTGGATCGGTATGAGAGAAGGCATTAGACAGTGGTGTGAAAACTGTATGACTTGTAACCTTAAAAAAGAGGCAGATAATAAACAGAAAGCACCCTTACACTCAATTGTAACCAAGAAACCCTTGGAGATTGTTGCCTTAGACCATTTGAAGATTGCACCTGGTAAAAGTGGATGCCAGTACGTACTGATGATTATTGATCACTATACCAAATTCATGGTAGCAGTACCCATAAGAGATTTGTCAGCTCAGATAACCACTGAAGCTCTGTGGAGACATTTTGTGCGACCATATGGATACCATTCACAAATTTTGACTGACCAAAGTGGTGCATTTGAATCCTTGTTATTTAAACAACTGTGTTCTATGTACAGCAGCAGAAAACTGAGAACTACCCCATATCATCCGCAAACAAATGGTCTATGTGAACAAGAAAACTGCACATTACTAGAGATGTTAAGAGCAATGCCAGAGAAACAAAAAGCGAAATGGCCTAATTACTTTCAGAATTAACAATACGGTGCACTGCTCTACAAGGTACACACCTTATTATTTAATGTTTGGCTGACATGGGAGACTTCCGATGGACATGGTTCTTGATGTAAAGCCGACCTATAGAAAAACAGAGGAACCAACCTCATTATGGGTAGAGGAACATCAGCATAGACTTAGAGAAGCAGCTGACATTGTGTCAACGCAAATGAGACACGTATGGCAGCAGCAAAAAGAACAATATGATCGTAAAGCACATGCTGTACCTTTATTTGTAGGAGACAGAGTCCTGCTAAAAAACACTCCTACCATAGGGCATAAACTTGCATCTAGGTGGGAACCCACACTTGTGATAACAGAAATTCCGTATCCAGGACTTCCAGTATATAAAGTCAGAAAAGAAGGAGGACACTCTAGTAAAACTGTGCACCAGAACCTTTTAAAGCCTTGTACATTTCAACCCTCTAGTTAAGACAGTGGTCAAGATGACAAAGCAAACAGATGGGAGAGGCAGGAGCACACAAGCATAGATATGACTAGCCCTGGAGACCCTATAGAATGGGCTTGGTTGCCAGGTATTACAATATTTAATCCCAGTTCTACTAGGCCTACAGAAAGTTCTATACGTAGCTCTGCACGTACAACAAAAGGTGTTCCTCCAAAACGTTGGATAGAAGAAATCCAATAAAGTCAAAAAGGGTCATCGTAAATAAAGCAAAATACACTACAAAGTTAGAATATAAATTATCTGACAGTTAAGAAATGTTAAAATAATAGAAGTATCGTACAGTAGAAATGATAAATGATGAGAAGTTTAGAATGTTTAAAGTTTTAAAGCATGGTGTATTCTCAAATGTTTAGGAAGATATATGGGGACATATATCTTTTAGTGGGGCCAAATATGTAATATGCCAAAGTCAGAGGGTCCCCAGTAATCCCCAGTAGTCCCCAGTTTCCCCCAGTATACAATGTAAGGTGACCTGTGCACACTGTAGATAAACAAATATAGAGAAATTTTATTGCAGCTGCAGCAACAATGGCTTGGATGGAATGCTGAGCTGAGCTGCAGCTGCTCATGCACAGCATTCCACCCTAACCATTCTGGAACCAGAAGCCCTGGTTTCAAAAGTTAAACACTTTTGCAGTGAGTTCTTAGGTAGCTGTTGAGGAGGGAGGATGCAGCAAGTTAAGGGGACAAGGGAAGAGGCTTACCTGTTGTTGAAGCCATCTCCAAGAACTTGTCTGTGCTCCTGCTCTGCCTCCAGCACCTGAAGACTGCTCCAGAAGTGGATAGCGCGCGGTTGGTGGTGCCATTGGGGCAACACAAGAAGAAAAAAAGCGTCCGGTTCGGTTGTTGGGCTGTGAGCCCCGCCGTTTACTTATTTTGGCCCCCCAATTGTTTTAAAGGCATTTCCCAGTCCCTCATCGGCGGCTTGCAAGTGCCGCATTGCCAATTGTTCGGTCGGCCGTCTTAGGCCACCCTGCTGTCCTTCCGGCTGCCTGCCGAATCTCCCTCCCACTGCCAGAACACCTCCCTCCTCCCGTTCACTTCCTTGACCTCCCAGTGGTTTGGGTGAGTCAGCAGCAGCACGCTAATACGTGCTGTCCGTCCTTCAAACAGAGACTGTGTTTTTTTTTTATATTTAAAATAGCGCCTTAGTCACAAGGAAAGGCGGCTGAGTGCTGTAGGGGAATCAGGTCAGAGAACCCTCATTTCTTATTTGGAAGGGGCTGGAGTGATTAACGCCCACAGAAGGGGCTATCTAGAAAGGCCAAGTAAAGGTCTAATAAATATTTAGTAGAGGGCTGAGAGATTGAGTAGCAGTGGGGCTCAGAGATCCAGAAAATTAAAGGGGCCCTGCTACTTCTGGGCACATAAAGAATTAAAAGGGCAATCCAGGCCCATTTCAGAGGGCACCAGGCCCAGTTAAGAGAGGGCACCAGGCCCAGGTTAAGAAGGGCACCAGGTCCACAGTAAAACAAAGGGCACTAGGCCCAGTTTAAGAAGGGCGCCAGGCCCAGTGTAAGAGAGGGCGCCAGGCCCACATTTTACAGGGGCACCAGGCTCAGTTGTCTAAAGGGCACCAGGCCCTTGGTAGTAAAGGGCAGCCCAGGCCTAGCGAGTTAGGGCAAGTCAGCCCAGTAGTAGTAAAGGGCTACCCAGGCCTAGCGAGCTAGGGCAAGCCAGCCCAGCAGTAGTAAAGGGCTACCCTGGCCTAGTGCGTTAGGGCAAGCCAGACCAGCAGTAGTAAAGGGCAGCCTCGGCCTAGCGAGTTAGGGCAAGACAGCCCAGTAGTAGTATAGGGCTACCGTGGCCTAGCGAGTTAGGGCAAGCCAGCCCAGCAGTAGTAAAGGGCAGTCCCGGCCTAGTAAGTTAGGGCAAGCCAGCCCAGTGGTACTAAGGGCACGAGGCCCAGTCAAGTGAAGGCACCAGGCCCAATAGTAATAAAGTAAGGGCAACAGAAGGCCCAGGACCTGTAGCTAGCTATTTAGGCCCACAGGTGTGATAGGGGCCCAGTGATAGGAGTGATCCCCAGATAGAATAGGAGCCTAGCTAGCCACGTAAGCCCTCCAGTGCTAAAGGGGCCTGGTCACCCATCTTTTGTATAGCCTTCCCGAGAGCCTATTCCCCACTGTAGTGTTTCCACAGTAACAGGAGAACCCGATTTAGCCAGAAGGGACCCCATTAGAGTTAGGTCCACCAGAGCCAAGGTTGAATCTGTATGATAAATTGCCTGTATATTTACTGTGGTCTGGACACTGAGACTATATAGTTATTGACCACTACAGTAGGAATTGAGACTCTGTTTACATTTTCCTGCATTATTAGTCATTCTACAGACATTATTGAGTGTCAGAACTGTCTTGCATTGCTTTGTGCCAGCATTTTGGTGCTGGATAACCATCTGAATCAATCTTCAACTGTCTTCAGAGTCACTTCACCCTGGTGCAACCCTGTCAGTCTTCACCTATGCTTCAAGAATCATCCTCCAGTGCATCCAGAAGCAGACAACAGCCAATCCGCGAAGAGCTGTACTGCAGTCACCTCAAAGCTGCAACATCCCATTTGTTATTATCTTCTCACAGTTTCCCAGTACGGCTTGACCCAGTGCAGAAGTCTACCATCCGTTTTCTTGTTTTCACATCTGCAGCGGAGTACCGCTCAACTCGTCCGCGGCAGTTCTCCGAGTGACATTCGGTTTGTTGTTTTTAGTGTGTCCTGGCTCGTCCGGCCGTGGACTCCAAGTTCAGTCGCAGTTCGACATATGATTTATTGTTTTGGTGAGTGCCTTGGCTTGTCCGGCCTTGGAACTCAGAAGACCAATGCTCTTCGATGCCCAGAGAGAATGGTTACCTGGAGTCCACGAGTGGTCCAGAGGTCCTGATCCAGTGAGAGCGTCAGCCAGCGTGTGTCTTCAGTCCAGACAGAGTGGTTGCCTGGAGTCCAAAAGTGGTCCAAAGGTCCTTATCCAGTGGGGGGTCTCAGCCAGTGTGTGTCTTCAGTCCAGAGAGAGTGCTTGCCTGGAGTCCAAGAGTGGTCCAGAGGTTCCGATTCTCCCGATCCAGTGTGTTCATCAGCTTAAAGTATATCTTCAGTCCAGAAGTGGAATGTTGGTTGGTTCTTCTTAATCCCTTCACTTGGCAATCCAGAAGTGGATTGTGGGCAAGTGGTTTGCATTGCTTATTCGTTCTGGGCAGTCTAGAAGTGGACTGCAGCCGGAGCTTGTATTCCTTTCCGGCAACCCTAGAGACGTGGGGTGTAGCCAACAACCCATGGTCTGTTAAATCCTCTCTGCATCCTTAGCTTTCCCACCAAGGTTCCGCATTTCACTGGGAAACCAGTAGAGTGTTTCCACATTTCTTTCGTCGACAGAGAAAGTTACGTGCACCAACTGACGATCGTCTTTCGCATAGACTCTTTTTGTAGTATTGGAATGACTGTAATTCCAAAAACCTAAGTTTTAGGAAGAGGTGCACCTCGGGGTTAGAAGTATATATCTGAATATAAGAAATACGCCCTTACAACGTAGCTGTTACAGTCGATTGATCCATTCTGGTATTCTATGCTGCAGAGTTTTCCATCTTATAGGGAGGTAGAAAAATAGAAATGCCACGCTCTTACAGCGTAGCCGTTACAGCTGATTATTCCTCTTGCCTATAGTAAAGCAGTAGCTTGTGTATATATGATTGTCCCTCTCATGTGAGACCACCCGATGATCGGATGCTAATAAACTAGTTATTTTTCTCTACTCGTGGTTCCTGCCTCTCTATTTTGGTGAAGAATTACATTGCGTAGCCAAATAGGAAAAGAACTGCCTTACCATCTGGGTGGGTGTATTGGAATAGCCTGACATTCATACCTTTTGGCTCACTTCATTTAGTGCCATGGTATTACGTGATTCCCATTCATTCCAAATATTACCACCCCACCCTTCTGTCTACTACTTATACCAACTTCCTGGCACACTTCAGCATAAGGGGAGTACACTCATTCATTCAACTGCGTCTCATAAAAAAATGGTACACTAACCTGGCAACTACCTCTCTGCCATGTTGTTCCAAGGGTATAACTTGAAATCCATAGTTCTTGTATTGATAGGATCTATAAGATCATCCTTGACATGTTTTCCCTGCTTGTCCTATCGTGATATGTTGTTGCAGCTTGTGTCTCTTTTTGATGTTTACATATTTTAATTAGTGATGGTCTCATGATCTGAATTGTGTAAGTATTTATAATTGTATTTTTTTAGTACAGAAACTTGTTATATTTGCTAGGGGCATCCTTAGAAATGAACTTTGCTCAATGGAGCTTGTAACGGGCCAGTCCACCAGCACAGCAAAGTGTCCACTAGCGGCACCGACATCCCAGGTTTGGGGATGGACTCAGGAGTCAGAGAGCCGGCCGGGGGGGAATGACTGAGTCTCCCAGGGACTGCTCTCCTTCTCTGGGGGAGGGAGCTTGAGTGTCCGGCGCAATGTGGACCTCTGGCGGAAGCTGGGGGTACTGCTGTGTCCGGCACCACATGTCAGGGGGCGGGGTGGACACTGGTCAGCAATGCACCTCTGGGGGTTTCTGCAGCAAAAGGAAAAAGCTGGCCCCCACGCATGATGCTGGCTCTGCTGCCTGCCTGTGTCTGCCGGGGGAGGGTCCCACTCCGGGTCCAGCCTACCCAGTGTCTGTGGGAGGGGTACCTGCCTTCGCCGCCCCAGGGGGGGAGGCCTGGGGGGGGACGGGTGGAGCAGGGCTGAGCCTCGGGGTGAGGCAAAAAGGAGCTTGTAACAACTATTCCTGTTCATAATAATTTTATGAATAAAAATGTTATGAATGAATGAACGAATGCATGAAGTGAGCCCAGTACCTCACGCATCCCTGTCATTGACTTATAATAGGAAGGGGGGGATCAGTTTAAAGATAAGACCCTGATGGGCCCCCCGGCTCCCAAAGCTCATAAGGTTTAATTCCAACACTTTGTTCAATTCAAGTGAATTCGTATAACACTCAAGTGAACATATACTGTAAAAGGAAAAAAAAAAAAGAAAATTTCAGAAAAAGGAAAAAATATTAATTAAATGCTGGACCTCACCTCTCGGCTCTAGTCAATATTTGTATACTATGGCAACACAGACTATGATGTCACAAACAGCACAATAAGGATTTTCACAGGAGCAGTGAGTGGGGTGAGGGGTCACACCCACTTGACGACCATAAAAAATATTTTGACCTGTACCACAATCAACACTGTGGTACCAATTTGGCAGATATAGGGGCGTTTATTCTTGCACAAATTGACGTTAAACTGGCTGACGGTATACCACAAACTGGTACCACACTGCGGATTGTGGTACCAGTTCAGTTTTCTTTGCCAACAAGTCGGTGTTGCCATTTACCCCACATGCCGCTCTGACTCATCTATTAAATCTACTATTGGTGAACGCGGGCTGCCGGGGGGTCGGCTGGGGGGGGTGATGGATCGAGCATTCAGAGGAGTGCTCTCCTCACCCAGGGTAGGAGGGTTGCCTCTCCCCGACAAATGACTGCCCCCAGGTGGAGGCCTGAGGAGTAGTGCAGGATGGGGGAGGGACATGAAGAGTGGACATTGCAGGTGGCAGTGTGTGCGTGCCTCTGCAACAAAGGGGGGGAGGGAGAAAATGGAAAATTGGAGCCAGCAGTCTCCCTGATGACCTACTCACCTCGCACCAGCCATCCCCGGATTCTGGATTTCTGTGTACCGGGGGGAGGGGGAGAGAAAGTCGATGCCCCTCACCTCAGCCCCGTCGCAGGGGGCAATCAATGGGGGAACTCCTGGGGGCTGGACTGGGGTGGGGGGGACCAGGCTGGAGAATGAACCCTCTGAGGGAGGGCCGGAGCCATCTGTCAGCTCCACGAAGGAGGAGAGAAATACAATACAAAAAATATCTACTATAGGTGCTTTAACGATTGCACAGGGTGATGTACAACTGATTGGCAAAAAAAGCCTAACCAGTACCACACTGCAGAACATGATACCATTTTTTTTACCAGCCAGTGGGTGAAGCAACTGATTCCATGCATGTTCTGACACTCTTGTGAAAGCCTTTTATACTGGATTACTTATGGAATCCCAAAATTCAGTTCCCGAACTCCACGAGTCCGAGTTCAGGAGATTTGAATTTTGGCATCCAAAGGGGACTTATGTTTAATGCGGGGTTTTGTCTCTCGCATCCCGTAGAATTAAAATAATCAACCTCCAAGGAGGAGTGGACCTCGAAGTGGTAAATAAATGTCATGGGAGGGGGAGGCGGAACGAAGGGGAGGCAAAAATTATGGCCGCACCAGGAACAGAACCCAGGTCCACGCAGCCATGCTGACTGAGCCACTCCAAACTCAGCCCTCCACACCATGGAAACAGCTCAACCAGCACCTCCTTCCTGTTGCTACACATGTGACAAAACTGTATTTTGCCCATGTGGAATCTTTCATGCATAATTTATTTCGTCGTGTGAAATTTCTTCGGGCATATGTATTTCAGGATACTGAAGCCAGTCCTGTGAGTGTCATGATTCCAGGCTTCAGTATACTGAATGGATACCTTTATAATGAGGTTAGGTAGGGACAATCAGATGCTCTTTGAAAGATACGGTGAAATATATACTTCATTATCTGAAATATTTTCTAGACCAAGAACAGCAAAAAGTAACAAAAAAATAAAAATAAACATACTTACTAAAAAATAGTAAGAGGAAAGAACAGCAAGAGAAACATAGAAACATAGACAATCTTGGCAGAAATGAACCACTGACCTTTCCAATCTGTCCTGTTACTCTGTCACAGTGGTGTCCAATACAGATTTTTATTTGGCCACCAATGTGGCCAGTGAAGCACCAGGTTGGCCACACACAAAAACAGATTCAAACAACCGACAAAGCGCCGGCCTGATGGTGCAGAGGGTTGAGGCACAGGACACCACACCTTGTGCCATGCTGGTGACCCAGGTTCAGGAGCGGCCTCGGGCCATTGAGGGTTGGCAGGGGGCGAGGGCGGGGACCTGGATCGAGCGGCTGTTTGGCAGCTCTCCTTCCCCGGGAAGGCAGAGCATGCACTGTGCAGCTTTGGTGGCCCCTATTGGTCAGGGGCTCAGCTGAACCTTACACGCAGTACGGGGCATGATGGATGTGGCTGACGTCCTGCAGGAAGGTGCGGGAGCATGCCAGCACTGCGCTGGACGTCCTTGCACGAACAATCCACCAGGAACAGTAACAAGAAAATCCCCTTCCACCATTGGTAGGCAAAGGCTGGTCCAGAGGTCAAGACTCCATGTCAGTGCCAGGCACCAGGACTCTCGATTTGGACCCTCCTCCAGTTCGCTAGCCTTCAACACTACAAGATAGAGTGCCAAAGGAGAATGGCGTTCCCTCCCTGGGGGACTCAGATCTGGGGGTCGGGTTAGTTGGGCTGGGAGAAGAGGGGCCCCCCTACTGGAGAAGCAGTTGCTAGTGCTTCAGGCAGACGGGAGGGTCACAGCACCATGTGTCCACTCCAGAGAGAGGCCAAGGTAGGAAGTGAATAAACAAAGTTCCAAAAAAAAACAGCAGCCAAAACCCAGTGTAACAGTAAATTTACTAAGTAAAACTGTACAAGCAGTAACTGTAACAGTTTTCTACAGTTGGAACATATTTTTAGTGAGAAACTTTGAAGTCTTTACCTTGCACCAATTTTCAAAATTCTGGCACAACCCAATCAGACACTACACAACATAGCTCTGCTTCCAAGCTGATGTCCAGTAGCTGTGACCTATACTTCGACTTCAGGAAAGTAATAGCTGAAAATGTTGCCTCACACATGTAACCCCTAGGTGGCACTATCCCAAGGGCTACTACCCCTGTCTGTATGGCTAGTGACAGGTTAAGGGGCCTAGGTCCAGTGACGGGTGCCTCCACCCAGAGGTCAGGGTTAGTAGTGGTTAAACTAGCTCAAGTACAGCCCTCTGGGACACTGTAACCCCCCTTTGTTACCACTAGTGACCCACTCAGTATACGGGAGCTACCTTCCCAATACCTTACATATGCCTTAGACAACTAGTATTGAAGCCCACTCGAGAGGGAGCAGTCTTAGATCTGGTTCTCTCAAATGGAGATGAAGAGAGGATCACAGATGTAGAAGTGGGTAGCCATCTGGGAACTAGCGACCATCGAACAGTATGGTTCACAATAAACACAGCAATAGAGTCAAGCCATACAAAGACAAAGGTACTGGATTTTAGGAGGGCTGACTTTGCTAAAATGGGTGAGTGCTCTAAGGAATGCACTAGCAAATGGGCAGGAAGGAGGGGTGGAAGAACAATGGGGAATAATAAAAACTGCCATCACAGAGGTAACAAGCCTTTGTGTAAAGCAAATAAACAAAATGAAACGAGGTAAGAAACCACTATGGTTCTCAAAGGAAGTGGCAGTGAAGGTTCAAGAGAAAAAGAAAGCATTCAGGAAGTACAAGGAATCACAGAAGGAACAGGACAGAGAACTGTATCAGTTAAAGCAAAAGGAAGCTGGAAAGGCAGTCAGAACAGCAAAGGCCCAAACCGAGGAAAAGATAGCCAAATCAGTTAAGAAGGGGATAAAACCTTTATAGGTACATCAGGGAGCGAAGGAAGACCAAGGGAGGGATAGTGAGGCTTAATAAAGGGGAGGAGGGTGAGGAGGGTGACTGTGAAAAGGCAGAGATACTAAACAAATATTTTGCTCAGTATTTACAAAGGAAGAGGGGAGGTACCTAAAACAAACAGTAGAAACACTCTGGATACAGAAGTTGATACCAGCCCATTTACAGAAGAAAGGGTTCTGAAAGAGCTCTTAAAACTGAAGGTGGACAAAGCAATGGGGCCTGATGGGATTCATCCCAGAATTCGAAAAAAAGAACTGCTGTAGAACTAGTGACACCACTGACTACCCTCTTTAACAAATCATGGGAGGATGGGGTGGTACCTGAGGACTGGAGGAGGGCAGATGTGATTCCCCTTCACAAAAGTGGGAGCAAGGCAGAAGCAGGAAACTACAGACCTGTTAGTTTAACCTCAGTGGTAGGAAAATAAATGGAATCACTCTGAAGGAAAGAATTGTTG
The DNA here is from genome assembly GCA_016271365.2 of Neoceratodus forsteri. Taxonomy (NCBI): domain Eukaryota; kingdom Metazoa; phylum Chordata; order Ceratodontiformes; family Ceratodontidae; genus Neoceratodus; species Neoceratodus forsteri. The sequence continues at coordinate 282,628,392 of CM057455.1, read as the reverse complement.
AGTATCTAGAGGCCAGAGGGGCACAGGACCCAAGGCAGCATGGATTCACAGCGGAAGGTCATGCCAGACAAATCTGATAGATTTCTTTGACTGGGTGACCAAAGTAGTTGATCAGGGAGGGGCTGTGGACATGGCCTACCTAGACTTTAAGCAAGGCATTTGACACAGTCCCACACAAAAGATTAATATACAAGTTATCCAGCCTGGGAGTGGGTCCCAAGATGACAGCCTGGGTAAAGAATTGGCTGGAGAATAGGACACAGAGAGTAATAGTAAATGGAGTCCACTCTGAAAAAGGGGGTTAGTAGTGTACCGAGGTTCAAGAGTTAGGGACCAGTCCTCTTCAATGCTCTTATAAGTTACATTGCAGAGGGACTGGAAGGAAAAGTATGTCTTGCAGATGACACAAAGATCTGCACCAGAGTTGATGCACAAGGTGGGGTGGAAAGGATGAGAAGGGACTTGGCAAGGTTAGAGGAATGGTCACATGTATGGCAGCTTAGATTCAATGCTAAGAAGTGCAGGTAATGCACCTGGGAAACAAAACCCAGGGAAGAGTACACAGTGGGGTGAGATACTAACAACAACAAAATGGAAAGGGACCTGTGGGTAGTCATATCAGATGACCTAAAGGTGGGCAAGCAATGTGAGAGGGCAGCAAGGAGGGATGGGGGATACTGGGATGCATAGGGAGAGGCATCACCAGTAGAAAACAAGAAGTTATTATCCCTCTGTACAGACAGCTGGTGAGACCACATCTGGAGTACTGCGTGCAGTTCTGGAGACCCAATCTCTGCAAAGACATAGACAGGATGGAAGCTGTCCAGAGGAGGGCAACTAAAATGGTGCAGGGTCTGCACCGGAAGACATATGAAGAGAGACTTAAGGAGCTTAAATATGTATAGCCTCGAGGAAAGGAGGGAGAGGGGGGACATGATAGAAACTTTCAAGTACCTCAAGGGAATCAACAAAGTCCAAGAGGGTAGCATCTTTCAAAAAAAAGAGGTGTGCAAGAACAAGGGGGCACAATTTGAAGATAGAAGGGGGCTGCTCAGAGGTAATTTAAGGAAGTATTTTTTCACAGAGAGGGTTGTGGATGCATGGAACGGCCTTCCGGAGGAGGTTGTGGAGTCAAAAACAGTGGTGGAATTCAAGCATGCATGGGACAGTCATAAGACAATTCTAGGGGTTGGGGGTAGGAAGAATTAGGCTGTTGGTTAACTAGGATCTGCAACTTATCCATCAGGTAGGGAAATAGGCAGACTGGGTGGGCCAAGCGGTCCTTATCTGCCGTCAAATTCTATGTTTCTATGCACACTTTTTACACATGTAGATACCACTTACCCTCGAGACTGATTCTGCAGCACGTCTCTAAGGACCCCCTGTAAAACAACATGATGCAGTACAATAGCCACAGTGCAATACAAACGGACACCACAGTCAATGTAACTTTGCAGAAACAAACAGATCTGATTTATTTAGGGAGCTGTTACAAGGAGGGGGAAAATCAGGTTAATTAAATTAAACACATTAATAAATTACAGTACTGTGCACATGCTTAGAGTCCCAAATGTCACTCTCACTGGGTACCCAGGATGGTGGGGGCTAGCCAGGGTCGGTGCAGCTGGTTGGGGCCCTTTGATAGAAAAATACATGCACACACAAATTGTAATCCGGAGCCCTGGGGCTCAGTTCGTGAAGAAACAAAACAGCAATAATCAGATGACACACTTGTAATTGATAAAAGGCTGCAGGGAGATACCCTGATTAGTACTCACGATACCCAAAACTAAAAGCTGAATGGTGAATGTTCTTGCTGGATGGCCTGAAAAAACAAGGTATGGAGACAGGGTCCTTGTAACTGGACCCAACTGCAGTTGATAGCAAGCAGATTTAGTCCGACTCAAGCTGGGACCTGCTTCCCACTTCAGCACACAGTTCACTATACAGTGGGAATAAAATCGCGATCACCCACATGCACTATGATCATTCATATGTAAAAGGAAAGTACTATACCAGGCAGGCTGCTCCTTGATCCCGATCGCAATTGCTGCAAAAATACCCTGGAACACACACACAGCATCAGCAGTCCCTGACAGGCCGATCGCATTCAGCAAACTTTCAGTCTTCTTCAGGTTAAGCCTGGCTTCCACACTTCTGGAGCCTCGTTCTCCTCACCGAACTCAGATTCAGTCCGAACTGGCACTCACAACGGCTTCAGGACGAACTTCAGGGCCTCCCACACGCTTCCCGTGTGAACTACACACCGCAGCAAGAGCAGGACTGCTTCTTTCTTCACTGTCATTACTCATCTGGCTTGCCAGCAACAGTGCAGGGCATTTCCTTTGGGTTCCCTCCAGTTTGGTTGGCTGGTTCAGCTGTCAATCACAGTAGGGCTCCCTCTGTTGGTGCAAAAAGGCGCCAAGGTCCAAACTACATTTCCTAGAGGCACTGACCATACAGTACAGAGGTGGCTGGCTCCACAATGAAAGTCCAAGTTCTGATTTGCCAGCAGACTCCATTTTAACAATCTCCCCTTCACTCTGATTGGTCCAATTCAGCAGTTCAGTACCAGAATGGAGGGCTAAGCAAAAACAGTCCAGACTGCAAAGAAAAGCAGGTTAGACAAACTGTATTTTCATTATTACTGTAAACAATTTCTAGCAAACAGTTACACCTTTCGGTAAACCTCCCTCTGCACATTTATCGATGGCAGAAACGGAGCAAGTTGACAGCAGCCCGGCCGGGACTCGGGCATTGAAACACACCGACCCCCATCCAAATTAATTATGCCTGCAGAGCAGACAGCTCTTAAAGAGACAGCATGTGAAGGCTCAAATAGCACTCACTTGGAACCACATTTAAATAGCTTAGATGCCGAACACTGCCCAGACTTGGAGCACTCAGGCAAGCTCCTGGAAGACTTTTGGGAACCCCCATTCGCAGGGGGGTTACACACATATAAGCTGAGCCAAACATGGACAGAAGTTTAGCAACTATGCTTCTGAGTACCGGGTAGTTGCCATTCAAAAAATACATTATGCTACATGAGCAGCACTGAATCTCCTTCTCTTCAGCTGAATTCTGATGCTTGCAGCAAAAGCAAGTCCATTTTCATTCCACGCCTCTCTCCGGACAGCAGTTTAGCCAAGTCACATGTACTTCAGACATCAAATTGTAAAGGATCTCTCAGAAACTGGAATGCGATCCCAAGTCCACCAAAACAGAGAAATCTTTCTTGGAACTTGTGGAGCAAATTCCGTAGCCAACCACAGTAGCTCTCACATTCAAAATCATCATTGCCAGAGAACCTCTGTAGATTGTGAAAGTGCGTGAAATGTTGAGCTGCCATTTGGTCAATGAATCACTGCAATTTTGTAGTGTCATGTGGATGGTGCATAATTGGAATAGGCTCCCTGAGGAGCTGGTTGGAGAAACAACAGTGGGAGGGTTCAAAAGAGCATGAGACAGACACAAGGGACTGTTGAGGGTGGTGGTGGTGGGGGGATAGGCATGTCCTAGCAGATAGAAACATAAACATAGAATTTGACAGCAGATAAGGACCGCTTGGCCCACCCAGTCTGCCCATTTCCCTACCTAATGGATAAGCTGCAGATCCTAGTTAACCAGCAGCCTACTTCTTTTTACCCCCACCCCCTAGAATTGCCTTATGGCTGTCCCATGCATACTTGAATTCAACCACTGTTTTGACTCCACAACCTCCTCCGGAAGGCCGTTCCATGCATCTCCTAGGCAAGTGGGTAGAGTAGGTGGTCCTGGCAGTCCTGTTCTGCTGTCACATTTCTATGTATCTATGTGAATATTTACTGTCTTTTTTTTTTTATCGCAACTTTCTTTTTCACGCCTGCTGCGGTGCCTACTGGCAGGGGCACCACTGCCCACGGGGAGAGCAGTAGGCTCACTAGCATGATGGGGGTGTCTGGCACAGCTGTGGCCAATCCACTGGAGGGCTCCCCCGTCCCTTCCAGCTGGACAGGCGCCAAACTCCCCCAACGCGATTCCACGACAGTCCTCCCCACATGGCAGGTCACAGCCATCAAGCTGCTCGGTCACGGCCAGTCTTTTTCCATTTTCTCCCCAATGGGAGCATGGACGTGCAATGATATTCAAGTACCAACATGCAGACATCCGCTATGCTCCTCCCCTCCAGACACCCGTGCATCCGCAGTACCGCCAGGTGTTCCCAGGGACCGCCGGAGCACGGTGTGGATCCCACCATTTCCCCAGGACTGGGAGAGCAGTCATCGGATGCTCAATCCCAGGCATTCCCCTGCCGATCCCCAGTGATCCAGGCTCGTTCCCACACCCGGGTCGCTGGCGCGGAATGAGGTGTAGCATCCAACGCCTCAACCCTTAGCGCCACTGGGCTGGCATGTTTTCTGTAATTTTTAACAGTTTTTGTTGTTGGTACTCCATGCATCTAAATTGGCCACATGTGTATGTGCAATTGGCCACACGTGGCCAGTGGCCAATATATTAGACACCACTCTTTTATATCCCAGGACCTACTGTCTAGACAGTGTTTTTACCCTCGCCTCTTCCGCCCTTACCTTCTTTTTTAATCTGCTTTAGCACTTTTTTCAGGTTTTAAATAATAAAGGAAGCACTCTTTTTAATATGGCGCGGACAAGGGTTTTTCATCAGTAGTCTCAGTTGTTTTCTACACCTCTTGTCCCATAAGGTCAGGGAGCTGAGTCTGCTGTGTGCTAGTTTATTACAGTCACATGAAAAGCTACCTTAGCAGTGTATTAAATAGCTGGTATGGCATTGCAAAACGCTAGGCAAAACAAGGGGTAATACTATTTACCAAAATGAGTAGCAGTAGACTGCTAACCCTTGTTTTTAAAGTGAGTCCAGGGCACAGTAGAGAAAATTAATAACACTGTATATATAATTTTAACTGTTGCTAACCATTCTGTGCCAAGTGCTATGCATTTTCACTGGTGATTTGCACTTTAGTGTGCAAAACTTCTGATCAGTTTTTTCGGCTTATCTAATACCCCGCTTAAAAATGGTTGCTCTGATGAAAACCTGGTCCCAGACACATTAAAAGAAGTGCTTTTTATTATTTAAACTGTAAAAAAGTGGTAAAGCAGACTCAAAACGGGGGAAGGGAATCATTCAGTCTGGAGATGAGGCAATGTAAAATAGAATAAACTTGCATATGTTAAAATGTCCACTTCTATCACGCACTGCTCAAAAGTTATATTCTGTCCGTATGTTTTCCTAGAGGCTTCAGTTGCAAAAAAAAAAAAAAACCTTCGATGGCATATATGCACTACATTACCCAGAAGGAGCTTTAAACTGTAGCGTCCAAATGTTACCATGGTAAGGGTCTCCCCCTCCCCCATCCGCGTGCCCGCTCGCGCCACAGCGCGCGACGTCACGCTGTCAACCTGGTTTAATTAGGCTGTGGTGGAGCCTGCACTCGCCAACGAGCGACACAGGAGCTCTCTGCGCGGGTGCGCGCACACACACGCACACCCTGTGCAAGGGACTGCAGTTACAGATCATGGCTCCTCCGGTCCCCGGGATTATTATTATCGCCGCTGCAGTTGTCAATACAGAGGAGTTCTAGAAACGGAGGGATCATGGCGGAGAGGTACTGTACCTGCGGGGTTTATTTTGTGTTTTATTCCTGGTTTACGTGGCGAATTTACTGCGGTGGATAGTAGGAGGAGGGTCTGGATGTTGTAGGGATGCATTCTGCTGCTGTTGCTGCGCTGTACCATTCCGCCTAGCTGCTGCTGTGGTTGGGTACCTACCATCCGAAGTTGCTGTCGCTACCTCTGGAGGTTGGTGTACCTGAGTGACGCGAACGTATTGCGGGTACTCGGAGATGTTTTTCTTTATTTATGTGAAATATAACGGCTGTAATTATTAGAGGGAGACTCGGATGCGCCGGCAGCCGACTATGTTAGGCTGGTTTTAAATTCCCCTAGATGGAAGCCCAGGGATGGTCTTCCTGCTGCGCTAAAGGTTTTGCTCCCAACTGCCGGTTTCTTTACCCCTGTAACAAATGAGGTGGTGGTGATTTGTGGGGGTCTGATCATGCCGCTGTCCACAACAGCTGCACTACACCTGTGTAATGATCGTGGGGCGCGCGGAGGGCAGGCTGATGAAACGGGGCGCGAGCTGCATGAGTGGTTTGCCGCGGGCGCAGGCAGGTAGAGGGGCGCGAGCACAGACAGAGGGTGTGTATATGTTGGGGCGCGCGACAACCGCGACTGTCACAGCCGGCCTGGCTGACTTGCTGGTGGTGGGTTGCGCACAGTTCGGGTCCGTTAATGGGAGGAGGGTTGGGGCTAGCTCACAGTAATACACCTGTCACGTTTAAAACTGGAACCCAACTACACCCTTTACAGACCTGTCCTGTTAACAGTAGGGACGCGGGTGGGTGTGCCTTTGAACAGTAATTTCACTGTTGCACCCTGGATAGACCTGTCACATTAAACAGTAGTGGGGCGGTTGGTGTCCCTTTGTACAGTAACCCCACTGTTACACCTAGTACATACTTCAGGCATTAAGAGTAGCAGGGGTGATGGGTGTCCCTTTGTACAGTACCCTTGCTGTTATACCCAGTACCGACCTGTCACATTAAGAGTAGCAGAGCTGGTAGGTGTCCCTTTGTACAGGAACCTCAATGTAACACATTAAGAGTAGCATGGCGGGTGGGTGTCTCTTTGTACAGTATCATCACTGTTACACCCATTACAGATCTGTTGCATTTACAGTAGCGAGGCAGGCTGATGTCCCTTTGTACAGTAATCTCTTACACCCAGTGCAGGCCCGTCCTGTCCCTTGGTACAGTGACATCACTGCTACACCCAGTACAGACCTGTTACAGTAATAGTAGGGTGCTGGTTGGATGTCCCTGTGTACAGTAATCTCACTGTTACACCAAGTATAGAACTGTCATCTTAACAGTAGCAGGACAAGTGACTGTCCTTTTGTACGGTATCCTCCTCAGTGTTACACTCAAAAAATGACTTGTCATATTAACAGTAGTGGGTTGGGCTGGTGTCGCATTGTTCAGTATTTTCACTGTTGCACCCAGTACAGACCTGTCACATTAACAGCGAGGTGGGCTGATGTCCTTTTGTACAGTAACCTCACCTTTACATCCAGTGCAGGCCTGTCCTTTTCCTTTGTACAGTGACATCACTGTTAAACCCAGTACAGACCTGTTACATTAATAGGGTGGTAGCTGGTTGGATGTCCCTTTATACAGTATCCTAAATTTTGCACTCAGAAAAGACCTGTCATATTAACAGTAGCGAGGTGGGCTAGTGGCGCTTTATACAATAGCTTTACTGTTACAGTTGGAGCGGACCTGTCACGTTAACAGTAGTGAGGTGGGCTGGTGTCCCTTTGTACAGTAACTCCCTGATACACCCACTGCAGACCTGTCATTTTAACAGTGGTGTGGTGGGCTGGTGGCCCTTTGTACAGGATTTATTCTGTTACACCCCATGCAAACCTATCACATTAACAGTAAAGAGGCAGTCTGGTGTTGCTTTGTACAGTTTCCTCACTGTCACACCCAATGCAGACCTGACCCATTAACAGTAGTGAGGCGGGCTGATGTCCCTTTGTATAGTAACCTTACTTTTACACCCAGTGCAGGCCTGTCCTGTTCCTCTTTACAGTGACATCACAGTTACACCCAGTGCAGACCTGTTACATTAACAGTAGCGAGGTGGGCTGGTGTCCCTTTGTACAGTAATCTCACTGTTACACCCATTACAGACTTGTCTCATTAACAGTAGTGGGGGGGGTGTTCCTTTGTACACTATCCTCACTGTTACACCCATTGCAGACCTGTCACGTTAACAGTAGTGAGGCGGGCTGGTGTCTCTTTGTACAGTAACCTCACTGTTACACCCAGTGCAGACCTGTCACATTAACAGTAGCGAGATGGGCTGGTGTCCTTTAGTACACTATCCTCACTGTTACACCCAGTGCAGACCTGTCACGTTAACAGTAGTGAGGAGGGCTGGTGTCTCTCTGTACAGCAGCCACACCGTTACACTCAGTGCGGACCTGTCACATTAACAGCAGTGTTTGGGGGGGGGGGTTTATGCTGATCTCACTGTTATACCCAGTGCAGACCTGTTCCATCAACAGTAGCGGGGCGGTGTCTCTTTGTGCAGTAGAACCACTGTTACACCCAGTGCAGACCTGTCACAATATCAGCAGTGTTGGGGAAAGGGGTTGTTGTCCCTTTGTACACTATCTCACCCACTGCACACCTGTCATGTTGACAGTAAAGGGGTGGGCTGGTGTCCCTTTGTACAGTAACTCACTGTTACGCCCAGTGCACACCTGTCACATTAACAGTAGCGGGGCGGGCTGGTGTCTCTTTGTACAGTAACCTCACTGTTACACCCAGTACAGACCTGTCACATTAAACAGTGGCGAGGTGGGCTGATGTCTCTTTATGCAGTAACCTCACGGTTACACCCAGTGCACACCTGTCACATTAACAGTAGCAGAGCGGGCTGGTGTCTCTTTATAGAGTAACCTAACTGTCACACCCAGTGCAGACCTGTCACATTAACAGTGGTGAGGTGGGCTGATGTCTCTTTATACAGTAACCTCACGGTTACACCCAGTGCAGACCTGTCTGTTACATTAACAGTAGTAAAATGAGTGGGTGTTTCTTTGTACAATAATTTCACCGTTACATCGTGAATAGAAGCAAAGAATTTCCGTTTTTGAAAATTGCCAGTTCCATTTGGCAAAATCTTAAAATCTGTTATTCCTCCAAACTGTGGGCAAATCAGCATGTTTATACCAAAATTTGGCTTAAAATGGAGGGGTTTAACCAATAATCTGGTGCAAAGTGGGGGTTTTCATGAAAAATGAACTCGAGTTGTAGTGTAAAGGGAAGGTCCCCTGAATCTTTTATTCTGTTTACATGTGTAGTTTTTAGGCATGAACCGTGATTACTTCTATTGCACTCTCCTAATTTCATCAGGATTTAAATGTAAATGAAGGTACTTAAATCTGGTGTGAAAACCTTCTTGACTGCATTGCAAATGTCATGTCCTGACTCATGTAAGGCATCCTGGAATTTTACAATGTTTTAGTGCTAAAGCCTGCAGTAGTTGTACTGTTTTAGTCAGTGCTGTTGCTTTCCTTGCAGTCGTTACGTTCTTGTCTCATGCTGGCCATGAAGCTTTTCAAGGCATAGTGAGTGCCCTGCTCTTTTCTGTAGTTTAAAGTGTATCTGAGGCAGAAAATAATGCTTTTATAGAATACAGGAACTTCACAAGACATGTAACAGAACTGAATGAGAGTGTAACTTCTGCTGGCTTGTGCAAGTACACATCATCAACTCCCATAATGCCTTGTATGAGTGGGGTCATGAAATTTTTTTGCAATGGAGACAATGAGGTTTTCACACCAGGGCAAAACAGAGTGAAGCAGCTTCATTTATCTTTAAATTAGGATGAAATCAGGAGGATGCAAGAGAGGGAATCATTGTTCATGCCTACAAACTAGACAGGTATACAGAAAATAGTCTGAGGGGTCTTTTCCTTTAAAAATGACAAAATCATTTTTTTTTTTTACCAGTGTTTTCCATTGAAAATGGAAAACCACTGGTCTTACACTCAGTACAGGCCTGTCACATTAACAGTAGAGGGATAAGTGGGTGTCTCTTTGAACAGTACCCTAACTGTTACACCCAGTACACACCTGTCACATTAACAGTGGTGAGATGAGTGGGTGTCTCTTTGAACAGTACCCTTACTGTTACACTCAGAACAGACCTGTCACATTAACAGTAGTGGGACAAGTGGGTATCTTTTTGAGCAGTACCCTGTTACACTCAGTACAGACCTGGCACATTAAAAGTAGTGGGACAAGTGAGTGTCTTTTTGAACAATACCCTAACTGTTACATCCCGTACAGACCTGTCACATTAACAGTAGTGGGACGAGTGTCTGTCTCTTTGAACAGTACGCTGTTACACCCAGTACAGACCGTTCACATTAACAGTAGTGGGACAAGTGGGTATCTCTTTGAACAGTACCCTGTTACACCCTATGCAGACCTGTCACATGAACAGTAGTGGAACAAGTGGGTGCCTCTTTGAACAGTACCCTAACTGTTACACCCTGTACAGATTTGTCAATTAACAGTAGTGGGATGAGTGGGTATTTCTTTGAACAGTATCCTAACTGTTAAACTCATTACAGACCTGTCACATTAACAGTAGTGGGGCAAGTGGGTGTCTCTTTGAACAGTACCCTGTTACACTGATTACAACCTGTCATATTAACAGTAGTAGGACAAGTGGGTATCTCTTGGAACAGTACCCTAACAGTTACACCCAGTACAGACCTGCCACATTAACAGTAGTGGGATGGGTGGTTATTTCTTTGAACAGTACCCTACCAGTTACACCCAGTACAGACCTGTCACATTAACAGTGGTGGGACAAGTGGGTGTCTCTTTGAACAGTACCCTGTTACACCCTGTACAGTTCTGTCACATTAACAATAGTCAGATGTGTTGTTTTTTCTTTAACAGCACCCTAACTGTTATACACTGTACAGACCTGTCACATGAATAGTAGTGGGACAAGTGGGTATCTCTTTGAACAGCACCGTAACTGTTATACCCCATACAGACCTATCACATTAACAGTGGTGGGACAAGTGGGTATCTCTTTGAACAGCACCCTAACTGTTACACCCTGTACAGACCTATCACATTAACAGTGGTGGGACAAGTGGGTGTCTCTTAGAACAGTATCCTAACTATTACACCAAGTATAGACCTGGCACATTAACAGTGCAAAGGTCGTGTCCTGACTCATGTAAGGCATCCTGGAATTTTATGATGTTTTAGTGCTAAAGCCTGCAGTAGTTGTACTGTTTTAGTCAGTGCTCTTGCTCTCCTCTGCAGTCCCTATGTTCTTGTCCTATGCTGGCCATGAAGCTTTTCAAGGCATAGTAAGTGCCCTGCTCTTTTCTGTAGTTTAAAGTGTATCTGAGGCAGAAAAGAATGCTTTTATAGAATACAGGGACTTCACACGACATGTAACAGAATTGAATGAGAGTGTTACTTCTGCTGGCTTGTGCAGGTACACATCATCAACTCCCATAATCCTTTGCATGAGGGGGGACATGACATTTTCAGTGGAGACAGTGAGGCTTTCACACCAGGGCAAAACAGAGTGAAAGCAGCTTCATTTATATTTAAATTAGGATGAAATTAGGGGGATGCAAGAGTGGGAATCAGTGTTCATGGCTACAAATTACACAGGTATACAGAATATAGGCTGAGGGGATTTTCCCTTTAAAAATGAGAAATTTTGTTGTTGTTTTTTTACCAGTGTTTTCCAGTGAAAATGGAAAACCATTGGCCCTACACCCAGTACAGACCTGTCCCATTAACAGTAGTGGTACAAGTGGGTGTTTCTTTGAACAGTACCCTAGCTGTTACACCCAGTACAGACCTGTCACATTAACAGTAGTGGGATGAGTGTGTGTGTCTCTTTGTACAGTATCCTAACTGTTACACCCAGTATTGACATGTCACATTAACAGTAGCAGGACAAGTGGGTGTCCCTTTGTACACTATCCTCACTGTTACGCCCAGTACAGACTTGTTACATTAACAATAGTGAGGCGGGGGTGGTGTCCCTTTGTACAGTAACCTCACTGTTACACCCAGTCCAGACATGGTACAATAACAGTAGTGGGATGAGTGACTGTCTCTTTGAAGAGTACCCTAATTGTTACACAGACCTGGCACGTTAACAGTAGTGGAATGAATGTGTGTCTTTTAGAACAGTACCCTAACTGTTACACACCCAGTACAGACCTGGCACATTAACAGTTGCGGGACAAGTAGGTGTCCTTTTGTAAAGTAACAGTACTACTACACCCAGTACAGACCTGTCATGTTGACGGTAGCCAGGCAGATTTCCTTTTGTAAAGTAATAGTGGTAACAGCCAGTATAGACCTGTTACATCAACAGTAGCTCGGCAGAACTGTGTCCCTTTGTAACACAACTGATGTTACACCCAGTATAAACACCTGCGGATATAGTATGACCCTGTCCACACTACTACGGAAAATGCTGTAATGGTTCAGAACCGTTACAGACTGAAAACGGTACAGTGTGTTCACACTATATGTGAAAACGGTGGCAAATCGTTACAGCCCGTCCACACCGCTAATGGATCGGAAATGGCTTCCAACCTGTGCAGAGCTGGGCACATCCCATGATGCAGCAGTGTGCAGAGCACCCAGTCTCAGCCCCGGTATATCGACCCCAGCACGATGGCACTGCCGAACCCCAAGCAAGTGCATGCCTCAGTGCCATGCTGAGATGTTGGGTGCAGCTGCTGCAGCTAAATGCCGTGGCAGCAGAACATCCAGCACAGCGGGTCAGTGGGCTGCCATGGTCACTGCCCCCCTGTGCCAGGCACCATTAAATGCTGCCACGGGACATCCTGCAGATAAGGTAGTGTCTGTAGGTGCAGGCAATGAGCAGTCTGGTGCCCATATGCGATGTGGGGCAAATCCGCACATTTGTGCTGCGGTTCCTCTGCCACAAGCCCAGGATACAGTAGTGATCCACACTGCTCCACACCTCCATGAGCATGTGGCAGAGGAGCAGTGGCAAAGATGTGGAGAATTGCCCCACACCACAGAAGGGCACCGGACTGTGTAGTGCCTGCATGTACAAGTGCAGACATATCTGCAAGACGTCCCATGGCAGCATTAGGCCCATGACACATCGGCCACGTCTGTGCACTCCCCAACAACCCACTCCCTACATCTCGCTACAGTGCCAGCTCACACCAGTACTGTACATGCCGGTCACTATGCTCCTGCAGCAGTCGTGGAGCAGGGAGATACAGAATGTTGTGTGCTGGGCATCCAGGTGGCCACAGTGTGGGCCATATGTCCAGTTCCCATTCCTCCCCCACTGGCCCCTGCCTACCCTTACCCAGCCCCCTACCCACCCTGTCCATGGTCACGGCTGCTGCACACTCTGCCTGCCATCATCCCTCCAGTAGTGGCATAATTCCCAGGCCGTGGTTGCTGGACATGGGCTTGTATGCTCCCTATGGCTCTTAGTGTGCAACCGAGTACAGTTGCCTACCAGAGTGAGGGCTGTGCCACAGGGGTGGGGAATATGGGTGTGTAGTTCGTTTGCCACAGTCCCGACATATCCCCTGTGGGACCGGTCACCTGCACTCGGCGGCTGTGTCATGGTATTGCACCGGGGCTGTACGGGACATGTTCACAGAGGCAGGTTGTCGGGGAGTGGGTTGTCTGAGGGGTGTACCGACATGGGAGTGCATTGTCGAGTGTGGAGTGCCGTGCCCCCTTCCATATTTGCCTCCCATAATGGCAGCTGGCTGCTGGCATCACGGAGCCACTGCACAGCATGACAGGAAGCTGGCAGACTGTGGGGGACCAGTGACTACACGGTGGTGTGTTTACACGGTGCTCTGTAACGTTACAGACCTGCAAACATTACAGTAACCGTTGTTGAAACCACCTGCTAACAGGTTTCAGCAATGGTTATGGTAACGCTTTCTGTAACGTTACCAGTGTAAATGCCGTCCGTTACGGTAACAGTACAGGTACTCTGTAACATTACAGAGGGTGTTTTCAGGTGAAGTGTGGACAGGGCCTATATGAGACTGTTTGATATAGTGATTAGAGCAGTCAGTTGGGAACTAGGAAATTATAGGTTCAAATCCCATCCGAACCAAGTACTCACCGTGTGACCATGAACCAGTCACTTGAGCCTCCCAGTGCTCCTGTACCCCAAGCTGAGGAAATGTGTGGAAGCAGGGCCCCACTGAAAATGAGATGTTGCATCTCAGCTGGCCTGCATTGGGTAAATAAGTTACAAATAAAACAAACACAAAATTAAAATAGCCACCATATTAGCAGTATCTGGGTTGGGGCATGTCCAAATCTGCTTTCTAAAATTTAAGATACTTTCCAGGCGTAGAACCCTGGTTTCCTGCTTGCTAACCTCTGTTGTGTTAGCAAGGTGTTATTTTGCTGTGAACTGGGATGTAACCTCCATCTCCCCCCGTTAGTTGTAGCTGCTACACTAAACTAGTATTCTGAGGGAAATGAGCTGAGGAGCATGGGTGCCTCAGTGGGTGCCAGATTAAGTGCAAAGCTCCACAAGTTTTACGCCTCCGAAAAGGCCCCAGTCTCTTGTACTGACATGCTGTTCCACGCTTATTGGGATCCTTACAGATGTGTCCATATTGGGATCACTGGCGGTTGTATTTTGGTTTGTCTAATGTGCAGTGAAAGAGACGTATGAACCATTCTTTGCATTGCCGTGTATTCTGACCTGCGTGTTTCTGTTGAAGTGCAACATCTGAAAATGCTCCAGGTTTCAACTGAGTTATGTGCTGTGCTCTTTGACGTACCATAGGCCCACTGAAGGAAAATCAGTCTGTATACAGTGGAGGTAGCATTTTCATATACCATGTTTGTTTCTGTCGAGATGGTAGTTAGTGGCACTGAAGCACTCTGGGAAATGGAACGAGTACATCTTCTGTACATTTTCACTTTTGTCAGTTGCATGAACTCCTGTTTTTAGAGGTGATGACACTTTGCTGTCTGGCTCATTGCGTTTATATTGATCACAGTTTACCTTGTGCACTCCTGGAATGCAAATGCTGTCTAGTGCAGTTTGTGTGTTTTTTTTTTTTTCTGTTATGCAAAGCTTATTGTTTACTAGCAATTGGGTGTGTGGTGTTCTTCCAACGGATGAAGATATGAGAGATGCTCAGGTGTGCAGTGATTTAAAAACAAAACAAAATCAATGAACTCACCTCAGTATCCTGGTCTGATAAAAGTGGCTTATTATTATAGCGCAGTAGGATTTCCAATGTATTCACTGACATTAATGCAAATAGGATCACACCTTATTCTGGTCCCTCCGGACAGCTGGATTGAAATGTTTGGTTGTTTTAATTTATGTGAGAACTCCTTCAGCACAGGCTGGGTGATACTTAGAGCCTTCTGTTTTCCAGCAGGAAAAAACAAACTGGTCACACTGGAAATGAAGTATTCTGCAGTATTATGCAACGGTGCAGTTGTAGTTGGAGTAGTATTGCAGGGAGCATCCTAGTCAGGAGTGGAGGGGAAGGGGCAGTGCTCTTAAAGACCTGTCTTTTGATTCCACAAAGCTTGATGTGTGGAGATTAAGGATGCTGTTCCTCTAGGTTTCAATTCAAGAGTAGATGTCTGTATATAGGGGATAGGTGATAGGTTGCAGCGGAAGTATATTTACCCCAGCAGCGAGGGTAAGACCTATAACTCACAAGTTGCAAATCGATGAATTACGAAAGTCATATGTAATGACAAATATGTTGTTTCACCAACTGTGTATTTTATTTTTATACCTTATGTTTTGATGTTGTGTGTTTTGCTACTGTTAGGAAGCAGTAGAGCGCTATGGTTTAGGGCACTGAGGTACAAACCTGGAGACTTGGGTTCAAATCCCACAGTTCCCACTTGCATACTGTGTGACCCTGAGCAAGTCAGTTAACTTTCTTGTGCTCCCAGGTCACACCTGGAAACAAGCTTCAGCTTAGTGTACCTTTCCTGGTGAAACAATTTCCTTTTCTCGTTGCTAATGGTGTATCTTAAAGGTGGTCTCCATTTATATTGCAAGCTCTTATTTGATTGAATTTTCACATTACGGTGAATACAGAGCTGAACATTTGTTATTTCAGATAGTTGATTAAACTACGACAGTGAGTAAACAATGAGGCCCTGTCCACAGTACCCCTCTGTAACATTACAGAGTGCCCAAACCGTTACAGTAGCGGTTTGCTTTACCTAGCAATGTTACAGAAGGCGTTCGTAACCGTTATTGAAACCACATGTGAGGTGATTTCCAGCGGCGCTATGAAAACAGTTACGCCTCAGACCGAATTACCGGGCGTGGTGTGGAACTGCGTGTAGCCCCAGTTCCGTGGCGCAGCGCGGCTTCTGGTAATGATTAGGCGCCCAATGCTGACCTTGATTCCCGAGTAGTGGACTGGCGGTACCAGTACCGTACTGGTCACCGCTGCAGTACAGACACACTGTTCCAAATCCCGCGCTGCCGGTTTCACCATCCGTTCACGGTCTGAAACAATATAGTATGGACGGGGCCTATGGTACGACAGGGTATGAGTTACCGTTCCTGAACTGCATGCCCAGCTGTGTTGTGAGGCACAAGGAGCTTGCGCTGAGTGCATTCATCCACCAGGTGTGGTTCAGGAATACTAATCCACTCCCTGATGTGTTTCACTGTGCTTATAAAATTGGTCCACTTTAAAACAAAATTAAGATAACTTTAGCAGTGAGGTAATTATTCCTGAACTGCGCTGCGTTGGAACCTTCTCCGCAAATCAGGAAGTAGGATTTTTCCTACTTATTTTATAACTCTATATACAGTATAAATACTTAGAAAATGGGTTTGAAAAATGAAGCATGCTGATTGGCTGAATAGCCATTCCAGGCATGCATTTATTTTTCCGTAGAGCCTGGCAAATAACAAGTGCCAACACAGCGTGCTACAGTATGAAACTGGTATAAATGTGTCAGTTTCAATTTGAAAGGGAAGCAGCCACCATTTTTTTCTACTCGCTAAGCGAGATGAAAAACTGAGTCAAACGCAGGCACAGCTGACTTGAAAGTTCCCTGGCACTTTTTTTTTTTTGTAATTTCTTTTCTCCCCTCAGCTCAGCACTGTCACCTGATCTAACCCAACGAGCCCCAGAAGGTGTACCATTGGAGGATGCCCATGGAGTCTTGGCTTACCCCCCAGGTGGGATGAAGTGAAAGGTGGTCCCCCCAGCTTAGATCCCCTCTGCAGCCATACCTCTTGTCCTCATTGGGGTCCATCCTTAGACCGCTGAGGTAGCGGGTGGAGACCAATGTTCTGGTCTTCCTTGTCGGTGTTGTACAGGGCTGAGTGTTTTCCTTGTACACCCTGGAGCAACGTACACTGATGCTGCGCTTAAAGCCGCATCCATTATGCCTCCACTCCCCCACGCGGTGGTACGGGCATGCTCGATCCTCCAGCCACTGCTAGAGACCTGTCATGCACTAAGCCATGACTTTCGGTGAGACAAGCGTCCTGGATGCTCAAGTTTACCTCTGACTGCCCTCTGGCAACCCGAGCTCATTCTCAACTTCTGGTCGCTGGTGTCGCTGTAGCAGTAGCAGCCTCAGCAGTCTTTTTTTTTTTTTTTATTTACGCCCATTGTACCTTATTTAAGGTATGCCTCTGACTCCTTGCTCGTCCCCAAAGCCTACCAATACAGTCAGCTCTGATCTCCAGCCTTACTTCATTTCTCCTGCTCCATTCTGCTCTCAAAGTCATGTCCTGATCCACCATGTTAATGCCATTGACCGCCACCATCACTTAAACTCTCCCGCTCTGTTGTGCTCCTGATGGCAAGAATAAAAGACAGGAAGGGAGGGGCGCACGCGATCACTGCCGAGTAAGTGCACGTAGTATATACAGAGCGCTCAAAAGAGTAGACTCCATTCCCAATCTATTCAAACAAGGTGTTTTAAAAATGGCAGCGCCCTCCAGTGGCAGCTGAGCAAGGCAGGAACTATTTTGCCATAAAAGTATTTATTTTATATTAATAAGCCTTTTTTTAATATTATTTTTAAAAATATTGCATAAAAATGTAAACTGTTGCCCATTTTCTAAGTGCGATAATACCCTCCAGGGTGAGCGGTATTGGGCAGTATCGGACCTTCCAGGGGCTATAAGGCCCTCCACTTCATTAAACCCCTGGGCAGTCTGAAGTTATGCAATATTGCCCATCCTGCCAGGTATTATTGCTTACCTAGAACCTTGCAACATGATGACTTAATATATAGAAAAATTAAAACAATAATAACAGTTCACAGCTAGAAAATGTATCTTTAAATCCCTTATCAGTGTGCTGCTTTATCCTTATGTTTGGTCAAAACCTTTTTGTTTGTTTAGATGACTGTCATTTACAGGGGTTAAGCAGTAACTTGTGTTTGGCTTTGGAATGTAAAGTCCCTGCCATGCCTTTTCGAAGTCCTCGAGACTGCCTTGTGACTGTATATGATTTTTTTCTAGAATGACATTTTTAGACATGCAGTTTGCCCACCACTCAGTGTCACTGTGTAGGAGGGGTGGAGCTCTTCCATGCCCTCAGTATCACTAGTTTGGCACAGGTAGTGCTATGTAAATTACCTCGTGAGAGATATTCTAGTTCTTCCACGTTTCCACTGAGGATAGCCCTGGGGTGAGTTCCCAGCACTACTGCTGCAATCTCACCCAGTGTATGGACGATTCATGGTCAACAAGGTTGTAACTTGGCGAAGTGTAGGAGCATATGGTCATAAGTATCAGTGGCTCAGTTGGTAGCACAGTTGCCTCTGGGGCCAGAAGATCAGAAGGTCATGGGTTCTAGCCCCACACCAGGTATCTGGGGTAGTACTCATAACTTGCACTGTAGTGCAGTACAAGGGGGTACTGCATAGTTGGGGTCCCTTCTACCCATCTCTTGTCACTGTCCAGATGGAAGTAAAAGATCCCATGGCATTTATAGAAGAAGAGTTGGGAAGTTTTCCTGATCACAAAGTCCCAGAAAATTCTGGAAATTCCATGGGAAATGATCCTAGTAGAAAAAAAGGTAGCACTGCTGCCCCTCCTGATGTGTTCAATAATATGCAGGTCTCATTCAGAAAAGGATGGGAGGGCACAAACACACAAAAAATGTAGACGTATCCTCGCTTGATGTAAAAATATGTTTTCTTTTATTTAATTCAGCCCATAACCTCGACGTTTCACCAATTAAGTTAGCGTCACCAGGAGATGCCTTTACTCACTCTGCACATGGCAGACCAGACTGTTGTCGTGCTTTACTTAATAATCCATAGAACCTTTTTTATTCCTTATAGTCATTCTTAAAGTTCCTCTCAACCTCATAGTACTGTTAGTGTTGTAGTGCCTGTCATCTCTAGGCCCCACTCAGTGGTTGCTCTTTTCTTAAGCCGCCATCAACTCCTCGCTATTTCGCCCTTCTTCATGTGCACATGAAGGTTCTATGGATTATTAAGTAATGCACAAGAACAGTCTGGTCTGCCGCGTGTATAGTTCTTAAAGGCATCTCCTGATGAAGCCAACTTAGTTGGTGAAACGTCGAGGTTATGGGCCGAATTAAATAAAAGAATAAATATTTTTACATCAAGAGAGGATCTGCCTACATTTTTTGTGTGTTTGCACCCTCCCATCTTTTTCTGAATGAGCCCTGCTTAAGTTTTCCTGATATCATGGCCAACATTCCACCATCAAACAACAGGTCCATGCAACTCACTCCCAGGATGCACCTGGGAACAAACTCTCATAGCTTAATGTGCCTTTCCTGGTTTAAATTACAAATAAATAAATATGGGGTAATTGGGCATTATCTCCCCCACATCTAGGGCATTTCCCATCATATTTGCTAGCAAAGCATTTCAGCTTTCCAGGCGTATAATCTGCCTTATGGGGGGGTCATGAATTGCGCTACTTTGAATTTGTTCTGTAGCCAGATCCACTTCTCATCTTCTTGTAGGCTTTCCTGTGCCTCCTCTGCTATTTCTTGGCTGAGCCAGGTTTTCTATTGTGGCTTTATATTTATTTATTTAAAATGGGTGGCACACTAAGCCAGGGCTCATTTCCCAGTAGTAGCCTCATTTGCAGAAGGAGGCAGACTAATGGACAGCAAGACTAAATGAAATGGGGATATAGAAGCTCATTGCAAACAGTGACAAGGAAGCAGTCCACATAAACAGTAGACTTGAGCAGCCAATAATGGGGTAAAAATTTACCAGGAACTATATTCAGGATTAGCATCATAACCATGAGGAGTGTGTGTGGGGGGGGGGATGTAACAAGTGGGGGTTATTTAAATTCTTGTTCTGTTTGGTTTTACTGAATTTGCGTGAGTGTATTTTTTTTAAATACCTGTACAACAGTGGATCCAGGATTTTGCAGTGAAGGGTGGGGGAGGTGTTAAGGTCGTGTATGAATACTTAATATGCAATTTTTTTTTTTTTTAATCCTTGATATTGTTTTCTGTTATGTTTTTCATTACATTTTTGGCAGAAAATACAAATGTAATCTATAGCTTTGAATGTATATTTTCTTACAATCAATAAACTAGACTTCTTTAGCAAAGTAAAATGCAGCAGCACCAAACAAGCAACTTATGACTGCAGCCATTCCCTTCGCTGCCCCTCCCCCCAGTTCCGCCACTGTACCTGTAGTAATGATACAAGCCCTCTGCTAGTGTCGCCATTATCCAGTAGCAGAGCCACTGAGAAGGGTGTGTCTCATTAAAATTATTTTCCTACTTCTGCGCCCAGGTAGCTATTGCAAGCACTTTAGCTGGCAGTCTAGGCCTTCTTCCTGTTATAAAACTGGAAGTACTGGGGTGGCCCAGTGGCACTGAGGTTGAGGCACTGGACACACCTCGTGCCACATTGGCAACCCAGGTTCAGGAATGAGCTCGGGCCTCCGGAGGTCAGCATGGGGTGAGAGAGGATCGAGCGTCCGGAGGACTGCTCTCTCTCTCTCTCTTGGGGGAAGGGAGACCTGTTGTCCCGCTCGTTGACTGCCCTATGGCAGTGAGTGGAGGGCAGGACGAGTCAGGAGACACGTGCCAACATCATCACGTCGGTGGGGAGGGGAAATGGGAGAAAAGTGGAAAAATGGATCTGGCAGGTTCTGTGATGGCTCCTGCTTCTTTGGGGGTTGACCCTGGTATATCTGGATTGGGTCTCGGGGTTGGGGGGAGTGCTGATGCCCTCCTTTCTGGCTCCGCTGCTGGGGACTGACCGAGGTCGGGGATATGGGGACGCAGGGAAGCCGGAGTGCGAGTCTTTCTGCAAGGAGGGACCGTAGTTACCTGCCAGGGCTCCCAGGAGGATAAAAAGCTATACAGCAAAAAAACTGGAAGTATTGTAGCAATAAGTGCAGGGCTGACTATAACATAAACAACCTATTATGTCTCTGTGGTGTTTGTCAGTTGTTTCTTATTTTATTGTTGTGGTCTTCCCTTTCCTACTTCTGCAGCATAGAAGCATAGAATTTGTTGGCAGAAAAGGATCACTTGGTGCACCCTGTCTGCCCAAGTGTTCCATGCCTGTTCTACCTCCGCAGATCCTGTCCGTTCTTCATCGACCCTCCCCACCTCTTTTCAGTTATACCTCCTATGTTTGTACCACGCATGCTTGAAGCCTTCCACCATTCTAGACTCCACCACATCTGCTGGGAGTCTGTTCCAGGTGTGTACCACCCTGTCAGTGAAGATGTATTTCCTTACATCTCTCCTGAGCTCCCCCTCTCCAGCTTTATCGTATGCCCCCTGGCCCTGGTGCTCGCCCTCATTTGAAAGAGACTCCCCACCCAAGCCCTTTTCACTCCTCTGAGGTACTTGTAGGTCTCGATCATGTCACATCCCGCTTTCTTCTCTTCCAGGGTGTACATGCTGAGATCCCACAGCCTCCTCCCGTAAGGCTTCTTGTGCAATCCCTGCACCATTTTAGTTGCCCTCCTCTGGACAGCCTCCACCCTGTCTGTGTCCTTTCTGAGGTGCAGTCTCCAAAGCAGGATGCAGTACTCCAGGTGGGGGTGTACCAGGGAGTGATACAATGGCAGCACACATTTTGTCTCCATTTTTGTGCCGTGCTTCCACTGTCACCTCTGTTTAGTTTCCCTCGCATTATTTGGTTGCTCGTCTGCACTTGTTCGCAGTCCGTTACTTCAAAGGGCTTCTGATTTGCCTTTTCTCTTTATTTCAGCAGCACTCTGTATCTGTAATTTATCTCTCTTATCTCCAGCTGTGCCAGCTTTCTTTTCCATTTCTGTTAAACTGCCCCTTGATTGTTCTGTAGACCAAGGTCACGTGCAGCACTTTCTCTCTTTTTAGTTTCACTTTAATCATTTCACAAATCTTCCCCTTTTCTTGATGATGACTGTCTCCCCTTTTTCTCTGCCCACTTCTGTGTCTCTTGAAATTTTTCACTGAGTATTTCTTTTAGATTCGAGCTTCCTACTGATCTTCCTTCTGCTGCCTGTCACTGCAGAGTGCATCATTTTAAACAGAATGGCACACATTGTAGCATTAGCATTTTTTATAAAATGCATGTAAAAATGCTGGATTCTGATTGGTTACATGTTATATTAAATGACAGGGTTCCATACCATTACAGTGATTATTTATTTATTTATGTCTTTGATAACTGGGTGAGCAAACTGATCCAGAGGACTGAATATATAATAGCGATGTCAATTTCCGCGATTCAACTTTAGCACATGTATTTACAGCGACTGGATTTTTCAGTGCATGTCAGTTCAGCTATTTTTTTCACAGCTGAAACTGACAATTGTATGCCAGTCCCCTGAGGTTGTAATGACATGGAACCCATACTACAAACCATTTTTATTTATTTGTTTATTTCACAGTTCAGATTAATACCTTTGAGTGCAAACTGACTCTTTTACAAAGGCTCCAAGTCGATATGTTACACAATACAGAACAGTTAATCACACACGATACAGAGTCAGGAGGCTCAAAAATGAGAGAGAATCAAACAGTGATATACCCATATTAGCTAGGATAGACAACAGTTACATAAGGGCAATGTTGAAAAGTGACATCATTCTCATAGACAGGCAAGGATTACAATTTAAGTACAATGTGTGGATCAGAAAGGCAACCTGGTAAAAGCTTTGTCCATGCGTGGGGGAAGGGGGGAGATAGGCGGATAAAGTGGGTCCGTTGACAGGGGACAGGTAAGGGTTTAGTGTGAGGTGCAGGGCAGTAAATAGATGGCAGCCAAAGCAGGGCCTTGTCTTGGATAGCGGAAAGGCAAGTTGGAGAAATAGGAGGGTGAGGATGGGCAAATGTGGGGTAGGAGGGTAGGAATTAGAGGGGAGTAGTCAGGGGGAGGAGGGAGGTGGGTTAACAACATAACAAAGGGAACATTTTTACTACCCTGAGGTTTTACACTGAGGGCAAGCAGCTAAAAGGGGCAGTCGCATAGTTTCTCTCGTGCCAGAAGTAGGCGAAGATCTTTTTTAAACTGGTCGATACTCCCAGTCACCATCAGTGAGGCTGGGAGGTCATTGAACCATTGAGGCCCCCGGACAGCAAGAGCATGCTGGGCAAAAGTGGTATGTGTAAAAGGCATCTGGAGAACACCCTGTGTAGAATTCCTGGTCGACTTGGTGGACTTAACACATTGGAAGATATTGGCTGTTGTACCTGGAGGAAGACCAAGCAGGGATTTTTTCCCAGCAAGCAGGCCTGGTATTTGACCTTTTGCTGCAGGGGGAGCCAGCCAGTCTCTTGGTATAGAAGATAGGTATGTGTATAGCGGTCTGCCCCCAGGACGAGTTGGCAGGCTGTATTCAAAGAGTCTTAATCCTTTTTTTTTTTTTTTTTTATTATTTTTGTGCGGCGTTCCCTAGCCCCCATAAAATGGGCTTCTAAGCTCTGGCAGCCTTCCCTCCCCTTACTCAGGCTTGCCCCCCCAAGTGAGGCTGCTAGTGGCGGACTTAGGTGGCCAGAGGGGACAGCGCTGGAGCTGGCTCATTAGCGGGGGCTGGCATTTTTTGTGCTGTGATTCCCTCGGGGGTGGGGACGTGCAGTGATGGCCCCCATCCACCTCGCCCCCGTACGTGCTGGCGCTGACTGCTGTGGTACCCCTGGCCTCCGCTAGGGGTCCGTAGTGCATTGGACACTCAACCCCACCTCACCCCGGAGTAGGAGAGCAGTTCAGCGGACGCTCTATCCTACTCCCCCCGGCCAGCCGTCCGACTCCCTGATCTGTTCCTGAACCCGAGTCGTCAGCATTGCAGATGGCAGCCATGCCTCTGCGCCAGTGGACTGGCCGAGTCTTAATCCTTTTTAGTGCCGAGTCCATTGCTGTGCTGTAAATGATGAGCCCATAATCGATTGTGGCAAGTATAGTGCTCCTAGTTACCAAGGACACTGCCTCTGTGGTCATAGAGTACCTACGCCTATAGAGGATCCTCATTTTGACATTTGCTGGTTTGATGACACGGTCAATGTGGCCAGCGAAGGAGAGGGAGTCATCCAGGTGAATACCCAGATATTTGAATGAGTGGACTTGTTAAAGGGCGTCTCCAGAGTTGCTTGTGATGTGCAGAGGACCAACTTTCTTTTGTTATGAGGTAGAGCGAAATGCATAATTCTAGTTTTTTTTTTTTTTATAGTTTAATAGTAGTTTGTTTTGAGCAAACCACAATTCAAGTTTTCTGAAGCTGTTAAGTAGGGTGGTGCTAATATCCAATACTCGGCTGCCCGGGGTGGAAATAACAGCATTATTCCCATTTAGAACCATGTTTGCCGAGCAGGCAGTGGGCAGTCAGTTGATAAAAAGACTGAACAGCAGTGAACAAGCATGGACCCTTGCGGTACCCCCAGGGTCACAGCCCTGGGTTCAGATGTTACTCTAGCTATCTTTACACACTGTCTTCTGTGGGACAGATGACTCCTGAACCAGTTGACTGTATCATACAACAGGCCTATTGACACAAGTTTACCCAGAAGTATATGGTGGTTCACAGTGTCAAAGAGTTTTGTAAAGTCTATAAATATAGACCCCACAGACTTGCCGCTGTCTAAGGCATCGTATAGGTGAGTGGTGTATTCAGCTAGAGCAGTGATGGTACTATGTTTTTTTCTGAAACCATGTTGTTGCTTACAAAGTAGACTATATTTGTTGAGGTACTCAACTACCTGGTCCGCCACTATTCTTTCGAGAGCCTTTGATAGAGAAAGGAGTATTGAAATAGGTTTATAGTTTCCCAGGCACGTCCTATCCCCACCTTTGAGGACTGGGGTGACATGTGCAGTCTTCCATTTGTCAGGGAAGACCCCTGTCCTTAGTGAAATGTTAAAGAGTTTGGTGAGTGGGAGGGCTACTCCATCTCGTGTGAGAGCAATACGTTTCATGTCCAGCATGTCACTGACCATCCTGGTTTTGCCAAGGACCCTTTTAATATATTTTATTGCTTTTGCTTTAGAGACTTGCTGGAAGTAAAACAGTGGCTTTCCTGAGTTACGGACTGGGTGTGAGTCACCACTTTTGTACTTGCTAGGTGGTGAGTTTGTAAGGTACTCCTGTGGTAATACAGAGCTGAGATCCGTAAAAGCCAGGTTGAAGGTATTCGCTATGTCCATAGGCTCCTGTAGGGTGGCCGAGCTAGTGATGATCAGATCTGGAGGTGCTTTGGATTCTTTGCCGGTCAGTGATTTTAGGTTATTCCAAGACATTTTTCAGTTACCCAAGGTCCTACCCAGTACTTCTTTGTAGTAGGCTGCTTTTGCGTTCCTGATCAACCTTGTGCACCTGTTTCTAGCTTCTTTATAGGCAGTGAAGTTGGCCGTACTCCCAGTGGCCCTGGCCTTGTGCCATAGGTGGTCCCAAAGATTAAGTTGTTCAATGATTGAACCCGATAGCTATGGGTTAATGGTTCGTTTAACTTTTGAGGATTTATATGACGTGAAGATGTTGCAGGTATTTTCTCTGGGCTAACATCAGTACCCTCTTGATGGACAAGCTACTGATAAAACTTTCCAGGCATGGTGTTATGGACACATGTCGTTTCATGCCTGGCGACACTCATCTAATTAACAGGTACAGGCTTGCCAATATGTGATGGCACATTGCAGGAGGGGCTACGCCCCTCTGCACCCCTCATGGGGGGCTGCGCCCCTGACCCCCCCCACATCTTAAGGATTCCAACTCCGAGGTGCACATTGCCTCAGAGGATCGCTATAATGTCATAGTCGGGCAGATTGTTGATCGCTATATTAGAGTCGCTGAAACTGACTCGCTTTAAAGACTTCGCGGTAATGTCATGCTACCAAATTACAGTACTGCCAACACCAAAAATAAGTCCTGCTGTGCTGTCTAGAAATTTCATTTTCAAAACTGGCAGCCTGAATTTTCTGCTCCATGAAAACAAAATAAAAATTTCAGACTTTCTGCCAGTTACTTTTCAGTTCACAGATGCTACCTTGAATCGGTTTCTGGACCCAGTAGAAGAAACAACTGAAAAAGCCACCTATTCAAAACCATAACAGATTGTTCGATATTGGTTTTTTTTGTTTGTTTTGCTACAATCTTAAACCCTTCTATAAGTGCAGTAAGATACTCCAGCTTCATGACAGTAGTGCCTTGAATGCACTTCCATGGTTGTGGCCTCGTGCCTTGCTACCCCTTGGGTGTGCATGGACGGCACTGCTGCCAACACTTTGTTGTGTCTGATTGCTTGCGTATCTGCCTACCTCCTCTTTTCTTTCCGTATATGTCTCTCTCTTTTTTTTCTGTCTCCCTGGTCGTTACATCCAGCTCTTTATGTAGCCCCTCCCCCACCGTGCTGTTATGGATGCTTCAACCATTGACATCATCGACTGTAATCAGTCAGTGACATTTCACAGTTGTGTGGGCTGCTGTTGTACTTTGACAACGGAGCAGCACTGGGCCCTCTGACAGCCCAGCAGCAGTGCATTGCTGGCTTGGGAATGGACTCTGGGAACCATGTTGGGGAGCGACCATGGACTAGAGCAGCTGCCGTGTAGTGGTGTGTGTATGGCCCAGGGAGGGATGATGGCAGGTTCCGGTGACACCTGTGCCGAGCCAGGGAGTTTGCTCCCCCTACAGTGTGCTGTGGTTGCACTGTGATGAAATGGCTACTGCTCATGCCACAGAGTGGAGGGAGAAAGGGGGGAACCACTCAGTCGCTGTTGGGGTGGCGGCTTTGGCCTGATGCAAGGTAAATCCCTGATCAAGGGTACTGTATATCTTAGCAAAGACAGGCAGCTGGGTGGGGGGAAAATACAGCAATCAAAAAACAGAAAATGGAGCCGCTCCTCAGTGTGCACAGGTTTCATTGAAGCAGCAACTTAAGCAAGTAGCAGTATCGACATCAGGAGGAGCTGCTGACTGACTGCAGCAGTGTCATCAGTTAGGAACTACAGCGGCACGTTGGAGGACTATGTACAGAGCTGGCTTTTAAGACCAGTGAAGTAAAAAACCAAAGAGTATTGGCATACTGTACAGAAAGAGAACAGATGATATGATTGTGGTTAGTAATGCTGCATGTTTCCCATCCCCATTGGTAAGAACAGTGCTTGCTACAACTTAACACTCACCCTTAATGTTGCATGTTCCCCATCCCCTTTAAGTGTAAGAACAGTGCTTGGGACAGCATAACACATTTATTTATTTATTTGCTTTTGTTAACCTGGTAAGCACTCTAAACATCCAAGTGCCTACTTTCAGGTGCGACTCGGGAGGGTTACAGAGTACATACGAAACATAATACAGAGTCGAGGTAACATACAGGAGCCACAGGCTTCGACAAGTGGGTGGTACAGCATATGGCACAACAGGCTTTAAAATGGTTAAGTAGGCAGAATGGCAACAAGATTCATAACAGCATTGAGAGGTAGAATAACATCAAATAACATCATGACAGAGAATAACATCAAAATAAATGAAAGTACAAGCAGGTATTGATATGACATGAGCGCCATGCCCCTAATGTTGCACATTCCCCACCCCCTTTAAGTGTAAGGACAGAGCTTGGGACAACATAACACACACCCTTAATGCAGGGTTCATTTTTGGGTGGTGGATTGGAACAATTGGTGCACAGTTTTTAATTTTGACCCACCTTCTCTTCTACCCTGGGGATAACTTGCTCCCTCTTCTAGATGTTATAAACTAATGTTTTATCAATCTGGGCTCAGTTGAACAATATAACCCATTATTTTTTTTCATTTGATCCTTACTTGTCATACCCAGTGGTTCAAGTGCCCCACATAGATAAATATATCTGAAATGAATCCTGCTAATGTTGCACATTCCCCATCCCTTTTAAGTGTAAGGGCAGAGCTTGGGACAGCATAACACACACCCCTAATGTTGCACGTTCCCCACCCCCTTTAAAGCAGCAGTGCAACATAATCAGGAAGTGATTATCAAAATTATTTTTATTTTGGCTGTAAGCATGCAGCCATAGATGAAGTGTCCATATCTGTAAATATTTTTTTCTAGCGATCTTTAGTTTTTTAGGCATTCAACATTTATTTCAATTGTTGTGGTGCCACAATAAATATGGTGACTTCCTAATTTTCAGCTGTGCTCCTCGTTCGCATTGCATCACGTCTTTTGGTTACTGCGGTGGCACCCTGTGCTGAACACTCCCGATGTCCCTGTGTAGTACTGCCGGTCATACATATGTGCAGCTTGCAGCAGAGGGGGTTCCAGCTCAACATGGCAGGTGGCAGAAATGTAAACAAAAACAAAGGACAGCAGTGCAGATTACGGGGTGGTAGTACAGTGCCGGCAAGAAAGAGTACCTGGGATATGCTCAGCAGAACACAGGGAATAAACTGTTGAAAAAGCGCAATTTATTTTTACATTGCACTGCTGCTGTACGTGTAAGAACAGTGCTTGGGACAACATAACAAACACCCCTAATGTTGCACGTTCCTCATCCCCTTGAAGTGTAAGGGCAGAGCTTGGGACAACATAACACACACACCTAATGTTGTACATTCCCCATCCCTTTAAAGTGTAAGAACAGTGCTTGGGACAACATAACACACACCCCTAATGTTGCACGTTCCCCATCTCCTTTAAGTGTAGGAACAGTACTTGGGACAACATAACACACACCCCTGATGTTGCACATTTTCCTTCCCCTTTAAGTGTAAAGGCAGAGCTTGGGACAACATATCACGCACCCGTAATGTTGCACATTCCCTATATCCTTTTAAATGTAAGGGAAGAGCTTGGGACAACATAACACACATCCCTAGTGTTGCACGTTCCCCATCCCCTTTAAGTGTAGGAACAGTGCTTGGGATAACATAACACACACCCCTGATGTTGCACGTTTCCCATCCCCTTTAAGTGTAAGGGCAAGGCTTGGGAGAACATAACACGCACCCCTAATGTTGCACATTCCTCATACCCTTTTAAATGTAAGGGCAGAGCTTGGACAACATAACACGCTCCCATAATGTTGCACATTCCCCATACCCTTTTAAATGTAAGGGAAGAGCTTGGGACAACATAACACACATCCCTAATGTTGCACGTTCCCCATCCCCTTTAAGTGTAGGAACTATGCTTGGGATAACATAACACACACCCCTGATGTTGCACGTTTCCCATCCCCTTTAAGTGTAAGGGCAAGGCTTGGGAGAACATAACATGCACCCCTAATGTTGCACATTCCTCATACCCTTTTAAATGTAAGGTAAGAGCTTGGGACAACATAACACACACTCTACTGCTTTCTTTTTATCCAGCTTTTTAGCTCCCACTGCCGCAACTACTCGCCTGCTTTAGGCTTTAGGCGATAGTCCATTTCCTCCAACCTCATTAGTGACACCATTGTGTCAGGCCATCAGGGATCTACATGGGGTGGGATCTGAGAGTACTGGGGCTGTCATTGATTGCGGCTGTGCTGTTTCGGATTTTCTCCTTTTTTCTGTTTCCATGCCGATTGCCAGCCTCAGTGCCAGGCGGTGCCCCTGCGGGCTACGCACACACGTAGTGCACCCATGCGGAGGAAACAAGCTCCCTGGTCCACTACAGGGGCTGCTACTGTGGCTGACCTGGGTATCCATCCCTCCCTGGCTGGAAGCCGTGCCACATGTCATATCCCCCTTTCCCTCATGTGCTCCAGAGAGTACATGATAAGCGTGTCAAATCTTTCCTTATAAGTCTTATCCTGCTTTTGGAATCATTTTGGTAACCCTCTCTTCCGGACAGTCTCTAACCAGTTCCTGTCATTCTTCAGATGTGAGTTCCAAAGCAACATGCAATATTCCAGGTGTGGTATGATGTAACTAATGATCTGTACAGTGGCAATAACACATCCTTGCTGCAACTAGTGAACCCTGCCTGATGCATTCATGTGATACTGCATTGGGAAGTGTTTTTCAAATTATTGTTATTCATCACCCCAGGTCCCTTCTGTCTTTTCAGTACTGTGCTGTGACCTCATTGATGCAGTATTTCATCTGAGAATTTTTAGTTTGTGATGTACGTCTCTTTACATTTCTTGGCACTGAATTTCACTTGTGTTAACAAGCAGTGTCACTCACTTGTAACAGTACTGTTGCAAACAGCTCGTAGATTTCTGGTACCCGATACACAATGGAAGTTACACGTAAAATGGTTCTGAAGAACAAGTAAGCAGTGACACAGCGAAATGGTAAGAACTCTCAAAACCGGTTGTCTTGCCTCAAACCCCCTGTTTAAGCTGGCACATGCCAAATCCCATTTGGAGCTCGATTTCCAGATTTAGAAATGTTTTTTCCCCACTTGGAATCACCAAATTGTGATTGTGGTTATTCAGGTAAGTGTCTCTTTAAGAGGCTGGCGATTAGGGGGTGCAGCAGGCGTGTATGTCAGGGCAGTCTGTTGGTTCCTGTGAAGTGCTGCACCAAATGCTACAGTTTCTTGTTTGTTTTTCAAATTATTTGTCATCCCAGATCCCTTCTGTCTTTTCAGTACTATGCTGTGACCTCACTGACGCAGTATTTCATCTGTGAATTTTTAGTGCTCCGGAGTTCAGATTGGGCATCAGGCCTCATAGTAGGTAGGGATTGATAGGGCAGACTGGGTGGGCCAAGATTTCCCTATCCGCCAACAACTTCTATGTATCTGTGTGTGACTACATTGACTACTGCAGTGAGAAGGTATGTTTGACATTTGATGCTCTGGTACACTCAAACATCAGGTGGAAATGACAGTGCTGTTCTTTACACTTTTAAGTGTTTTTGAAGTTGTATTACTTGCTGACTGCATTGTGAGCCAGCACTGGTAGCGGAGGACACACTGAGGCATATTCGGTGGCATCTTCATCACAGGAGGCGGTGCCAAATTGTGAGACACCATTTAGCAGCATGTGTGCAAAGTACATTTTCTGCTTATACTAACGATCATGATTTGAATTGCTGCCATTTGAATAATCAGATCATTTCTTGTCTGAAACTGGCTGCCAGGATAGTCTGAGGGCATACATGTGAAGACTTCCAAAGCAGGGCACGGGACACAGAGTTGTGTTCATACAGGCAGATTACTGCAAATCAGGGATGCACAGAGTTGGCAGATTCCGATCGATTTTCCGATTTAGAATTTTCAGAAATTTCAATTCCTAATCCGATTCTGATTCAGATCCTGAAAGGACCTCAAAATGAGACTTGGATTCTGAATCCTAAATCCCAGATGTCTATGTTTACTTGTACTTGTACGTGTATGTATTTATTACTGTAGATTTCATTGTATATTTTTGTATACTTTGTAACTAAATGACCAGTGTAAAAGCTGGCAGCAAACTATGAAACGTACTGGGGACCTCGTTTGTAAATGAGCCTGTGGCTCAACTTCAGTGTATATGTCCCTGTTCATTATGAAATGAATGCTGCTAGTTTGCGACTACTGTTACTACTATGTAAAAATAGTTATAAGGATTTAGTTTAGTAATCAGGATTTTTGGACTTCAGTTCCAAATTCCAAAAATCCTAAATCTGAAGATCAGAATCCAGTGATCAGTTCTGTTTGGTGGATTCCGAGCAACACTACTGCAAATTAATTCACAATCAGTCATCTCTTTTCTCAACCCCCCAAAACAAAAAACAAACAAACAAACAAAAAAACAGTTATGTATATGGCTATCTCAGTTTGCTGGATATTTGCTTGGCTGTGTCCTATGCCCTGTTTGAGTGTAGTGTGTGTGTGTGTGTGTGTGTGTGTGTGTGTGTAGTGTGTTATTTGCACTGGGGACTGGCAGCAACAAAGAGGTCATAAGAGCATTAAGTGTTGTGAGTGGCAAACATAGCTTTTGCCCACTGAGGCAGCCTTTTTAGTACTCGTGTTTTTGAATGATGACATCTAACACCTGTTTTTGAACAACTCTGAAAGCTTTGCCTTTCAGATTTTTTCAGAAAATGTGTCCCAAATGTGGATCAAATGTTGAGTAAAAAGTACCTCCTAAATTGAGTTCTAAATTTGCTTTTTTTTTTTCTGAACTTCGATTGATGCCTCTGGCCTTACACTCAATGCTGTTTTTTTTATGGATAACCTGAGTTTCTTATCTACTCCGTTTCTGATTTTATAGCCGTTTGTTACCTCCCCCTGTAACCTGTACAATCTTTTTTGTTTTCCAACAATGTATACTTTATTTGAATTTTCAGCTTATACACACAACGCTCAATACAGTACAAGCAATGACAGTGACCATATAAAAAGCAAAACTGACAAGCAGAAAATTGAATAAATAAATAAAAAAGAGAAGATAAATCTAAACAGTATCTGAAATAAGACTGACACAAGGACTGTGACGAGACATTACACATCCCTGGATGACTTTCTGTATTGGTGAATAAGTAGTCATTTTCACACTACATTGCACCAGTATATTGAACATCGCAAAGCAATTGTGGGAGCAGTAATTCAACATTAAATAGCACACGCTTGCACTCTAAGGACACCTTTTTGCAAAAGGGCACCTTTGTACCTGGATGCATAAACCTAGCTGTAGGTACTTGCGGTACTGGGTTGAAGGGTGATTGAAGTGCAAGCAAAGTGTTGTAGCCAGAAGTCACAGCACTCCTGTCCAAATGGCAAAAAAAGGGAGTCCACACCAATTCTAGTGTAAAACGCCCCTCTTTATTTGCCAATGCAAGAATGTGCATACAAATATTGCCACAGCAGCAGGAAGCAGATGAAGTCCTGGACTATGTTGGAATTGGCATGGACTCCCTTTTTTGTCATTTGGAGGTGAGTGCTGTGACTTCGTGGCTACAGTATCTGTTGTTTGTCACTTGGCACCTGTCCCATGAGCAGCTCTGTTTTTTTTTTTCAAACGCAAGCAAAGTATGCAGTGTTTCCCATTTTTTCCTATGGCTATTAAATCTATTGTTGGTACCGGCTATTACTCTTTCTATTCTTAGTGTGGCTAGTATTTCCCTGTGCCATTCTGCATAAGTAGGGATGGGGTCATCTATCCAATGTCTGAGAATAACCTTCGTTGCTACTCCTTCCATCAGTGCTGTGTGGTACCTTGGTGATGTAAGCAGTTCCCATCACAGTGGCCTGTTATACAAATATCTAGGGTAAAGGCATTCTCTAGACTCAAGAGTGGGTCAGACTTGTTTTGTATTTGTTCCCACAATGGTTTAGCCTATGAGCAGTCCTAAACGATATGGCACAGAGTACCCTCTTGTCCTCTACATCTTGTGCACAAATTACTGTTAATTATAGGTGCAGGTTTTCAGTTTTGATATACTTATATAAATTAGCCCATATCGTTTCCCATTGCCAAGTGCTACTGGTATTAGAGAGTGCCTGAACCCAGTAACGTTGTATGTCTGCTCCCTTGGGATCAGGGCTCTCGGTAGGATTTTTCAGTTGGGGGTCTGGGACTTGCTTTAAAAAAAGAAAAAAAAGGGAGGGTCCACAGCCCAAAAGTGAGAGTCTCTGGTAAATTGCATGGGGTCACCTCGTAAATGTATGCGAGCCACACCCCCGCATTCGCAAGTCTTGTAATGTAAGAATCAGTAGAGCGCGGGAGCATGCTCCATTACTTTCTATGGGGCCAGTTTAAACTAGAATTTCTAATGTTTTAGAGGGCGAATTCAAACAAATTACGGCCACCGCTCATCTAACAAGGCCCATGTTAGGTGAGCGGTGGCTGTAATTTATTTGAATCCCTCTAAAACATTAAAAATTCTAGTTTAAAATGGCCTCCATAGAAACCAATGGAACGTGCCCCCTGCACTTTACAGATCCTTACATTATAAGCTGTACGGGGGCGTGA
Source organism: Neoceratodus forsteri (assembly GCA_016271365.2). Lineage (NCBI taxonomy): Eukaryota > Metazoa > Chordata > Ceratodontiformes > Ceratodontidae > Neoceratodus > Neoceratodus forsteri. The sequence continues at coordinate 282,594,458 of CM057455.1, read as the reverse complement.
CTTCATCTATGGACTCCTGGGGCTCCCTGAATGAGCGTCTTGGGGACTTTCTGAAAAAAAATCGAGAGCATCCCGATGCACAAAATGTGTGTAAAAGCCGGCCCGTTGGCGCAGTGGTTGGATTTCCACTTGCGATGCCGGTGACCGGGTTCGGGAGCAGACTTGGTCGCTGAGGACCGACCGGGAGAAACAGCTTGAGCCGCCCCATGACAGCTTGGTGTTCCAGGGGAGGTGGGGGCCATTGCCCACAACACACTTGTGTAACCTTGGGCGGAGGCTCGGGGGACCACAAGCCCCCACTTGGATGGATGGACAGCCAAGATACGTAGTGGACGTCAGCGTGCAGCGCCTTAACGTCAGGGGCTTTTACTGCGTAGGGGAGAAAATGGGAAAAACACCTGCTGGCTCCGGGATGATGGGCTTCCTGGAGCATGCCTCCAATGTGCCCCCGCTCACCCGGCCTCCTCTCTGGACCAACGAAATGAAGGATTACAGGGTGAAGAGACCCCACCTTGTCCCGCTCGGGGGGGGGGGCAAGCCGCAGCTGCATGGGGACCTGGAGGTAGGTCCAGGTGGAGCGGGTGGCAGGAGGATGACTCCTTAGATGCCCTAAAGGGTCGAGGTCAGCAGGTTGTAGGGCAGATAAAGAGCAATTTAAAAAAAAAAAATGTGTGTAAAGGACTCGAGTCCCCAAGAGCCCTGCTTGGGATAACACTTCACTGAGAGCAGCTTAAAGTTTAGAAAAAGCATTAGGGCCATTAGCCAGTCCTACGAGTTCACTCATGGCATCACCGTGGTTACTGTTCCATGGTGTGGGGCCTAGGTTCTGTGCAACAGAGTGTGTTAGCTGCATGTATTGGAAGGCTGTTCCCACTTCTTTTCTTGGGCTATTTTTAAAATTTAGGTATGGTATGGGCCGTCCATCTTACACTATGTGGGCACTGCTGGAACATTCCAGTCTGTCCATAGTTTTGCAGCTATCATCCATTCGTCGATTAAAAACTTAGCACGGTGCCGGCCTGGTGCTGCTGAGGGCTGAGGCGCCGGATGCCTTACCTCACGGCACGTTGGCGACCCAGGTTCGGGAACGAGCTTGGGTCGGCGGAGGTTGGCGGCGGGGGGACGGCAGAGCTGGATAGAGCTGCTGACAGGCAGTTCTCCTCTCCGGGTAGGGGATGCGGCACCCCTCGGGAATGGTGACCCCTAGTGGAGACTAGGAGTAGCACGGGCTCCAGGGGGCAGGCGTTAAGCCATGGGGTGGGGATGGGAGCCGTCACGGGGCTGAGAGGCATGATGCGCCCACGCATGTGCTTTACCCCAGGCTCCTGAGCGATAACTGAGTGTAGAGAACGCTGGCAGCAGCAGAATGGTGACCGACCGCAGGGCTCCGGCCTCAGGCCGGGTTCAAGATAAGCGCCGGCTATTCCGGGGGACGGGGCTGGGAAGGGGAGTCGGTCGGAATGGGATGGCCGACCAGAGGTGGAAAAAATAGAGTCGTGAATAAAAAAAAAAAAATTAGCACGGTAAAGTATGGGCTGCCCCACATTCTTATCAGAGCTTATGTGAAGGATGCAGCACAGCTGATGGTGTGCCCTCACTGACATTTTGACTGGGGTGTCTTTGATTCCTTTTGGCTAAGTTTCTCACTGGGCAGTGCAGTAAAGCTTTGGTGTCTGTTCCAGCTTTTATACAGCAGGTTTTAAATAAGCCGAAAAAACTGACTAGCAGTTTGACAAGTGAAAGTGTTAATCAGTTGTGAAAATACATAGCACTTGGCACAGTTTGATTGGCAAAATAAAAAAAACTATATAGTTTTATTAATGTTGTGTACCGTGTCATGGACTCACTCAAAAAAATGGTTAGCAGTCTACTGCTAAACATTTCTGGAAATGGTTAGCATTACCCCCCGTTTTGCTTAGCATTTTGCTATGCTATACCAGCCATTTAATACCCTGTACGGAGCTCTGTCTCTATTTTCAGCCATGGGGGTTATATCCCTCTGACTGGGTATCAGTGTTTGGGTATACCATTTCAGATATTTGCCAGCTTGGGCTGTGACGCAGGAATGTATGAAGTTGGGGAGCTTAAGACTTCCTATATTTTAACTGCCTGGTAGTTTGAAATAAGCCGTCCTCACCACCTTTCCTGCCCAAATGAATTCTATAATCATGAAATGAAGCTTTCTAAAGCATGTCATCGGTAGCATGACGTTCATCATTGATGTGGGTACAATGCAAGAGGTACTATATTAATTTTTTACAGCATTTATATGTCCTGTGAGGGGATAACAGCAGTTTCTTCCATATTTCTAACCTGTACAATTCTGAATGATGTGATTAAGTTTTTAAACTCTGCTCATTACCCCCACCCACCCCTGGTTACCCCTGAGTTCATCCTAGGTGCCCTTCCCTGTACCACGTTCAAGTGCTTTGATATATTTTGTTAATTATCCTTATTTTACCTATTATTTACCATTCCCCCCATCTCCCACCCCACTGATCAGGACTACTACAGCTGCACCTTTCCACCATTCTGGAGGGTGGTTGAGCTCTTGCCGTCACTGCTTACACCAGTTTTGTTCCTGGATCGACCAGCGGGGGATGCCATGTATGGGCCGGGTGCCCTCCATCACCAGGAGTCTCCAATGTGAGATTCTGGGTCTTGTGCAAACCCCCAGTTACCCAGGTAACAGTGCACGATGGTGATTCTGCATCAGTAGGCCGACCCTAGTTGTCATATTTACAAGATGGTTACTAGAATGTACTTCCCACTAGCTGAATATTATAGTGAAAGGTTCAGAATTTTATAGGGAATGGTGCTTACTTCTAGGCACTGCCTGCCTGCTGGAAAAGCTGTCTCCTCCTGGAGCCTCTCTTCTCAGATTCAGGCCTTGTGTCTTACGGCTTTCTTTCAAACCGCAGGTCAGGGAAAGGACCAGACTTTCTAATGGCTACTCCCCATCCCAGCTGACAATAGAACCTGTTTTTTTTTTTTTGTTTTGTCTTGTTTTGTTCATTAATTTATCTTAGTACATATTGTTAGTTTATTTTGTGTTTGCATCTGTTCTTTAGTTGTGTTCAAAATCCTTTTACTTTGCTGTGCATTGTTTTTACAGTTGAACTGTTTTTCTAACCTTTGTTTGAGGGTTTAATGTGAAAAGAGTGTGTACTAAATCACGCAGGTGAATATCGTGTATGGAACTCGGCACTGGACAAAACAGATGAAAGACAATACAGTGAAGATTGACATCGCGCAACAACCCAACAACACACAGACACACACACACAACCAGTAGAGTTGCAGAGCAATAAAAAAAATAGTGTAACATGAATCATCAAGCACAACATAAAGAGTTATTGCCAGAGGCCCACATATTCAAAAGAGATGCAGAGCGCATCCCTAGATGTGCCGTGCATCTCCGGACCTGCAAGGGCCGTCGGGGGCATGGCAGTATTCAAAAGCCCCTGATGCGCCCTGTAAACCCAGCTGCACCACCGCATGGAATATTGCGATGCAGGCATGCAAATGAGGAGTCCCTCATGCATATTCCCTGCATCGCAGTATTCAGTTGTCCCCTGGCGAAGACACGGTCGGCTGCACTGGCACAAAGATAAGTTCCCAAAACCCTACCCTAACTATATGCAGAGCAGGGTGAAGCCCTGTGCACAGTCCAGGGCCGGTCACATGTTCCCCCCTCCCCGAGCCCCGATCCATGTCAGTTATAAAAGTAAAAATCATCTTATCCCTGGTAGTCTGGCGCCCCCCACCCTGATCACTGTGTGACAGAAAACTAGATCCCCTTTTCCATAGCATAGGGACCCCCTTCCCCACCCCAATCACTGTGTGACAGATTAGAAAAACAAGATTCTCTTTTTCATAGTATAGGGAACCCCCCTCCCTGCCCCGATCACTGTGTGACAAATTAGGAAAACAAGATATCCTTTTCCATAGTGTATTGTCCCTTCCTGCCCCAGTCACTGCAGGAAAACATGACACACAATTCAATTTTCCATAGTGTGTGTCCCCCACCCACCCCACCCCGGTGAGCAGTAATCTGCCATCCTGCACCCTCCCCATCCTGTTCACCATCCTGCACCCCCATCCTGTCCTGTGCTGCGCAGCTGGAACAGCCCTCCACACACCCTGCCAGCCGACAACTGATCAGTACCGAGCACAGGCAATGGCACGTCATTGACTGCTCCAATGAATGCGCATTATTTACTGTGTGTGTGCCTGGCACTGATCAGTCAGCTGCTGGCCATAGCAGGGTGTGGAGGGTGTGCCAACCGACGCAGATGGGGAGGTGCGGGTGGTGATAACCTCATCGGGTGAGGGGCACTCACTATGGAAAACAGGGAATCATGTGTTATGTTTTTCCTACAGCGATCAGGGTGTAAGGGGGATCCCTACACTATGGAAAAGGGGATCTTGTTTTTCTAATTTGTCGCACAGTGTTTGGGCTGGGAGGAGGGGCGGGGACCGCTAGACTACCAGAGATAAGACAGTTTTCACTTTTATAACTGATATGGATTGGGGGTCGGGAAGGGGGTGACTGCTAGACTACCAGGGAAAAGATGAGTTTTACTTTTATAACTGACATGGAGAGGGGATCACTAGACTACCAAGGAAAAGATGATGTTTACTTTTATAGCTGACATGGATCGGGAAGGGGGTGAGGACTGGCCCGGCGCATTCAGCCCGATACAGCCATGCTAATATGCCCATAATGGGTATGCATGAGGCCCCTTTGGGCCATGCATGCCCAGTGAGCTCATTTGCATATTATGGTTGAATATCACCCTTTGGGGAACATGGCGTATCCAGGTATGCACCATGCATTCCCCCCATTGGCAGTCTTCAGCCCCGCACCCTGGATGCACCGTGTCATACATGGCAGCCACCTGCTCATGCGCATGATCATATGTGACTACGCATGGGAGCCAGGTAGCGTCCCATGCGCATGGTCGTGCATGACCACGGATGGCAGCCAGGCAGCATCCATCTCCCTGTGTCACCAGTCACTGCACTTCCCCCACGTGGTCATCCAGGTAGCAGTGTGATAGTGGGGAGTACAACCCTGCCTCTGCAGAGAAGGAGAGCATCCTCTGTGCCGCTCGATTCTCCTCCCTCCACCGGCCCTCCAATGAACCAGGCTCAGGTCATGAATTAGATCACCAGTGTCACAAGCAGTAGCTCTACCGCTGCACCAACAGGCCAGCTGTTAATTCATTTTTTTCTCATTTACTGTACCAATCATGAAAGCAGCTGACTGGATGCCATCTGGAAGTCCTCTTACTTTACCCCGTGCCTTCAAAGGAAGCCTTGCAGCTCACAGTCACATATGATCATGCGCATAGGCACATTGAAACCCCAGATAGCAGTGTTGTATGTATCTGCTTTTGATTTTAACTACAGTATGTTGTTTAGACGAGTTCCACCCTCCAGGGCTCCCCGCCAATCCGAGGCAGCCTCCCAGAGGGAGCTAAAATTAACCCTTTAGGGGTTAGACCAAAGGCCTCCTGAGGGATGACCCCTTTTAAAATGTCTTCTAAGATTCTACCCCCCAAGGGAGTGGGGGTTACATTTATTTGCAAAACTATTTTTGGTGTTGGATTTTTTTTTGTTTGTTTAAGTTACTTTACTTGTGTTTGTATGTTTTGGTAAGGTGTAGTTGCACTGCCTAGTGCACTGTGCACACTAAAAACACGTTACATGTTTGGAAGAAAAAGCATTTATTTATGTTTCTTTTGGAATAAGCAGATCAAGCTCTTCCTGGAGTGTTCAGACTCTGCTTTTTCTCACTCCCCTCATGACACCCCCCCTCCTTGGTACTGAATTCATGTTGGGAAGTGGATGGGGGGGGGTCTAAGAACTGTCCCTTATTTTTGAAATACAGGTTGGCAACCCTATGTCAAGTTGAGGTGTATTGGCTTCACGTCCACAGAAATTTAAGTAACTTTTAAAATAAATTTGTAAGGTTTTTCTTAGCATTCTTTATGACAATTAGAATGTTTTTGGTACAGTATTACCACTGCTTAGCAATTAAATGTAGTGAGAAAGAAATAATGTGACCTACTGGGAACTGAACCCAGGCCCCCAAATAGTGTCCTGGTGCTCTACCACTGAGCTACAGGCTCACGTGGTTGGACCTTGGGTTCCAGGACACACACTTTCTTTCTCAGGTATTGCTTCTTGTTCTTTATAATACTGTGATTTGGTAAGGGAGGAAAGAGAAGCCATCAGTGCTGGTTTCCAGCATGAACTGAGTCCTGCTATTCTTTCACCTATAGACCAGCCAAAGTGCCGGGTCAGAGGTTTTGTTGATTGCCCATGTTTGTTTCCCAAGGTAACCCCTTCTGAGAATGTGCAGCTCTTTCAGACCACTTGTTATGCTGACGACAGCTTTCTAAAGACAGAGCTGAGTTATCATCTGTGCGTGTGTGTGTGTTATTGATTTCATAGGTTCTTCTAAGTCGGCTTCAGTCCCTTTCCATGCCAAATTGTACCTTTGCCAGGGTTCCTGCTTCTCTAGCGACATCACCTCTAAGTTGCCTCTGGTCTACCTGTACCTTTTGAAATTGTCATCTCATACTGTGTATCACATTACTACAACGAAACCCGAACAGCAGAACCCATTACAGCAACAGTTTAGAACAGATTCGAAGTTGTCGCTGTAAGGGTTCTGCTGCACACTGGTGGCAGTTTTGCTGGTGTTTTGCCCCCTCACAATCAACTCTGACTCAGAGTTGATTATATTCTACAATGGGGTCACGATGGGGCAAGTTCCCACAAAAAGACAGTTGGTTTCTGACAGCGAAATACCCTAATGTCGGTATTTCGCCGTTATATAGAGGGCTTCCACCACTTGGTGTCGCAGCTGCTTGGTGGAAGCCTCAAATTGATTTGTGTGTCCTTGGCCGGAAGGGTCAAGGTCTCTGCACCGCCATCCTTGTGGCTCTCCTAGGTGTGAGTCTATCCTCCGCCATGGACTTCTGCTTTCATTCAGGGGCGGTGGCACCTACTAGGTTTCAGGGGTTTATGCAGGTAATGGAAATTCCATGGCTGAAGTCCTCAGCCTGCTAGTCAGTGCTTTTTGTAGCTAAATACAGCACTGCAGAGCTTCATGTTTTTTGACTGGGGCAGTGAAACGTGCCTCAGTAGCTAGGGATTCATTTAATTTGTCGTGCTTTTCTTCACATCATCGATCAGATATTCCTGGTTTTCTAGGTATTAGACCATCCATGGGTGGGCCATGCTGGTGTTCTTCACACTTCTCCCTTAATTTCACATCCCTCTCCCTGGAGTGGACATTAAGCACCAGCTCCACTTGACCTCCCCAGCGAGCCTAGACAATCACTCTGGTACCAAGACAGTTGGGATACACAGGGGACCCTTTGGAGACAAACTAGACCCTCTACTCATGCAAGGTCCCTGTTTTAATGTGTGGCATTGTATTGACATTGTTAAATGTATTTGAAGCAGCAGTATTTTGTTGGTTGGCAGAATATCTCATCATATACTGTAGTTTGTTAGCAAAAATGTATTTCTGACATCTTTAAATTCATCATCCATGTATTTTTAATTATCACAGATATTTGTACACAGTATTTTATAGCTAATTTTTGTAATTTATTACTCAAGTCGTTAAAGATGGATACCACTTGGAATTTAAAAAAAGTCTCCTTCCACTGAGGTTACTTTTTGAATGTATACACTGCTGGTGCCACCCCATGTTTCTGATGGTAAATGGCATAGCACCACACCAAGATATTTAATTTTTTTCATGATAGGCATGGCATAGGAGTGGGCAATTTTAAAAACTTCAAAATCCCATATCTCAATTTAAGAATGAAAGAAAAGGAAGAAGGGTATTTATTTCTGTTTTGCCAGAAATCCATTATTGCTGAAAACAAATTGACTAAAACTACTGATGTTTTAATTTATTTAGTTAATTTTTGTTGACTGGGGAGGTGCACTAGACAGCAAAGCTGCCTATTTTCAGGCACAACCCGGGAGGTTGCATACAATGGGGTGGAAAAAATAACAGTGTAATACACAGAATATATCGGGTGACAACAATCAATACAAATTAGACAAAAACGTTAGTCAAATACGTCAGGCATGAATTTAAACAAACTTAACACATTACAGTGGCATAGGCAAAGATAAGACATATACAGTGTTTGAAATATTGAAACACCTGTTAAGCTGATCAGAAACTATTTTTAACTGAACTGGTACGTGGTAGGGCATTGTCTTATCTGACCTAAGGTCTGCTGGCAGTGTGTCAGTGTGAAAGAAATCAGGACAGGGTGAGTGGTCAAGGTTGCCTGATCAGGGTTTATCTTAAGGGAGTTCAGATACCCATAATTCCTTGCTAGATCTGTTCCTTAGTTGTGGAAGGGTGGAGGAGTTTCCTGAAACTATAACACATATTATATACAGGTCATTGCCTCTGTCTTTGCAGAGCGAATTCTCTCATATGGTATCGTAGGACATGGTTGTATATAATAGCGTCTGTTGTGTGATGGAGGTGGAAGCTTGATATGTGTCTCTAAATAAAGCTATCTGTTTCCTGAGCACAGAGGTGTTGATTCTGACAAGTGGCTGTGAAATGGTGGTGTTAAACCTAAAGTTTTTTTTCTGTTTCTTTTGAATATTCAATTGTTAGATTTTTATTGGGGTGAAAGTTTTAAAAACTATACTCTGAAATACTTCTCCGTGCCATTTCCAGATGCGGGAAACATCACTGATTTTGTTGGCACTGAAAAAGGAAGGTGATGAGATTGTACGAGAAAGCTGGTTTACCTTTTTCTGCTATCATCTTCTGTGGTTTGAAACGAATGGTGCATCACTGGACACCCCCCCCCTCCTCTGAGCAAGTGTCTCAAGTAAAATTGTAAGGTGGGGGGTCTGAGACCCTTACCATGGGGTTCATGGAAATTCAGCTTACAACCCCAACAGGACAGTGCTACATGTTTATTTTACCTCTAGCATTCAGACAACCACTAGACCTCGCACGTAGCTTTAAGACAGCACACTGACAACAGGCAGATTCACTTAAATGATATGTGTGCAACCAGTAATTGATAACCCACTAATTATTAGGGTAGATGTACCGGCATACTGCACCAGGCAGAGGAGCTTGTTTAGTCGCCCTCACCAGTATGCCGGTACATCTGTCACAATAATTTACTGGTTTATTAATTACTGTTTTTACATTAAGTGAAGCTGTCTGTTTTGAGTGCACTACTTTTAGTGCAACATGCCTGTTTCAGTTTGGAGTTGACAGCACTTCATAGCACATCCTGAATGTTTTTTTATGAGGGTGGGTTCTTTTCTGTACTAATCACCAAACCTTCACTGCAAACAAACACTCCAAAACACACATTGCTAACCTAGGTACCAAAAACTGTACTGGTGGCCAGTGATGTACAACTTGTACAGCACTCACACAGCGACGCCAGCCAGTATGCAGCCAGTGCCTGGCAGTATTACTTATTTTGTAAATAATAACTCCAGTCAATAAAGCTGGCTGCCACTAGCAATTTAAGAAAAAAAATCTCTTCCACCGAGGTTATGTTTTTACTGTACAACATATTAGATTCGTACTGTGACGGTATTAGGGGGATGGTGCTTGCTCATGTTTGAGATGGGAGACAGTGTAGCACTGCATCAAGATGTTTAATTTTTTTTGGTGGGCGTGGTAAGAGAATTGGAACCTACTGAAAACTTAAACCATGCCTCCCAGTTCAGGAGTGAAATAAAATGAAAAGAAAAATGGGTATATTAATGTAATTTCAGAACTATATTATAACTAATACATTACGTGATGAAGTTTTGTGCAGCTGACAAAATACTGCTGCTTAAAGCAAACTGTATTTTTCTGAAAATCCCTATCCCTTAAAGCCTTACCACCTTCCCCCCTCCCCTGAGATTAGGGTTTTTGCAACTAAAAATATTTTCTGAGCATTACTACTTGCTTTATTTTAATTTTGTAAGCTCTGCGATTGGGGAATATGGTGTGCAGGGATCCAGATAAGGTGAGAACTAACCTATTTTACTCATGTCATTTTAGGAAATACTCTTCAACATTTGTAAATGCTCCACACTCCATATAGTAATGCTTTATAACATGTTTTTTCCAGATTTACAGCACTCGTAAGTATCCCAATTTTGTTTTTCTCACTATATTTTAAAACTGGTGAGTAAATTACTCCTATCTGCCAACATTATCTGGAGCATTGATGGCACCTTATCAGTTCTTACCTAGAAAAAAAACGACATTGTTTTTAAAAACTTACTCCTCACTCCACTCTGTCCAGACATTTGTAGGCATCTAAATTTGGTTTTACTCACCTCACTTTCAAAATAAGGAGTACAGTACTCATCCTCCAAAATATTATCTGGAGCCCTGATGGTGGGTACTGTGCGGTTCCATTTCAGGTTATGGTGTGAATCTGCTCTGCTCGCCTGTATTGAAAAGCATACTAGCAAGTGGTGTGGAGCCGCACTGTAACCTAAGATGGCACTGCACAGCACCCGCCGTGTTACTTGATCGCGGAGCTTACAAAGGTAAAATAAAGTAAGTAGTAATGCTTACGAGCTGGCCCGGTGGCACTGAGGGCTGAGGGCTGAGGCGCTGGCACCTTACCTCGTGCTACACCGGCGACCCGTGTTCGGGAATGAGCATGGGCTGCCGAGGGTTGGCAGTGATGGAGATGGAGCGAGCGTCCAACAGACTGCTCTCCATCTCCGGGAAGGGGGGAGATCAGTGGTTGGTGCATGCCTGATCCCTGGCAGAGGTGGGTGCGGAGTGTGGCAGATGCTTGACGTGGGTGTGCATGGAGCATGCGTGACCCCATCGCAGGCATCATTGCATGCTGCGTGGCCGCGGGGGCACAAGAAAACACCAGAAAAAGCTCCTGGCCGATGACAGGGAGCTCGCAGGCCCCACACCTGGCCAGCCATGGCACAAACACTGGATCCGATCTTGGTAGGGGAGTGCCCCTCCACCGACCCCACTGGGGGGGTAAGCCCTGGGAGCACTAGAGCCGGTTGGTGGATGCCAGGGCGATGGGGCTGGGGCTCCCCAAGGGTGAGAGGGCCGTTGGAGCAAGAGGAGCATAAATAATTACAAAAAAAAAGTAGTAATGCTTATAAAAATAGTTTTTACTTCTGAAAAGCCTAATGAGGGGGGAGGCTTGGGGGTGGAGAATTTCAGAAAATTACAATTTTACTTTAAATACAGTATCTTTGTTGGCTTCAGCTGCACCATACAAAACTGTTCTACCTCCTTCAAATAGAGGATATGCTTTTGCTACCATTTCCTCATATAATAAAACATGCCAACATTAAAGGCAAACCCTCCCCCCCAAAAAAAAAAACTTAAGGGAAAATAAAATAACAATGATTTACTTTTTTTTTTTTAGTTTTTGTTGACCGGGTAAGTGCACAAGACAGATCCTGCCTATTTTCAGGCACGACCCGGGGGAGGGGGATACAGATGAATGCCAACTGACCTTGAACCAGATTAAGCTGTTGGTGGCATTTTTAGTGAATGAGGGAAATTTGGCCAGGACACCGGGGAAATTCCCCTACTGGCTGCTGTCGGTATGCAGGAGTTAGAGCCAGAGTTGGATGTCGTGAGTGCAGGGGAGTGGGCCTCCTCCTCTGTGCTTCCACTTTCAGGGGCCGTGGAGGAAGAGTGTGTTATTGCTGAAGTCGCAATGACGACCATAATTGAATCAGAAGATTGTATGGAGGTGATTCAGGCCGTTCTGCAACCGGAGGTTGTTACTGAAATGAAGAGTACCTTGCAAACAGCGTTGAATGCAAAGCGGTCGGCTTTGCTGAAAGAACTTTCAGTGGTGGATTTGGAGATTGCTGCGCTTCCTCAGGCAGTTATTGGTCTTCCAAAGGATGGTCTTCCGCGGTCTGGTAAGACCCAGCGTGACACTATCAGTTCGGCGTCACTCGCATGCGACTCACCGATTCCAGAAGGTAGTGCTGGGGCTGGCAGTCTACCGAGTGGCTCCTCAGAGTGCCTACAGCCCCAGCGTGATTTGCCACATTTTGCGGTACAGCAACAGTCTATGAGTGGCTTCATCACTGCTCCAGATCGGATAAAGTACCCGAACGAAGAGAGGCGTTAAGCGGGAATCGGGAACCAGAGGTATTTTTCTTCCACAATCACAAACTCCTGGGTGGAGTAAACATGGTTCTTCTGGACTGTTGAGAGGGCGATTTTCTAAGGCTCTAAAGATACCTCTACTTTTGCTTGTGGTCAGGGGGCTTCTTGGTCTCCTGAAAAAGCTTTGAAGTAGGCTGGTTGGGAACAGGGTGATGGAGGGATCTGGACTCCTGACTCTCAGGACCCCACCTATTTGAACATGTTGCACAAGGCTGTGGAGTCTGTGGCCACCACCAAAGTTATGAGCTCCAACGATTTTCAGGGGGTTACTACTGATTGTGTTAACGAAGAAACTGCTATTGGGGAAAATGTATTGCCTTCAGTTTTGCCTGCTCAGGTTGAGAATTTATCTACTGCTTTACATGAAAATCATGATGTGCTTGGTTCCCCTGTTGTTGTTCCTTCTGTGCCCTTAGAATCGGAGGGTCCTCTTAGGATGGGACCTGCCCCTCAGTTGTTAGACTCTCAGGATGAGGATTCTGTTAGGCCTGTCGGTTTTAAACTGGCTGATTTGTTTTCTTCCAAGAGCAAACCAGCTCCACGAAGGAATGCAGTTCGCTTATTATATAAAGGTGGGTTGGTGGATCCACCCAATCGGATCTTTATGGTGAAAACTTTACTTAAAGGATCTATGAAATTCCTTTCTTCGGAGATATTTGCCCTTATTAGTTTGGGGAATCACAATTTTGATGTCAGTTTTAAACAGGTTTCCAGTTTAGATCGATTTTGGGCTCAATATGCTGCTTGTCAGGCCTCTCCTACCTGGTCTCCCTTTCAAGCAATTCCCTTAACAAAGCCTGCTGTTAGGAACATTACTGTCATGTTTAAAAATGAAGGGGTACATGTTGAGGATATTTTATTTTGGTTGCAACAACGATGTGAGGTACTTAATAAACCTACACCCACATTAGATAGTGATCAAATATGGGATGGAGGCTGGAGGATTAGTGTAAAATTATATTCTACTAATACTGGGCCTAGTCATCTACCTAGTTTTTTTTATCTGGGAAAAGACGAAGGTCTCATTTTCTACGCTGGGCAGCCTAAATCTTGTTTTAAATGTGGCTGCAGAGCTCATTTCAGTTCAGCTTGTGACACAGTGAAATGTAGCCATTGTTTCGATTTTGGCCATGTTTCCAGTGCCTGTCTTAACCTTTTTAAATGTAATTTGTGTGAACGGACAGGGCATGCATATGGGCGCTGCCCTTGGGCATCCCATAACAGGGACGATTGTCCTTCTCATGTTGGATTAATTTCCTTGGCTCAACAGGCTCAGGTTAAACTTAGTGCAGCTCGGGTCATGAATCAAAGCAAGTCTACCTCTAGATCTGGGGAGTTCGCTGAAGGGTCTGAGGATACTAGGGTTCAGGAAGCAAGGGCCTCTCCTCCACCTTTGGCGATAGAGCAGACTGAGGGAGGTATTGGGACTTCTGTCACTGAGGTGCCTGTGAGGTGCCTGTTGTTTCTGAAGGTACACTGGTTGTTGATATCACCATGCCCCCCCCGTGCACATGGCGTCTGGTACAGAGGTGGCTGGGTTTGTTCAAATACCCCATAAACGAACAAGGAAAGGTTTGGCTGTGTTAGGTCGGGGTAAAGCTGTGAGAGGTGGTACGTGGAGGTCTGGCAATAAATTTGCAGTTTTAGCTACAGATGTCTCTGATAAAGAGTCTGGGTGGGAGGATACAGACAGTTCTTCTATCCGATCTTGTACGGACACTGGGGGGGGGATTTGGACCCAATTGCAAAGCGAACTAGACAAAGTCGTAGAAGTAAGTCACCCATAGGCACTTAGGATGGCTTCTTTATTGGTGTGTACATTAAATGTTAATAGTATTAAAGGCCCTAGAAAGCTTGGTGTTTTTTTTTTTTAACTTTACAAGACTTTACCTGTGATATAGTCTGCCTCGTGGATATTAGATTAAAATCCAACCGGGAACTTCAACAAGCATCCTGGGCATGGACCCTTGGTCCATCTTTTTGGTCTTCAGGTACCGACACATGTGACGGTATTGGGATTTTATTCTCTAACTCTGATTTCCGGGTATCACGGTTGGTGGACATTCAGCCCGGTCGAGCTTTATTGTTGGATTTCTCCTATTCTGGAGAGAGATTCTGGATCATTTGCGTTTATGCCCCTCAGTCAAAAGCACAAAGGGTGTCTCTTTTTCATTTAATTCGGCCTTTTTTCTATACTTCTAGATTAATTTTGTGGGTTGGTGACTTTAATTGTGGGTTGCACCAGAAGGATAGAGGGTTACAAACCCCAAAATTATTCTGCAACTCTGTTGCCTTAAAGGAGGTGGTTACCACTGCTCAACTGGTGGATGCGTATAGATTTTGCCATGAGTCTGGGGGATTTACTTATTTCAAAGGTCCCTTACGGACTCGTATTGATTTCATTTTTGCATCTACAGTGTTATGGATTCTTTCCTGTAGGACTCTGGGTGTGGAGTTCTCTGATCATGCAGCAGTTAAGATAACATGCTCATGGCAGAATACTCCAAGGTGTAAAAAAAAATAGGTGGAGGCTTAATGATTCCCTGTTGGAGGATCATCGCCTTCAAAAACTGTGGAGGAGGGAATGGGCTGCCCGACTTTCGGGGCAGATATTTATGAAGACCCTTGTGAGTGGTGGGATGACTCTAAAACCAGATGGCGGCAGATTTTTCAGGGGCAGGCTGCTGCAAAACATACAGCGCAATACTTATCATATTTAGCATTGAGGCAACAATTACAGCATCTGATTTCCTTATCAGATACTACTGTTCATGATTATAGTGCTCAGATTGCTGTGATTTGTTCACAGATGAAATCCCTGCAATATGATAGGGCTAGTTCATTGGGGCAGGAGGCGCGATTTGGTGCACGGGTGACCAAAGGAGGGTTAAATGCATTTAAAGACTGTAAAGGAAGGGTGGACTCTTAAGTTTGTTCAGGAATTAAGGTCGCCCCTTGGTGTACTGGTATCGGAACTGGAGGTATTGGTTCAGATGGTGGAACAACATGTTCTTTCTATGTTGGGTAATTCTCCTAGTTGTGAATCTGCTAAACCCTTTTTAGACTCTTTACACCTTCTTTCGCGTTCTTTAGAGGAGCAGGATATGTCGTCTTGTGATATTTTAGCCCCAGAAGTGTCTCAGGCCATTGACAGTTTAAATACTAATTCCGCACCTGGATCAGATGGCCTTACTGCTTGTTTTCTTCAAACTTTTAAAGAGGATTTGGTTCCTGCTCTGACTTTATTATTCAATGACATGTTGACCATAGTCTCTGTAACCAAGTCCATGAAGGAAGCCATTTTGGTACTAATTTTTAAAAAGGGTGATCGTGCCGATTTACAAAATTGGAGGCCATTGAGTTTATTAAATGTTGATTACCGTTGGCTAGACTTTTAAAAATTGCAACACATCTTAGTCCGGCTCAGACTTGTGGTATTCCCGGTAGAAGTCAAAATGATAATTTAATTTTGTTAAGAGAATTATTTGCCCTGGGTGAGAAAGGTAGGGGCTCTGGTTGGGTGTTGGGGTTAGACCAAGAGAAGGCCTTCGATAGGGTCTCGCAGGATTTCCTATTTGCAGTGTTGCGAGCTTTTGGGATTCCTGGTCAGTTTCTCTTGTGGATTAAAGCTCTTTATACTGAGGCTACCATCATTCCGAACGTGAATGGTTGGTTGGGTAAACCAGTAACTATGGTTAGGGGGGTCTGACAAGGATGCCCCCTAAGCCCTCTCCTTTACAGTTTTTGTATAGATACGTTGATTCGGGCAATTTCCCTTTGTCCTCATATTTTGGGGTTGGGGGTGTCCCCTTTATTGGATTCGGTTAAAGTCCTAGCTTACACAGATGATTTGGTTTTGACCGTGGATATTGGTACTGAGGAAACAGCTGTGCTAGAAGTTCTCAATACATATTCCTCAGTTTTGGGATCCAGTATTAATTTTAGCAAAAGTGTCGGGGTGCCTATTGGACACCTGGCTCTTCCACAGTTGGGAAAGTATGCAGGGATACTTATTAATACTTGCCCTTTTAAGTACTTGGGTATTTTTTTGGGGTCAGATGACGTGTGCAGTTACAATTGGCAGTTGGCCTTGGGGAAGGCGGAGGGGTTGATTTCTGGATGGAAACAGTATCAGATTGGAAAGAAAAAACGTGTTATGTTGCTTAAGACTTTGGTGCTCCCCATTTTTTTATATCTTTGTTATGTATTTCCTCCGCCTATGGGTTGCTTTTCCAGATTATATAGGATTTTTTTCCAAGGGTTTTGGGGGTCTCGTTTGAACCCTGTTAAGAGGAGTATCACGTATAGACCATATAAGGAGGGAGGGGTTGGGATGATCAACCCTGTGGCTTTTTTCTATAGTTTATTTTTCATTACTAATTTTGGAAAAGCGCTAAAACCTGGGCTGGTGGTATGGAAACCCTTTTTGTTGCACTGGTTATTGCCTTGCCTTCCCAGTTGGGACTTGGGGGGGAAAAAAGGGTGGGTTTTTCGATTTACTGATGTTCCCCTATATGGGAAAGAAGCACTTAAAGTGGGTCTATCTTGGGATTTACGTCCACAGGATCTTTGTGTATTATCTAGAGTATTACTCTATGATACCATTTGGAGGAGGGAAGCACAGGATAAGGTGGTTTTCCCTTTTTGTCCTCCAAATCGGGTTGATTGGATTTTTCAGCAACTCAGCAATCCCCGTTTGCCCCCTATGTGTGGGATATAGTTTGGTTGGGTAACTACGGGCGTCTGAGTGTTAAGGGTAATCATAAACACAAAGCTTTAGACGCTCAATTCTGCCCTAGGGTGGGTTGTTCAGTTGTTCTTGAAACCCAACAACATGTTTTTTTGGAGTGTCCCTTTGCTCTTACTTTTTGGACTATGTTAGCTGGCTTGTGGTCTGAACCTGTGCTATTACATTTATCTTATGTACAGCTTATGTTTTGTGTGCAGGGTGCTTTGTGTCAAAAATATCATGAAGATACTTTATTTATTGTTTTTTCTTTGATTCGTTATTATTTATGGCAGGCCAGGTGTATGCTGGTTTTGCATCAAAAAATGATTCTGGTTCCAGAAGTAATAGAAAATATTAGAACTGCTATTCGTGTTGTTAAATTGCAGGATTTCAAACGTTTTGCAGGGCCTCAGTTTTTTCATTTATGGTGTAATTGTGATCTCTTTACAGTCAATTAAGGGAAGTTCCTTTTGCTTGTTCATTTCTGTATCTTATTTGTATGTTTCTATTTGTTCTTGCTTTTGATTTAGAATGTTTGTTGTATAGTTTATTTTTTCTTTTGTAATGAAGTCCAACTTTTTCTCAATAAAATTCCCCTACTCTTTTCGATAAGTGCCATGGGATCTTTAACATCCACCTGAACTACCACCAATCCAGGCAGATGGGACCTCGGTTTAACATTTCATCCGAAAACTTTGCACAGAGATGGACAAAAAAAATGTTCTTTTGTTAAATAGCACTGAAACAAAAATTATTCTCTTGCAAAATGACAATGAGCAACTCTAAAGCATCTTTCCATAGTTTGGCCCATACTAACTTCAAGAACCTTGGGGTTATGGCTGGTCCCTACTTTATCCTTCCGTGAGTACACTGCTAAGGCAGTATGAAATACATTACAGAAATATGGCCTCCAGTATCGTTACCGCAGATGTTTAGATTTCAGTACCAGAAAAATGTTACTCCGCCAATCCCTCCTGCTTGAAATACGGGCGTGAAGCATACAGGATGGCAGCTAACCTTCCCCTGTACTTGATACAACAGCCTTGGCCTTCTCCCTCTAATAGGAGACAGAAAGTCAAGTGGGTATCTAGCAAATGCATACATGAATGGTACCCGGGATACACTGGCATATTGTTAGCAAAACCTAGCCAAATCTACCATCTCAGGCAACTTTCCCATCACCTCCTTCACAGTCGAAGAATTCATAAAGATGTTTGCAACAAAGCCTTAGCTGATGCTGCTCTGGCCAACTGGTACTCTCTACCAGACAATGTTAAAGAATACAAGAATAACGTATATTGTTTACTTGGGAACATAAGCAGGAGGCTAGTAAGGACAGAGGTCTGGGGTTATATTCTGTTTTAAGTGAAATATTTGAATAGTTTTGTACGTGAAATTAGTTCTGTGTGTTAAAAATTACTACTTTGAGTTAGAACTGTTACTTGGGCTGTGATATTTTAACTTTTGAGGCTTGGGAACACTTGTTTGGCAGTGATAATTAGAGTGAAATTTAAATGTGATGTTTGCCTGGTGTTAGGGGAAGGGGAAATTAACAGAAATCACCTTGTCTTTCATTGTTCACTTGGGAACATAAGCAGGAGGCTGGTAAGGACAGAGGTCTGGGGTTATATTCTGTTTTAACTGAAATATTTGAATAGTTTTGTACGTGAAATTAGTTCTGTGTGTTAAAAATTACTACTTTGAATTAGAACTGTTACTTGGGCTGTGATATTGTAACTTTTGAGGCTTGGGAACACTTGTTTGGCAGTGATAATTAGAGTGAAATTTAAATGTGATGTTTGCCTGGTGTTAGGGGAAGGGGAAATTAACAGAAATCACCTTGTCTTTCATTGTTCACTTGGGAACATAAGCAGGAGGCTGGTAAGGCCAGAGGTCTGGGGTTATATTCTGTTTTAACTGAAATATTTGAATAGTTTTGTATGTGAAATTAGTTATGTGTGTTAAAAATTACTACTTTGAGTTAGAACTATTACTTGGGCTGTGATATTGTAACTTTTGAGGCTTGGGAACACTTGTTTGGCAGTGATAATTAGAGTGAAATTTAAATGTGATGTTTGCCTGGTGTTGGTAAGAGCCCTGCCACCCACCCTGTTTTGTAGGCTACTGAAAAGCCACTGGGGGTTGGGATTGAAGGGCTGTGTATTTCTGTTTGGGACTGAAATTCGAAGCAACAGGAACTGGTGGGCCTGTGACATCATACAGTACCAGATGTCTGCATACACACACCGTTAGTGGGACTGGACACACACTGGACTGTATGTGTTTGTGAGACTTGGGAACTTTATTGGTGGGGTTGAAATTAGGTTTGTAAGTAACTGCAGTCAGTATAGAGAGAAACTGTATTCCAGGAGGAAGGGACTGAGAAAAGGGGGTGTGCCATTATAAACAGAGGGGGACAAACAGGGTGGCCATATTCCACCATGGCAGGCATCTTCGGAAGGGTTGTAGGCTGCACAGGCTGTGGGATGGCAATAATTCTCAATTGGGCCTGGAGTGAGGGAGGCTGCCCACTCTGTAGACAGCTATCTTATATCAGAAGTGAGGTATATTGGTTAAGGAGTAAGCTGGGGAGCTGGGGGGTGTCCAAGGATAAGGGGTGTGGATATGGGCAGCAGAAGGGTGGGGCTGAGGGGAGGCTGGGGCAACGCTCTGAAATTACAGGACGTTATGTTACAGCAAGCAGGAGGGGGGATATTAGGGACAGAGGACCCTTAGGGATGTTGACGCTAAGGGGAAAGCGTACGGGGTGAACATCTCAATACAAAGAGAGTGGAGGGGGAAGAGTCAGGAGGGGCTGTTGTGGGGAAGCCTAGTACAGCAGACATTGAGAAGGGAGAGGCTGTTGTGGGGAAGCCTAAAACAGCAGACTGTGGGAAGGGAGCTCCTAAGGAGAACAGAGCAAGAGGGGAAGAAGAGGGGCAGTTTAGAGGTGCAGTCAGGGGAAACTCGGGTTACTTGATGGAGGCTGACATAGAGAGTCACAATAAATTTGAGCTGCCAAGCAACCTAGAGGGGCAGGAAGGGGTTGGTGGAAATGAGGAAACTGATACAGAGGCCAGGGGGAGGGAGTCAGATACCCATAGGGCATCACAGACCGGCAATGGAAAGGATAGAAGTAGTCCCAGAGGGAGAAGGGGAAACATAAATGTTAAGCAGATGGGGGAGATGCAACATATTGCAGACATGAGGGAGGAGAGCATGACTGGAGAGAAACTGGAAGACAAGGAGGTGGGAGAGGAGCCCCCCTTCAGCAGGGGGGTCAGTACCAAGGATGGGGCCCTAGCTAAAGGGGACCCACAGAGAGCCTCTGGAGGCAGGGGTACTGTTACAAGGGGGGAGGATGGCAGTGTGGGGGAAGGGGAAACCATCAGGGCCAGGATAAATGGTTTGGATAAGAGAGGGTCTGAGTTAAGTGGGCAAAATAACGAGGGAGGCAGAAAGGGGAGGGTGACAAGGGGGTCTCTAATAAGGCAGGAAGACTCCCATGGAAATGAGATCACGAATAAAGGGGGGGATGGGGGGCTGAGAGGGCATACTGGAGGTAACCATAAGGATGATGGCGGTGTTAAGGTTCTGTTATTGGGAGACTCGATGATTAGGGGTATCCAGGGGGGTGGATGCCATAGCCAGGTGAAGGTAGTGAGTATCTCTGGGCTGACAGTGCACAGAGCAAAGTTCATGGTGTAGGAACTGGTTAGGGATTGTGAAGGGAAACCGGATTTCCTGGTGCATTTGGGAACTAACGATCTAGAGGGAAATAGCGTTTTGGAAATCCAAGCAAGGTTCCAAGAACTTGCCAGAGTCTGTCAGGATAATGGATGCAACATTTCCTTTTCGGAGATATTGCCAGTACCAAAGGCCTCAGTGGAGAAAAAAATGAAGATCACAGAGGTTAATGACTGGCTCAGGAAGCAGGGTGAAGAGAGTGGTTGGGTGTTAGGGAACTAGAATGGAGTTTGGGAGGATAAGGGACTGTATGCCAAGGACAGGCTTCATCTTGCCCCATTAGGGAAGGAAGTCCTTAAACAGGGGATGGCTGACTACATTCAAGAAAGGTGGGGTTTAAACTTGTGAGGGGGGGAAGGGATAAGGGAGGGGCTGACCAGAAGCCCTCTCCTCCAGATGAGGGAGAGCCTCAAACCCAAGGGGGAGGGGAAACAGACTGGGGTGGAGGTTTCAGGAGGAGCAGAGGAGGATGGAAGTATAAGGAACCTGGCTGGGGTTCGACAAAGGGGATCAGGGATAAGGGGTGGGGGTTGGTGTTAGTAAATGCCAGGAGCTTGGGAAACAAGTTGCCAGAGTTCCAGGCCATGCTGTTCGGGGGGGGGAGGGTGGATGTGGCGGCGGTCACGGAGACGTGGGCCAACAAAAACCATGACTGGGACCTAAACGTGCAGGGGTACACTATGCTTAGAAGGCTAGAAAGGAGGGCAGAGGGGGTGGAGTGGCTATGTTCATTAGAGATGACATAGAAATTGCTAGGGTAGCAGAGGCAGAGGGAAACGTGGAGGCCTTATGGGTCACCTTACGATCCCCAGCAGGAGATAAGGTCAAGGTGGGTGTAGTATATAGGCCCCCCCCCCCCGGGGTGAGTGATGTTCTAGAGGATAGTTGCTGGACAACATCATTGCCCAGTGTGGACCAAAAGGGAAGGAGTGGTGTTGATGGGGACCTTAATATGCAGGTACAAACTGGGGAACCATGTCTCTAAGGTGGCCAAGGAGCAGAGGCTGCTGGACGGCTTCCAGGATGTGTTCTTAACACAGCATGTGATGGAGCCCACAAGGGAGGGCATGTCCTGGACGTGGTTCTGGCAGATGGGGATCTGGTAAGGGACCTGGTTGTAGAGGACCCCCTGACTGGGAGCGACCACAATACTGTCTGGTTTCAAATAAGCATGGGGGGAGGGGGGAGAGATCTAGGACACTGGCAGTGGACTTCAGGGGGGCAGACTTTGTGGGCATGGAAAATATTCTCAAGGATCACTTGAAGGGGATTACATCAATGACAAGTGTGGAAAGAAGATGGGAGGTCATAAACCGGGGACTTCATGAGGCAGTCAGGATCTGTGCTAAGTTGAAACAAAAGGGAGCAAGGTCACATAAACCATGCTGGTGGTCCAGTGAGGTACAGGTAGTGGTCAGAGAAAAGAAGGCGGCCTACAAAAAATATAAAACAACAAGAGGGGATAGGGATAAGGAAATGTACCATCTTGCATCTAGAAAAGTCACCTGCATGGTGAGGGGAGCAAAGTCCAGTAAAGAGCAACGGCTGGCACAGGGGATACATGGAGGGGAAAGGGGTTCTTCCGGTACATTGGGGAGCGGAGAAAAACTAAGGGCCATCTCAGCAGATTGAGATCAGAAGGAGGGTGGGTGGAAGAGGCGAGGACCAGGCAGAGGTATTTAACGAGTACTTTGCCTCTGTGTTCACTAGGGAGGGATGGGATATCTACAAAGCAAGGCACGATGGGGATAGAAGCGGCAGTGAGGGATCAGGGAGCAACAGAAATGGAGCAAGAGGAAGGAGGGAGAGGTACCTCAGGGTGTCACATCTGGATAAGGATAAAAGGCAGTAAGGTGGAGGGACGGATGATGCTATTCCGCTAAAAGGGTGTGGTTAGCCCTCAAGGCCCTAAAGAAAGACAAATCTCCTGGATGGATGGCATTCATCCGAGAGTACTATGGGAATTGGCGGACATACTGGCTGCACTCTGGCGGAGCTCTTCAGCAGGTCACTTGAGACAGGAAGGGTACCTAGATTGGGCGAGGCACATGGTGCCAATCCATAAGGGGGCCGAGGAAGTACCAGGTAACTATAGACCCATCAGTTTGACCTCGGTGGGGAAAATTAATGGAGAGTATACTAAAGGAACGATTGGGGTGTACTTGGAGGAGGTGGAGGTCTGGATAGTTGGCAACATGGGTTTGTGCAGTAGATCATGTCAAACCAATCTTGTGGAGTTCTACAAATGGGTAACATCAGAACTGGACAGGGACAGCCTGTGGATGTATTATTCTTGGACTTTAGCAAGGGTTTGACTCTGTCCCCACAATGGTGTGGTGGAGAAACTGATGGGTTAGGAGTAGGCCCTTTGATGGTCAGATGGATTGAAAACTGGCTAGCTGGACGCACCCAGAGTAGTGGTCTGTGGGGAGCTCTCGAACCCTAGAGAGGTTGGTAGGGGTACCGCAGGGCTCGGTCCTGGGTCCAATCCTGTTTAATGCACACATATCGGACATCAGGGAGGGTATAGGGTGTGAAATGAGTCTCTCCGCTGATGATTCCAAGATGGGAGCAGTAGTTGAGGGAGAAGAGGGGAGGTTGGCCCTGCAAGGGGACCTGGACACCCTGGAAAGCTGGGCTCACACATGGAAATTAAATTTCAATATCACCAAGTGCAAGGTGTTGCATCTTAGGCGGGGAAACCCTAAACACAGATACACCCTGGGAGGGGAGGCGCTGGAGGCCTCAATAGGGGAAAAAGACCTAGGGGTCATGGTGGATGCATGTATGAATAACTCTGAGCAGTGCAGGAGAGCGGCTAGCAAGGCAAACAGGATGTTGGGATGCATCATAAGGGGGATCACCTCTAGGAGCAAGGAAGTGATTCTGTCGCTGTACAATGGACTGGTTAGACCACACCTTGAGTACTGTGTACAGTACTGGAGACCACACTTGAAGAGGGACATACAGCTCCTGGAGAGAGTACAGAGGAGGGCAACTAAGATGATACGAGGGCTAGGGGATTTGACGTATGAGGACAGACTTGAGGAGCTCTGCCTGCTTTCATTGGAGGAGAGACAGGGGGGACATGATTGAGGTCTTCAAGTACCTCAAGGGAATAAATAGGGTAAACATGGAGGGGATCTTTAGACTAAAGCAGGGAGGTATCACCAGAGGGCATGGTTTGAAGTTGGAAGGTGGAAGGGTGAGGGGGGAAAAGAGGAGGAGGTTTTTCACTGAGAGGGTGGCGGACTCTTGGAATGCACTGCCTGGCGAGCTGGTTCAGAGATCCACAGTGGAGGGCTTCAAGAGAGGGTGGGACAGACACAGAAAGTGAATGTATCAGATGATGGCCTGTCCCAGGGGGGTGGGGACGGATGATAGGGGTTTCTGGAACACAAGGGAGGGGAGGGCCTCGGCACCCAACTAGGGATCTGAGGTTCGAGCAGACTCGATAGACCGTAAGGCCTAATCTGCTGGCAAATAGTATGTTAGTATAGAATAATTACATGGGGTGGTGTGTATAATATATAGGATAAAGTATGGGGTGCAGTAGCTAAGACTTAATACACTGAAGTTGTTGATGGCACATAAACCCCGAGGGGCTTAAGCCCGAGGGGTTTATGGTAGCCATCCAACAATGAGGGTGTGTATTAAATTTGAGTGTATACACTGCACCCCATATTTTGTTTTATATAAGGGGTCGCGTTTTTTCACCGACTCCTGTCTTCCCTCGCTCTGTGGTGCAGAAATAAAAGTTGTTATTTATTTAGATCCAGGTGGTGAGCACCTGGCCAGTGGTGCTACCGCCTACTCACCGCCCCAGCCTAGGGTGAAGTTAGAGGACGAGGAGGCAAGAGATGCTAACTGGCGAGGGGCGCTGGAGACAGGCAGTAGGAGGGATGACTTGGGGGGCCTTGCTGCTGTCGATGCTCCTGTCTCGTCCTGACCTACGGAGAGTGTGAGATTGTCAAAGAGGGAACAAAGCTATTTTTAAAATAAATTAAAAAATTTGGAACCTTAGTGCACAGCAGGGATCCATAACACTCGCTCTTCTCAGGTGCCGCTGACAGTCTGACACAAAAGTCGTGTATTAAAATAAATTCCATAATACACGTATTTAATACACAGCTTTTTTCAATAGGAAAAAATGCAACCCATTAATTATGAAAATTTTATACACACAAGGTGTGGGATGCTACACACCACCTCATGTTTGGGATCTTTTTTTTTTTTTACCCATATGTCCCTCCCACCCCTATATTTTATGTTCGCCCCTCAGTTTCAAACCAACAGCAGTGGTGCAAGTTTAACAGATCCTCTCATTTAGGGGCCAACTATGCAGCCGGACCTGCCTCCTCTTATTTAGATTATAATTAGCCCCATCAGCACTGGCAGCACAGCTGCACTTGCTCTGCTGCCTGCAAAACAAGCCTTCAAGGCATTTAAACATAGCTGTAGGAGCAGCAGACAGGGTCAGTGGAAGGAGGCACTCTATCCACAGCCTCCTCCACCACCTGGCACTTATACTTGGCCCCTTTTCCCAACTGTACGGAGCAGGCCACTGCTTGAGCTGCATTCAGGCTGAGAGTTGAAAGTGCGGCAGCATGTATGTGCTTTCTGAGGAGAAGCTGGCGCATAAATGCAAGTTATAACCGTCTTCCCTTATGGGGAAACCAGAGTTTGGTTATTATATGATCTTCAAGTGAGCCTGGTTTACTCCCCTTCACAGGGCGTGCACCTGTGGCATGCTGGGCATGATACGCTCATGCACTCACTTACTCTTATACAGTATTCCTAGCCCTTATTTACATTCAGTTCTCCAAAACTATATTTTCGTACACTTAGATTTATTCTGTAAACCCCAGGTAATGTATTATTACACAGCAACTACTCTAATTTACTGCAGCTCTGACTATATGTATATATTTGTGTATAATACAGGTATCGCCTCTCTCTGTCTCTCACCCACCACCGTTTCCCTTAGGTAGCAGCTAAAGCTCCTTCCCTCTCCTGCTTCTGTCAGCCTCCTACCGGACCTGTCCCTGGTGACTAGTGGTCCCCCTGGGGTCAGTTCATGTCCCTACAACTGTTGCTCTTACTTATATCAACCTGCTTTTGCCATTTTAATTGGGTTATTGGTGCTACTTATAGAACCGGCTTGTGTTCACCGTTTATTGCTATTTGCACTTGCGTCTTGTTGAATTGTTCACTGTTTGCATTTCATCTCTGGAACACTGCTCTACTGCTGTTTTTGTCCCTTTTCTCCGGGTCACACCTGGAACGAGTCCTAGCTCAGCATACCTTTCCGGGTTACCAATTTTCAAATAAATAAATAAATACAGGGATTAAAATGTATGTGTACCAATGCAGTTGTATAATTCTGCTGCTGTAATGTCCCCCAGGACTCTCTTGGAAAAATAAGTGTTGCACCTAAATTAGGCTGTCCTGGTGTGAAAAATTCTACCTATGGTAAATATATACTTCTCTCTCCTTGCGCTGTTCGCAGGGCTTCATCACCACAGGGACCTTCCGTTATAGGCTTCCACAGAGTCAGGAAGTAGAGTTTTTACTTTTGCATTATAGAACATATTTTGCTGGAATGGGTCCCTTAAAAATTCATTTGTGTGGGACCTCTGAAAATCTAAAACAGGGTGGGGAGTTTGTCCCAGACTTCTCATCTAGAATACCTTTTCCCTGAACCTGCAGCTTCCTAGCACATGGCTGCTGCCCTGTAAAATTGCTGCGTGTGTGTTACAGGCCGTTAACTTTATTTCACATTTTAATGCTTTTTCCTAATCTCCGGTTCTGTATCATTTCATTTTAAAGATATTATTGCTCTTAGTAAATGTTGGTTGAGTTTATTTTTATGTTCCCACCAGGTATAGTTTACGGCTTATTTATCTGGGATAGCCGCCCAACTCAGATGCCACAGCTCCTTTTCAGGGTGTGTGTGTGTGTGTGTGTGTGGTAGGCTTCTGCTCATCTATTTTGCCTGCAGCTGGGAGGGACTGAAGCACCAGGAGGGTAAGTGACTTGTTTAGGGTCATACAGCAATTCAGTGTCTCTGGGTGGAATTCAAACCAGAATTTATTAAAAAAAAAAAAAAAAAAAGACTTCGTCATAGGGTTGAAGATATTTTATGAGTACCATGGAAGGGGTGCCGAAGATAGCAAACAGAATCGAGGAAATGGTGATTTAATAACACCGTATTGACGTACATCGTATGCTACATATGGTGGGGTTTCATCAATCTGTGTGAGACATACGTGGAAGGTAACTGTCATCTGATGCTGTGTAACAGTTGGAAACTGAGTGCCACTCCCCATGTGAGGGATAAGTGAAACATTAAATACTGTTGTAATTGTGCTGAAAGTATGTGTTTGTGCTCATGTTATAATGTATGAAGTGTACCTTCTCTAAGCTGTAACCAGATCCTGCTGCTGTTGGAGACCACTATAAATGGGTCCCTTGCTCATATGTCTGATTATCTTGAATATAGTTATTATTATATAGCTCTGTCAGCACAGGGAGTGAACAGGAATCCTTATTACTGCTGTATCTGTTTGTTTTCATGTACTTTCCAATCTCCTTATATAACATTCTGCTGTGCTGTCATCCTGTCCCACCCCAGGGGGGCTTCCCTGTTATTGGTTCTATTATCCTTCTGCCTTCATTCTGACTCTGTATGGAATGGCTCGCTGTGTTTCTTCAACTCTCAATTTCTACTATATACAGTGTCTTTGCACCACCTCTTCCAAGCCATGGATGCAAATCACTTTTCCCAAATACTCAGCAGTGCCTGCTTCACTAAGTTGAATACCATTACAACACATAGGATACAACTTAACAGTTTTGGATATTTGAAGCTTTCTGCATATTTCATGGTACCTAGAGTTCATTCCTTGGACTCTCTCTCTTGGGTGGGGAGTTACTGTGACTCATACTGTAGCTGAAATTCAGTAGCACATTACCTGTTGGGTTGCGTCTCTAGTCGCGATGCTGCACAGTTATAGTGCCCCAGGCTCCGACCCTTGCTAAACCATTAATTACACAACACACATTTTTATGTTGTCTTGCGCGCGCAGCACAGACAACATATTGTAGTTGCTTCAGTGGAGAAATGGGTTTCGGAGGTGTGGTCCTGCTGCAGCCAGTGGCGCCACTGCTTTTTGTGGCTGGGCTCTGTGGCGCCAATGGCATAGCACGCGGGTACATGTCAATACACTCCCGACAATTCGCTCCCACGATATTCACTCCCGACTATTCACTCTGACGAACATTCACTCCGTTGTTATCTCGCTCCTATCAATTTCACTCCCACTACTGACAGCTTAGACTCACCTGACAGCCACCGAACTAAAAGCTACTGACGGCTCCTGCAATGCAATATTTGTAGATAACAGGCAATGCAGTGATCAAAAAAATAGTAAATATGGCCAGAAAACAGCTGAATAGAGGCACAAAAGGCCAGAAAACACCAGCTGATTACATGCACAAAATCCAATCAGTGGACCAATCTGGCCGCTCTGAAGGCAGCTGTCCAGCCAGGCAGAATAGGTGTAGGAGGGACGCTGCACACCAAGCTAGTGTGTTAGGCTGCCAATAGTACTGTTCACATACCTGGTTCAGAGGGCTGTGGAGTGAT
The DNA here is from genome assembly GCA_016271365.2 of Neoceratodus forsteri. NCBI lineage: Eukaryota > Metazoa > Chordata > Ceratodontiformes > Ceratodontidae > Neoceratodus > Neoceratodus forsteri. Next base: position 282,566,141 of record CM057455.1, on the reverse strand, counting down.
GACCACACGGTCTATTGGAGAGGAGCGGAGGGCTCAGTAAATTGCTACATGCCGAGCTAGTGTCTTAGGCTGCCAGTAGTACTGTCCGCATACCTGGTTTTCAGGGCTGTGGAATGATCAGCCAGTCTGTTGGCGAGGAGGGGAGGGCTGGTACCTAGTTCGGAGGGCTATGGAGCGACAGCCAGCCCATCTGTTGGAGAGGAGGAGAGGGTTTGGTAAATTGCTACCCTCATGACCTTGAATGTTTGTATCTGAGCTGGTAACTGGTTTAGAGAGCTGTAGAGCTGAATGCTTGCGACTTCACTTCCTGCCTACGGATGGTAACTATTGTTGAAAAGTGGCAATCGGGAGCGAATTGACGCTAGATTGAATTGTTACAGGGATGAACTTTCTTTGAAGCGAGTTGTCGGGATTGAATCTGAAGGGAGCAAATTGTCGTGTTCCCATAGCATGCTACGACAGCAGTTCAGAAAACGTGCCACCACCTTGAAAGAAATTAGCCCCTGCAATCAACGAGCGCCACCGAGCGGTCCCTGATTGCAGCAGTCAATTACTGCTTGCCTCATCTGGTGTCCCCTCATGCAACATGGCAGTGGCTTCCCTGTAGCTCCCCACAGAAGCTGAGGGATAGCTGCCACCTTCCACAGTCACTGTGAAAGCCGATGGGGTGCCCAATCCCCCTGTTGGCATACCCCCTCCTAAATTAATTTGCCGATGGTGCCCAATCCCCGTCTGCACAATGTACCCCCCATTTCTTGTGTGTCAAGGGTGTCCAATCCCCTTGGCTCATCTGCCCCTCTCAACTCTGGCCGGCAGGAGTGCCCAATCCCCTGTCTGCTACAGCCCCAAAAAACACTCAGGTGGCACGCTGGGAGCCCACCCCAGTGTGCCAAATGTCCCTAAAAAGGAAAAAAAATTCCTGCAATTTTTTTTTTTTTTTACTCTGTAAGCCAGAAAACGGTCCCTCATTGAGTCCAGTGGCCCTTCCCCCCAGCCTGCACCCACCCTCTGCGCACCCTGCCTCCCCACACCCCAAACTTACCACCGGAGCCCAGCGTGATGATCATCGCTGGACCAGGAACATGTCTGCAATCTTCAAAGCTGACCGCGAACTGAAGAAATGCCGGTAAGCTGTATAATGACATAAATAGGGTTTTTTTCAACTTTGGTGCATATTTCAGGCATTTGGGGGAATTTGGGCACCAAATTTTGAACATGGGGTTTTTGTTTGTTTTATTTTTAACCAGGAAGTGGACTGGGCACAGCCCTTTTTCAGCCACGCCTGACACACAACATTACAATACAAAATTACATTTACACAGAATACAAAATTGATCACAATTGCAAACAGTATCACTTACATACTAACATACTAAAAGCCAGCAGAATAGGCCCAACAGTCTTTCGTGTCTGCTCGGTAGCCAGCCCCCCCCCAGCCCCCGAGAGGGTCAACTCTGGCTTCAGTACACCCATGCATCTGTCCCACCTCCTCTTGAAGCCCTCCACAGTGCCTTGCTCAACTAGACTCCCAGGCAATGCATTCCATGGTTCCACCACCTTCTCAGTGAAGTAATGCCTTCTATGTTCTCCCCTGTAGGTTCCCCCCTCCAACTTCCATTCATGCCCCCTGGTTGTGCCCCCTTTCTTTAGCCTGAACATTTCTTTGGCTCCGCCCCTGTTAATCCCTTTCACATATTTGAATACCTCAGTCATGTCCCCACGTCTCTCCTCTCCTCCAGCGAGTACAGCCCAAGGGCTTCCAGCCTTTCCTCATAGGTCCTTTCACTCATGCCTTGGATCATCCTGGTTGCCCTCCTCTGAACCCTCTCCAGCAGTGCTATGTCCTTCCTAAGGTGAGGTCTCCAGAACTGCACGCAATACTCAAGATGCAGCCTGACCAAGGCATTATACAGAGGTAGGATCACCTCGCTCCTCCTGGACGTTATTCCCTGGGCTATGCAGCCCAGTATCCTGTTTGCCTTTGCCGCTGATCTTCTGCAGGTTTCAGTGTTGTTTATTCTGGTATCTACCACCACCACCAGGTCCCTTTCACTCGATGTGGCTTGCAGTGAGACACCTCCCAGGGTGTATACATGACCTGGGTTTCTGACTCCCAGATGCAACACCTGACACTTCCTCGGATTAAACCTCAGTCCCCACCTCCTTGACCAACCCTCCAGGGTATCCAGATCCCTCTGGACTGCCACCCTCGCTTCCTCCCCATCAGCCAGTGCTCCCAGTTTTGAGTCATCCGCGAAGAGGCTCATCCTACTCCTAACCCCCGTCCCTCTATCAGAGACATAGGCGTTGAACAGGAGTGGTCCCAGTACTGAACCTTGGGGCACCCCACTGAAGACCTTCTTAGGGGAGGAGACTATCCCACCAGCCACTACCCTCTGTGTTCTATCTGTAAGCCAGTTTTCTACCCATCTAAGCAACTGTCTTCCACCCCATTCCCCCCAACTTTGTCAATAACCCGATAGGGTACAGAGTCAAACATTTTACTAAAATCCAAATATAAGATGTCCACCGGTCTTTGTCTGTCCAGGGTTCCTGTCACCCAATCATAAAAATCTGAGGTTGGTCTGGCACGATCTCCCCAGGATGAATCCATACTGTTTGTCATCCACGTGCCCCAGCCTTTCCAGTTGCCTCCTGATCTTCCCTTTGATGAAGCCCTCCATTAGTTTGCCTATCACCGACGTAAGGCTGACAGGCCTGTAATTTCCCATGTCCTCCCTAGACCCACCTTTGTGGATAGGCACCACATGAGCCACCCTCCAATCCTGGGGCACCCTTCCTGTCTGGAGACAGGCGTTGAATAGCATAGCTAGTGGAGCTGCTAGTTTGTCCGCCAATTCCTTCAGCACTCTTGGATGCAGCCCATCCGGTCCTGGTGCCTTGTCAGTTTTCAGCACCTGTAGGGCGTTCCTCACGCTATCCACTGTGATTTCTCCCTCCCTAATCCCCCCTCAGTCCCCTTCTAGGCTTGGCCCACCCGGTACCCCAGACTCATCTGGTCCTCTCATCTCCATCTGTCCTCTCCTCTCAGCTGTCCCATTCCCCCCCTCCCTTCCGGTTGAATGGATCCCATGTCTCCTTCCCTAAATACCAAGGCAAAGTACTTGTTAAGTACCTCTGCCTGTTCCTCCACCTCCTGAGCCCATCCTTCCCCAGTCCTACTCCTGGAGATGTGTGCTGTCCTGTTCCTCTTTTCCCCTATGTATCTATAGAATCCCTTTCCACCCCTTCAGATATCCCTGGCCAGGTTTTGCTCCAACTTCGCCTTGGCTCCCCTCACCACTCTTGTGACCCTTCTAGCTGACAACTCGTACTCACCTCTCTCCTTTCCCCCCCTGGAGTGCTTAAAATGTGCATAGGCAGCTTTCTTATCCCTCACTGCCTCTTGCACCTCCCTGGTCCACCAGCACGGCTTGATGGCCCTCCCATTTTTACGCCTTACCCTTGCACACAAGCTAGTAGTCTCCTGTACCCCTTTTTTAATGGTCTCCCACAAGCTCCCAACATCCATGTCTGGCCTAATCTGGTTCAAGCTCCCCCTCAGAATTGTGCCCATGCCCATGAAGTCTGCCCCCCTGAAGTCCACCACTACTGTGTTTGAGCGGTTATCCTCCCCCTAGACACAGCAGAAACCAGACTGTGGCATGGTCTCCTCCTGCCAGCAGGCTACACACCTCCAGCCCCCTTATCTGGTCGCTGTCTGCAAGGACAACGTCCAATATCCCCCCGCTGACCAGTAAGGCATCCTGAAACACATCCATCAGCCTCTGCCCTGGCCACCACTGATGTCATGGTGTCCCAGTCTGCCCCCGGCATATTTTAGATCCCCCCATGACCACCACCCTACCCTTTCCACGGTCACAGTGCCCCTTGATGTTCTCAACCAGTTTCCTTCCAGTTCCTCCTCCATTGCAGGGGGGTTGTACACCACCCCTGCTTTCAATCTTTTGCCTCCCCCCGATTGTAGGATTACCCAAATTGTTTCCACTGCCCCTTCTGCCTCCTCCACACCACTCACCAATATGCCATTCTTGACTATCAATGCTACCCCCCACCCTCTTCTCTATTCCTACTGAATATTGTGTAGCCGTCCAAGTTTAGGTCCCAATCATTCTTCTGGGTGGGCCATGTTTCGTAATTGCTGCCATATCCGCTGATCCCTCTGCCAGCATCCTGGAGCTTGGGCATTTTGTTGCCCATACTCCTAGCGTTAATCAGGACCATCCTCCACTCCATCCCCCCTCCCTATTTGCCCTTTCCTGCACAGCTCTTGCTTTGTGTACATAGCAGTCACCTGCCCTCATTTGCCGTCCTAGATCAGGGACCTCGGTCAGTCCTCCTGTCTCCATTCCTTCACTCATCCCTCACCCCTTTACAAGTTTAAACCCTACTTCTCGTTTATGAACTCAGCAAGTTTCAGTTTTAAGATCTCCTTCCCCTCTAGGTTTATATGTATCCTATCCCTAACATATATTGTCATCCCAAGTGTCTCTCCAGTCCCCCACCAGCCCATATCCTTCTGCCCTGCACCAATCCCTGAGCCACTGATTCACACCTCTGAGTTTGTGGTTGGTCTCCCCAGATGCCCTAGGTACTGGCAGGATTTCCAAGAAGGAAATTGAACTCCCTGTAGAATGGCAGACTCTGGCCAGCTCCTGAAACCTTGCCTGGATTTCCAGATCGCTGTTCCCTTCCAAGTTGTTTGTGCCCAGGTGTACCAGGAAATCTGGAGATTCCCCGCATTCCACTGCTAATGAATATAGCTGGAATTTGGCCTTGTGAACGGATAGGCCCGGAATACATTTAGCCCTGACTAGGCTGCTTTTACCCTCCCCTACTCCCTCCTACTGGATGCCCCTGGTCATAGAGTCCCCCAACGGGATCACCTTCACCCCACCTTACTGGCCCATTTGACCCCTTCCAGGCTTTTTCTTCTATCCTCGGCCCCCAGCTTACTCCTCCCACCCCCTTCAGTCCGGGGATCACTAGTTTGTGCGTGTCCTACCATGCTCTTCCTCCTGCATGCAGATCCCAGTTTACTTCCCCCCCCCCACCTCCTGGTCAGCACTGCTGGCCCCGATCCCAGACTCCTTTTGGGTCCAGAATCCACAGGTCTCCCCGGTTGGCACTGCTGGCCCCTGATCCCCATGGACTCCTTTTGGGTCAGAATCACAGGTCCCCCTCCCACACCCTTCTACTGCTTCCCTCCCTGCCTCCTACCCTCCCTCTGGTCTTGTCTCCCCCCTCCCGTCTGGCATATTTCTCCCTACCTTCCCTCCCTCGTCTCCCCTCATATCCTCAGCAGATTTCTCCTCCCCGACACTGGCCCACCTAGAGTGCCCCTACTACACCCCTCCCTTGGCTGACTTCCCAGCCTGAGTGCCTGCTCACCCCAGTTCCCCCTCCCCTCACCTCTTTGCCTCCAACCCCCCAGCTTACTAGACGCACCCTCACTGCCTGCCTGCCCCTCCAGTTTCACTACCCTTCTACTCCCACCCTTCCCGGCTTGCTGACCAAACCCTCTCTGACCGCCTGCTCCCCTGCCAGCCTCATCCACCTCCTCTCCTGGGTACAGCATGGTGTATCTGTTGCTAAGTGTAATGCCTGCCCCATCATGCTCTCTCCTACCCCCTCCCTCCTTTGCTCCCCTGGACAGCCCCTCCTTTGAGGTGTTTTCATCCGTTGCTCGTAGACACACCCTACCCCACTGGAGTTTCCATAGGGCCCATGCCTACCCAATCCCTGGGGTATGCTGTAGTGGCCTCGCCTCCCTCCAAGGGACCATTTCAACTCCCCCCCCATGCCTTCCAGTTCTCTTCTGATCCCCTCTCCCTCTTCCCTAAGTCCTGCCAGCTGGAATCACACTGGACACCCTCCGTTCTTCCATGCCGAATTTAGGATTATTGCTGCCCCGTGCACCCAATCACCCTGCCGAAGATGCCTGCACTGGCCAGCCCCGAGTTCACCCTCATATTGGTGTAAGCAGTACCAACCACTTGCAGCCAATTTAGTTCTTGCCCACCTCACGTGATCAGACAGCAATATACAATTCAGCAGATATCACAATTCACAATTATCAAATCCTGCAGCTATATATATATATATATATATATATATATTACATATTTAGTGGTGCCCAAGCAGACACAGCATACAGTCCCACTTTCCTGCAACCTGCCACAAACCAGAACCAGCTCCGTTTTTGCTAACCCCCCCAAAGTTCAGCAGCAGTAAACAGTTCAGCCCAGAATCAGTTCACATTCATCATATCTCGCTGCTGTATAGCAGGTAGTCAATGACGCCCAAGTAGGCACAGCATACAGTTGCCCTCTCATTTAAATACCCAAAGTCCAGTCCCACTCACTCCGCTTGCTCTTCACAGATAATCAGTGTTGCCCTCGCAGGCACAGTGTACAGCTCCCTTGATGATCAGTGTTGCCCATTCAGGCACAGTGTACAGCTCCCTTGAACCTGGATTCAATCACCAGCAGCAGTTCAGGACACCCACTCACAGCCTTCCCCCCTCCAAGGCTCCACCCCACCGACTGTTTAATAGAGGTTGGCGCCGGCGTGAGTGGTGTGGGACAAAAAACAACTCAGCAGAACTCGCGACTGGGCTAATGGCCTTTATAGCCCAGTCACTCTTCCAAAAGTTTGCGCGCTCGGCGCTGATTGGCCCCACCGCTCCTTGCTTCTGAGCGGTGACGGCCCTCTGACTCTCCTTTCACCACTGATGCAGTTCCTCCGGCCTTCCTCCGACCACCGATAAGGTCTCTATGCTTTCCGCCGCCGATGCGGCCCCTGTATCTCCTGCCCAGTCTCCCCCACAGCAGCTCCCACAATATAATTTCTTTAACAAAATGAGATTCTGAATGTGCTTTTTGAATCAATTCTCCAAGTTCAATTAAAAATGAAGGTGCATACCAGGAAAATGCTTTCCTACTCATTTGTAACCTGTAAACTGGAATAACATATTGATTTAAACAATTTTGTCTTATACCCCACCATGAACTTTTGCAACAGTTAATTTAGATAAAGACAAAGGATCTCCTAAACATTTTACCGGAAAAACAAAATTTACTTTAATACATTTCAAACGATTAATTGGAGAAAGTACCCCAAGATCTAAATAAAGCTGGCAGTGATGAGTTCTAAATGGGCCGTGCAAGGCAAATCTACAAATGTCATTATATAAAAGTTTACATTTTGATTCAAACAATTGATTATAATGTGCAAAAGTAATACTTCCATACTCTAATGTTGGGAAAAGAACCTGTTTAGCTATTGTATAACGAGCTTCTTCAGTCAAAAATGTAATATTTCTATAAAGAAAACCAAGTTTCTGATGGATTTTTACACCCAACTTCTCTAAATGAAGAACCATAGTAATGTTTGAATCCAGATATAAACCTAGATGTTTAACCATAGTAACCAAAGGGAGAGGATCACCACCAAATCCTACTATATGGATAGGGTCAAATTTCTGAAGTATTTTTGAAGAGCCAAACATCATAACATTTGTTTTATTTTTTTTTTAAACTTTGTGCTTAATATTTTCATGTAAAAACATACACACATTTCCTCATACAGGGTTGTAGGTAGAGCAGGGAGAAGTACCCATACAAAAGTTGATATTCATAGCACGGCCCCTGCAATCTATCACAGTGGGGTGGGTGGGGTATAACAGTATTATATCAGAGAAATGCCCTGGGCATTATAATGCAGTCCTAGACAACTGCTATTTATCCAGATAACATAGGTACTAAATAGGAAAAATATGCACTCTCTCAAACCACTACAAACAGCAGAAAAATGGTACCTTAACAACTTTCAACCATCAGCCTTATTGACATACACATCAGCTTCTAAAACTAATAGAGTAATTTAACAGTGAGGCCAAGAGGTAATCAACTTAGCATACAGAGCTTATTTAGGAACGATTTGGGAGTAATTGTGAACTACATAGCCTAAATAAGATGGGGGGGGGAATATTCAGAAGGTGTAATGACCCACCGTTTGGAGCACAATGACCCGCACTGTGTTCCCTTCCCAAAGTGATACACACGAATATCCCCATCGTTCATATCAGCCATGAGTCCCAGTCAATATGTGTTCCAAAATATAGTTTAGATGTCCCCCAAATCCAATTGCAAACTCAGTGCACGAAAACTACCATGAACTTGCAAGTAACAGTCTCAATCTTTTCTAGACACCACTGATGTCTCCACGTTCTAGGGACATGGATATGTTGTTCATCCACACTGTCTGGCAGGTATCCTTGCCGCTTTAAATCTTGCCGGAAGGTCTTCAAGCTGGCTCCTCCCACCCACCCGGGTGGTAAAACTCTCGGCTCCGCCCCATGACGCCAGATCTTCCTTACCGCTTGGAAGCTCAGGTTCCCTCCTTAACGCTCTTCGTATAAGACTGGTTCCTAATTCTTCGAATTTTCGAAATTAAAGTTTTTCGCTAAAAAGACTTTAGTCTTCTCTCCCTCGCGGCTGTGATGGACAAATCGACTCCCGGTTTCCGGAGATGCCCTTGCGGGCAGAAGATGTCTCAGACGGATCCGCACTCCACGTGCGTCTACTGTCTAGGCCTGGAGCACGACCCACAGGCCTGCGACCTGTGCTCTTCCTTTTCGGCCTACGTCCTCGAAGACCGTGCTGCCCGTTTACAACTGGGGCATCCCGAGAAGCGATTTCCTCCAGTGAAGTCAAAAGAGGCCCGGTCAGCGGTCTCCGCAAGGGGCGGGCTCATGGATCGCCTTTGAGTAGATGATCGCCTCGAAGAGGAGGCGTGCTGGCTGCTTCTACCTCGCTGGCGACGGTCCCGCTTCAGTGCCTCTTATTCAGCTTTTTTAAGGAGCTTTGTCTGACCCTCTTTACTAAGGTGAGGACCAACCTTCTGGACCGTTTTCTCGGTCCAAAAAGAAGACAGAGCTAAGTCTCACCGTCAGCGCTCTTGGGGACGGAAAGATCCTCTCCCCGAGTTGTCGGCCGTCGACTTCGTCAACTGCTCGGCCGCCACTGGTCTCACGGTGTCCCTCTACATAGGCCACTGATCGAGATTCTGCCGACGTGGTCGAGATTTCTTCTCGACCTGACGGGTTGTCGGCAGGAAAGCCAAGAACTTCTCCTCCCGGTTCCCCGGTGGGAGTTGAGGACCCGTTGGCTGCGTCTGTGCCTCCAGTTTGGTTGAACCCTCCGAACAGGAAGTGCGGTTCCCCGACACCTCCCGCACTGCTCCTCGGGAAGCCGAGGTCTCTCGTCTTGGTCTCGGACTCTTCGTCAGTCCAGCCGATCCTCCGTCATAGGTGGTCTCGTCTCGACATCGCGGCAAGCTGCCCGCTGTCCTCTTCCTCCTCCTCGGATGAGGAGGCTTTGCCAAAGTTGCGCCGAAGATATCAGAACTCATGTGGCAACAGCTCCTTCTGACCGGGAATAAGCCGACGCCGCCTGCCTTCCCCAGCCGTCTAAGTGGCTGTCACCGACGCGAAACAACCCCTGCTTTATCCGGGAGCCTGTTCCCAGGCCGGTTGTTCGGCCAAAACCAGCTGCCCCACCGATTCGGTGGAACCTCCGCCTCCACAGGTGTTAGCTGGGGTTCACCACAAATTCTCGGTTGGCCTGGGGACTGCCCATAGGCTGTCTGTCACCCCTCACTCCCGATCGACCTCGGCAGGTGGAGGGTGGCTCAGGCCGAGGCAGCTCTTTGAGGACTCTCTTCCGAGTCCGAAGATGATTCCTCCTTTTCTCCAAGCGAATGGACTTGGAGTCCTCAGGAGGACAGTCGGTGGACGATAGCCCTTCGTCCTTCCTGGATTGCTTGGCTCATCTCGGAGTCCACTGGGATGAAGCTCGAACCCGTTTCTAAGCGGCCAGGTATCCCTCACGGAGATTCTGGACCAGGGTTCTCACGGAGGCTTTTTCCGGTGGCGAGGCCAAGTGGGGCCCGGCCTGGAGCTCTGGCAGTGCCCTGCTTCCTGCCCTGCGCCTTCGGCCAGAATGGCCAGGAAGTATGCGTCCCTACCGTTCTTTGTCGTTTTTGGAACACCCCTCGCCGAGGGTTGGTTACCGACAGCGCTCAGCGGCCGGGAACGCTAGGATGTGGACAAACCTCCCGACAAGGAGTCCAAGAAATTGGACTATGTCGGGCTAAAAGTTCACGCCATGCCCTCCTGCCTCGCCAGGCCAGTTCGGCCGCCCATGGCACATTTCTCTCATGCCCTGTTGGGCTCCCTGGATGAGGTCGTCCCTCATCTTCCCGCGATCTGCAGACCACGGTCAGGCAGGTGGGACCAGGGCAGGGCAGTGGCCAAACAGCAGCTCCAGACTGCTTTAGACATTGGGGACTCATGTGCCAGGTCTGTGGCGGCCGCAGTGGCTATGAGTCGTCGGACTTGGCTGAGGATATCCACCTTCACTTCGGATACCCAGCACAAGTTGGCGGATGTCCCCTTTTTGGGGACCGACCCTTTCGGCCCTGGGGTGGAAGGTCACCTGCAGAGGATCGAGAAGTCCAGTGCTACCTGACTCAGTCTCTTCCCTCAGAAGGACAAAGGCCGCAAACCACAGCCTAAGCCCTTTCGTCCTTCTGCGCCTGCGGCGCGGCCCAGCCCAGCAACATCAGGGCCAGCAGGCTCGGGCTTGCATCCCAAACCTAGCTCGGGCCTCCAACAGGAAGCAGGGAGGTAAAGGCCCAGGAGGTCCCTCAGCCGGTCCCTCCTCCAAGCCTGCCCAGTGACGGGCTGAGGGTGTCTCTCCCAACCCCGCCATCTCACCCCAGGTTCCCTCCGAGGGGGACGGCCCCGACACTTTCTTCCGCCTGGTCCGTTATTACCATGGACAGGTGGGTGCTGGAGGTAGGGAAAAGGCCTGCCTCTAGAATTCGAGCAGGCCCCGCCCTTCAGAGCCGTCGCACCTCTGGGGGCCTCGGGGTCCGCAGCCTCACTGTCGGCTCGCCGAGCCAACATCGCTCTCCTCCTCCAAAAGGAGGTGATCAGGGAGGTGGTGGACCCTCCCTCAGACCCGGGGTTTGTGTCCAGGTACTTCCTGGTTCCGAAACGGACGGGGGTCTGGCACCCCATTCTCACCTACCACGACCTAAACAAGTTCCTAAGGTCTCGAACCTTCAGGATGGTCACTTGGCTCAGATAATACCATCCTTGGAACGCGGCGGTGGTTCTGCTCTGTGACCTGCAGGACGCGTTTCACGTCCCTATCGGTCTGCATCACCATTGAGATTCCTTCGCCGAGCGGAGGGATCCTTCGAGTTCCAGAGCCATGCCCTTCGACCTGTCTCCAGCTCCCAGGGTCTTCACCAAATGCATGCAGTGGTGACAGCTTTCTGCGGGCGCCGAGGGGTCCGGTGTAACTTACCTGGACGATTGGCTGATAGCAGCCCCCTCCAGACAGGAGGTGGAGCTGTCCAGAGATCTGGCTCCTCCAGGTTTGCTCTCAATCGGCCTTCTCATCAACGAGGCCAAGTCGGAACTCGAGCCGAAGCAGGTGATTCTGTTCATCGGGGCAGAGCTCGACTCTCTTCGAGCCAGAGCACGGCTCCCGGCGGACAGGGCCGAGGTTCTTACCTCCTTTGCCCAATCATTTCTGGTTGGGCAATCGCGCCCTGCCCGGGACTTCCTGCGCCTTCTGGGTCTCATGGCGGCCTGTACCAGCGTGGTCCGTTGGGCACGCTGGCACATGCGCCCCCTTCAGTGGGGACTGGCCAGCCAGTGGTCACAATGCTGCGATCCATTGGACCAGCTAGTGACGGTGACCCAGGGGATGTGGAACGCTCCCCGGTGGTGGACCGTTCCAGTTCATCTGCAGGAGGGCATCCCGTTTGTCCGCCCCGAGCCGATGTGCTCTATCGAACGATGCCTCTCTGATGGGTTAGGTGCCCATCTGGGGAACACCGGCATGGCCTCTGGTCCCGCGGGAGTCCCGATGCCACATCAACCTGCTGGAGCTCCGAGTGGGCCGCCTAGCTCTCACCGCCTTTGCTCCGTTTCTCCGGGGTCAAGTGGTCCGAGTCCAGACGGACAATACCACGACCATGTACTATCTAACCGCCAGGGCGGGACACGCTCCATGCTTCTATGCAAGGAAGCTCTCCGCATTTGGTCACTGCACAGCCTGGAGGCGGATCTCCTAGCCATTCACGTGGCAGGAGCCTCCAACACCCTGGCCGATGCCCTGAGCCGATAGGGGCTGCATCCACGAGTGGTCTCTCCTGCCGGAGGTAGTATAAGATCTGTTCTCCCATTGGGGCACACCTCAGGTGGACCTGTTTGCCTCCAGGAGAACGCAGCTGAGTCTGTTCCATGCCCGCCTCAGCAGGGCTCGCTGCAGGGGATGCCTTCGAGGCAGTGGACCCCGGCCTCTTTTACGCCTTTTCCCATTTCCCTTGATCCACAAGGTGCTTCTCAAGGCGAGGAGGACAAGGCGAGGTGATTCTGATAGCCCCAGACTGGCCTCGCCAGTTCTGGTACCCAGATCTCCTCAGTCTCAGCTCCAGGCTCCGAGGCAGCTTCCAGCTCGCCTGACCTGCTCTCAGTCAATCAGGGGAAGGTGTTCCATCCGGACCTTCAATCCCTGCACCTGACGGCCTGGTTCCTGAGCGGCTAGAGTTCCAGGCCTTGGGTCTTTCCGACGAGGTCCTCAATGTAGTTGAGGCGTCCCGTAAGGAGTCGACCAGGAAATGCTATGCCTTCAAATGGAAGAGATTTTCCATTTGGTGTCAGGGCAAGGGCTTGGACCCTTCCTCCTGTTCCTTGGCAAGCATCTTGGACTATTTATGGTCCCTTTCTTGTCAAGGGCTTAGGTCGACGACCCTAAGGGTGCACCTGGCAGCCATCTCTGCTTACCGGGCGCGGGCCGGGAGCAGTCGGCGCAGGAGAAGGTGGTGGTCTGGCGCTTTTTCAAAGGCCTTGATCACATTTCCCCTCCAGTGCGAGAACCTCCACCTCCGTGGGATCTACTGCTGGTACTGGCAAAGCTCATGGGCAAGCCATTCGAACCAATGCACAGGTGTGACTCTCTCACCTGTCGTGGAAGACCGCCTCTTGGTGGCTATCTCATCAGCCAGAAGGATGGGAGAGCTCCAGGCGCTCCATCGAGTCTCCTTACCTGGTCTTCCACAGGGACAAGGTTGTCCTGCGCCCCCACCCGAAATTCCTTCCGAAGGTGGTGTCGGAGTTTCACCTTAACCAGGTGTTGACTCTGCCGGTGTTCTACCAATCACACCTCGGAGGCCGAATATAGGCTCCATACTCTGGACCCTAGAAGGGCTCGCTTATTATAAGGAGCGCACGGCTGAAATTCGGGGAGAGGTTCGCCAGCTGTTTGTCACCTACGCTGAAGCCGCATCTGGCAGACCTGCAGCCAAGCGGACGATAAGCAGGTGGGTCAACTCCTGCATAGATCTCTGGTTATGTTGACGGGCATGGAGCTCCCAGAGGGATAAGAGCTCATTCTACCCGCCATACTGCTGCAACGGTGGCTGCTTCCAGGGACGTCCCTATCCAGGAAATCTGCAGGGCTGCTACCTGGAAGTCAGCAAACACCTTCATTACCCACTACCACATCGACCTTGAGTCACGCTGGGATGCTGGTTTTGGGGCCCTCGGTTCTCAGTCTCTATTCCCAAGTAAGTATATGGGGTGTGCCTTGCCTCCTCCTCCCGGAGAACTGCTAGGAGTCTGCAACAGTGTGGATGAACAACATATCCATGTCCCTAGAAATACAGGTTACTCACCTGTAACAGGAGTTCTAGGAATGGTATATGTTGTTCATCCACACGACCCACCCGACCTCCTCGCTCGACGACAACCTGAGCTTCCAGCGGCCAGATCTACGGCCATGGGGCGGAGCCGAGTTATACCACCCGGTGGGTGGAGGAGCAAGCTTGAAGACCTTCCGCAAGATTTAAAGCGGCAAGGATACCTGCCAGACAGTGTGGATGAACAACATATACCATTCCTAGAACTCCTGTTACAGGTGAGTAACCTGTATTTTTCCACCATCAGTAAATGTCTTTTATACAGTCCTCAACATCCAACACTCCTGTCTCAAAATTCATCCTCGGCCCTCAGAAACAAGCCCCAAATAAGAAGAGCATCCAAAATCAGCGGATTCTATATACTGACTCATGGGGATTCAAGTAGTTCAAGTGTTTCTATCTTTTCCGAGAAGTCCTCCTGTGCAACATTGGTCCAGCACGGGTCACAGTGACTACAGGCCTCCCACAGCCTCGAGGTTGCGACCTTCCTCAGGTCATCCATGTGGCGATCACCTGAATAGTAGTTGATCGCTCGTCGCAGTTACGCATCACAGCTATTGGAGCCATAGTTGTTTCAGTGTGTTGCTCCAGCCTCGCTAGAGAGTTTTTCAGTTTAGAGTCCATGCGATACAAAATGTCAAGTAGTTGCTGCCATGGGGAGCTTAAGGATGGTTTCAGCATAGTAGTAGCTGCGCAGCATGGAGGATCAGCGGCCTTGCTTGCCATCTGGACGATAGTTCGAGCAGCTTTAGGAGCAAGATTTCTTTGCCTCACCAAATCAAGTCTGGTATCAATCGAGAGCTGATACATTCAGTAAGCCAGTGCAGACTAAATTTCCAAAGTTCAATCAGTTGTAAATGTTATTTGTACTAATATATAACAGCTGAAATGTGGAGCATTCGAGAAGTGCTTCCTGCCTGGAGATCGGCTCTCTAGCACCCCCCAACATTTGTTTTAATTTCATTAATAACTAATTTATTTAACCGGATCCCATTTGCAAAAATGTCATATTGTTTTTGAAGAGCATCCTGAATTGCGTAACTATTTGTCCCCGATACCCAGAGCACAGTATCATCTGCATACAATAAAATGTTGTTATTAGTAAAAGAAAAAGGTAAATCATTAATAAAAATTGAAAATAAAAAAGGACCTAATACTGATCCTTGAGGAACACCTGCCATTATCTTCTGGATTGAGACATATGGCTATTAACTTTAGATCCCACTTCGAGAGGGCTCTTACAGTAGGTATTCACATATAGGACTGACCTTCCAGGCATCAGGACCCCACAGAAGAATTTCTAGCTATCAGTCTGTGGCGGGGGACCACCCCCATGTTAGGTGACTTATGTCATATGACGTCAGTATAAAGGGGTGATCCCTCACGCTCGCCTTCCAGTTCTTTCCTGCCGTCGACTTGTGAAAGTTCCTAGTGGTAGAGTTCAACGCTCGTCAGTCATTCGTCGGTCTAGTTTTTGAACTTTTCAACTCCTTTTTTTCTGTATTTCTCGATTATATCTATCGATTTGCTGTGTATGTCATCCCTGACACCCTCCGAATCCCATTAAAATAAGTGTGACTCATGTGGCTCTCAGCTGCCACACAAGGACGCCCATTTCTTGTGCCTCTTCTGTCTGGGCCCAGACCACCCTGTGGAGAAGCTCTAGCACTGCCAAAAATTTAATTCTGCTACCTGGAAAAGAGGCAGCAGTCCCTGGAAGCCCATACCCTCAAGAAAAGAATGGCATCCATGGAAAAGGAGCTAAAGAGATTAAGGCAGGCATCCACTGCCCTTGAAGGCCACAGGAAGAAACGGGAAAAGGAGAAGTATCGGGAGTGGGAAACGGCTTCCACGGCAGCTGCGATCCGCCGGAGTCGCTGCACTTAAGGTAACATCCCTCTGGGGATCGCCACACAGCCGCTCTTGGTGGTATCCAGGAAGGCATCGCCCCTGCCGTCTGGCTCACACTTGGGCCCTTCGGGAGCCTCCGGGCCAAAGGAGGAATCCGCTCCTGGAAAGGCTGTTTCCACCACGCGGTCTTGGGGTCAGAGCGGGTCCGGTAAGTCGGATGCCGGCACCACTGACGTCTGCCCGGACAAGGCTGCTAAGCCGCCTGCCCCTTCCGGGGAGTGCCCAGACAAACCTTCGCCCGACAAGGTCGCATCTCCAGCGCGACCTTCCTCTGGCAAGGAATCCGATAAGTCGGACGTCGGCCCGGATTCGGCCAATAAGTCGGACACCAGCCTCACCAACGCCCGCCCAACCAAGGAGTCTGTGCCGGACCACAGAAATCAGTCCGATGCCCCAGGCTGTCCGTAGCACATTTACGTTGCCTTCTGAGGTCCCTGCGTTCCCTCTGCTGACCCCCGGGGATTGTAATCCTCCTTCCCCGGTCGTCCCAGAGGACCTCGAGATGCTGCCGTCAGGGCCTCCTCCTTCGGGACCCGATACCCTGACGCCGGACCCTCAGACACCGGCCCCTATGCCAGTATACCCGACGCCAGCCAATGTCCCCTTGCTGGACAGCGTTCTGACGCCGGGCCCAACGCCTGCGGGGCCAGCATTACCTTTGCCTGGCCCACCAGCGGGTCCTCTGCCAGGTCCCTCTGCTCCATCAGAGCCCCTGGCTCTCGGGTATCTGACAGCTCAATATCCGGTGCCACAATACCCGGCTTTGCAGTATCTGGCGCCTCCCTACCCGACACCGCAATATCCAGTGCCGCAGTACCCGACACCGGGTTCCCCACCGTCAGGTTATGGATACTCCTTTTGCGGATATCCTCAATATCCGTATTCCCCTTCTCCTCCACCACCTACTCCCCAACCGCCGGCGGACCTGAAGGAATCCTAGGGAGGAGTCTTCCTCTTCTTCGTCGGATACGTCTGACTTGGACTCAGAGACTGGACGCTCTGATTCTGATGATGAGCCACGTACTCCAGATCGCCCCAGGCCTAGGACCCCTCCGAAGTCTCCAGAGGATCCCTCCTTTCTGGCGTTCCTGAGGAAAATCCAGGAAGTCCATCAGTGGAGCCAGACCCACAGTGTAAAAAGATCACTGCTCATTTGGATCTGATTGAGACTGCTCCTACGCTGATTCCACCCTGGATAGAGCCTCACACGGACCTTGTTTCCACTATTTGGAAACAACCTTCCACGTTAGCCCCCCTTCTGAGGAAGGCAGACCGGCTATATCAGGTTCCTGAGGGCGTAGATTTTTTGAACCTACACCCCAAGGCGGATTTGGTCATCATTAATGCTGCTCACGGCCATTCTGCTAACCCAAAACACCTCAGCTCGTCCCCACCTGACAAGGAATTACGGCTTCCGGACCAGTACAGAAAGAAGATCTATTCCTCTTCTACCCTGGGTATTAGGGCCCTGAACTATGTGGCACATATGGGGGATTTTCAGAAGACCATCCTTAGTCAGGTGGAATCAAAATTGGACTCCCTTCCTGAGTCTCAGACTAAACAGGAAGTGGCAGATCTTGTCTGTTCTGCTTATTTGGCCAGTCAGCACATGCTTTGTGCCACTTATGACGCAGTGGACAGAGCCAGAAGGAGCTCAGCTTTCGCTGTAGGTTTATGGCATCATGCCTGGCTTTGTGTGTCAGGATTGGTCCCTGAAGTGCAATCCGTTATCCTTGGATGCTTCTTTCAGGGGTTCTGTGCTGTTCAGGGGTGATGTCAAGGACATCATTAACGATCTGCAGGAGAAGGGCACTGCACTCAGCTCTGTAGATTCTATGTACAGGCCCCCTCAAGGGCAGCGGCGTCCTTTTCATAGACGAAACCGACAAAAACCAAAACCACAGGGCAAACGGGCCAGTAAGCGTTGGGCCCCTCCAACAACCAAGCCTCCCCCTAGCAAAAAAGCTGCGGGAGCCTCAGCTGCTGCACTGCCCCACACCTCCTGACTCCCCGCCTCTCCCACTGCCTCTGGATGCTCCAGAGGAACCGGTAGGGGGGAGATTCTCCTTCCATCTGCGGGGCTGGGAGAGGATAACGTCAGATGCTTGGGTGCTCCAGTTGATAGCAGGACACTCAATCGAGTTTCTTCAGAAACCACCCCGAAAACCACCACACTGGTCGTCTTACTCCCCGCAACATCTTCTTGTGGTCCTAGACGAAATCACCTCCCTTCTCTCGAAGGCCACGATGGAACCAGTCCCCAACCATCTGTGGGGGACGGGTTACTACTTGCATTTCTTCCTGGTTCCAAATAAGACTGGAGATGTGAGGCCTGTTCTAGACCTCAGTTCTCTGGATATGTTCGTGGTGTACAAATGCTTCAAAATGCTCTCTTTACAGAGCCTTCTACCACTCCTTCGGCAGGGGCAGTGGCTGTGCGCTTTGGACATGCAGGACGCCTACCTGCATATACCCATATGCCCTTTCCACTGCAAATTTCTCTGTTTTTGCTTTCAGGGGGACCACTACCAGTTCGAAGCCCTCCCATTTGGTCTTTCCTTGGCCCCCCAAGTTTTTACTAAATGCCTGTCTGTGGTAGCGGCCCACCTGCATACCCAGGGAGTTCAGGTATTCCCGTACCTGGACGATTGGCTCCTGGTGACCCCGTCCAGGGAGGAGCTCCTGCACTCTTTTTCCCTTATCCTGCAGGTTTTCACCAGCCTGGGTATCACCATCAACCAGGCGAAGTCCCATTTGGTCCCTTGCCAGCACCTCCAGTTTATAGGGGCGATTCTGGACATGACCATAGGCAAAGCCTTTTTGCCTCCGGACAGGGTAGACACCCTCCAGACTCAGGCTCATCTTCTGTCCTGTTGCAGGAGGGTTGACGCCAGGTCAGTCCTTCGCATCCTCAAGCTAATGGCGGCTGCCATTCTGACAGTCTCATGCGCTCGGCTCCATATGAGGATCTCTCAATGGACGCCTCGGTCTCAATGGGACCAAACTCTGGTCAATCTAGACCAAGAGGTACTAGTTTCCGATCCCATGATCAGCGACTTACAATGGTGGATGGTGCTGGAGAACCTATGCCTCACTTCAATATCGAACCCCCCTCCCAGACATTGATGACAGATGCGTCAGGAGAAGGCTGGGGAGCCCATCTCGGGTCTCACAGGACTCAGGGCAGCTGGTCAAAGTTTGAACAAAACTTGCACATCAGTGTGCTAGAACTGAGAGCAGTCCTTTATGCCCTTCAGGCTCTATACTCTGTTATCCTTCCCGTTCATCTCCTCATACAAACAGACAACATGTGTGTAGTCTGGTATCTCAACAAACAGGGAGGAACTCTTTCCTACCCTCTGTGCCGGGAAGCGATGAGAGTCTGGAGTTGGGCGTCCCAGCATCACCTTCATTTGACTGCGATTCACGTTCTGGGAGTGGAAAACACACTGGCGGATCAACTCAGTCGATCCTCAGCCAGGACACACGAATGGAAATTGGACCCAGAAGTCGTAAACGACAACTTTCCGCACTGGGGGACACCTCAGATAAGTACAAAATCACACATGCCCCCACAATCCAAAGCATCATGGACTGCATATGCAAATAACTACAGAATATTATGCTGGTTCAACATTAAGCAGAAATGCATGGTGCCGAAAGGCCTTTCACACAGTTTGCAAAGGGTGCCAACAGAAGACATAGACACGTGTTTCATCCTACCAGAATTTATCAGTATGCCTCGTCTGTTTGACACCCCAGTGGAATGAACCAGCTACCCTAAGATGGTCTATCTGGGTTATGTTGTGGTGAAACCAATTAAAACAAAAAACAATTTAAAAGACAAAGAACCTCTGTGCGCAAGCACTGAGGCAATGGTTACCCCAAAGGGTATTTGGCCGGGAAGCCAAGTTTCAAAGAAATACAAAATCACACATGCCCCAACAATGCAAAGCATCATTGGCTGCATATGCAAATCACCACAGAATATTATGCCGGTTCAACTTTAAGCAGAAATGCATTGTGCTGATGCTTCTCCCCAAAATGCAAAACTTCCCACCTTCTACTCGCTCGCTCGTTCCAGGGTGCGACATTTTTTGGTGAGACGCTCTGTCTCTCGATTGGAGGGACAGATTCGTTTATGCCTTCCCTCCTATTCCCTTAATTCTGAGGGTCCTGAACAAACTCAGATCGCAGGGGGCTCGAATGATTCTCATCGCTCCCTTCTGGCCCAAGCAAGTTTGGTTCTCTGTTCTGCAACAGTTTTCAGAGGAAACTCCTCTTCCTCTGTCACAACAATTGCTGACCCAGAATCAGGGGACCCTTGTTCATCCAGGTCTCAGATCCCTTCATTTGCGTACGTGGCTCCTGCAGATGTAACAAAAGCTCTCTTTGGAGTTTCTCCGCTCGTAGCGGACATCTTGGTGGAGGCCAGAAAGTCTTCCACCAGGTCCACCTACGCCATGAAGTGGAAATGGTTCGCTATTTGGGCCTCTTCGAAAGACTACGAACCTTTCTCATGCCAAGCCAATAAAGTCCTGGACTACGTGCGTCACCTCTTCAATCTGGGTCTCAGCCATTCCTCTTTAAAGGTCCACATGGTCGCTATTTCAGCCTACCATATTTCTTTTGGGGCCAGGACTTTTGCCCAGTTGGAAGTCTCCAAGACCTTCCTCAGAGAGGTTCTCCATTTGCGACCCCCATCCGCATTCTTGCCCCTCCTTGGGACTTGAATTTCATTCTGGAGAAGGGAGGCCCCTTCAAGCCGGCAGCTACAGCCGATTTAAAGTTTCTTTCTTGGAAGACACTCTTCCTAGTGGCCATTACATCTGATTGGCACATTTCCGAGCTTCAGGCCTTAATGTGCAAATTCCCGCACTTGGTTTTTCACAAGGAACCGGTGGCTCTATGCACCAACCCTAAGTTTCTCCCAAAGGTGGTGGCTGACTCTACGCTGAATCAATCTATTGAGCTACCAGCTTTCTTTACACAACACTCCAATCAAGGGGAGTACCTCTTGAATACTTTGGATGTTCACAGAATACTGAGATACTACACCACTCGGACTAAGGATCTCAGGAAAACTGATCAGCTGTTTGTCTCTTTTGCCCACAAAAGAGAAGGCAACGCTGTTTCTAGGCAATGTCTATCAAAATGGTTGGCTCATTGTATCACTTTCTGTTATAAGTACAACAAGACCCTACCGGGTCAAGTCAGAGGTCACTCCATCGGAGGAGTTGCTGCCTCCGCGGCTTGTTTCAAGAATGTGTCAGTGGCAGACATCTGTGCAGCCGCAACTTGGACTTCTGTCCGTACCTTTACGAAACACCACAGTTTGGACATTGCCTCTCGCCGTAGAGCAGGCTTCAGGTTGGCTGTGCTTCAAGGTCTCATCTCATGAGACCTCTTTTCAGCCTGAGGTTCCATGCTATGGATGTTTATCCTTCTCCCAACTGATTTTCCTTGTTCCAGACTGCTTGGAACTCAGTCCTGTATGTGAATACCTACTGCAAGAGCCCTCTCGAAATAAGATAGTACAGTTATGTAAGAACTTACCGTAACAATAGATCTTCGAGAGAGGCTTTTGCAGTAGGTATTGCCTTCCCGCCCTCCATCCCCCTGAGCTTTTTTGGCTCCATTTCCATGGGGGGAAATATCCTCTTCTCTCTTGTCTTGCCTCTTTGGCCTTGATGGAAAGAACTGGAAGAGGGCGTGGGGACCGCCTTTATACTGACGTCGTGTACTGACCGGTCACCTGACATGGTGCGGTCCCCACCAGAGACTGCTAGCTAGAAATTTTTCCGTGGGGTCCTGACTCCTGGCGGGTCAGTCCTATATGTCAATACCTACTGCAAGAGCCTCTTTTGAAGATCTACTGTTATGGTATGTTCTTACGTAATTGTACTTTCTTTGGCTACGCTTTAACAAATAACTTGAAAACCAATTTAACTGGACATCCCTAATTCCTAGTTTTCTTAATTTATTTAACAGGATATTATGGTTCACCATGTCGAAGGCACTGGCCAGGTCCACGAAGACTGCACTAGTGGCCTTACCTTCCTCTGCTGCCACCAGTACAGCATCCGCTGTGGGACCCCTCCTCATGAATTCAGTCACTGTCATGGTGTTATTAGCTCCCGAAAGGTGATTTTGCGGTCACTGCGTGGAATCATCTTTTGGGACTGAGTAATGAAATGACAGTGTCCTCCCAAAAACCCTATGTTTCAAATTTGGTGAAGAAATTCCAAAAAATGACTGCGTTATGAGCGCATGCTATGCAGTTTCACGATACCGTGAATTTCGCCAATTTGAAATATTTTCACTCCAGATTTTCAACATTGGCATTTTGTCACACCTCCTTATGAACAGTGCAGCTGTCATTTTTTACATCCTGGCTGAAATGTGTTTTCGCAGTACCGGCGCAGAATAGCGCGGTCACTGTGGTAAATTAGTGTTCGGGACCGAGTATGAAAATCACAGTGCCACTGTTCATGAGCAGAGGTCCTAAAATGCCTGTGTTGAAAAGCTGGTGACAAAAGTCCATAAAATGACTATGTTATAAGCGTGCATTGCGCAGTTTCCACGTGCACTCGTAACTTTGACAATTTTTAATATTTTCACTCAACATTTTCAACATTGTCAATTTTGCACACATCCTTATGAACAGTACAGCTGTCATTTTTTCAGATGTGCTCGAAATGTGTTTTTATACAAGTGGCGCACTATGGCGCGGTTGCTGTGGGAAATCAATGATCAGGACAGATGAAGAAAATCATAGTGACAGTGTTCATGAGCAGAGGTCCCAAAATGCTTATGTTGAAAATTTGGTGAAATAACTCCACTAAATGACTGTGTTACGAGTGTGCATTGTGCAGTTTCTAGTATGCTCGTAAATTTGAGCATTTTTAATATTTTCACTCAGGATTTTCAACACTGCCATCTCTTCACACCTACCTATGAATGGTACAGCTGTCATTTTTCACATCCTTCCCGAATGGTGTCTTCCCACATCTGGCTCAGAATGGCACGGTCGCTGTGAGAAATCAACGTTCAGGACAGATTAACAAAATCACAGTGCCACTATTTATGAGCAGAGGTCCCAAACACTTTCATGAGGTGGGGGGTCACAAAAATGCTGTGTTGCAAATCTGTAGTGCAAATACCAACAAACGGCCAGGGCATTAGCGTTTCTAACCATAACGTCCCACCCTGTGCAGACTGACAGGCGTCAGGGGTATGTCTTTGCATTGCTGGCTGTCATGCTCATGCCATGCCTTCCCCCCCATGCTCAAGCCACTGACAGACATCGAGGTGTGCCTTGGACTCTTCGGTCCCACAGTTCACCCCATTCTCCTATACTGCACCCATTTCAGTGTATGTCTTTATGAAATGGGGTGACTGTAAAGCCGAACACCCAAGACACACCTCGGCACTTGTCGGTGTCTGCAGGATAGGGTGAGGTAAAATGCCATGAGCGTTATGGCCGAATGGGGTGAGCATAAGGCCCGAGGACCCTAAGGTACAACGTAATATTTGTCGCACTGCAGGGTAGGGTGAGTTGAACTGCCAAGAACATTATGGCTGATGCCCAAAGGCACACCTCAGTGCCTGTCAGTCTCTGTAGGGTGATGTGGGGTTTGATGTCACTTTCATACTTCACTTCCATTCCTGTTATGCATCGTTCAACTCCTGCGCTACCAATGCCATTGTCAGTAAGACAACATTCGGCATTGACAAATGCTTGTTGGGATAACGAGGCCACAGCTTTGCTTTCAAAAATCAAACACGTCATTTGTAATTTGTCATTTTATTGACCAGGAAAGGCACACTGAGCAATGACATAAATACATAGACACTGTCGGCAGATAAGGGTCTTTGGCCCACCCCATCTGCCCATTTGAGCTTGTAAGTTCCCTTTATGTTTTTCTAGAAGTCTGTTGCCCCTTACCCCTGACCTCCAGAATTCCCTTATGCCTATCCCATGCATTCATAAATCCTGTAATTGTTTTATCCCCCACCACTTCCTCTGGCAGGGTGTTCCACGTGTCCACCACCCTTTCTTCCTCACGTTTCCTCTGAATTGCCCTCCCTCCAACTTCATCCCATGCCCTCTAGTCTTGGAACGTCTTTTTTCACTGGAAAATAGTGTATTCCTGCACCCTGTTCCTTCCTGTAAGGTACTTGTATGTCTCTATTATATCCCCTCTCTCCCTTCTCTCCTGCAGGGAGTACATATTCAAGTCCTTCAGCCTGTCATCATAGGACTTGTGGTGCAATCCCTGTACCATCTTTGTTGCCCTTCTCTACCCTGTCTATGTCCTTATGTAGGTAAGGTCTCCAGAACTGTACACTGTACTCCAGACAGCGGATTTCCAGGTGCATCATGGGGGTGGGCTACATGAGCTGATCTCCAGGTGCATCATGGAGGTGGGCTACATGAGCTGATTTCCAGGTGCATCATGGGGTTGGGCTACATGAACCTGTTTTTTGACAGGGGAAATGTTAGCCGTAATACTGGGGAAACTCCCTTAAAGCAGCAGTGCAACAAAATTGAGCAAAAATGTTGACCCTACCTTTGTTTTTCACTATAAAAGATTCCAGACATCTCCCAGTTTGATTTGGTGTTAACATTTTCCATTTCCATCAAAATGTGAGTATTTTATTAATATTTTCATGTATTTTCTTCCTCAGAACAAAAGATGGCCACCACATCTGGCTTAGAAATAGCATTGTAGACCTGGCAAGTGTTAAGACTGAGGAATAAAGAAAGCTCATTGTATGCATCCTAGGAGGTACCTAGAAAAGTAGTTTTGGCAGGTCTGCTAATATCTGTATTAATTGTAGCTGAAAATAGTTTTTTGGGAAAACATTTTTTGTTGCATTGCTGCTTTTACTCTTTTTCGATAAGTGCCATGGGATATTTAACTTCACCTGGACAATGACCAGAGATGGGCAGAAGGGACCTTGATTTAACATCTCGTCCAAAGGATGGCACCTCAACAGTGCAGCACCCCCCATACTACACAATAGTGTCCATTATGTGTGTATTACCCCAAGTACCAGTATACCTTCTTATAACAGGGGTAAGGTCAGTCATGCCACCTGACTGACTAAAAGGCAAGTACATGAGTGTAATCAGGTCATAATTACACCTCTGTATTTGTTTAACCTGTACACTAGATTCAGCTACAGTATCAGTACGCCTCAACTGGAACTATGTTTTTGTTTTCTATTACTATTTTATACAGAAAAATAAAATATTTTTTAACAAGTCATAAAAACAATAAAAATGTGTAAGTAGAACCTTTGTTATAAGGGCAGTAAGACACTTCAGGGTTGTGTAACATGGTCAGTAATCACACTTGTGTCTTTAAAGGTACTCGGCACTAGCACCTCATGCTTAACGATATATTCAAGACGTGTGATTATTGACCCATCATTACACATCCTTGTGTGTCTTATTGCATATGTAATATTACATAGGTTTACAAAATACATGTGCATCATATAGTTCAGCGACATCAATGGGCAGAAAAACTGCAAGATAACAAGTGATCTCTTTGTTGATTACAGATCTACAGTAACCGCAAGATCTTACCTCTCAACCTCTCAGCATTAACATATGTGACGCTGGCCTTTAAAATGCAGAGCAAATGGCTAAAATGCATAGCACATTTTTAGTTTAAAGAATAAGTTTAAAGGACACCATATGTTTAGTGTTAAGGACTGTTTCTGTCAAGTTTCTTTACATTTTCATAGTTCATATGTCCAGAAATAACTCTAACATTATGAGGAATGTCCATAAATATTCACAGATAAGGGTAGATTTGTGTGAAATATGCACAGCACTGTGCAAATGCATAGCAGTTAAGAGCTGTGCTCAAGATACAACATAATGATATCTCTGTTGTTAGGCATGTCACAGTCTCTATCGTGAAGGTTAGGAAAATCACAGTAGAGTACTAAACCAATAAGAACGTAGCTTTCTTAATGCTGATGACAACACAAAAGCCCCGTGCAGCAGTGAACACAGCCGTTGTAGTCAAACAGAAATCATCCAAGCAGATCAGTAAAGCAGTAGGTAAGGCTAGGGGGATGTTAGGGTGTATTAGTAGGGGTATCACAAGTCGGAAGAGGGAGGGTAATAATCCCTCTTTACAAGACACCGGTTAGGCCGCATCTGGAGTACTGTGTGTAGTACTGGAGGCCACACCTTCACAAGGACATTAACCAAATTGAGGCAGTCCAGAGAAGGGCAACCAAAATGGTGCAGGGACTGCATCAGAAAACAACAGAGGACAGATTAACGGAGCTCAATATGTATACCCTAGAGCAAAGGAGGAGAGAGGTGATATGACGAAATATCTTCAAACACCTTAAGGGCATTAACAAGGTGAAAGAGTCTAACATGTTTCAATATAAGAAAATAGCAGGACAAGAGGACACAGCATGAGATTAGAGGGAGGCCGATTAAGGGTAATGTGAGGAAGTTCTTTTTCACAGAAAGGGTGGTGGATGCATGGAACGGCCTACCTCAGGAAGTGGTGGATATAAATACAGTGCAGGGCTTCAAACAGGCATGGGATAGGCATAAGGAGCAATACAGATGAGTATGAATAGATAGGCCATTGACAGAGCAGAGGCCGATGGCACATTTATAAGGTAGAAAAAGAAATGGGCAGACTGGATGGGCCTTGCAGTCCTTATCTGCCATCAACTTCTATGTTTCTATGTTAAATCGCCTGACAATCAGAAGATATATAACCCATGCCACCAGGGTCACCCATTCTAGTGCAGCAATCAAGGTTACAGTGATTGCACAAGGGGTGGCAGTACCCGGTCTGGGATCCCAGACCCATTATAATCTGCCATCTCTCTGCACTGCTCACGTTTTCATGGGGGACTGCTCATCTAGCATATGCCTTTGAGATATCTTTCCATCACTGTTGGTTTTAGAACACTGTCTATTTCCAGTGTTCAGAATTGACCCCCTATTCTGTAGAGTAAGTGGAAATAGTGGTTCTAAACCATAAATAAGTTTTACTAGTGATTGCTGAGTTTTGGTTAAGTGCTGCTGTTGCTCAGATAGCATGCGGTGGAATCGGATACCATCCGTTAACACCAGTTTTCTTGGATACTGGATAGCACTGGATACTGTTGGTATCCAACAACTGAATCTTATCACCAAGGATTCAGTAGGATACCAGCTGTCTGATGTGACTATTTGGGATCTGAAGTATCCAAGGCAGACATCCAACCACACATCCCACTATCCAACCTTAGATCCCACTATTCAACTTTGGATCTGAGAGATCCAAGTAGAAATCTGACCTTAGGTCCCACTGTCCAACCTCAGATCCCACTATCTGACCAGGGATCCGAGAAATCTGAGGCAGACATCCAGCCCCAGATCCCACTATCCAATCTTGGATCTAAAATCCGAATGGGGTTGGATAGGATCTAATATCCAGAGTGGAATAAATGGACTATCTGACCATGTGTGTTAGTGTGAAAGTTTTTAATATTTTATTTATTTAGTTTTTGTTGACTGGGAAAGGAGGACTAGGCAGTTCTGTCTATTTTCAACCTCATCCCAGAGAGAGGGAGATACAGATGGAAACCAACTGACAATGAATAGCATTAAGCTGTTGGTGATATTTTTAGTGAATGGGAGGAAATTTGGCCACTGGGGAAATTCCCCGAATCTTTTCAAGAAGTGCCATGGAATCTTTAATGTCCACCTGAACAACCACCAGAACAGGCAGACAGGACCTCAGTTTAACGTTTCATCCAAAAGACAGCACCTCAGGAGTGCAGCATCCCCGCCATGCTGCACTACAGTGTCAGTATTGGGATTTAACCCCAAGTTCCTGGAGCAGGATAGAACCCTCAACCTTTCAATTTTCTGGTCC
Organism: Neoceratodus forsteri; assembly: GCA_016271365.2. Lineage (NCBI taxonomy): Eukaryota > Metazoa > Chordata > Ceratodontiformes > Ceratodontidae > Neoceratodus > Neoceratodus forsteri. Next base: position 282,538,518 of record CM057455.1, on the reverse strand, counting down.
CAAAGGTGAGTGTGCAAGCTGCTGAGCCTCTGACATTGGCTTGGCAGCTGTTTATAATTTTCCCATTTATAGGTTTTATAGAAAGGATTGCTGTGTGACTGAACTTCTCTGCTGGGACTAAAGTAGAAGAACTTTTGTATTTGGACCTTTAATTTAGGGTAAAAAAACTAACATACAAAAACAAAAAAAAAAAAAAGTGTGTGTTTGGGTTAACTGAACTGAATGGGTTACTGAAAAGTCATCTAGGTGTAAATCTCAGGTGACTGAAAGGACTTAACTGCTGTGAGGTTTAAATTACTTGTAGAAAGATCTGGTAAGTAGGGGGAGTGGCTTAGCTAGAAGGAAGCTACATTTAAAGACTGCCTTAGAAAGATTCTGCTAATAGCTTGGCAGAAGACTCCAGGAGAAAGGACTGCTGTGTGACTGAACTTCCTACTGGGACTATATTGCCCTCCTTCCCACCCAAAGCTAGTTCTATTTTATAGGCACAGGATTTGACTGACAACAGGAACTTCCTGTTTAGGGGCAGGAAGTGAGTGATCACAGAACCACCAAGGACCCACCATCCTAGAAGGGCAAGAGTAGCTGTCCGGCCCCTCTAGCTGCTGGAGGTCTGCCTCTGAACAAGTAAGTGGTCTACTGAGAAATATAGGGTATTCTTGTCTCAGAACAGGACAATCAGGAGCTTAAAGAGAACACAGGCAGAAAGTAAGAGAGAGAAAAAAAACAGAGGAAAGAGTAAGGATTGCAAACAGTTAAGGGGCCAGAAATAAGACATGATTGAGTGGTGCAGTGCAGTGGCTGTGAGCAGCAGTCTTCCGGGAGATGTTCTGGAGGATGCGTTGTCCCATCTGCAGGCACCTCTCTGGGCTGAGGGAGGAGGTTGCTCATCTCCAGGCTGAGTTGGCCAGATTTGTGGGACCTCTCTTCCATCCAGGGACCACCAGTGCCACTGCCGCTGCCTCAGAGGTTGCCAAGAAAGAGGAGGTTGGACCACAGTGGGCTCAGGGAGGGTGAGGGTGGTGGAACAGAGGCACATCTCTCCAGTTGTACCTCTCCCACAATTCCTATGCCATTCTGGCAAAGTGTGGTTCCTCTGTGGCACCTACAGTGGAGACCAAGGAGGATGCTGGGAACCTCCACAAAGGAGACCCACAGGAGGGTGGCAGGGGACCCTGCAGGGAAGGAAACAACTCCTGGCGGGGACTCCATTGTTAGGAAGGTAGAACTGGGCAAGGAACGAGGGAGGTAAGGTGCTGCCTGGCGCCATGGCTTGAGGGACAGGAGCGAATCCTCAGGATTGCGTGAGCAGCTGCACAGGGAGGGAGCTGGATGTCATTGTCCACCTAGGAACAAATGACCTGGCTAAGAAAGGGATTAGAGAAGTGCAGGAAGAGTTTGTGGAATTGGGAGGGCCTTAGTCAAGTAGCACGCACGGTAACCTTCTCGGAGGTGCTACCCATCTATGGCATAGGAGAGGCTAGGGTGTTCCTGCACATGGGATTCAATCAGTGGTTGAAAAACTGGTGTGGAGCTCAGGAATTTGGCTTCATTGGGGACTGGGGGTCCACCTGGAGTGATGCAAGCCTATACTGGCATGATGGGCTGCATCTGTCCGGGAGGGGAACCAGGATCCTAGGTGATAGGTTTAAATGCTTCATTGGCAAGCTTATAAACTAGCCAAGGGGGGAGGCACTGGAAAGGAGCAGGAAAATCCTAGCCCCCAAACAATCACGGTAGTAAGTGTGGCAAACACCAAAATGGAGGTGTCGATAGGGAGAAGGCAGTGGTAAATGGAGAAAGTGACAAAGGCAGGAAGGACAGGGATGGGGCAAAGGGGTAGGCCATTAGGAAATGGAGGGTAATGAGTACCAATGCCGTAGTCTGGGCAACAAGCTCCCTGAGCTGGTGGCCTTAATGGAAGAGGGATGCCTGGATATCGTAGCAGTCACAGAAACATGGTACACAGAGAACCATGACTGGGATGTTAACATACCAGGGTACATAACCTACAGGAGAGACAGGCAGGGAGAAGAGGGGAGGAGTAGCTCTCATGTAAAGGAAGGGATAAAAGCAACTGAACAAAGAGTAAACAGGAGGAGAGGGAGGCACTGTGGGTCACCTTGGAGACTGGAAAGGGCACCACAATCCGCACAGGGGTTGTGTACAGATCCCCATGTCGGGGGAAGGAATGGACAGGGAAGGCATTCTTAGAATGGCAGAGAAAGGGGAGATACTGTTGATGGGAGACCTGAATATGCCAGATGTTAACTGGAGCACATTTGCTGCAGTCACATCCAAGAGCAGGGCCATTCTTGACGCCCTACAGGTGGCAGGCATTAGACAGCTAATTTCGGAACCCACTTGTGAGGGAGCAATCTTAGACCTCAGACTAAACGGGGCAGTGAGAGGATCTCAGATCTAGAAGTGGGTTGCCATCTGGGGACAAGTGACCATCAAACAGTGTGGTTCACGTTAAACTCAGCTACAGAGTCAAGCCATACAAAAAGTGAGGGTCTGGACTTTAGGAGGGCTGGCTTTGGCAAGATGGGAGAGGCTCAGAAAAGCACTAGCAAACAGGCTAGAAGGAGGTGTGGAGCAACAATGGGGAATTATCAAAACTGCCATCACAGAGGCAACAAGCCTTTGTGTGAAGCAAATAAACAAATCAAAACGAAAGAAAAAGCCACTATGGTTCTCAAGAGAGGTGGCTGTGAAAGTCAGGAAGAAAAAGATAGCATTCTGGAAGTATAAGGAAACACAGAAGGAGCAGGACAGAGAGCTGTACCAGTTAAGGCAGAAAGAAGCAGGGAGGGAAGTCAGAATAGCAAAGGCCCAAACTGAGGAAAAGATAGCTAAATCAGTTAAGAAGGGGATAAAAACCTTTATAGGTACATCAGCGGCGATAGAAAGATAAAGGGAGGGATAGTGAGGCTGAATAGAATGAACGTGGTGGGCAGAGGGGACAGTGAAAGCAGGAATACTGAACGAAGATATTTCTGCTCAGTATTCAAAAAGAGGAGGGGAAGCGCCTAATCCAATTAACAGAAGCACTTTGATAGAAGGTCGATCCCAGTCCTTTCACAGAAGAAAGGGTTCTGCAAGAACTCCTAAAACTGAAGGTGGACAAAGCAATGGGTCCTGATGGAATTCACCCAGAATTCTAAAAGAATTAAGGAAGGAACTAGTGAAACCACTGGCTACTCTTTTTAATAAATCATGGGAGGATGGTGTGGTACCCGAGGACTGGAGGAAGGCGGATGTGATTCCCCTTCACAAAAGTGGGACCAAGACAGAGGCAGGAAACTACAGACCTGTCAGTCTGACCTCTGTGGTAGGAAAAGTGATAGAGTCACTTCTGAAGGAAAGAATAGTTGAGTATGTAGAGGTCAGTGGAGCACAGGATCCAAGGCAGCATGGGTTCACAGTGGGAAGGTCATGTCAGACGAATCTAATAGATTTCTTTGACTGGGTGACCAAAGTAGTAGACCAGGAGGGGCTGTGGACATGGCCTACCTAGACTTTAGTAGAGGCATTTGACACAGTCCCACACAAAAGATTATTAGTCAAATTAACCAGCCTGGGAGTGGGTCCCAGGTGGTAGCCTAGGTAAACATTGGCTGGACAACAGGACACAGAAGGTAATTGTAAATGGAGTCCACTCTGAAGAAAGGGCGGTTACTAGTGGGTACTGCAGGGTTCAGTATTGGGTCCAGTCCTTTTAATGTCTTCATCAGTGACATTGCAGAGGGACTGGAAGGAAAAGTATGCCTCTTTGCAGATGACACAAAGATCTGCAACAGGGTTGATACACAAGGAGGCGTGGAAAGGATGAAAAGGGACTTGGCAAGGTTGAGGAATGGTCAGACGATGGCAGCTAGGATTCAATAAAGTGCAAAATAATGCACCTGGGAAACAAGAACCCAGGGAAGAATACACAATGGGTGGGGAGGTAGTAACAACAACAAAACAGGAAAGGGACCTGGGGGTAATAATCAGATGACCTTAAGGTTGGCAATGTGAGAAGGCAGTAGGGAGGGCCGGGGTATACTGGGATGTATAGGGAGAGGCATCAGCAGCAGAAAACAGGAAGTTGTTATCCCTCTGTACAGACAGTTGGTGAGACCCCATCGAATACTGTGTCCAGTTCTGGAGACCCCATCTCCACAAGGACATAGACAGGATAGTGGCAGTCCAGAGGAGGCAACTAAAATGGTGCAGGGTCTGCAAGAGAAGCCGTGATGAGGAGAGACTAAAGGAGCTTATATGTATACCCTTGAGGAAAGAAGGGAGGGGGACATGATAGAAACTTTCAAGTACCTCAAGGAATCAACAAAGTCCAAGAGGTAGCATCTTTCAGAAAAGAGACTTGCAAGAACAAGGGGACACAATTTAAAGATAGAAGGAGGGCGGTTCAGGGGCAATGTGAGGAAGTATTATTTCACAGAGAGGTAGTGGATGCATGGAACAGCCTTCCTGAGGAAGTTGTGGGGTCTAAAACTGTGGGAGAATTCAAGAATGCATGGGACAGACATAAGGCAATTCTTGTGGGGGGCAGGAAGATATAGGCTGTTGGTTAACTAGGATCTCCGGCCTATCCTGTAGGTAGGGAAATGGGCAGACTAGATGGGCCTAGCAGTCCTTATCTGCCGTCAAAGTCTATGTTTCTGTGTTTCTATGTATAGAAATGATATCCAAAAGTCTAAATGATGCATATGTAACTTCATACACTGTAGCTCAGAATAAAACTTCACAGATAAATGATTTATTTCTATGGCCTGAAAACCTAAAAGATTTAAAACATCTATTTCAATCACAAGGTAGACAACTCAAGACAGCACAGTATTTGAAATACTTACAATTAAGGAACATGCTTCACAGCTTGATTTCTCATATGCAAAATAGCAGTTTAGATCTTACTGCACAAATAGAGTAAGTCAAGACAAACATAAAATCCCTACAGTAAAATAGAGCAAGATCATTAGAACAAGAAGTTCAGCACACAGGGGGGATCTCAGCATTTGGATCAATTTAAAAGTTGCCAGGATAGAGCATAGTAACGTTGGATGGAGGGTTTAAGGTCATTCCCCAGGGGCCCCGTTGAAGCAGATTGGGAAAGGATGGCATACATAGTAATGGAGCACGTTACTTGTACAACAGGTGCCACACCTGAAGCAGAATGGGATCAGGAGCTTATGTCCTCCTTGTACATACCACAGCTCTTGGAGGGTGATTTTGAGAGCCTGACAGCTCCAGTACTTAGAAGTGAAGTAGAGTTCACGATAAAAAGTTTGAAAACTAGTATAGCCTCAGGGCCTGATGGATTACCTCCTGAAGTGTATAAAGAGTCTGGGGATTTTTTTGTCCCAGGTTTACATCTCCTATGCAGTAACATTTTTTTTGTGTTCCTTCCGAGCACTTCAGGCCTCCTAGGTGCACCCTGTCACCACTTCACCCCCTCCGCCATTCACCGCCCCATATTAGCAGCCCCCCCGAGAAACCCGACGTATCCCTTCATCGGACAGGTCCCCCCTTCCAATTGTGAAGGTGCCATTAGGTGCATCTCATTGACCCGAGTGCTGCAGGTGCTCCGGGGCTTTGTGGTGACGGGGACCAGCAACCGTTATCCGGCCGATCGGGGGGGGGCAATTTTCCATTTTCTGGCCCTCCCACTGTACTCTGATTGGTCCACGTAGGGATGGCAACCTGAGGCAGGGACATGTGGGGGCATGTCGAGACTTCACGCCTTGCACGCCGCCCAATCCACCTTCAGGTGCCGGGCCCTGCCCCCCAGGGAGTGAAGCATCCAATGGACGCTCTGGATCCCTCCCTGCTGGTCTCTGCTTATACACACCCAGGCTCAGGCGAGAACCTGGGTAGCCAGCGTGCAGAGAACCCCTCTTTCGCATTGCGCCGTGAGCCAGCACTGTAACATTTAATTGAAAAATAATAACAGATTCCATGGATCTCAGCTTTTTTATATATTTGTATAAAAAAGGCAGAAAGAAAAGATATTACCAATTGAGTTTTCTGTATATAGACCAAAAGAGCTTGTCTAAAATACTGGCAAATAGATCAGCGAGAATTGTGCCAATAGTTTTGTCCCTGTCACAAACGTGCAATTAAAAGTAGATCGAGTTTATGATAATTTGGTATTATTAAAAGAAGTATTTGAGAGGGGGTTAGATGGGGTTGGTTTGGTTTTTTTATTATCTATTGAAAAAGGGACCTTCGGGGCTCAGCGGGCCTACCCGGTTAACAAAATTTAATAAATAAATAATAAAAAATAAATAAATCTATTGATCAGGAGAAAGCTTTTGACCATGTCCCCCATGATTATCTTTTAAGGGTTTTGTGGCTTTATGGAATACCTGAGAAGGTAGTGGAATGGACACAGTTACTGTATGAAAATCCGAATGTTATCCCACTGGTTAATTTCAGAGAATGTTCAAATGTTATGGTCAAACAAGGTGTTAGGCAAGGGTGTCTGTTACGCTCCCTTCTTTATGTTTTTTCCATTGATCCTTTGTTATGCATACTGCAGCAGACGCATGATGTTAAAGGTATTCAGCTATCCCAAGATGCCAGGGAGTCGAAAAGATTGGCATTTTCTGATGGTTTATGTATACTCCTGAGGGACCCTGCCTCCGGAATGAGGGTGGAAATAGTTTTAAATACATTTTCAGGTATGTCTGGATCAAAAATCAACTTTGAAACAAGTAAAGGTATAGTAGTAGGGGATGCATTTACCGCTGTCATAGAAGGAAGGATAGTGGGCATTCAGAAAAACCCTCCTCCTATTAGATTGTTAAGGGTCAATTTTGGTGGTTTAGATGTAGCAGTGAACTGGAACCACTGTCTTCATAAAGCAGAGTTGAAATTATCTTTATGGAAAAATAGGTTGCTTTCCAAATCCAAAAGAGTATACTTGTTAAGGACTTTGTTACTTCCATGCTTTCTGTATTTATTTATTTATTTATTTAGAAATATTGGAATTACAATCCTTTGAGTCAGAGGTTCATTTACAAAGGCTCCACGTCAAGGAGAAACATAGGTTACAAGACAAACAATAAGCACTGAATAAAGTAAACATAGCATACGGTAATTGTTATACAATTCAAGGAATAAACAGCAGGTAAGGCAGGACGGGAGTCCCTTGTCGGGGTTGGGGGCAGGAGACAGCAGGAAGGGAGGGAGAAGGCAGGATGGGTCCCTTGTCAAGGAATACGAGGAGGGCTAGAGCTAGGAGGAATTGGAGTGCATTAACAGCAGTTGCCGTATATTAATATATTATACCCTGTACCCGAACATTGCAACACAAAAATATATAGTTTATTCTTTCAGGGGTTATGAAGTAGTACGTTAAATCCAGTCAAGAGGGAATGGACATACCAAAGCAAGTAGTATGAGGGAGTTATTGTGGTACATCCAACATGTTTTTTTTCCTGTCACTGTTCCTGTCTTTTAATATCACCCCAGTTTGGAAAAATGAGAATAAGTGTGGAGTCCTCTACTGGAAGACTGATTAGATCCCTGGTGATTAAGCTGGGAGAACAAAGATTTTTCTGCTCTAAACAAACTTGGTAGCACGTGTAGCACTGTATTTTTTAATCCGTGATTCGTATCAGGAAGTAGAAACTACAGTTTAAAACAGTGAAAAACAACTCTAGGGATGATCTATATAGACCTATACAGTACTTAGTACTAACAACCCAGTGGTAGAGGCTTTACCTGAATGCTCACGGGGACATGAAGGGTGGCGATGAGTCAACTCTGTAATCCTATACTGAGGCAAATGTGGGATATTTGTTGGTTGGATATCCACAGGAAAACAGCTGTTAAGGACACTCTCAAACACTAAAGTGTGGAAGAACGTGTCCAAGGCAATCATGTGTAGATATTTGTGAAACACAGTCTTCATTTTTGTTTCAATGTCCATGTGCAAAAGCATTCTGGGAAGTTTTTTTTCAGAATTATGGGGAGACCTTCACTTTAAACAAGTAGCATATAAAAAAATAGCATTGTGTTTGTTTCCTATAGAATGGAAAAAATATGATAGTAACACATTACAAATATGCATGGCCTGTTGTAAATATTACTTGTGGCAGTCTCGTTGCTGTTTGTGTTTACAGGAAAAGCACGAAGAACCAAAAGTGGTACCTAAGAACGTACAATCAGCAATGCAGAGAATATATACTGCAGAAAAAGAGTCTGTGTCATACTACAATGTTAATAAACTATGGAGAGTATGTAAACGGTGTGCATAATTTATTTATTTGAAGATTCAATATTACAATCCTTTGAGTCAAAGACTCATTTCCATGTCCATGAGAAACAAACAGGGATAACAACAACAAGCAGATTATTAGCATTACATGACAGTAATATAGAGATCCGGCCTATACAAGTTGTTAGCTAAGCCATTCCCTGAAGTATAGGGACCAGTTATTGTCAGAGGTAACAGAGGGCAGTCGAGGCATAAATGACTTTGTCAAGCATATCAACAGTTAGGCAAGTTACATGTCGCGATTTATATACAATTATATACAGTTTATATACAGTTACACATAATTAGCTGCTACACTGGCAGCTTGTTGAGGACAGAATATGCTCTTTGAGGGCTAGCTTGAAGGGTCCAATTTTGGGAAGGGAGTTAAAATGACAAGAACTGATGCAAAGAAGAAGTCTGTAAAGTGTTGATGTACTTAATTATATAAAAAGTTTGTTTGATCGTTTGTCTTACTCAATAAAATTCCCCTACACTTCCAGTAGGGGGAACCTCTGACCATCTGCCAAGATGGCCAACCCTGGAGATGGGGGAGATGGACAAGGTGTTCCTTTGCAGAAGTCTTCTGATGTTCCAGTGGAGGATTGTGTTCTAAATTCTGGCCATGAAACTGATACCGTTGTCATGGATAAAGAGGTTAGTGAAGAATGTGTCACTATGTCTGCTATCCCAGAGAACCTAGTAAAACAAACTGTTACTTTTGAAAAGAAAGTTATACCTGTCCTAACTTCGAATTAAGTCCTGGCTGGTATTTCAGAAAGAAAAGCCTTACTGTTGCAGCTCTTAGCGAAGAGGACATCGCTTCAGACGAGGCAGCAGCTCCAAAAATTGACAAGTCTGTCAAACTGTCAAGCCCTCCAGCCGCAAGTACTTCAGAATCATCTGGGGCTGAACTCAAAAATATCTCTGTGTTAGTGAATCTGGCTTGAAACGATTAGAAAACAGTTTAGTGCTATTAAAAAAATGGAAGCTGGTCTGGTGCTGGGTTTACGAAAGGGCAGACTGGCTCTATTGCAAGGAACATCCACTGAGTGGTTGGTGGACTGAGTATTACAGGTGGCAGGGTGGATAAAATCTCTCCAAGGAAAGTGGTTAGCAGGAGATGTCCTGAAAGCCACAGACATTATTGCAGTTGCAAAACATTTTCAAGTTCCCTGAAAGCCTCTACTTCATCTGTCACACCCAAAACTCACAGGGAGTATTCAGAAACATTTCAATCAAAAGTACTAACCTTTCTGACTCCCTTCCATGTTTTACGGTTAACGTAAATTCAGCGATTCAGTCTCCCCTTGCCAGCAGACAAAACCGAGGCTGCTGGGCAGCCAGCTGCACTGGTTCTCTCCCACACAACGCTGATGCCTCAAGAAGACGTAGTTCTTGATTCAAACAATACAAAGCAAGCAGTTTCTGCAGCTGTGCTATCCAGAGTTTAATTGGAGTGCCTTCGGAGGGGCAACATAGGTAAATACCAAAAAGCAACACAAGCTCCTGCCCTCCTTCATTATATTGTTACAGCTTATAAACAGCCTCATACAGGAAACCAACAAACTATCCCCCACTGTTCTGTAAGCAGTGCTGAAAACCAAGAGATCCTGGATGATTAAATCCTATGAGAGGAGGGGAAAATCAAGCTGAATCTAGTGGTAGAAATGAAAATAGAAACAATCAGCATGGAAATATAAGTCATACTCCTTCCCCCTGAACAAAACCCTTTGCTTAGCACTTCTATGTTTCTAACAGCATACAGAATAAAGAGGAGCCTCAGTCCCATTCTGATGAGGAACCACAACCAGGACTATGACCTACCATGACCAATCTTTCCAGAAATAGGCTTGAACCTGCCAAAAGATGAAATGCAGTTAGGCTGTGATATAAAGAAAGCCCAGAAACTGTTCCTGATAGGGTCTTTGCAGCTCGTCAGTTACTGAGAGACTCTACATTTTTCAGCTGAAGAAATATATGCATTAATTCATATATCTGACGAACCAATTTTTTACATACGTTTTAAAACACTGCAGCTCCTGGACAGATTTTGGAGATAACAGTCCAGTGTGAAAAATTCAGTCTTATGGTTCCCTTTTTCCGTCATTCCCTTTAACAAAATCTACCTTCAGAAGTATTGCAGTACTCTTCTGAAATGAGGGGGTTAATGTATTCAATATTCTTACTTGGTTACAGAAGAGATGTCATGTTCTGGAATGTCAAGCACCTATTTATGACTCTGAACATATTTGGACAGGGGAATGGAAAATGAAAATCTGACTGTATGAAAATAATAAAGGAGTACTTCCATTTACCCAACAGCTTTTTTATTGGAAAAAACAGGGGCATCATTTTCTATCCAGGACAGCTGAAAGTCTGCTACAAGTGTGGCAGTGCATGTGCATGTGACTAGCTGCGGTGTGGGCTGTACTCGGCCTTTGGACATGTCAGCCAGAATTGTGAATATGCTTTTCGGTGTAATTTGTGTTCAAAACAGACACACATGTAGGTCATTCCCTCGGACAGCTCACAGTGGAAGAGAAAAAGTACATCAGGATACCATTCTGGAAGATGTACGGAAATCCAGCTTTACTGAACCAAGGCAGGCCTCTGCCCCTACCTAATCTTCAGCCAAAGTCACCCCTACAGTCTGTTCAAATGGTGGTCCTACAACCACCACAAGAAAGAATCATCAGCAAATATTACACGGACATCGGATTTAGGTACAACTCCCAAGCAAAATGACACTACAATGAATGGATCTGTAACTCAAACCAATATATATCAGAAAAAGGGGATGCAACTCCCAGACAACAACCATGATAATGCCTCCCCTTCTCAACCAATAGAAAAAGGAATGACTGTCGTGCACAGGAAAACAAAATTCAGATCACACCAACCAAAAACAAAACTTCAACAAAGGAATTCAATTGAACTTCAAAATAAATTTGAACTGTTAGCAAGGAAACAGAATGGGGGGGGATTCTGAAATGAATGAGGAAGGGGAAAAATCTGATGCTTCATCTGTTGCATCCTCATTACCGACTGTGTCCTCCAGCAATGAGGAACCAAACTTAGAACCCTCTACAGTCGTGGCCAAAAATATTGGCGCCCTTGCAGTTTTTTCTAATAATGCACCATTCCTTCCAGAAAACTGTTGAAATTAAAAAATATTTTGGTATCCACATATGTATTTCTTTGGTTTGCAGTGGAGTAAAACACAAAAAGCAGAAAAATTTACTAAGTCTTAGCTTATTCCACACAGAAATCCTTAAATGGCCCGGACAAAATTATTGGTACCTTTTAGAAGTAGTTAGAAATAATTAGATTTCAAGCAGGTGATTCTCCTTCACTTTGGAATTGAACTCACCTGTGCACCCTTTGCAAACTGTGTGAGAGGCCTTTCGGCACCATGCATTTCTGCCTAAAGTTGAACCAGCATAGTATTCTGTGGTGATTTGCATATGGAGCCCAGGATGCTTTGCATTGTGGGGGCATGTGTGATTTTGTATTTCTTTGAAGCTTGGCTTCCCAGCCAAATGCCCTTTGGGGTAACCATTGCCTCAGTGTTTGCACACAGATGTTCTCTGTATTTTATAAGCTGGATGTGATGTCCTTGGCGGAGGCATCCTTTGGCCACCGAATGCTTCAGGCGGTGGTGGACCCCTAAGGGCACTCAACATTCTTCCCACCCAGGACATCTGGGGATGTACTGCTTTGTATAGCCCATGAGTAAGGAAGCCCGGAGACCAGCTTAGGAAAGAGAAATCGAAAATTTAAATACCTGTAAATTTTCTTTCTCTGACGGCTGGTTTCCGGGCTTCAGATTCCCTCCTAGAATGTATGTTGTTGGCTTGCCTCACGGCCATATATTCCTTAAAATTCTTGTTTTTAGTTTCCAAGTTCTTGTAATATTGCCAGATTTGGACTGCTTTAGGAAGAACTGAGGGAGACAGGAAGTGGAGGGCTGGATGTCCCCTGCTGCAGAGGTCTGATTCCTGCCTTCCTGTCAGCATCAGGAGGTATAGCCCATGAGTAAGGAAGCCCAGAGACCAGCCATTGGAGAAAGAAAATTTACAAGTATTTAAATTTCGATTTCCAGCTAATTAATGATCTTACTTCGAGAGGGCTCTTGCAGTAGGTAATTACATATAGGACTGACGCCGGCTGGCGGCAGGACCCCACGGAAATATTTCTAGCTAGCAGTCCCTGGCGAGGGACTGCCCCCACGTCAGGTGACCGGCATCAGGCAACGTCGGTATAAAGGGGCGGTCCCGGATGCCTGCCTTCCAGTTCTTTCCCGCTGTTAGCTTGTGCAGCGCCTCGCAGTAAAGTTCATGCTTAGCAAAGCCCTGTTCTTTCGTCGGTTTTACCGAAGTTTTGAGTTTTGAAGATTTTTTCTTCTCATCGTCGGGTCAGTGTCGGTGTATGTCGTCCCCTACACCTTACAAAAACAAGTGCGACTCGTGCGGCACCCAACTGCCACACAAGGACGGCCATTCTCTCTGCCTTTTTTGCTTAGGCCTCGACCACCCGGTCGACAAGTGCCCGCATTGCCTGCACTTCAACGCAGCTACCCGCAGATGACGCCAACAGTCCCTGGAAGCCCATCTGCTAAAGAAGATGTCTTCAATGGAAAAAGAATTGAAGAAGCTCAGGCAGGCATCGACTTCTCCTGAAGGACATCGTAAAAAGCGGGACAAAGAAAGGCACCGGCAGAAGGCCTCCTCGCCCGCGACTCCGGCGGAGTCGCGACCAGAATAACATCCTCCGAGGGGACCATCCGACGGCAGCCTAAGGTTTTGGAGGAGGCGCGGGCTCAAGGCTGGGCTCTGCGGCGCCCGGGCAAAGGAGGCCTCTGCCCCAGTACCGACGCAGGCTTGCAAGCCTACTGGCGCGGGCATCTCCCATAAGCCGGACGTCGGCTCCTCCGATGTCCACCGGAGAAGGTTGATAAGACACCCGACCCTTGCGTGAGTGCATGACCTCGTCCCCTCGGATCGGGCGCTCCCCTCCCTCGGCCCGCCTCTGGCGCCCGCGGAAACCAGCCCTAAGCCACCGTCAGCTCCCCGGCGTGCACGGGCGTCGGAACCTACGACGGACCCTCCAACCCCAGTCATACCCAGATCCCCACAACCTTCGCTGCCATCTGGGAGCCTGAGTCACCCAGCCTGACCCGGGATTTTTCTCCACCGTCCCAGGCGTCGAGGATATTCCACCCATCAGACCCCCTCCTAGGGAACCGGATCTAGCGCCAGCCCCAGACGCCCGGCTCTGGCGCGCGGTCCAGCCGCCGGCCCACCGACACGGCGGGGATATTCCCTTCCGTCGGGCCCAACCCCCGGCCTCTCAATGTTGACCGCCCGTGGGGCCTCCTTCCTGGGCCATCTGCTCCGGCAGCTCCTCCGGCACCGGGTACCCACCGTCTTATCCGGCGCCCGTCTTACCGGGGTTCACAGTATCCAGCGTCGCAGTACCCGGCCTTGGTTCAGCACGCTGCAGTACCCGGCCTTTGCAATACCCGGCACAGTTTTCCCGCAGCCGGGTTTCAGATACTCGCCTTACGAATATAATCCGTATACTTATCCCCCTCCTCCTCCTCCTCCTCGGCCCCCCTGGCGGCCGGTGGATCTGCAGGAGACTCTGGCTTCCTGGTGGGCTGAGGCCAAGGCTCAGCTCTCCAAGGAAGTAGAGAGCCGCCTTACGGCGATGGTGCCACCCCCAGCACTCGTACGCCTGAGCCGGCACACTCCCTCACCACCTCCGGATCCCAGAGCCCTTCCCTCTGGATCCCGAGAGGGGCAGGACACACGTCTAGGGATCCCCCCTAAGGAACCCGTTCCTCCCCCTAGACATGCCAGGGAGTCTTATTCTGCTTCTGATTCTTCTTCTTCTTCGCTCTCGGATTCCTCGGATTCCTCCGACAGATGCTCCGAGAGAGACGACAAGCCTCGCTCTCCGTCCAAGCCTCGGCCGAGGACTCCTCCGAAGTCTCCTCCGGAGGATCCTTCCTTCATGGAGTTGCTCAGGAAGATCCAGGAAGTACATCAGTGGCATTCTCTGGAACCAGATCCTCAGCGGGTCAAACTCGCCGAACATCTGGACCTGCCCCTTACGGCTCCTACTTTAGTGCCACCCTGGATCGAGCCTCATGCCCACCTTGTTTCCACTATTTGGAAACAACCGTCGGCTTTAGCCCCGCTTCCTAGGAAGTCCAACAGGCTTTACCAGGCTCCGGAGGGTGTAGACTTTTTGGATTCTCACCCTCGTGCAGACTCGGTCGTGATTAGCGCCACTCACGGCCGGTCAGCACATCCCAAACATCTAAGCTTGTCTCCTCCGGATAAGGAATCTCGCCTCCTGGACCAGTATGGAAGAAAAATATACGCCTCTTCCACACTGGGAATTCGGGCCCTGAATTATCTAGCTCATATGGTGGATTACCAGAAGACTGTCTTACCAAGGCGGAAACCAAGATTGACTCCTTACCTGACTCCCAAGTCAAGCAGGAGTTAGCTGACTTAGTCCGTTCTGCTCGTTCGGCCAGTCGTCACATCCTGCGGATGACATACGATGCAGTGGACACTGCCGGGCGGAGTTCTGCATTCGCCGTAAGTCTTCGGCATCATGCCTGGCTCCGCATGTCAGGTTTGGTCCCGGAGGTGCAGTCAGCAATCCAGGAAGCACCTTTCAGGGGTTCAGTGCTTTTCGGTGGTGATGTCAAGGACATCATCACCGACTTGCAGGAGAAGGGGACGGCTCTGAAATCCGTGGATTCCATGTACCGTCCCCATCCCCCACAGCGCCGTCCTTTTCGCAGACGCAGTCGGCCACAAGCGAAACCCCAAGGAAGGCGGGCCACTAAACGCCGGGCCCTGCAGCTGCCAGGCCCCCACCACCCAAAAAAGCAGTGAGTGCCCCAGCTGCGGCGCTGCCCCACACCACCTGACTCCTCCCCTCTCCCACCGCCTCCGGACACACCGGAGGAACCGGTAGGAGGGAGGTCCTCCCTTCACCTTCCGGGTTGGGAGAGGATAACAATGGATTCATGGGTGCTTCAGATCATTGCGGAGGGGCACCCCATAGAGTTTCTACAGAAACCACCCCGCCACCCCCCTCTGAAGTCGTCCTATGCAAGGGACCATCTTCCTTTGGTCAGGGAAGAAATATCTGCCCTTCTTGCGAAGCAGGCCATAGAACCCGTTCCTCCTCACCTTCAAGGGATGGGTTACTATTCTCATTTCTTCCTGGTCCCAAAGAAGACAGGAGATCTCAGACCCATTCTCGATCTCAGCTCCTTGAACCTTTACGTGGCATACAAAAAGTTCAGGATGCTCTCCCTACAAACCCTTCTGCCCCTTCTTCGGCCGGGTCAATGGCTTTGTGCGCTGGATATGCAGGATGCATATCTGCACATCCCCATTCGTCCCTCACATCGCAAGTACCTCGGGTTTGCTTTCCAGGGGGACCATTACCAATTCCAGGCACTACCGTTTGGTCTTTCCTCGGCTCCCCAAGTTTTTACCAAATGCCTGGCAGTGGTAGCGGCCCACCTGCGTACTGTGGGAGTTCAGGTGTTCCCCTACCTGGACAATTGGCTCCTGGTGGCCTCGTCCAGGGAGGAGCTCCTGCATTTTCTCTCCCTCACCCAGCAGGTTTTCACTTGCCTGGGTATTACCATCAACCATTCCAAGTCTCATCTGGATCCCTCCCAGAGACTTCAATTTATCGGGGCTATCCTCATTACGACAGTGAGCAAGGCCTTCCTTCCTCCGGACAGGGCGGCCTCTCTTCAGTCACAGATTTCCCTGCGATCAGAACGTAGGAAGGTTCCGGCGAGGTCGGTTCTCCGTCTCTTGGGGCTCATGGTGGCTGCCATCCCGACGGTTCCCCGCGCGCGGCTCCACATCAGGATATCTCAGTGGACTCTCCGCTCCCAGTGGGATCAACTCATAGACGACCTAGATCATCTGGTTCTGATCTCCTCGCCGATGACAAGAGACTTACAATGGTGGATGGTTCGAGAGAACCTGTTTCGGGGGCCCTTCTGTCATCCTCCCCCCTCCCAGACTCTGACCACGGACACATCAGGCGAAGGTTGGGGAGCCCATCTGGGTCCTCACTGAACCCAGGGTTTATGGTCCAGATTGGAGCTAGCTCTTCACATCAGTGTGCTCGAGCTACGAGCAGTACTATATGTTCTCCAAGCCCTTCACCAATACATCCTTCCTGGTCACCTAGCTGTCCAGACGGACAACATGTGCGTGGTGTGGTACATCAACAAGCAGGGAGGGACTCGATCCTACCCTCTATGCAGGGAAGCAATGAGGGTTTGGGACTGGGCAACGCCAAGACCCTGGCAGACAAGCTAAGCCGCTCCTCTGCTCTGCTACACGAGTGGGAGTTGGACCAAAAGGTTCTAGACGACATCTTCCAGCTTTGGGGGACTCCACAGATAGACCTGTTCGCCTCTTCCCAAAACGCAAAACTTCCCACCTTTTGCTCACTCGCTCCAGAGCGAGGCACTTTCTGGAGCGACGCTCTGTCTCTAAACTGGAAGGGCAGATTCATCTATGCTTTTCCCCCAATTCCTCTGGTCCCTCGTGTACTGCAGAAACTAACAACGGAAGGAGCAAAAATTATTCTGATCGCTCCTTTCTGGCCCAGGCAAATCTGGTTCTCTCTTCTACAACAATACTCAGAGGTTCCTCCTCCTTTATCTCGAGGATTGCTGACCCAGGATCAGGGGACCCTGGTCCATCCAGGCCTCCAGTCCCTACAACTTCATGCATGGCTCCTGCAGACCTAGCCCAATCTCGCTTTGGTGTCTCTCCAAAGGTGGCCGAGATTCTGGTGGAGGCTAGAAAACCCTCCACTAGGTCCACTTATGCCATGAAATGGAAGAGATTTTCTATTTGGGCCACCTCTAGGAACGTGGAGCCTTTCTCCTGTCCTGTGGCCACTCTGCTTGAATATTTACGTCATCTCTTTGACCTGGGTCTCAGTCATTCCTCCTTGAAAGTGCACATGGCATGTTCCAGCTTATCATATTCCTTTATTCTGATAAAGCCTTTGCCCAATTAGAGGTGTCTAAGACTTTTCTTAGAGGGTCCTTCATCTTAGACGCCTGTCCGGACTCCTGCTCCCCTTGGGATCTGAACTTTGTTCTCAAGAAACTTACCCCCTTCGAACCTGCGGCATCCAGATCTGAAGTTTCTGTCGTGGAAGATGCTCTTCTTGGTGGCCATTACTTCCTCGAAGAATTTCCAAGCTCCAGGCCCATATTGTAAAATCCCTATTTGATTTTCACAAAGAATGAGTAGCTCTTCTCACGAACCTAAGTTTCTGCCTAAAGTGGTAGCGAGTCTA
The DNA here is from genome assembly GCA_016271365.2 of Neoceratodus forsteri. Classification (NCBI taxonomy): domain Eukaryota; kingdom Metazoa; phylum Chordata; order Ceratodontiformes; family Ceratodontidae; genus Neoceratodus; species Neoceratodus forsteri. Next base: position 282,520,880 of record CM057455.1, on the reverse strand, counting down.
CCTTAAATCAGTCTATAGAGTTATCTGCCTTTTCACTGAGTACTCAACCAAGGAGAATATTTACTCCATACCATGGATGTTCACGGATTCTGAGATACTACACGATAGGACAAAGGATCTCAGAAAAACTGACCAACTGTTATCTCTTTTGCTCACAAAAGGGAAGGCAATGCTGTTTCCAAGCAGTGCTCGTCGAAGTGGTTGGCTCATTGCATCACTTTTTATTATGACAAGTACAACAAGACCTTTCCGGGTCAAGTCAGAGGTCACTCCACACGTGGAGTAGCAGCCTCTGCGGCTTGTTTCAAGAATGTGTCTGAGGCAGACATCTGTGCTGCCGCCACCTGGACTTCCGTCCATACCTTTATGAAACATTACAGTTTGGACATTGCCTCTCGCCGTAGAGCAGGCTTCGGACTAGCTGTTTTGCAGGGCCTCCTGTCTTGAGACCTGCAAGGCTATCGCTACTTTCAGGAGTAGTTTCCTCCTCCCGGTGCCTTTTATTTGGTCCAGACTGCTTGGGATTCAGTCCTATATGTAATTACCTACTGCAAGAGCCCTCTCGAAGTAAGATAGTACAGTTATGTAAGAACTCACCGTGAACAGTAGATCTTCGAGAGAGGCTCTTGCAGTAGGTAATACCTTCCCGCCCTCCATCCCCCTAGGCTTCTTCAGCTCCTTTTCCATTGAGGGAAATATCTGCTTCTCTCTCGTCCGGGCCTTCTGGGCCTGTGGTGGGAAAGAACTGGAAGGCGGGCGTCCGGGACTGCCCCTTTATACCGACGTCGCCTGGCGCCAGTCACCTGACGTGGGGGCGGTCCCTTGCCAGGGACTGCTAGCTAGAAATTTTTCAGTTGTGTCCTGCCGCTGGCCGGCATCAGTCCTATATGTAATTACCTACTGCAAGAGCCTCTCTCGAAGATCTACTGTTACAGTAAGTTCTTACGTAACTGTACTTTTATGCTCCACCTTAGGGAAAATCCAGAAGGATTTAATTTTTTTTAAATCATATAGTCCTTTTTTGTGCACTGCACGCAGGTTAATAGTGGGAGCAAAAAAAGAAAATTTATTGTGATTCAGTTTTTTTTTTTTCTTTTCAAAATAAGGCATCTTCCGTAGGGCTCACAAGTGCAAAAATCAGGAGGGAGTACTTTTTTCAAGAACACTTTGGGCTGGATTTTCAAAGCCCCAGAGAATGCCCCAAGCCCATAGTGCACCGATCGTACAGCATGGCACATGGAGCGTGCAGCATTCTCCCAGCCGGCGATCAGGATTTTCACTCCCATGCACCAAATGCTGCAAGTTAGACCAGCTCCCCCGGTCTAGCTTGCGGCATTCAGGGGACCTTTTTTATGGGGCTTGCACCAAATATTTGGCACAAGCTGCCATAACGTCAGGAAACTGTCACAACTGTACCTAAGAATAGAAAATTGGGTGCAGTTGCGGCAAAGGTGTTCAGTGCAGCTGTACCAGAAAATGGGTTTTCGACAAAGGGCTTAATGCAAGCCCTACATCACCCTTTAAAAATCGGGCCCCTTGTTATCTAGGATCGATTTTTGCTTCACTTCATAGTCACGTTTACTGCACTCAGCAGTAGTTATCCCTGCAGAAACATCTGATCATGGACTTTTGGGTTGACAGCTAGGCCTTTCAGACAGAGTGTAGATAGATCTGGTATGTGGAAAACTAATGTAGAACTATTAAATGATGCAACTGTGTAGGAAGAAGAATTACTAATGTTGTACTATGACTGAAGTACTGTTAAATGAATGCATACCATGATTTTGTGGTAGGAAGATGTTAAATAAGATATTAGACAACTTTTACAAGTAAACTGGGTAGGGATAAAGCTCAGAATAATTATAGACAGTACCTTTCTCCCAGACAACTCTATAGACTTATAACCCATTCTAACGAAACTGGAGAGAATTTATCATCTCAAATCTCTGCAACAAATGTAGCTATGAAAAAAATTACAATATGACAGAGCTTCAACTTTGTTAGCAGAACTTAGATATGATACACACGGGAAACTACCTTCAAATACCCCGTTTGATAATTGTACACAATGGGCCGGATATTCAGACTGTGTGGGGCAGTGGCGCAAGGCTGGGCACAGTGCAACTGGGCTGCACCAGGGCATGGACCAGGCGATATTCAACGGTGCTGCGCCAATGGTTGTGCAGAACATACTATACTACACAGGCCCGATATGTGGATGAGCGCATTCATTCACATTTCGAGGCCTATGTAATCAATATAGTCTGCATGCCCAGTGGTCCATGCAGTGGACCAATAGGCATACAATTCGTACTGCTCGCTGTCATTGCGGGTGGCTTACGGGTGGGTGCTGCCACCCGCTGATGACGGGGGTGCTGGGTGGTGGGGGACCTCTGTGGGTGGGTGGGGAGGGGTGGACCACCAGCGTTCACCTCACTACTTATGCCAGCGATCGGGGGCCGGTGACCACTGGACCACCAGGGTGCTACACGGTACTTGTGCCCGCGATCGGGTGATGAGGGGCACACCACTGGACCACTAGGGTTTTGAATTACACCAGCCCATGATCGGGCGATGGAGGGAACACCCTGGACCACCAGGGGTATACGTGTACATATGTCTGCGATCGGGTGACGTGGGGCACAATGCTCCCAGGACAGGGAGTTTGTGGATGGTGTTCTGGGTGGGCGGGTGGCCCCCCCCATGGCTGGTGGCTGCTGTGTTGCTCCCTGCAATACAGCAGCTCACCTGTGGGTGGCCAGGACTTGTTCCTGGTTTTATCTTGCACAACTTTGCACCCCCCTGAGCGGCGCATGGCAGGGTTGTGCCAGCATATGCGTCGCTCATCCGGGACTGAATATCGGGATGTGCTGCATATGCATGGGCACACCCCACGCACTCGCGCTGCATACATTACCGATGCACCCCGGCGCATCAGGAGTTGCGCATCGCAACTTGCCCCTTTGAATATCGCGCCGGGGCGCATCATGCGCAACCCCTTTAAATATCCAGGCCAGTGTATTCAGCATAGAATTCTAACAGCAGCACAAACACCCACAGATACTACTCTCAAAAAGAAAGAAGAAATGATGTCTGCAGTAAATCAATTTGTCAAAAAGTCTTTAAAGGAAAATACAGGAGTAGATCTAATGACTTTGAATTTTTGAAATATATCTTGCCCAGTTAGGAGTAAAGAGTTGAGTACTTCTTTAACTGCCCGCTGTTACATCAGAGTAAGTATTGACAGCTATTACATCTTTAAAATCAGGACCTGCTCCTCCTGGCCCTGATGTACTCGCTGTAGAATGTTATAAATTAATAAAGGACCATAGGGCTCCAGATTTAGTGCATCTGTTTAATCAATGCCTAGCAACTAATAAAATTCCCCAGAATATGCCAGAAGCTGTAATGATTTTTTTTTCAAAAAAAGGGGAATGAATCAGATTTAAATAATTGGAGACGAATAAGCCTGTTAAATGTGGATTTTAAAATACTGATGAAAATTTTGTGTATACGGCTTAGTGCAGTGTTACCACAAGTTATTGATCCATCTCAAACATGTGCAATTCAGGGTAGGAACATTCATAGTCATTTAGTACTATTAAGAGAAATATTTTCTCAAAAATCAAGTAATAAACTTTCAAGGTATGTAATTTCACTGGATCGACAGCAATCATATGATAAGACTCTCTCATATATGAATGGTTCTCAAAAGAGGTGGTGGGGAAGGTTAGGTAGAAAAAGATAGCATTCAGGAAGTTTAAGAAGTCACACAGGGAGCAGGACAGGGAACTGTATCAGTTAAAGGAGAAGTCCTGTAAAAATCACTTACAAAAGTCAGATGTTCTCTCCTGAATAACACCTTGTCCTTCTACCAGATTTAAAGTTTTCTGTGCAAATTTTCCTTCGTAAAAAAATATTTCTCATCCATGCCTATATTGCTGCCCACGCCATATTGAGATACGCGCATGCTACGTTCTGTTACTCGCTCCATTCGCACACGTCATCACTGCAATAGCGTGCGCGTTGCTTTGCTTGCTTACTTCATAGCACATAGGTCAGTGTTGGTAAGCTTGTCCCTGTGATGCTGCTGAATCTTAATCAATAAAAATGAAACTCACAAACATATGTAGTAATTTCATATTGTTGGTGTATTTCAAAAGTCAAACTGCAAGTTTATAATCTAATTACATGGAACTGTTCTCCGTTTCCGCCCCCGTTGTTCACTGTGTCATCAAGGTATTACAATGGATGTGTGACATGGATTTCCTTTGTTTTCTTTAAATTGTCACAGATGTGTACTGTTTAGCATTATGCAGCATATACTGTGTGGTGTTATTGGTGTAAATTCCTGTAATTCCAGCCGTCTGACTTTCATTTCAGACCACAGAATATTTGGGTAGTGTGATCGTGTATATCCAGAGCACAGCGTTATTACCTTGCCACAAATTTTGACACTGTAGTTTGATTAGTGGTGTGATACTTGTATATGCCGCTGTGTAAAAATGTCCAAGTACATGATTGTCACTATTTCTTATGTTATTCCCAAATTTTAAGAATATGTGATGAGACCCCCACAATAAGAAATGCATGGGAACCGTATTGTCTATAAAGGCACACAACGGTAAAATGTCATTCCCAACAGTAAGTGCATTCCCTATGGATGTACACAACAATGCTGTCATTTAGTGCAAATCTGTTATGGTAGAGTATGGTACTGTTTGGGGACCACATATAAAAATCTGGTCTGGCTGCCCACATAGGGTGACTATACATGCGAGTCACTATATTATGTCCCCACATACTGTGAATAGGAACTATTTGTTCCCGGTAGTCGAGCAACATCAGACGCATTTTAGTGTGACACTGGGAGTGAGCATTGCGGGCGCTGACGTGAACAGAAGCACCCACAAACGGGAATATGCTGGATAAACATAGCATTTATTTCTTTTCATCATAAAAATGCTGCCAGATGTCCTTTTTTGACTGTGAATGGGTAGAATGATATCGGGTGATGAGAAGAATCCACACACATGTGCAGGTAACATGACACAATGGCATTTCTATGTGAGACTTCTCCTTTAAAGCAGAAGGAAGAAGGGAAAGTCGGCCCGGTGGCACTGAGGGTTGAGGTGCCGGACGCCACACCTTGTGCCATGCCGGCAACCCGTGTTCGAAATGGGCACAGGCCACCGGGGGTCGGTAGGGGAGGAGAAGGATTGAGCGTCCAGTGGACTGCTGTCTTTCTCCAGGAAGGGGGGCTTTCAGTGTCGGCGCCCTTTCTCCCCCTGGTGGAGGCTGAGGGACAGGGCTCCATGCTGCAGTTCAGGAAGGAGTTGGGGGCAGATGCTTGGAGGGGAGCGTGCACGGATGCGTGCGTGCTCCCCTCCGTCGGCATCATTGCACGTCCCCCGACTCCAGGGAGGAAAATTCAGAGGAAAATGGTGGCCGCGGTGGTGGAGGGCACCTCACAGGTGCTGCTCCCAACTAGCCATAGCGCTGACCCACTGAAATACAGCCTTCGGTTATGGGTAGGGGAACCCCCGCTGACCCTGCCAGGGGGGGTAAGCCCTGGAGTTGCGTTGGTGCCAGCTGGTGGATGCCGGGGGACGGGGCTGGGGGTGCCCTCCGGAGATATGCCAACCAAGGAGGAAAAAAGAAAGGGGGAAAAAAAGTGGAAGCAGGGAAGGCAGTCAGAATTGCCAAGGCCCAAACAGAGGAAAAGATAGCCAATTTGGTTAAGAAGGGGGATAAAACCTTTTATAGGTACATTAGGCAGCAAAAAAGACCAAGGGAGGGATAGTGAGGCTCAGCAAAGGGGAGGGCAGAGGGTGACAGTGAAAAGGCATAGATCCTGAATGAATACTTGTTCTCACTATTCACAAAAGAAGAGGAGGGGGAGGTACCTAAACCGAACATTAGAAGCAGTCTCGATAGTGGGGTCGATACCAGTCCATTCAGAGAAGAAAGGGTCCTGAAAGAACTTCTAAAACTCAAGGTGGACAAAGCATTGGAGCCTGATAGGATTCACCCCAGAATTCTAAGAGAACCAAGGGAAGAACTAGTGATACCATTAACTACCCTTTTTAACAAATCATGGGAGGATGGTGTGGACCTGAGGACTGGAGGAAGGCAGATGTTATTCTCCTCCACGAAAGTGGGAGCAGGGCAGAGGCAGGAAACTACAGACCTGTTAGTTTGACCTCAGTGGTAGGGAAAATTATGGAATCACTCCTGAAAGAAAGAATTGTTGAGTACCTAGGGGTCAGAGGGGCACAGGACCCAAGACTGCATGGCTTCTCAGTGGGGAGGTCATGTCAGACAAATCTAATAGATTTCTTTGACTGGGTGACCAAAGTAGTAGACCGGGGAGGGGCTATGGATGTGGCCTACCTAAACTTTAGCAAGGCATTTGACACAGTCCCACACGAAAGATTAATAATCAAGTTAGCCAGCCTGGGAGTGGGTCCCAGGGTGGTAACCTGGGTAAAAAATTGGCTGGACAAGAGGACACAGAGGGTAATAGTAAACTTAGTCCACTCTGAGGAAAGGGGGTTACTAGCGGGGTACTGCAGGGCTCAGTACTGGGACGGGTCCTCTTTAGTGTTTTTATAGGTGACATTGCGGAGGGGCTGGAAGGAAAAGTATGCCTGTTTGCAGATGGTATCACGTCAATATAGCAATGGAAATACAGTGAATACCTTAGCGCGACTACATATCAGCACGTATACTTACAGTGTCCAACGAATGATAGCGTGAACACATTAGAGCGAATAGCATATTACATAGACTTTGGTATTTGAGTGACTCACCTGTAGGGTGAATGGTGTAGCCTATCCCCACTATCAAAGAGTGGCGTGGTATTAGAATCCTTCAGTTAGGAGGGGTACGTGGGGGCATAGCCCCTCTTCGTTACCTGCAGTCACAGGAAAGGCAGCACAGTCATGCGTGAGAGGGCCAGGAGTAGTTCTGGGAGTATGGCGCAAGTGGCCGTGGAGAGTACCTCTTGAGCTCTGAGATTGTGCTAGCCCTTGCATATAGAAGAACAACAGCAGGTGAGCATTTCCTGTTGTGGGACAGCATATAATCTTGATGTACACGTCTAATTCTTCATAGTGTCATTGAAATTTAACAGTCACTCATGATGGAAGCGTTGTGAATTGTGGTCACCCACTGTTGCGGTCGCTGTAATCGGCATCGCTGTATAATTTTTGCTCAACTTGTAATTGCCCTATAATTTTTCTGGTGCAGACCCTGTACCATTTTAGTTGCCCTCCTCTGGATTGCCTCCATCCTGTCTATGTCTTTGCGGAGATTGGGTCTCCAGAACTGCACACAGTACTCCAGATGGGGTCTCACCAGCTGTCTGTACAGAGGGATAACAACTTCCTGTTTTCTACTGGTGATGCCTCTCCCTATACATCCCAGGATCCCCCCAGCCCTCCTTACTGCCCTCTCACATTGCTTGCTCACCTTTAGGTCATCTGATATGACTACCCCCAGGTCCCTTTCCATTTTTGTTGTTAGTATCTCACCCCCCATTGTGTACTCGTCCCCTGGGTTTTTGTTTCCTATTTGCATTACTTTGCACTTCTTACCATTGAATCTAAGCTGCCATACAATTGACCATTCCTCCAACCTTGCCAAGTCCCTTCTCATCCTTTCCACCCCACCTTGTGTATCAAGTCTGTTGCAGATCTTTGTGTTGTCTGCAAAGAGACATACTTTTCCTTCCAGTCCCTCTGCAGTGTCGCTTATAAAGACATTAAAGAGGACCGGTCCTAGTACTGAACCCTGTGGTACCCCACTAGTAACCCCCCTTTTTTCAGAGTGGACTCCGTTTACTATTACCCTCTGTGTCTTGTTCTCCAGCCAATTCTTTACCCAGGCTACCATCTTGGGACCCACTTCCAGGCTGACCAACTTGTGTATTAATCTTTTGTGCAGGACTGTGTCAAATGCCTTGCTAAAGTCTAGGTCAGCCATGTCCACAGCCCCTCCCTGATCTACTACTTTGGTTACCCAGTCAAAGAAATCTATTAGATTTATCTGACATGACCTTCCCGCTGTGAATCCATGCTGGCTTGGGTCCTGTGCCCCTCTGGCCTCTAGGTACGCAACAGTTCTTTCCTTCAGAAGTGATTCTGTCATTTTCACAGTCACTGAGGTTAAACTAACAGGTATGTAGTTTCCTGCTTCTGCCCTGCTCCCACTTTTGTGAAGTGGAATAACATCTGCCCTTCTCCAGTCCTCAGGTACCACCCCATTCTCCCATGTTTTATTAAAGAGGGTAGTCAGTGGTGTCACTAGTTCTACCCTTAATTCTTTTAGAATTCTGGGATGAATCCCATCAGGCCCCACTGCTTTGTCCACCTTCAGTTTTAGGAGTTCTTTCAGAACCCTTTCTTCTGTGAATGGGTTGGTATCAACCCCCCATATCCAGCGTGTTTCTGTGATTTGGTTTAGGTACCTCTCCTTCTTCATTTGTGAATACTGAGCAAAAATATTTGTTTAGTATCTCTGCCTTTTCACAGTCTCCTCTGCCCACCCTCCCTCCCTTTATTAAGCCTCACTATCCCTCCCTTGGCCTTCGTTCGCTCCCTGATGTACCTATAAAAGGTTTTATCCCCCTTCTTAACTGAGTTGGCTGTCTTTTCCTCGGTTTGGGCCTTTGCTGTTCTGACTGCCTTTCCTGCTTCCTTTTGCTTTAACTGATACAATTCTATGTCCTGCTCCTTCTGTGATTCCTTGTACTTCCTGAATGCTTTCTTTTTTCTCTTGAACCTTCACTGCCACCTCCTTTAAGAACCATAGTGGTTTCTTACATCGTTTTGTTTTGTTTATTTGCTTCACACAAAGGCTTCGGATGGGGCCTAACCAGTGTCTTGTAAAGAGGGATCATTACCTCCCTCTTCTGACTTGTGATACCCCTACTAATACACTCCAACATTCCCCCTAGCCTTACCTACTGCTTTAGAGGTCTGCTTGGATGATTTCAGGTCATCGGTGATGATGATGCCTAAGTCTTTCTTCCCTTGTGATTTGGTTTTTTGGACAAAAGTAGGCTAGTAGCCCATCGGGATTGTCCTCCATATTGATGGATCATTGATTGCTAGCAACTCCCCTCCCAGCCTATAGGCGGCTTCAGGGTTTTTTCTTTCCTATGTGCATGATCTTGCACTTCTTTGCGTTAAACCCCAGTCGCCACTCTTCTGACCATTTTGCTAGTTTATCCAGATCTCTTCTCATTCTGCCCACCCCATCTGGCTCATCTACTTTGTTGCAGATCTTGGTGTCATCTGCAGACAGACAAACCTTACCCTCCAGTCCATCTGCAATGTCACTGATGAAAATATTGAAGAGGACTGGCCCCAGGACTGATCCCTGAGGGGTTCCTCTCAAGCTGTGTTTTTCTTGCACCGCAGGATGTTTTATTTTAACTCTGAAAAGTCTGTGACCTGGAAGTATGGCGGATGCAAGGAGGGGGCTCCATTAACTGTAAAGGTGCGGCGCCACACTGCTCGCTTCAGTACGTTTTGTACTGAAGCGAGCGGTGCTGTGCCGCACCTTTACAGTTAACGGAGCCCCCCTTGTGTCCGCCATATTTCTGGGTCATGGACTTTCAGAGTTGAAATAAAAATATTTTGTGGTTAGAGAAAAATGTCAGCTTGTACTTTACAAAGCTAAACCGAGGGTAAGCCTTGGGAAGGAGACTGGGATTTGTATCGTTTTCCTTTAAAAGTGTATCCTTGAAGATATACATGTAGTATATATTTCTAAAGATAACACAATGAGCGTTTGTTTTTCTAAATGACAGCACATCTCTACATCACAGTTATCTGTATACTTCAAACTGTACAGTAATTTTAAACATTTTTCCGCATGATACAATATTAATTTCAAACCAGAAATCTGTATGCTTGGTTTAAAGTAGTGATGTACAGTATAAAAGGTTATTTGGTGCAGATTGTAATAATCTGGAAACATATTCGTGGACCAGTGAGTCAAATATATGTGTATGTTTTTCACGTAATTGTACATTAACTGTGTTTTGACCCCCTTAATATCGTCAGATCGTGTGTGTCCTGCTTTAATATTAAAGAAAACTTAAAAATCTACTTGTGTTTGAATTTTCATGCTGTTTTCACATTTTGAATGATTTTTGCAACATTCTGCTATACTAAATAAATAGAAACCTCATTTGCAACTCCGAAACATTGCTGGGTCACTTGTGCCCTGCTCTTATATGAAAGAGCATATAAAAAACCTAGCTATAGGCCAATTTACTTTTTTTTTTTAATTCTGAACACTTGTACTATTTTTTTTACCTTTCCTACTATACCATAGAACGGTGTACAATACTCAAAATGGAATTCTTTCTTTCTCAGCTGACATCCGATACCAGCAAACCCTTTTTGGAACAAGAAAAAGTGAAAAAGAAAGTAAAAACTTATTTAAATAGATTGCATTTTTTCTTTTTTTTCTTTTTTTTTAGCAGCTATCGGGGGGGTGGGGAGTGCACTGGATTCTCTAAATGTTTCTGGTATTAGCCACACACCAGCAGCACCCCTAAAAATATGAATAAATGTATATAATTGTGATTTGAATTTGGTGAATGAGCAGGGGCACCACTTTATCCAGATTAACTGGTAGAGGTGTGACCATCTCTGTCAGCAGGCTCCCCACATGCCACCCACAAGCCTCCAGGTGTCTGCATTCTAAATAAACGTGAACATTTGGCAGCTCGAGAGGAGTCTTACATAAAATATAGAGGGAAGCAGTGAACATTCCAGCTTAGATAAGTGAGATAAAAATGAAGAGTGTGTACCCATGCATGTGGTTTATTTTGTCATGAGTGGTCGGTCTTCATTCTCAACTCAGCTGACGTCAGATGCCAAGGAACTCTTTTTGAAATCATGGGTGAGAATAAAGTGGGTAATAAACTTAGCACTTTAAACAATTGCAGGCTCTTTTGAGCAGGTATGGGGGGGGTGCATTAGATCTGTTCATAATCCCCTTCAGGTGAAACCACGATTCTGAAATCCTCGCCTTCCACCAATCAGATTCTCGCTCTTTTTTTTCTAAAATCTTTCATTATAAAGTTTACAGAGTGTTGCAATACTTAAAACTTAATGTTGCTGTGACTGTCCTAAACAAGATCAACCGATCCTACCTGCTAAGGGCACAGTCCAGATTGATTCTACGTGTCCTGAGAGAACGTTGAACTATAGGAACAAAATCCTTCACCACAGCCACTCCTGCCACCTAGAAAAATCCTCCCTTAGGTACCAAAGCAGCAGTCAACATTATTGCTTTCAAACGTGCGACATGTGCCCACCTAACTGAACACCCCACTGTTACTGTGTTCGCCTCAAACCCCTTCGAGCACCTCCCAAGGTAGCACATACCTTTGCCAGCTGATCCCCATCTTTCGTTCCTTACTCCCTGCCCCCTCGTCTGTTGCCTGTGAACTTTACTGCGTGAATATATGTATTTAATTTAAACAATGGGCCGGATATTCAAACTGCGCCCAAAATGTGCGCAATAGCAGGAGCAAGCACAAGTCCATTGCGCACATGCGCAATAGACGCGATATTCAAACATGGAGCAAGGCAAATTGCGCAACCAGCCAACGTCTGAATATCGCACAACCTGCGCCATAGCGCAACCAGGAAGGGGAAGCTGAGCAGATACGATGCGCTATAGCGCAACAAGGCCAGTCCAACTGAGCAGTCCAGAGGCGCCATAGCGCAAGCAGAGATCCCCCTAGCAGCAGAGCAGTGGAACTGCACAACCAGGGAGGTAGGCAGGGGCCCACCACCCATGCCACAGATGGGCACAGGAACACACTGCAGAACTAACAATGCACCCCCACAGCATAAGTGGGGGAGGGAGGGACGGAATATCCACCGGCCCATGGGGACAAGCCACCAAAGCACAGCCGGGCCATGTTGCCCCAGCACACCCACTGGCAAGCTGAGACTGGCACACAAAGGGGGCGGACCACCCCAGTGCACATCAGCCCCCCTTGTGCACAGCACACCCTGCACTGTGACCCCAAGACACCAGCCATGAGCAGTGACCATCACTGCAGGAATCCCCATGCATCCCCCCATCACACTGCAACCTCGTGTACCACAGAACCATACAAGCCAGACCCACCATGAGCACCCAGCAGTGGGTGGCAGCACACAGCAAGACTGACTGAAAGCCACTCCCACACCAGACACCTCCCCACGCACACACACACATACCCATGACAATACCACCCCAGATGCCATGCACACCACTGCAACTGAGCACCTATAGCCAGCTGCAAATCAGAGACCACCACAGTATTCATAACAAAATATATATTTCTAATTAATATAACAACAATAACAATAGGAACAACCATAACTATATACAAATATATACAATACAGGGGTGGGGGTACAGGTACAAGGTAGGGGTGGGCAAGGGGCAGGGGTGAACATCTGGGAGAGGGAAGGCAGGGTGTGAGGGATGGGTAAAGGGGGGAGGTGATGGGCAGCTACTGCCTGCCAGCCCGCTCTCCATCCGCCTGATGCTGGTCCCGGGGCCTCCTCCTGCACCTAACGCCATGGCAATGCAGGTCCCTCAGGATGGCGAGGGAATCCATGGCCATCTGTATGAGCTGCTGAACCAGTCTTTCAATCCTCCGCAGGATCCGGACACCTAGGACAAGGGATTAGAGTCAATGGCTGTGACTGTCCATATCCCTGAAGCCCACCCATCATGCATGGCATACAGCCAAGTGCCCCGTTCCTGTGATGGACTGCACCCACCCACACCGTGCACAAGACATGCCCAACCAGGCAGCAACAGCCATATGTGCCACTGCACACACACACCACCCATGTCCAGCACAGCACAACCAAGGCTGTACAGTGACGTGGCTAGGCGGTGGGAAGGCAGTGCCACAGCCATGTGCCCAGTGCACGCATGGACCACCATTGACGCACTCCCAGACATGCAGTGCCACTGGACAGTGCTGACTGTCACATGTCACGTGCATGGCAGTGTTGTCCATGGATGGTGGCCATGCCCTGCCCCCCCCCCACACAGCATGCAATAGCATTCATGATGTCATGTCACTCACCCTCATCGTGCTGCTGCTGCTGCTTCTGCTGTCGTGGTTTGTCACCACCAACACCACGCACAGCCACCGCTGCCACCTTGCTGCATTTCAGCCCGGGCCCTCCTCCGCTCCACCACGCCTGTGGGAAACAAAAGGTGAGAAACACATCAGTGAAATCCCAAAGCAGACATCCCCCTGCCCCAATGAGTGTGCCCGCCCACCCAGCCAGACCCATACATCACATATCCTGTAAACACCGCCACAGCCAACCATAGACCAACCCTCCCCCATGTGCTGGACACAATAGACAGTGTTACCCATACGGACCATACAGGTGCATAGACGGCTCACCCACCTGGCCGAGGCACCACGCCCCTCCTGGCACATGACCGAAGACGTGCCAGTAGTGCCGGCTCCCTCCTCCACAGGTCACTGTACCGGTGCCTGCGCTGCTCTGCGGACCTCCGCTGGCCAGTGGCCTCCTCAAGGGCAGTGGCCACCTGCTGCCACACATGGGTTCTGGCCATGTTGAGGGGTTCATCCCCAAATAGTGGGCCATGGTGAGGCTCCACTGTGGCCACCAGGTTTGCGAGTTCGAGTGAACTCCATTGGGGGGGCTCTCCTGCGTGCCATCATTGCATGTATAGTAGGCAATGTGGTGCTCCGCAGCGCAGCAACCCCACGTGGAATTGTTGCGCAATACAACTCTGCTATTCCCTATCACGCTGTTGGTATAGCGCCGCGAGTCCCTATCACGCTGTAACCGAACAGCGCGATAGAGCTGCAGACATGCCATACGTACAGCGCCAAGGGGGCAAAGGTTGGGCACAGGGTCATGGGTCTCCGGCGCAAGGCCACGCACAGCGCCATCGGACGTCTATGCGACCAGTGCGATTGGTCGCCTGTGTGCCATTGCCACAGTGGACTGTTGCGCAGTTGTGCCACAGCGCCATGTATGACCATCTCTGTAGCGTCACTGGCACAATGGTGGCCGTGTCCTGAATTGCCTATCGCGCACAGCACGTCATCAGCGCGGCAGACGCCTGCATAAGCTACCTGGGCATGCGCAGTGCGGTGTACTACGCAGTCACAGAACTGCGCTATTGGCTCAGCCGGCTCAACTGTATTGCGCAAAGTGCAATAGCGCGATATTCAGCCATCATATGCAGATCATCCGATCAGCCATTCAGTGGCGCAGCGGCGTGATTTGCATCTCATTAAAGTTGCTCCAGTCCTAATTTGCATGCATTGCGCTATAAATATGCGACACTGTTCTGCAGTGGCCATATTCGGTTACTGCAGTTGATAGGTGAGTTGCATACATTGTGCTGTTCTGGACCATGGCCTGAGAGAATTGCTGTGTACTGCACAGTCACAGGTGACCACTCTCACCCATACAGGCTGTGAAATGACCGAGCAAGGACTGGGTGAGGAGGATGATGGTGGGCAGAAGAGGAGGCCCAACTTTACGAAGGCTGAGACGGAGGCACTGTTCGAGGCCTACCTGGATGAGGAGCCACTTCTCAGTGGATGGTGGGGGCACCCCTCAGGCCCATGCTGCTGCATGGGAGGGGGTGGCACGTGCCGTCAACCTGCATGGCAGCCACCAGCGATCTGTGCAGGAGTGTAAAAAGAAGATGGGGACCGACAGGAGGAGGGTGAAGGAGAAGGTTGCAGCCATCAGGGCGGCACGTGCTGCAACAAGCAGGGGACAGCCGGAGGTGGTGCAGCTGATTCCGGCGGAGGACATGTTCGCTGCAAGCATGCAGCGCAGTGCCATTGAGGGTGTTCCTGGTGGTGGCTTCCAGACAGGTGGTAGCCCATCACTGCATGGTATGTCATGGTCGGGGGGGGGTAGTTCACACATGCACTAACGTGTCCTTCCTTTCTGTTACAGATCCTGTGTGTCTGCTGGGGTCAGCAGTGGAGGGCCTGTCCACTGCAGACAGCCATCCGGAGTTGGAGGAGGGACCATCCACCTCCGCAGATTGCCGGCGTGCACTGCGCCAGTGTGCACGCCTGACTACCTTCACTGATATTGAGACAGGTGTGGGGAGTGCCCTTCCTGTGTCTCAGCGGTCTGGCATACAAGCATGCCAGCACGCTGCGGCTGTGGCACAGACCCGCACCATCGATGATGCACCGACCACTATGGGCATTGACATGAGTGTGTCACAGAATGGACACACAGCAGGACAGCTCACGCCCATGGATCTAGCTGGTTTCGACGTGTGTGCCAGCATGTCAGCACAGTCCCAGGCTGTGCCTGTCAGCACCGGTGGGGCAGCACCGGTGGCTGTGCAGGTCACTGGCACTGTTGCGGCCACAGCAGTGGAACCACTGATCCCGTGGGCACAGCAGGCGGAGGGGCAGCAGCAGCAGTCACCCACCGGGACTGGGGGTACAGGGCTTAGCGGTGATGTAGGTGCACCGACTGTGGACATGCCCATATCTGGTCCTGGTGAGCAGCGCCCACCCTCAAGGGGTGCTGTACATCAGGCCCTTCCAGACCCTGAGGGACAGGTTGCCGATGTGGCAGACGACCTCTTTGATGAGCACACCCGCCTGCTGCAGGCATCAGTACAGCAGCAGATGCGGGTTGCAACATCCGTGGAGGCACTGTGTGTGGCTCTGGAGCAGCACAGCAGGGACACCGAGAGGATCCTGTCCCGGATTGACCATTTGCGGGTGGATGTGACCGCCGCCATCGACAGGCTGACACAGGCAGTGGTCGGTGTCATGGCCACATTGGACACACAGTCAGATGCCCCAGTGCCGCTCACACCGCGCAGTGCGCAATCCACTCCCCATTCCCAGCGTCGTGCGACACCCACCCTGTCGATGCCGGGTTCAGCTGTGGGCATCCCGAGCACCCCTGGTGCAGGTATGTTCGGTATGCTGCAGACCCCTGTGCGGACAAGGTCGCGTTTGCGCAGTGGGACCCCTGGTGGTCCATTGGAGCCACCTCATGTGGCCCGTGCTCAGCCTGCCAGTGCTGCTGGGTCTCGGCGGGGCCGCCCACGCATCCGAGGTGGCCATGGCACTGTGCCGTATGACTGAGCTGTCTCCCAGGGCGGGCCCTGTCTGGTGCTTCCCTGTGTGCAATGTGTGTTTTGGTGGGCAGTGCACCAGTGGGTGCCCTGCCCTACACGCAGACACACGGACCACCTGCACACCCTCCCGACTGCTGTCCACAGGTGCGTGTGCATGATGATGCCTGCATTGCGCTGTACACCAAAGTGCAAGGGTGCCTAGCATCTGACACACGTACATGGACAGTACAGGTGGTGGTGGTGGCCTGTGGACGTGTGTGTTTTTAGTGTCTGTGTTACTGCTCTGTTGTGCATCTGACCCCTGTGCACTTTGTGCCTGTTTTGTGTGTGTGTGTGTGTGTATGTGTCTGTCCATGTGGCGTGTTACTGTTCACCCCTCCCTGGTTGTATGTGTGTGCTTCTATGCCCTGCCACTTCCCTTGCCGTCATGCACCCCTGGTGTGTTTCCCTGTGTGTATGTTGGTTGTGCCCTAGCCACTGTTGGTTGCACATGGCCCCATGACTTACCTGTGTTGGGCGAAGTGCTCCTCTGTGATGGTGTCCCGGTGCAGCTGGGCCAGCCGGATTAGTCGGGGGTCACGCCGTCCAAGGGGGGGCTGCTCATCCCCATCATCACTGGCGTCACCAGCGTCCCCATCGCTGTCCCCCTCCTCAACCTGTACGGCTATCCCACAGTCTTTGGCCATGTTGTGCAGGATACAACAGGCCAGGAATATCCCACAGGCCTTTGAGGGGCTGTACTGTAGGGCACCGCCGGAGGTGTCTAGGCATCAGAAGCGTGCCTTCAGCATCCCAAACACCCGCTCGATGATGTTGCTTGTGGCGGCGTGTGCCTTATTGAAGCATTGCTGCGATGGGGTCGTGGGCCGCTGGTAGGGTGTGAGTAGCCAGGGACGGAGTGGGTATCCACTGTCACCTGTGTGGAGATAGTGGAGGTTAGTGTCTTGTTCAGGCTCATATTGCCCCTAACCCTGTGTGCCACACCCATGGCACCTGTGGCTTACCCACCCTTGCCCCCGATTTGCCAATCCTACATGCATACTCACCCACTAGATGTCCCCACTCTCGAATCGATGGCACAGTGCTGATTGGTACCATATGAATGAATCGTGTGCTCCAGGTGCGTGGCACAGACATTGATGATGCACCCACTGGCATCACACACCACCTGGCAGTTGACACTGGAAAATCCTTCCGATTCCGATAGTCAGCCCCATCGGGGCCAGGTGGCATGCGAATGGCCACATGGGTGCAGTCTATGGCCCCTAGCACGCCAGGCATACGTGCTACCGTGTGGAACTCCTGTATGTTTGCTGTACGCTCCGCCGCGGTGCTGGGGAAAGGGATGTACTCCGCAGCATGTGGCAGCAGTGCGCTGAGGAATTGGGTGAGGATGCGTGACGTGGCCGACTGTGTTATGCCTGTGGTGTCCCCTGTTGGTCTCTGGAAGGTACCCGTGGTGAGCAAGCACATGCAGGCTGTTACCTTTGTCTCCACTGACAGAGCTTGACTCCGTCGTGAGGGTGCCTGCATCACATCACTGCACAGCTCACAGGGCTGCCTCAGTATTGCCCTGTTCAGGCGGTACCGGCCCACAATCTCTACATCTGAATGGAGCTCAAAGCTGATGCGGGCTCAGTACTGCCTGTTGGGGCATACCGCCGACTGGCCCTTCCACGGCCACGTCCCCCTGCAGCATGCCTTCTCACCCCCCTCATTACAGCTTCCATGTGGAAACTGGCACTGTCCATGTCCCTGGCTTGTGTTCCCCCCCAGCTGTTGTTGCTCTGTTACCCCCGCTGTCCTGACTGCTACCTCCACTGCACCGGGTACACCTACTGGCCTCTGCACTCTGTGGCCCCACACACCTTCCCTTGCCCCTCTTCTGTCCTGTGCACTCCCTGGCCTGCACTGTTTGTCACTCTGGCCTTCTCTGTCTCCCTGCCTCATGTGGCTTCCCTGTCGCGTTCTTGGCCTCTTCCTTGAGCCTTTTTATTTTGGCTCATTTCGCTATGGTGCAACTTCCTACTTGATCCACTGTTGCACATTGGCGAAGCCTTTGAAGATCGGGAGATTATGCGACTTTATGCATGGTTCCATTCCCCCTTCAGCTGCGCATACCTTCATTAGCATTATGCTGTTGTTCAGCATGTTTTCTGTGGTGCAACTGTCTCCTGCTGAATATCACAGAATGGCGCAATTTCGGACTTGCGCTGACGCAACCCTATTGCGCATGGTGCAACCCTTTTGAATATCTGGGCCAATATTTTTAATAATATCTGTATTCATTATTGTGTACACTTTTGTTGTATGTGTGTAACCAGTTGCTATAAACAACCTGTCGCTGTACCTGTCCTCCTCTGGTCCGTCTTGAAAACTAGACTTTTGAGCCTAAATGTGTATTTTTCCATGGGTAAAATTAAAAATAATAATAACAAATAAAATATGTTATAAAATGGCAAGAAAAACATCTAGAAATTTCACTGGCTGAGAGACATCACCTGACTGTGCATTAAATCTCTATAAACGCAGAGTCAAGTGCTGAACCTCATTTTCCCTCCCAAACAATCTACTTAGAGCCATTTTATAAGTGTCATAAGCCACTCTAGGGTGTACATCATAGGATATTATTGCATATCCTTGGGGGTCATAAGGACACTTGGCCTTCGGCCTCATGCCTTACTACATCCCTGAGGCGTGCATTAAAATCCTATCATGCACACCCTGTCATGACTTATTACTTACTTGATGCCCCAGCTATCTCTCTCTCTCTCTCTCTCTCTCACTCACTGTTAAACTCAGAAGTGCACTGCTTAAAAGAAACTTGGGGATATTTTATAACGTAGTGCACTGTCCACAGACTCATTCTAGTGGTGGCACTTCCTGGTTCAAGAGCGTGGTCTGTGGCCCAGTTGACATGCCAGTTCTCCAGTGCATCCTCCCGCCCCCTCCCACCAGGATCCAGTCTGAAGTCCAGAATGTCCCCAAGCTTTGATCAAACACAAAATTAGCAGCTCAGTGGCCGGCCCGGTGGCTCTGAGGTTTGAGGCGCTGGACACCATATCTTGTGCCACGCTAGCGACCCAGGTTCGGGAATGAGCTTGGGGCTGGGGTGGGTGGGAGGGAGAGGACTGAGCATCTGGAGGGCAGCTCTCCTCTCCCAGGAGGGAGGGGAGTTCACACTCGGCACTTGACTAGCCGCTGGCGGAAGCCGGAGGTACGTCAAGCGCAGAGCATACAGCAAGGGATGGGAAGTGATGACGTCAGCGGTGATGACATGACATCAGGGTGCGTGCCACTCCCCCAGAACAAGGGAAAATGCTCTACAAGCTCCGGGAAGTTGGAGCACTGGAGCAAACCGCTCATATCTCGCAGCTGCCTGGCCATCCAGTTCCCGACGAGACCTGAATTGTTCGGGTGTAGCAGCCCCACCTCGTTCCCGCCGGGGGGGGGGGAAGAACCACTGCTCCAAGGAGTGAACAGGAAGGTCCAGGCAAGGTGGCAGAAGCAGGGGCAGACTCCACTGGTGGTCCCGATGAAGTGGAGCTTGGAGAGGCGGGGGCAGATAAAACACGGTTTAAAAAAATAAATAAATAAAAATTAGCAGCTTAACCCTTGCTCATTCACAAACTTTTAATCACTTTATTCATTGGGGTGCTACTGCTTTATGCCCTACATCAGTTAAAATATGGAATTCGGTGCACACCCTCTCCTCCCCAACCCCATGGCAGATCTTTCAAATGTCATAATTTTCTTTCTGCTTGAATTAGCTACTTGTTTATTTTATCTCCACTGTGAGTGGGGTCTCTTAATGTTCATGTGTCAGAGCTCTGATGTGAAGTAAGCCTAGCTACTAAATGTCAGTCTGGTGCGGCCCACCTGTCAGCCGGGTCCCTATTCTACAATGTAACTGCCTGAGTGGCTTCTTTAAGAATATTAGGGGAATCGGGGTTCCAACCCAGATCTCCTGGATGACAACCTCACTTAAGATGGTAAGCAATGAAACGAGTCTCAGACCAGGTCTTAAGGGAACAATCTTCCTCCACCTCTGTCCTCTACAGTCAACCATCCATTGTGGGAATGTTGGAGTTGCCCAAGCCCTTTTGGTTACTGAATCCAGGAGAGTAGGTGTCAGGGCCTACAGGAGGCTGACTTCCTCCTTTATTTGAATCCTGCTTTGTACCTCCTGTTTTGTCTACTGCTTCAGTGTGGGTGTGTAAAGCCTGTCCAATGTTTCTGTAATCCCTACCACATCATAATACCCAGCTGTTGCATGCACTTCCGCAGTCAGCATCTTGTCCTAATACTAGACTCCAAGCATTCAGACACAAGTACTCAATTGTTTCCACTTCTTCTGTGCTAGACCCTTCTTTTCAATGGTGATGTGTTTTTCTCCCTTTTCTATGAATAATTTTTTTTCTTGCATGCCAGTTCTATAACTCGTAAGCCTGTGACAGATAGATCAAACACCCTTAAAACGAAACTAAACACAGTGTCCCAAAATCGGGAACGCCTTGTCAATAAGAGACAAGTATGTGTCAATGCCGAATGTTTGCTTGCTGGCATTGGCATTGGTAGTGTAGGAGTCAAGGAGATGCATAATAGGAATGGCAGTGAAGTATTGAACTGAAGCCAGCCCCAACACCACCCTGCAGAGACTGACAGGCATTGGGGTGTGTCTTTGGGTCATCAGGCATAACGCCCATGCCATTTCACCACACCCTACCCTGCAGACACCGACAAGTGTCACAGTGTTCCTTTGGGCCTTATGCTCACCGCATTCCATAAGAAATATGGTGAGATGGGTGCAGTATAAGAGAATGGGGTGAATTTGGGGCCAAATAGTCCAAAGCACACCTTGATGCCTGTCACTGGCTGCAGGGTGTGGGTGGGGGTGGAATGGCAGGAGTATTACAAGCGACAATCCCAAGTCACACCCCTGATGCCTGTCAGTCTCTACAGGGTGGGGCGTTATGGTTGGAAACCCTAACGTCTCAGGCGTTCGTTGGTATTTTCACTCCAAATTTTAAATATGGTTTTCTTGTGACCCCCACCTCATGAACAGTGGCAATATCAGTTTTTTAGCGGAAAGCTGATTTTGCACAGCAACTATGCTATTTGGCACCACTGGTGCGAAAACACATTTCAAACAGGATGTGAAAAATGACAGCTGTACTGTTCATGGGGAGGTGTAAAAAATGGCAGTGTTGAAAATCTGGTGTGAAAATATCAAAAAACTGGTGAAGTCACAAGCGTGGGTAGAAACTGCACAACAAACACCCGTAATGTAATTAGTTTGGGAATTTTTTACAGCAGATTGTCAACACAGGCATTTTGGGATCTCCGCTCATGAACAGTGTCACTGTGATTTTCTTAATGTACTGTATCCCAGACACTGATTTCCCACAGTGACTGCGCTAATCTGCGCCGGAAGTGCAAAAACACATTTCAGCTAGGGTGTGAAAAATGACAGCTGTACTGTTCATAAGGAGGTGTTGAAAAATGCCAGTGTTGACAATCTGGACTGAAAATATTACAAATTTGTGAACTTATGAGGGTGCGTGTAAACTGCACAGTGCACGCTTGTAACACATTTTATGGACTTTTGTCACCAAATTTTCAACATAGCTATTTTAAGACCTCTGCTCATGAACAATGTCACTGTGATTTTCTTTTTTTTTTTTTCCCTCCTATGTTCTCCAGCGACCCCCACTCCTTCAGACTATCAGTTCCCTGACTTACCCCCACTGCCCTCAGTCTAGCCACCTCCTCCGTCCTCACATTACAGCCAACCCCCGAGGAATCCCAGCATAACCCTTTGCCGGATGGGTGCCCCTTCTCCAAGGGGAAAGGCACCAGCCAGGGGGATCACCAGCGCACTCTAAGTTAGGCCTCGGGGTGCTGCTGAGGTGGAGAGGCAGCTTCCTAGAGAGCCTTTGGCAGCGTCGGAGTGCGGCAGCTGTCATCCGGGGGTCCTGGAGCTGTTTCCATTTTTCTGGGTCCCCATCATGCCGCTTGTGCAGTGCCCCAAGTCTTCACTAGGGGCCGCTGCTGAGCGATGCCTCCTTCGATCCCACCCCAGGAGAGGAGAGCAGTCCTCCGGACGCTCAATCCTCTCCTCCTCCTGCCGACCCCTGGCGTCCTGAGTCCGTTCCCAAACCCAGGTCGCGGTGTGGTCAAGGTAAGGCGAGCGCCTCAACCCTCTGTGCCACGGGGCCGGCACTGTGATTTTCTTAATCTGTCCCAAACCTTGATTTCGCACACTGACTGTGCCATTGTACGCTTATATGCGCGAAACACATTTTGGGCAAGATATGAAAAATGACAGCTGTACTGCTCATAAGGAGGTGTGGTAAAATGGCAATGTTGAAAATCTGGAGTAAAAATATTACAAATTTGCAAAGTTACGAGTGTGCATAGGAACAGTGCAATGCACGCTCGTAAAAACAGTCATTTTTGGGAATTTTTTCACCAAATTTTCAGCATAGGGTTTTGGGGGGGCTACCTCATGAACTATGACACTGTTCTTTTGTTACTGGGTCCTGAAATGTGGTTTTCTGCAGTGACCGTGAAATCACCTTTTGGGACTGAATAACAAAATGACAGTGACTGAGTTCATGAGATGGAGCCCCTAGAATCCCATGTTGAAAATTTGGTGAAAAATTCCCCAAAATGGCCGAGATATGCACCAAAGTTGAAAGAAACCTATTTATGCCATTATACAGCTTACTGGCATTTCGTGGTCGGCTATGAAGAATGCAGACGTATTCCCGGTCCACCAAAGTTCGTCGCGCTGGCCTCCTGAGGTAAATATGGGGTTGGGGGTGTGTGGGGAGGTGGATGCGCAGAGGGTGGGCGCGGGTTGAGGGGGGCAAGACAATCAACGAGGGACCTTTTTTTTTCTTTGAGGAAGACTACGCGGGACTTTTTCCATGCTGGGGTGGGCTCCCAGTGTGGCAGCTGTAAGTGTGTTGGGGGGGTAGCAGATGGATGTTTGCCATGCTGGGGTGGGTTCCCAGCGTGGCACCTGTAAGTGTGTTTGGGGGGCAGCAGACGGACGTGCACCTGTAAGTGTGTTGGGGGGTAGCAGATGGATGTTTGCCACGCTGGGGTGGGCTCCCAGCGTGACACCTGTAAGTGTGTTTGGGGGGCAGCAGACGGACGTTTGCCACGCTGGGGTGGGCTCCCAGTGTGGCACCTGGAAGTGTGTTGGGGCACGGAGCCGACGGGGGATTGGGCACCCTCATTGGCCATATGCTGTATGGGGGAGCGCATGCACCTATGTGTTCATGGGGGGGGGCGACTGTCTGTAACAGACAGTTCAGATGCAGTGCTGACGCAGGCAGTTTGCATACTGCCAACGTCAGTATGCAAATTGTCTGTGGTGTTTTCCTTTCAACTGTATGCCACTGCATCTGAACAGCTGTCATAGACAGCTCAGACCTTCATTGGCGCGGTGCAACCGCGCCTGCAAAAAGGAGCAGGGCATTGGAAGTGGGGGAGGCACACCTACGAAAACTTGTGTGGTGACACTATGTTTCTTGTACATGCGTGCAAGCAAACATAATAAAAAGGGCTCAACAAGGCTTTACAGATGCTGTTGGAAGCATGGAGTAAAATGCATTTTAAAGAATTACAAAACAGTGGCTAGAAACTGAGCAGCAGGATTGGCTTGCTGCATTTTACAAAGTTGATGTGAACTAGAGATGTCACGATAACACACTATGATGATAGTTGGCGAAAGGGTGAAACTTAGCTGGTGGGTCCCCCACAGCGACATTTTGCTGTTCCGTTGGTAACCCTATTCTCCTATCACCTTGCTACTATTTTTCCTTAAAATTACAAATGCAGCACAGGCCCTGTGGCGTAGAGTTTTACAGGCCCGGGTGCCTCACCTGCTGCCATGCTGGTAAATCAGGTTCAGGAGTGGACCTGGGTTGCTCGACGGCTGACTGCATGAAGGAGGACTGAGCATCCACTGACAGCTCTCCTTCTTTGGGGAGGAAGGACAGCACAAGCCGCTCTTGGTCGCCATCTAGCGGAGACTGGATGATGCAGCAGTAACAGCCTTCTGACTGTCTGGGTGCAGGGGCTGATTACGTGCAACATCTTGACATCACACTTTTTTAAAGACACAAGACATTTTTTAGATATATATATAAGTGGAACAAGAAAGACCAAGGGAGGGATTTTAAGGCTGAAAGGAGAAGGAAGAGCTTGTGTGGAAGAGGACCACCAAATAAGTGGACATACTGAAGAAATACTTCGGTTCAGTATTTACAGAGGAGGGGGTAGGTAGTGGGCCTGTGATAAAAGACAAGGACATTAAGGGATGGGCAGTGGACACTAGCCCTTTTACAGAGGAAAGTGTCCTAAAGGAACAGTTAAAAGTAGACAAGGGAATGGGATCAGATAGTGTGCACCCCAGGTTATTGAGAGAGCTCAAGGAGGAGCTTGCTGCTTCTTTGACGGCCCTGTTCATCCTGTCACTAGAAATGGGAGAGATCTCGGGAGACTGGAGAAGGGCTGATGTAGTCCCACTCCACAAAAGTGGAAGCAAAAAGGAGGCAGAAAACTATAGGCATGTCAGCCTGACTTTGGTAGTGGGCAGAGTAATAGAATCACTACTGAAAAAAAGGATTGGGTAATACTTTGTTACCAGCTACAGGATCCTAGACAATATGGTTTCGGTGGGGGGGGGTCTTGCCAGGCAAACCTGATCAAGTTCTTTGATTTGGGTAACCAAATAAGTGGAGCGGGGGGAGCAGTTGGCGTGACCTGCCTGGATTTCAGTAAGGTGTTCAATACCACTCCACATAGGAGGCTGGTGAGCAGGCTGAGAAACCTAGCAGTAGGCCTTAAAGTAGTAAGATGGGTAGTGAGCTGGCTAGCCAATAGGAGTCAGAGGGTGGTGGTAAATGGTGTTCACTCTGGAGAAGGTAAAGTGACCAGTGGAGTGCCACAAGGGTCAGTACTAGGCCCAGTCCTCTTCAATATCTTTGTTAGCTATATTGCAGAAGGGCAGGAATGCCTGTTCACAGATGACACAAAAATCTGCAACAGAGTTGGCACACCGGTGGGGGGGGATTAGGGAAGATCTAAAAAAGCTGAAAGAATGGTCACGAGCTTGGCAGCTGGGTTTCAGAGCAGAATAATGCAAAATCGTGCACTTGGGGCTCAGAAACCCCAGGGACAATGTACCAAATGGGAAGAGGAGAAGTACTAGCAGTCACAAAACAAGAAAGGGACCAGTGGTAATTATTACTGATGACCTGATTAAGGCTAGCGGAATGCTTGGATGAATAGGGAGGGGTATCACCAGCAGGAACAGGGAGGTGGTGGTACCACTGTATAAATCACTGATGAGACTGTGTCCAGTTCTTGGAGACCCCGCCCCCAAAAGGACATTAACAGGGTGGATGCAGTACAGAGGAGAAACATAGAATTTGACGGCAGATAAGGACCACTTGGCCCACCCAGTCTGCCCATTTCCCTACCTAATGCATAAGCTGTAGATCCTAGTTAACCAACAGCCTACTTCTTCCTACCCCCACCCCCTAGAATTGCCTTATGACTGTCCCATGCATGCTTGAATTCCACCACTGTTTTTGACTCCACAACCTCCTCCGGAAGGCTGTTCAAGCATCCACAACCCTCTCTGTGAAAAAATTCTTCCTTACTTTACCTCTGAGCCACCCCCCCATCTTCAGATTGTGCCCCCTTGTTCTTGCACACCTCTTTTTCTGAAAGATGCTACCCTGTTGGACTTTGTTGATTTCCTGGAGGTACTTGAAAGCTTCTATCATGTCCCCCCCTCTGCCTCCTTTCCTCGAGGCTATACATATTAAGCTCCTTAGGTCTCTCTTCATATATCTACCGGTGCAGACCCTGCACCATTTTAGTTGCCCTCTTCTGGACTGCCTCCATCCTGTTTATGTCTTTGCGGAGATTGGGTCTCCAGAACTGCATGCAGTACTCCAGATGGGGTCTCACCGGCTGCCTGTACAGAGGGATAACAACTTCCTGTTTTCTACTGGTGATGCCTCTTCCCATGCATCCCAGTATCCCCCC
Organism: Neoceratodus forsteri; assembly: GCA_016271365.2. Classification (NCBI taxonomy): domain Eukaryota; kingdom Metazoa; phylum Chordata; order Ceratodontiformes; family Ceratodontidae; genus Neoceratodus; species Neoceratodus forsteri. The sequence continues at coordinate 282,494,657 of CM057455.1, read as the reverse complement.
AGCCCTCCTTACTGCCCTCTCACATTGCTTGCCCACCTTTAGGTCTTCTGATATGACTACCCCAGGTCCCTTTCCATTTTTTTGTTGTATCTCACCCCATGTGTACTCTTCCCTGGGTTTTGTTTCCCAGGTGCATTACCTTGCGCTTCTTAGCATTGAATCTAAGCTGCCATACATTTGACCATTTCTCCAACCTTGCCAAGTCCCTTCTCATCCTTTCCACCCCACCTTGTGTATCAACTCTGTTGGAGATCTTTGTGTCTTCTGCAAAAAGTCATGCTTTTCCTTCCAGTCCCTCTGCAATATTGCTTATAAAGACATTGAAGAGGACTGGTCCTAGTACTGAACCCTGCGGTACCCCACTAGTAACCCCCCTTTCTTCAGAGTGGACTCCAGTTACGATTACCCTCTGTGTCCTGTTCTCCAGCCAATCCTTTACCCAGGCTACCATCTTTGAACCCACTCCCAGGCTGGCTAACTTGTATATTAATCTTTTGTGTGGGACTGTGTCAAATGCCTTGCTAAAGTTAGGTAGGGCACGTCCACAGCCCCTCCCTGATCTACTACTTTGGTCACCCAGTCAAAGAAATCGATTAGATTCATCTGACATGACCTTCCTGTTGTGAATCCATGCTGCCTTGGGTCCTGTGCCCCTCTGGCCTCTAGGTACTCAACAGTTCTTTCCTTCAGAAATGATTCCATCATCTTCCCTATCACTGAGGTTAAACTAACAGGTCTGTAGTTGCCTGCTTCTGCCCTGCTCCCACTTTTGTGAAGTGGAATCACATCTGCCCTCTTCCAGTCCTCAGGTACCACCCCATCCTCCCATGATTTGTTAAAGAGGGTAGTCAGTGGTGTCACTAGTTCTACCCTTAGTTCTTTTAGAATTCTGGGATGAATCCCGTCAGTCCCCATTGCTTTGTCCACCTTCATTTTTAAGAGTTCTTTCAGAACCCTTTCTTCTGTAAAGAGGCAGGTATCAACTTCTGTATCCAGAGTGTTTCTGTTGTTTGGTTTAGGTACCTCCCCCTCTTCATTTGTGAATATTGAGCAAAAATATTTGTTTAGTATCTCTGCCTTTTCACAGTCACCCTCTGCCCACTCCCACTCCCCTTTATTAAGCCTCACTATCCCTCCCTTGGTCTTCCTTCGCTCCCTTATGTACCTATAAAAGGTTTTATCCCCCTTCTTAACTGTGTTGGCTATCTTTTCCTCGGTTTGGGCCTTTGTTGTTCTGACTGCCTTCCCAGCCTCCTTTTGCTTTAGCTGATACAGTTCTCTGTCCTGCTCCTTCTGTGATTCCCTGTACTTCCTGAATGCTTTCTTTTTCTCTCTAACCTTCCCTGCCACCTCCTTTGAGAACCATAGTGGTTTCTTACATCGTTTTGTTTTGTTTATTTGCTTCACACAAAGGCTTGTTGCCTCTGTGATGGCAGTTTTGATTATTCCTCATTGTTCTTCCACCCCTCCTTCCTGCCCATTTGCTAGTGCATTCCTTAGGCACGCACCCATTTTGGCAAAGTCAGCCTTCCTGAAGTCCAGTATCTTTGCTATGTATGGCTTGACTCTACTGCTGTGTTTATTGTGAACCATACTGTTCGATGGTCACTAGTTCCCAGATGGCTACCCACTTCTAAATCTGTGATCCTCTAGCCATCTCCATTTGAGAGTACCAGGTCTAAGATTGCTCCCTCTCAAGTGGGTTCCAATACTATTTGTCTAAGGCATGCCCCCTGTAGGGCGTCTAGAATGACCCCACTCTTAGAAGTGGCTGCTGCAGTTGTACTCCAATTAACATCTGGCATATTCAGATCCCTCATCAGCAATATCTCCCCTTTTTCTGCCATTCTGAGGATACTTCCTATCATTTCCTTGTCCATGTCCTCCCCCCAAGATGGGGGTCTGTATACAACCCCTGTGTGGATTGTGGTTCCATTGCCTGTCTCCAAATTGACCCACAGTGCTTCCTCTCTGCCCTGTTTACCCTTTTGTTCTGTAGCTTTGATTCCTTCCCTTATGCAGAGAGCTACTCCTCCTCCTCTTTTACCCTCCCTGTCCCTCCTGTAGATACTGTATCCTGGTATGTTTACGTCCCAGTCATGGTTCTGTGTGTACCATGTTTCTGTGACTGCCACGATATCCAGATGTTTCTCCTCCATTAAGGCCACTAATTCAGGAAGCTTGTTACTCAGACTATGGGCATTAGTACTCATTGCTCTCCATTTTTTGATGTCTTTACCTCTTGTAACATTATCCCTGTCCTCATTGACTTTGCTTTCTCCATTCACCCCGTCCTGCTCCCTACTGACCTTTGTACTTTGGTCTTTCCCTTATTTAGTACCCTGTTTTGTAGGGGGAGGCTGGGAATTCCCTGTTGCTTATGAGTGCCTCCCCCCTTGACTAGTTTAAAAGCTTGCCAATGAAGCATTTAAACCGATTGCCCAGAAGACTTGTTCCCTTCCTGAACAGATGCAGACCATCCTGCCAGTATAGGCTGGTATCCCTCCAGGTGGAACCCCAGTCCCCAATGAAGCCAAACCCCTGTGCTCTGCACCATTTTTTTAACCATCCATTGAATTGAATGGTGCGAAGGACCCTCGCCTCACCCTTGCCATAGACAGGCAGCAACTCCGAGAAGGATACTGTGTGTGCTACTTGCCTTAGGCCCTTCCCCAACTCCACAAACTCCTCCTGCACTGCTCTAATCTCATGTTGTCAAGTCATTTGTCCCTATGTGGACAACGACATCCAGATCAGTCTCCTGTGCAGCTGTTCTCGTGATCCTGAGGATGCACTTCCTGTCCCTCCAAGCCATGGCACCAGGCAAGCACCTTACTTCAGTTTTCCCTGCTCCCCCCAGTTCTATCCCTCTAATGATTGAGTCCCCCCACCAGGAGCTGCTTCCTTTCCCTGTGGTGTCCTCTGCCTCCTTCCTGTGGGGCTCCCTTGTGACAGTTGTCCACAACCTGCCTTATGACTAAAAAATCCACCCTGGGCCTCACTCCACCATGTATCCAAGACCTGTTATGCCAGAACACTAGTATCTGTCTCACCAGAAGATCAGAAAATCAGCCTCTTCAGGTCCCCCGATGCCGGACTACCCAGGGTCAAAAATCATTTGCCTATCGTGCCCCCAGCTGGCTAAATGCCCTTAGCACCTCTGTTACCTCCTCTACCTCTCTAGGTGCATTTAAATCTAGGCTATACTCTCACCTTGCTGCCTCCAACTCCTGTGACTGCCTTGATTAAATCTTTATCTATTCATTTTCCCACCCTTGTCCATTACTTGATAAAGGCTTGTAAGAGGATCTTTTTCTCTTGCTATTGTCTGCTCCCCTCACCCTTTCTCTTACCCTCTCTATCTGTACACTTCCCTAACTCGATTTTTCCCTCACCTGGCTTGATTTTTTGTATGATAAGTGTTTGTTGGTATTACCTGTCCTTGCACAAATGTTTCGATATTTACTGTCTATGTTTTCTTGCTATTGTCACAACACAATTTGTAGTGCCATTCTATGTAACCTTTTGTCTGTACTTAATTGACGTGGAACCTTTGTAAAAGAGCCTTTGGCTCAAAGGTAATAATTCCTAGAACAATAAACTAAACTAAACTAAGCACCTTAGTCTCCTCTGTGGATGCATCCATAGGGGAACTCTGCTCCATCAGAATATTTTATGGATTGTGGGGTGGTACAACTGACTGGATGTGCCTCTGTTCCACCACCCTCACCCTCCCTGAGCCCACTGTGGTCCAACTGCTGTGCTTTCTTCGCAACCTCTGAGGTAGTGGTGGTGGCTCAGGTGCTCCCTGGATGGCGGCGGTTCCCTAACTACTGTTCAATGTGGCCTGAAGATGGGCAACCTCCTCCTTCAGGGCAGAGAGTTGTCTGCAGATAAGGCAGCATCTCAGCCTCCAGAAAGACTCCCGGAAGACTGCTGCCCCACAGCCATTACATTGCACTACTCCCCACATGTCTGTCTACCTTCTTGTTTATCCTGTTTAATTTTTTTTGTGTGTGTGTGATTGTTTTGTTATATATAAATATATAGATATTATACAATGTGTATGCTTATATTGTCAGTGCAGTGTGCTAGAAAGGATATGACAGTGTTATGCACCTCGTCCTCTTGAGGAAATGATGTCAGAACACCAGGTATAAAGGAAATGTTATCAGAGTGGGTGGGGTTTGGGCCTAAACTGTGCCCTCACGAAACAGTTGGCTAAAAGCACTGACCTACCGCTTGGATGAGTGTTGACCTTCCTGTCAGCAAGATGCCCTACACGACAATTTGACAGAGAAAACCCTGCTAATCAAACAGAGAAAAATCCAAACATCCGAGTCAGACACAGATAAACCTCCCTAGCCCCAATACAGCCTGGGGATTTGTGCTCTGAAAGTAGTCAGCCCTAAAACAAGTCAGCTGTGCACAAGGACAGACACAGTAAACAGTATTTCAAACCCTCTGGGTTTAAACTCCCAGTCTGCAAAGCAGTATTGCAAGTCCCTGCACTGAAAACAATAATAACAATTGTAATAAGTAAAGTAAGGTACACCTCCCTCTGCTGAGAGCAAGACTGTCTTTCCTGATAATTCTAAGTTCCTTATTTCACCTTTCAGTTAGAAGTAGCCTCCACCTGAAGAATATTAGATTTTCTGATGAATCTGCTACAACCCAAAGAACAATTGTAAATTGTAAAGTAAGATTCACCTCCCTCTGCTGTGAGCACGACTTGCTTTCTTGCTGATCCTAAGTTCAGTATTGCAGCTTTCAGCCAGAGGTAGCTTCACCTGAAGAATATTAGCTTTTCTGATGAATCTGCTATAAACCAGGAGGGCAACCAAAATGGTGCAGGGTCTGCACCAGAAGCCCTATGAAGAAAGGCTTAAAGAATTAAATATGTACTCCCTAGAAGGAAGGAGGGAAAGGGGGGATATGATTGAAACATTCAAATATCTCATAGGTATAAACAAGGTACAGGGAGGAGGGAGCATCTTCCAAAGAAAAAGATGCTCTAGGACAAGGGGTCACACTATGAAGCTGGGGGGGTGGTGTGCTGAGAGGAAATGTGAGGAAGTACTTCTTAGCAATATCAAAGTGTAGGATGAACTCCACTGCTCACACAATTTTCAATTTGCCATAAACAGCTTTTATTTATTTCGAAAGTCCACACCAAAATCCTGGGCAACAGTTTCGTAGCTAAAATGCCACTTCTTCAGGCCCCCATACACGGTGTTGTTTTTCTAGGCAAAAAACATATAACACCATATCAAAATACAAACTATACAAAATTCATCACTTCAGACACTCCAATGCTTATCTCATTGCCTTAATAAATATTATAAACATTTCTATAGACAAATTATTATATTCACATAACCCCCTTATTTTATACAAATATGAATTTAAATATTCAATTAAATACTTTCCCCTTAAAATAAATCACATCAGACATCACAACTTCATAATACAGACTATAACTTACAGCATACCTGATTTTGTTTATTATCTAGACCTTACTTTATTTGCATACACCTCACCAGTCCATTCAAGAAAAACCTATAAACATCAAAATAAATACGCTTTAGTTTGCGTTTTCTTTCTGCAGATAATTAATTTCCCTTGGTCCAGGTCCCACATCTTTTTATGTCTCTCACCAATTTAAAGAAACTAAATGTCATATTACTCTCTTCTTGCATATTTCTTTTACCTTCAAAACTGTAAAGCCTCCACGTCACAACAGCATGTCTATCTCATTATATTTCTCTCACCCTATACCTCACAGCATTCTATTTTGAAATAACATTTTTTCTCTACATTGGAATGAATAATTTATAATTCCCCCATAATTTCCATTTTTCAAAAACTGTGCTTGAGGAAGTACTTCTTCACAGAAAGAGTGGTGGATGCTTGGAACAGCCTCCCAGCAGAGTTTGTGGGGGCTAAAATGGTTAAGAGGTTCAAGAATGCATGGGATTGACACAAGGGGATCTTGGAAGTAAGGCAAGGGAGGGTGAAAACCGGAGACTGAGTAGGGTCTTAAGTGGCACTGTGTAGTTAGAGAAAATAGGGCAGACTAGGTGGGCCAGGAGGTCCTTATCTGCTGACACCTTCTATGTTATGTTTCTGTGTTTCACACACCCACACCATTGCACATGTTCCAGCCTGAGGGACGAGAAAAAGAAATGGTGTGGAAGGTATGTGTACCAGTCGACTTACTTAATAGAAACTGACAGCAGATAAGGACCACTTGGCCCACCAGTGGAGGTCATGGGGGCTAGAATTGTCACAGGATTTAAGAATACATGAGACAGACGCAAGGGGATCTTAGAAGCAAGTGGTGGGTGTAAGCTGGAGTCCAAGTAAGGTCTCTGGAGGCACCATAAGTAGAGAATTTAGGGCAGATTAGGTGTGCCATGTGGTCCTTCTCTGCCGACAACTTCTGTGTTTCTGTCTTTCTACATTTATACCTAGTCAGCCCATTTTCCCTACCTACTTTCTTAGATCTGTATTCGTTTTTTACATACACACACACACACACACACACACACACACACACACACGCGCACACACACACAAGGTGTCTACCCTATTGCAGAACTTTATGTCATCTGCAAAAAAGCATACCTTCCCCTCTAGCCCCTCTGCAATGTCACTAATAAAGACACAGGACTGGTCCCAAGACTGATCCTCATGGCACCCCACTGGTCACCCTCGCTGCCTCGGAGTGAGTTCTGTTTACTACCACCCTCTATCGTGTATCCCCCAATCAATTTCTTACCCGGTTTACTACCTTTGGACCCACTCCCAGGCTTCACAGCTTGTTTACAAGTCTCCTATGTGGAACATTGTTGAAGGCCTTACTGAAATCTAGGAAGGCCACATCCAAGGCTCCATCCTGATCTAATTCCCTGGTCACCTAGTCAAAGAAATCTTTCAGATTTGTTTGACATATTCTCCATGTTGTTAATCCATGCTGCCTTGGATCCTGTACGCCACTGGATTCAAGATATTCCACAATCCGTAGTGATTTTCCATAGTAGTACTTAATGGTAAACAGGAGCCCTCAGAGCTCTCCCCATGTTGATCCCCACTGGTGAGACGGGGGGGGGGCATCAGAACACCCAAAGGCTGGAACTGGTGGTGACTAAATCTAAACAGCTATATGGGGAATTTTTTTTTTAATTCTATTGATTATCGTGATAATCAATATATCATGATCATTTTTACCCAAATATCGTGCTACTAAAAATTTGATTTCGTGACATCCCTAATTTGAATGGATGGAAACCCTTGTATGCAATAAAACAGTAAAGATTCAAACTATAAGAACGTTCTTGGGACCATTCTAGGGAATCTAGGGACAGACTAGATGGATTGTTTAGGTCTTTATCTGTTCTTCCCCTTTCTGTATTTTTCTGTTTTTGACATTCATTTTAAAGAAACTAAAAGCAGTTTAGTTGAATACAGTGTAAGCTGCTTATGATGAACTACTCTGTACAGTACTTTTATCCGTTATAAGAAGCTGTCTGCATTAGCCAACTGTAGCTTTTTTTTTTTTTATCAAATAGAAGGCTCAAAGTGCTTTACAAGCTAACTCGCTCCAACGTGCCCCCACCCTCTGTTTCTCTTTCCCTCTCGTCTCTCTCTCTCTTCATCAGCCACTGTCACTGTCAGTTATTTATAAAAAAAAGGTAAAATAAAAGTATAAAGAAGGTAAAATAAAGTAAAAGTATATAGTAATTAAATTACAAATCTCTAAACAAACATAACTTGGCATTCCTGAGTTGTTCACTCCCGCTCGACTTATACTTCCACTCGCTCCTTATCCATAAGCCTGTTCTAGAAAAAAGGCTAAATTCAAATGCTAAAATCAGGACAGTCAGGATGTTTCTGGCGTGTGTGTTGGACTGTGCAGTTTTAGATGCTGGTGCTTTTAATGAAGTAAATTAAGTTACAGTACTGAAAATACAAGCCACCGCCCCTGATCGTGATTTCCTGCTGACACTCTCTGGGTCCCACACTCACTGAAACAAAAGTTAGCCTGCCAGTCTCACTTCTGTGGAGGATCCACAAGCAGCGGGGTTTGAACAAAATTAGCCTGCAGGTAGTGGGATACAGCCATTCTCAACATTCAGATCATGTGTGGTGGTGGGGGGCATTAAACAAAGCCCAGGGCATTAAATAAAATCCGGAGTATCCTTCTGGGGCAGCAGACGCACATGTGAAAGGTAACCGCCTGCCTGGAAGTGGATCTGGGACACATGTAGGCTCATCAGCACTTCATCAGCCTTGTCAGGATTGCAAATTGGTACCTCGTTAGGTGCCTCTGGTGATTGCTGTAATCCGCTGTAACAGGTAGATTTACAAAGGGGTGTCTGTGGGAGTGGTTTGGGAATGCAGTTTTTATCTGTATTAAGCGTGTACAGTATAAGTGGAGTCTACTGTAATAGCATTAAGCCACTCCAGAAGTTGGGGTGCATTTATTAATTCAACCTTAGTTGCATAATATACTTGGCTTCACCTCATACCTCATAATCTACACCCCCCAAGTTAGATTAACTGACGGGAACCAAATCCTTGGATCATGCCTGAATAATTCACCAAAGTTTTATAGATCAGTGCAAGTTTCAATTGAGCTTATGCAACTGGATGAGATGTATGCGCGTGTGACTTCGATACATTGTGGCTATTCACCTCTCTATCCATGGGATATACCACCCTGTAGGGTTACGATGCAAGGAACCCTAGGGAAGGGTTCCCCCTTATAGATGCTGCGGGAATGATTTCCTTTGGCTAAAGGTAGTTTAGGAGGAAGCCCACAGGTAAGAAAGACAAGCCACTGGAGGAGTAGGGGTGGATGGTGGGGCAACAAAGATATGGATCCTGGAACAGTCCAGGAGGAGTGGCCTTTTAAGGCCTGATGGGGGAACAACGTAATTGCTCCGCCTATTGAACCTCACAGGTAAGAGAGACAAGCTGCTGGAGGAGGAGGGGTGGATGGTGGGGCAACAAAGATATGGATCCTGGAACAGTCCGGGGGAGTGGCCTTTTAAGGCCTGATGGGGGAGTGACATACTTGCTCTGCCCATTGAACCTCAGGCTTAAAGCCTTCCCATTATGTTTTGAAATTTCTTCTCCGTGATAAAGGTTAGCAAAACAAATGTGATGTTGTAAGTCAGGGAAATTCCTGAAAATCCGAATAATTGAGTGGTATTCCACATCCGTTACGTTTTCCTGTTTTTCTTTTTGTTTGACAGTTTATCCAAAAAAAGATCAGCTGAGACACTACATCGCGTATTTGGTGGTGTCACATTCATAGTCAACTTTTACAACTGGATGGACTGCCCTGGCATTCAGTCGCACAGTCAGCCAATGGCTGTGGTGTTATTGATTTGTAATTTCTTAACTGGAGAAGTAAACTGAGCTGTGGCGGCTTGTTTCAAGGGGCATCCTGAGGGGTGGTGGATTACATGGACCTTTTATTATTGACGGGGAATTGTTCTCCAGGGCACCAGGGAAAATCCCTGGCTCTGGAAACATTGCCTCATTTGTTTATCAATTGCCGGTTGCAATGGGTTTTTGGACATAGGCAGTGGAAATGACAAGGGAACACGTGTTGTTTCAGGGTTTTAAATAATTGATTAGCAGTTTTTTTTCTTGGGACAATACTAACTGTCCTGAAAGTATTTATATAGGTTTTCTAGAAGTGTTATGTTTGTTAAGCACAGTGAGGCAAGTGCTATGCATTTCAACAATGTTTTAGAACTTTTATGAGCAAAACGCTAATCAATTTTTAGAGTTTAATAAAACCCTGTTGTTTGTTTATTTTGTTTTTGTTACCAGGTAAGTGCTCCAGGCAAGAAGCTGCCTATTTTCAGGCGGACTCTTGAGAGGATACAAGCAGGGTGAATTACAAAGGGCTGTAAGGAATTACAAAAATACACCACAGAGAACAAAATGCAATTAAGGAAACGGGTGACGGGAAAACAGAAATATGGAAAAAAGCTGGATGCTGCAAGATGAAGCCCGTCCCACATTGCAGGCCCTTTACCCACTGACTGAGGCACCCACCACCAACCATGCTTTAATACCAGCAGGGGAAGGGTCACCACCAATGGCCCCTCCTTGGGCAAACCAAGGAGGACCAGCTGGAGGTGGTAAGTCCAGGAGAAGGCAGATGACGGGCTGAGTGTGGCGTGTGGGGCAGGACTGAGAAAGGGCCTGCTGGGGTGATGGGGGGGAGGATAGTCAATAAAAAAAAAAAACACAGCACTGTCTTTTTTTTTTTTCTCAGTAAAAACATTACTCAAATATTTCAGTTAATTACAACATTTAAAACAAATATGTTGGAAAAAATCAAAACTACACTAACAAAAATAGAAAATTAATACAGACAGAACTAACAATACATTAAACTTACAGTCCTTTCAGTGTGAATCATAGTACTAATATTTTCAAGGGACTTTGGTCCCCCTCACTCGTAGCACTGACACTTCCCTTGCAACAATGGGTTCCTTATTCTCTCAGTTCAGGAATCCATAGGTGATTCCCTTTCACTTTTGTTTGGACTAGTGCTTTTGGGGATGCTCCACCAAACTTCCTCCATTGTTTAAGCTGCACTGCCATTTTTAATTTGGCAAGGCTAGGCTCCCTTACTGAACTATGTTGCTGTTACGTAAGCAATAGGATACAACAGATTGTGGATCACTGTTCTTGAACCGCATGTCCAGGTGGACTGGGAGGCACGAGGAGCTTGAGCCGAGTACCTTCACCCACCTGGAAGTGTGGTTCAGGAATAGTAATGCACACCCTGAAGTGTCTTGTGCTTATAAAATGGGTCCAATTAAAAAAAAAAAAAAAAAAAATGAAGGTATATTTAGGAACGTGGTTACTATTCCTGAACTAATGTGCTTTGGAACCTTCTCTGCTAATTAGGAAAGAGCTTTTTCTCTACCAATTGAATAAAAATGGTCCCACCCAGTGGCTGCCGACTGCATCATTCGCAGTAAGCATCCCAAATTGCGGGTACAGGACCAGCAGGAACAGTTCAGCACTGCCCTACAGACTGACACACTCTGGAATGAAGAGCCAGCTAAACGAGCCATTGTAAATCTCCAGCAAGGTTCTGTGAACCTAGAGTGAGAACTCAAGGATGGCAAAACAAAAAGGCTACCTCTTGCCCAGGAAGAAGTGGCTTCAAGGCCCAAGACATTGACTTGTAAAGTGGCAAGAAAGAATTTAGCAAAATAAAGGAAAATGTATTTGAAAAACAGTTTTGGAATTAGCGCTATTTGATTCTTCTTTGAAGCTGATTTTAGTGGCTAGAACAGCTCTTCCACATTATATGGTACATTTCCCTTTTCACAGGGGCAACCTGGAACTGTTCTCATCCACTCCTAAGCTGAGTGCAGACACTATTCTTGCCTCTTGATCTGTGGACTCCATTTCAGCTAAACACAAAGCAATACTATTTCAGTTTCTTTTAACTTTTTATTTGTGTCTTTTGCATGATGCAGTGACTAACCCTCATTGTGAAATTCTTTTTGTCCTGAGCACTTTGCTGCTTGTTGTTTTTGTGTCGCTTGTATAGTTTTCAAGATATTTAGATTTGTTTGGCATGTGTGCAGATGCACTTGCAAACAGCAGATGCTTTTTTTCTGAGTGTACACTCTAGTAAACATGCCAAACAAATGTAAATATCTTGAAAACCATTCAAGTTATACATACACAACCAATGTCACAGTTGTTCACAACAAAAATGCCTTTACAACGAGGGCAGTCACCAAGATGAACTCTGTATAGTTTTTAAAATATAGCCATCTCTATTGTTGTGAACTGACTGTAAAGCAGTGCTTGCTGCTGAATCTATGGTCCCGGCTACATCACAGTCACATGAGACAGGATGCATTGTAGGAACAAGGAGAGCAATAAATATGGCTGAGATGGAGATCCCCAGGGGTTGTAAAATTACCATAAAGCTAGTAGGCTAATTTAGGAAAAACTCCCAACAACAGACAGAGGGAAGGACACATTAGGATCTTACACACAAATGAAAACACTCTGCACAACATATGTTTTTACAAATTCTGGGTGTTCTACTCCTTTAATCCCCTTTTTGCGGAGGATGGATGGCCCTTGTTAGAACAAAGTCAGGAGCTGGGGGCAGGACTGAGTACAGTTCCTTGCAGAATGGCTTCCTCTCTGCTGTGTCACGGGGTGGTGGGGGAACAGCTATTTGGCAGGAAGTGCAATGAACCCACCAGGAGAGGCGAGAGCATCCATGGAACTGCTTCTACATTTCCTGCTGTGCCCTAGGTCCTTGGATTGGAAGTCAGTTGCCTTACCCACTAGGCCATCAAGGCAGCTAAAACTGCCTCTTTAAATTTAACTCATGCTGTTGTAACCCCTAGGCGGCGCTATTCTAAGGGCTACTACCTCTGCCTGCATGACTGTGCACAGGTTGAGGGGCTTGAATTTGCTAATAAGGTACCTGCACCCAGAGGAATGGTATTGAGGTTGCTTGTCTGCTCGGGTATAGCCCTCTGGGATACTGTAACCACCTACCAACCCTCCTAGTGGCTCAGTATCTAACATAGTGGTAAACTCACAGTCTTTAGACAACAATAATAATGTGCTCACACCCTCCACACTTAGCACCAGGGCTGGACTTGCAGTGACATCCCTGGAGACCCCCTGGAAAATAAGGTTAGTAATACAGCAGTAAAATCTTAATACTGTAACCCAACTAATAATATGCACACTAGCCAGGTTGAGCGTAAAACAAGACAATCAGGTTTCTTTAGGGGCAGTGAACAAGGAGGGGACATGAATCTAGGCAAATGATTGGCTATCTGAATTAGCTCAGGGATTGCATGTGCTTTTAGTCCCAACCTGACAGTCTCACAACACTGGGTACCCAGGATGGTAAGTCTGGCTAGCCAGAGGCATTGCCTGGGGGTGGCCGGCGTCGCAGCTGATGTTAGGGCCCTTGATGAAAAGAAAAACAGATAACATGCAAAACACCCAAATTATTTGTAATCTGAGCCGGTTGGCTCAGTCCTTTGTAAACCCAAGAATTGAGACAATTAGTAGATAACCACAATTTTTTTTTTTTTTCCAATTGTATATCCAGGAGAGATACATTAAGGTGAAAGCTTGTTTACAGATGTGACCTGGGAGCACAGGGAAGTTAAGTGACTTGCTTAGGATCACACAGTATGCAAGTGGGGGCTGTGGGATTCAAACCCAGGTCTCCAGATTTGCAGCTCAGAGCCTTAAACCACTGTGCTATACAAATGATTTAAGCTTTCACTGCAGAAAGCTACCCTGATTTGTACTCATGCTACCAGGAATCTGCCGTAAGACAGGCGATATGGAGACCTCGTGGTGATGAAAAAAAGCATGGGGAAGCAGGGCCGACACGACACACCTCCTCGTCATGGCCTTTCCTCCAGGTGGCTGCAACCTGCATGTTGTTGCTGCACAGGGGCTGGATCCCCAAGCTGGTCTCTCGCCGTGACAGTTTCTGGTGATGGAGTAGCGTCCTAGGCTGAAGTGGCAGGGCCCAGGCAAGATGAGCAGTCTGGCAAAGTTCGTGATCTTCTGCTGGTGAAGCCTCCAGCTGGCATAACAGGCTCTTTCGTGGGAAAGCAGGTCTCAACCAATGAAACACATTCAGCACATTTAAAGCAATAACTACTTCAGCAAACAGTTTCTATTTAGTCTGGTTGCAATTCAGCAGCTTTACTGAAAAACCTTCCGATCCAAGTATATCTCGCACACAAGTTGGGCCGATCGCTTCAGGAGCAAGTCTTCGGTCCAGATCACAAGTTGCACTAACACTTCTTCTTTCTGCCGCAGTTCCAGGCTGGAATTGGTCAAGTCCGACTTCTGCTAAAGGCAGTTCACAAGCAGGAGAAAAGTGGCAGGAAAGCAAGTTAGGCCTCTTTCCTGCCGATTCCCCTACACTCCTTCTGGGAGCAGTTGCTCGAAGGCTCGAGCTGTTCACACTTCAGCCTCTAACTGTAACTGATCCACTGTTTCTTGGCACACTGGGCATTTCCCTGGTCAATCTAAAGGTTCGGTTGGCTGAAAGAGCTGTCAGTTACAGTAAGGGCTCCACCTCCAGGTTCGTTTAGGTGCCAACTGAAAAACTACTAAACTACAGAATTTCCTTCCCACGGGACACTAGTGCCTGGATCCATTTTAGGTCCCCAGTGGTTCTGTTGGTCCAGTTACTGGAAGTCCTGGACCTAACATGGTGGCTTCCATCCAGATGATCGAGCTGCAGTTAAAGCAGGTTAGACAAACATCTCTTTCTCAACTATAACAACAGATAAACAGTAAATAAGCATAGTTCCTACATAAGCTCTCTCTGCGCAAGTAGTGACTGCAGAATGGAGCAAAACAACACTCTGTCTGGCCAGCCACAAGCCTTAAGTCGCTTGGACCCAGCACAGACCACTTTCTAAACAAAGATTAGCTATTCTCTTAATGGGACAGGTGCGGAGACACAGAATCACACTAAGATGAGACACCAGCCTGACAGTGGGCATTAGTGGCCCAGGAAGACATTATAGTAAACCCCAAATTGGCAGGGGGGGTTACACTGTCCGTGGCACTTGCAGTGTCCAAGTGGCACAAAAAATACCTTGACAAGGGCGGTGATGCAAAAAAGGAGAATTCTAGAGTCCGCACTGCATAACACTGTTCTCCCCAACCCCCAGAACTAGTTCCATTTTGGTTTTTGTTTGTTTGTTTGTTACTCGGGGAGGGCCACTGTCCAGTGAAGTAGGAAGGCCTGCATGATGTGGCTGTCTTCACTGGATTCTGCTGAACTCAGTCTGTACAGTCCTGTCTACCTCTCTTCATAGGTTCTTGCTGACGCAGTGATACCAAAGTTAGGTGACCATTTTGTGCAGGACGTGTAAATGAAAGAAACTTAGTAACCATAAGAAAAGTCATGGTATGTAACACTAGGCTTTTAACCACAAGAAATGTCATGATATGTAACACTAGGCTTCCTGCTCTTTGACTGCTTGTGGTTTTTCTTTGCAAGAGCTGCAGCTCATATAGCTTCGAATTAGATTAACTAGGCTGTATGAGGTGATGCATTATGAGGCAGGTACTGTTAGATCTTACTTCGAGACACAGCTCTTGCAGCAGGTTACACCATTAGGACTGAAGCCGGCAGGCATCAGGACCCCACGGAAAAAATTCTGCTTGCTATCTTCAGCGAGGACCGCCCTGACGTCGGTCCCGCCCCCGACGTCAGGCGTGGTACATAAGGGGGCGGTCCTGCCAGATTCTCCAGTTCTTTCCCGCCGTCGACTTGCATGTCTCGACCCTTCGGTTATAGTCTAGCTCGCGACGCGTGGTTAAGTGCTTTCCTTCAGGAAAATTGGATTTCTTCTAGCAAGATTTTCGCTGATGTCCTCTCCGACCTCCGGTCACTCCTCCAAGTGTGCTTGCGGGAAACAGATCCCCTTCAAGGATCCCCATACGGCCTGCGTTCGGTGCCTGGGCCCAGACCACGATACCCGGGCCTGCTCCTTCTGCCAGGGGTTTAACAGTCGTACCCGGATCCGACGTCAGAAGGCCCTTCAAGCCTTCTTACTGGAAGAGAAGCTGAAAACCATGTCTTCCAAGGGAATCTTCAAAAGACCACAAGCACGCAGAGAAGCGAAGGAAAGGCCCTTCCAGGTCCCCTCAGGGTTTCGGACTCGCGCAGCTCCGGTTCCAGGTCCGACCGCTCCCCCTCCAGGGCCAGCTCTCAGCCTCCCCCAGCTGCGGTAAGGAAGCCTTCTTCTCAGGCCAAGTCTGCCAGGCCGTCCTCGTCTTCGTCCTCCAGGGCCTTGGCGAAGTCTGGGAATCGCCATCATCACCATCACAAGTTGGGTTCCCGCCCTTCGGAACCCGACATCAGGTCAGCTTCTTTGCCTCCTTGCAAGATGTTGGAGCTCACCTCCTTAAAGAGACCTCTGGATCCGACGCCGGTGCGTCCGTCGTCAGCCTCTCGTCATGCATCCCTGGAGCCGCCGTCGGCCAGACGACCGTCGCCGGCTAAGCCAGCTCCTCAGCGGACACCGGTAGGGGGACCGGCGCCTGCTCCCCCTGAGAAGAGGGCCCTGACACCTCCGACCGACGTCGGTCAGGAGACCTTGATCGAGGAGGATCTTACGCAGCCCGAGGACCAGACGGGCGACCCCGGTCTCGTCGAGACTCCCAGGGAACCCTCGCCGTTACCTGAGCCCCCTGTGGAGCCGACGCCGGGACCCGACGACCGTCCACCGGCGCCCGGACCGTCGTCGGGCCTTTCCTTAGTGGAAGTGAAGGACCTCTTCACTTACTGGTGGGACACCATAAAGAAGGACATGGTTCCCACTCTTCCTCCTCCTCCTCCGGTTCCTGCACCCCTCTCGCCATCAGGGTCGGCAGGCCGCTTACCTCTTCCCCGGGAATCCGGAACCCCTCCCAGGGGGAGACCAGAAAAACGGAGACCTCCGTCTAAATCCTCTTCTTGGTCACCCAGCCCCAAGAGACCCAGGAGACACCGACGATCGCCTTCGACGGAGGACACGGGATCAGAGTACTCTTCATCTAGATCCCCATCTCCCCTCTCCATCTTTTCTCCGGACCCACGTGAGATGCCAAAACCTCCTCCGGACGACCCTTCATTCTCGGATATTATGAGACACATCCAAGAGAACATGGGATGGGATGCAGAAGAGCTAGACCCGAAGGATCGCCTCGCCAAATATCTTGACAAAAGACCCCAAGCCTGTGGTGGTGCCACCCTTGGTTGACACTTTCTTGGCCGTCACCAAGGCAGCGTGGAACGTCACTCGCTCCAGCGAAAAGCTGATCGCTTGTACAAGGCTCCTAAAGAAGACCAGTACTTGGCTCAGCAGCCTCAGGCCGACTCTCTGGTCATCACAGCCTCACATGACCCGGTCACAGAGGCCGCAACATCTGAGCACCCTGCCACGGACCCAGAGTCCAAGCAGTTGGATCGTTGGGTGGCGCGCGTATACTTCAGCTACCTGCGCCATCAGATCCTGAACTATTTGACCCATGGTTCAGTTCCAGAGCGCCTTGTGGGAACAGGGTCTGCAAATGGCTGCAAACTGCCGGAAGGTGAGCAGAAGGAGAAATGCTTCAGCTCCTCCGTGCGGGTTAGACGTGTAGCCAAGTGCTACGAGCGCGTACGACTCCGTGGACTCATCGGCCTGAGCAGCAGCTTCTGGCATGTTGCCTCTGGAGCACTCTTGATTCTGGCGTCTCCGGCTTTACCCCGGACGTCCAGAAGAATATCATGGACGCTCTATTCGAGGGAGAAGTCTTGTTTGGTAATCCTTCGGAGAAGATTATTACCAGACTTCAAGAGGCCCGGAAGGTGGTAAGGTCGGTTCAGGCCATGTACCGACCCAGGCTTAGTTCCTTTCGTAGGAACCAAAGCCGATTTCGTGGGCGGATGCAGAGGCAGCCGCCCCGCTCCACTACACAGCAGAGGGGCTCCGGCTTCCATAGAGCCCAGGGGAAACAGCCCACCAGCCGAAGCCAGCATACTTCTAAGCCGGCCCAGCCAGCGGGACCCTCTGCCGCCACAGCCTGACTCCTTTCCGGCCCCCGCCCCTCAGGATCAACGGGAAATCATGGTTGGGGGTCGCTTGTTGAACTTCCTGCCGGGATGGCAGGCTATAACCACCGACAGGTGGGTTCTTCAGTTGGTCAGAAGAGGCCACTATATAGAATTCGCAGAAAAGCCACCCTCGAGGCCTCCTTTGCTCTCCCGGTATCCGGGTCAGCACAAATCTCTGATCTGGCAAGAAATACTCACGCTCCTGCAAAAGGGAGCGATAGAGTATGTCCCGGAGAACCAGAGAGGACAAGGATATTATTCCCACTTCTTCCTGGTTCCAAAGAAAACAGGGGACCTCCGTCCGATTCTGGACCTCAGCGACCTCAACGTGTCGGTCGCCTACAAGAGATTCCGCATGGTGACTCTTCCGGGTCTTATTCCCATGCTGAAACAAGACGCCTTCTTAGCGTCTCTAGACATGCAGAACGCATACCTGCATATCCCTATAGCTCAGGCGCACAAGAGGTTCCTGCATTTTGAGTTCCTCGACCACCACCTTCAATTCCGAGCCCTTCCATTCGGACTGTCATCCGCACCCAGGGTCTTTACCAAGTGCATGGCAGTCGTGGCAGCGTCTCTGAGGAGACAGGGCCATTATGTGTTCCCGTACCTGGACGATTGGCTTCTCATGGCCGCCTCCAGAGAGGCGTTGTTACTTGCGGTCCAGAGCACCCAGGACCTGTTCCGATCTCTGGGAATCCTAATAAACTACGAGAAGTCTCTCCTAGTACCGTCGCAGAAACTGCAGTTTATAGGGGCAGTACTGGACACCGTTCAGGGAAGAGCTTTTCTTCCAGATGACAGAGCGGAACGCATCAGATCCCTCATCAGGGAGTTATCATCGAACAAGACCGTCTCTGCCAGGTCGGTCCTTCGCTTGCTCGGACACATGGCTGCGGCCATTCCTACCGTCCCTTTCGCAAGGCTCCACATGCGGGTAACTCAGTGGATGCTCAAAGTGCAATGGGACCAAAGACAAGACCACTTACAGCATCCGGTCAGGATCACGAACACCGTGATTCGAGATTGGCAGTGGTGGCTAGTCCCAGGGTAGCTCTCCTTGGGCGTCCCATTCGTAGCGCTGTCCCCGGAGGTAACCCTCACCACAGACGCCTCGGGTCTAGGGTGGGGGGCATACCTAGACGGGATAAAGTCCCAGGGTACGTGGACCCCGATGGAAGCTCATCTCCATATCAACGTTCTAGAGATGAGGGCGGTTCTCTATGTCCTGCAGGCCTTTCAGTCAGTAATCCCACCGTGTACTCTTCTACTTCAGACAGACAACACCGCGGTGATGTATTACCTCAACAAACAAGGAGGCGCACACTCTTACCCCCTTTGCAGGGAGGCCATGAGGATGTGGGATTGGGTAATCAGACACGGCGCAAATCTGATCACTGTGCATGTTCCCGGGGTGGACAACACGATTGCAGACAGTCTGAGTCACTCCCAGGCCAGAGTCTACGAGTGGGAACTTCTTCAAGAGGTAGCAGAGGATCTGTTTCTTCGATGGGGAACTCCAGAGCTAGACTTGTTCTCATCCCCATCCAACGCAAAACTGCCCAATTTTTGCTTGCTAGATCCAGGGCCTGGTGTTTTCTGGCGAGACGCGTTGTCCCTCTCCTGGGCGGACAGATTCCTCTACGCTTTCCCTCCTTTCCCGTTGATCCAGAGAGTTCTTCTCAAACTGCTCAGGGAGCATGCAATCATGATCTTGGTGGCCCCGTTCTGGCCCAGACAGATCTGGTTCCCTTTGCTGATGCAGCTATCCCGGGAACCCCCGCTCCTGTTGCCGTTCAGCTCCCATCTCCTGTCTCAGGAGAAAGGTTCACTAGTCCACCCGGACTTACGTTCATTGAACCTCCATGCATGGCTCCTAGAGACATAGCCATCTTCGTCACGGGGTCGCGAGGAGGTTGCAGGATTCTTTCTGCAGCCAGAAACCAACAGCGCATACTACGTCACGCCATGAAGATAGGCGCCGTTTTTGTTTATGGTCTCGAGCACGAGATTTTTCCCCTTTAGGTTGCCCAGTGGGAGTGGTGTTGGACTACCTGCTCTCCCTCTTTCATTCGGGTCTAGCCTACTCCTCTATCAAGGTACACCTTTGTGCCATTTCTGCCTACCACCTTCCAGTGGGATATCGTACAGTGGCACAATTGGACGCCTCTCGGGAGTTTCTGAGAGGGGTGTTACACCTTAGGCCACCCATTAGGGACCCTGTACCTCCATGGGATTTGCTCTATGTCCTGGAACAGCTCATGCTCCCCCCCTTCGAACCTGCCGCGGATTGCGAGCTCGTTTTCTATAGTGGAAAACGTTGGTTTCAGTTGCTATTACTTCAGCGAAAGAATTTCTGAGCTTCACGCTCTCATGTGCATAGAGCCTTATTTAGTTTTGACCGGGACAGAGTATCCCTGAGGACCAGACCCTAAATTTTTGCCTAAGGTGGTCTCTTCACTCACTCTAAATCAGGACATTGACCTACCAGTCTACTTCCGAACTACTCGAATAGAGAGAGGCTCTGCTTCACACCTGGATGTTCACACGCAGCCTGAGGTATTACCTCAACAGAACTAAACTTTTAGTAGTTCTGAGCAACTTTTCGTTCCTTCTCTGAGAGGATGATGGGCCAATCTGTATCCAAACAGTCCTTGTCTTGCTGGCTTGTCCAGTGTATTTCATACTGTTATGATATCAAACAAAAGCCCCTCCCGGGAACAGTCCGGGGTCATTCTACTAGGGGTGTGGCCACCTCCTTTGCAGCACTCAGAAACATCTCCACCTCTGCTATATGTGCTGCAGCCACTTGGAGCTCTGTGCATACCTTTATCAGGCATTATAGCCTGGACATCGCCTCTCGGCGAAGAGCCGGTTTCGGCCTGGCGGTGCTACAGGATCTCCTGTCCTAGGTTCAGGACCTGGAATGTACTTCCTATTTCCTCCTCCCGGAATTTCTGGCAGCGTTACTGCTTGGGAATCAGTCCTAATGGTGTAACCTGCTGCAAGAGCTGTGTCTCGAAGTAAGATAGTACAGTTACGTAAGAACTTACCGTAACAGTAGATCTTCGAGAACAGCTCTTGCAGCAGGTACCTTCCTGCCCACCTTCCCCCTTGGAGGAGGCATGGCTTAAGCTTTTTTTACCAGGGATTTATACCCTTTTGCCTTCTGACGGTGGATCCTCGGTCTCCCATCTCGATGTCAGCCTGCGGCCGGAAGTCTCCGGCGGGAGAAGTGGGGAATCTGGCGGGACCACCCCCTTATGTACCACGCCTGATGTCGGGGGCGGGACCGACGTCGGGGGCAGTCCCCGCTGAAGATAGCTAGCTAGAATTTTTCCCTGGGCTCCTGACGCCTGCCGGCTTCAGTCCTAATGGTGTAACCTGCTGCAAGAGCTGTTCTCGAAGATCTACTGTTACGGTAAGTTCTTACGTAACTGTACTTTACATGAGAACACTGAGGCCAGGGGACTGCTGATCGTTTGTTCTTTTTGCTTAAATTCTGGATTGTATGCCACTTCGAATTTGGCCAGTTAAGTTTAAAAGCGCTATGTAGGAACACTACTGAAATTCTTTTTTTTTTTTCTTAAACATAAATGACATTTAGCAACAGTGAGTCATATATTGCAGTGTTACAACTGTACAACTGACTAAACACACAAAAAAAATTACATACTGTATGTAGATAGGTTATACAATAACTTTCTGGAATATATAAATTCTTGTCCAGTCTGGGTATTGTATGGAGTGTTAGGAATCACTTATATTACTCACTGACCAATATTCCACACATCACTCCTTTGCAGGTATTTGTCTCAGTTAGTCAGTACTCTTCTTTTAAGGGAGGTGTTGCAGATACTGATCTGACTTCAGACACCTGGTTAACACGTTTATCACATTAACATGTCGCTCCTGAAAAAGGGACCTTCAGGGCTCAGTGGGCCTACCCGGTCATCACAATTTAATAAATAAAATGAATATTTTCCTCATCTTAGTCCGTGTGAAGCATGGTTTACATTTCGTCTCTAATTCTAACCTCCTTCACAGTGAGGATCCATTCCTACACTACCAAAATTAAAAAAATAAATTGGTAGTGACAGCACAGAGGTAGCTTGTTAGCTAGCCTCCGGGCCAGAAGGTTGTAGGTTCTAGTCGTGCACCGGGACTGGGCTCATGTCTAAATGTTGGCACCGGCGGCCGCCGGTATCTATGATTGGATTTCCGCTTGCGGCAGCGACCTGGGTTCAGGAACTAGCCGGGTCGCTGGAGGCGGCGGGGGAGAAGGATTAGCGTCCCAGGGACAGCTCTCCTCTCCGGGGAAGGTGAGAGACTGGTCCGGCACCTTTTGACTCCTAGGAGGCTGGAGTAGCATAGGACATGGCCCAAATGCTAACTGGGGGAGGAGCAGACGTCGGCGTATGCCGTGACGTCACTACGCTGCCCCCAACAGAACAAGGAAAAATGGCTGGGAGTTCGCCGGATGACGGCATCCGGATCCTCTGCATCTCTGCATCCCTCAGGGAGCCGTTCTTCGCGGGTGTCCAGCAGCATCCTGCAGCCTAATAAAAGTAAGTGCTAGTGTCCCCCCTCCACTGGTGCATTCCCCTTCGGAGGAGGGGGACCCGCCCGGTGAACGGAAACGCCGGGATACTGCGGGAGGGCTGCCATGTGGGACCTGTGGGGGAGTCAGGATTCGAGAGGGGATGGCAGAGGCAGGAAAGGACCCCAGGAGAGCCCGAAGGAGTGGTGGGCACCCGAGCAGGAGTGAGGGGATAAAAAAAATAAATAAATAAATGTTGGCACTCGAGTGCAGTATTAGGGGTGTGCTGTACTGTCGAAGTATGCTGTCCTTCAGGATGAGACGTTGAACCGAGGTACCTTCTACCCATCCTGGTGCTATCCTGGTAGGGGTCCAGGTAGAAGTAAAAGAACCCAAGGCACTCTTTTTGCAAAGAGTAGAGGACCTTCTCCAGTGTCCTGGCCAGTATTCTCCTTCCCATAAAAAACATTCATGCAATTGTCCAAGGCCGTGAGTGGGTGCTGATGTGCGAAATGGCACCACTACATGTTCAGTCACTTTGCTACCAGTCTAGCATTGCTTGTAAAGTGCTTTGGGATACAGTGTGTATGAAAAGCGCTATGTAAATGCTGTTTTTTCTTCTTCTGCTTCTTGTGCTATTGTGCCAGCATGTCAGGTTCTCTGGAGTGAGCCCCCCAGGACTGCTGAGGGCAGTGCAGTGTGGATTGGGAAGGAAGGTGCCACCTTTTGCCTCCTACATCAACCACTGTAGCAAGCTCTGGTGGGCTTCGGAAGCATAAGTTCATTGCTCCTCCATAGAGTCACTGGGCAAGCCATACTGCCAGAGAGAGAATGGAGATGAGGTTGGGGAGAACACTCAGAAAGCAAAAACAGTGCTAGCTGTACAGTGATGACTGCATTACTCTCTGGCCCCAAAGCTGCTTGCATTGGATCCTTTTGCTGGGGTGGGGGGTGGGGCATGATGTCCATGGGAATCACACAGATCAGCTGAGTGCTTTGTGGGGCCAAAAAAGTTGCCTGTGGGGCCAGAAGGGCATAATAATTACATCTGTACATTATTGCAGCTCAGGTGGTATCCACTCACCTGCGGATGAAGAAGCGGTGGGTTCTAATCCAGTGTCAAGGATTTTGGGTCATATCCAGTGCTGACACTGTTTTACAGTAATGGGGGGGGGGGGCGCTACACTGTTGGTGGTACCACCCATAATCCTGCAGATGAAATGTTTAGCCAAGGTCCTGCCTGTCTCTGGTGTTTGCCTAGGTCAAAGTTAAAGATCCCATGGCACTTTTCAAAAGAGTAGGGGGATATCTTCCACGTGTCCAGGCCAACATCATTTCTGGATGTGACAGACTGTAATTGTCAATGGCTGCATTTGGAAGTTGTTGAGTGCTATAATAATTGCTGGTTTAGCTACGTACAGGCACTACAATATGAGTTGTATTTAACCCACTGGCATGTAAAGCATTCTGAGAGAATCTGTGTGTAAAAGGCTCTGCATAAAACCAGAGTCTGTTCTAGCCTTTGATCTCAAGCAAGAATGTGCACAAACCTAAAAAACAAATAAAATGTATCCGTTTAAAGTTTTTGTCCAGGAAGGTGAAGGCATCCTGAGCAAAAGTTTGTTTTGAGTGTGCATCGCTCCTGTAAGGTTGCAATATTTCGCCGTGATATTTCCACTACCAGTAAGCCTGAGAACAGCATCTGATGTCACTCCTATCAGGCTGACAGCAGTGATGTCAGATACCATTCTCAGGCACACTTGTAACAGAGATATAGTGACGATATGAAATGTTGCATCCTTAACCCTAACCACTTTTTTTTTTCTTCGCCCCTTCTCTCTGGTCAGCCATCATCGGTTCAACTTTGCCCCAGCCGTGTCACCCTGGCGTTTCCCCCATGTCTTACCTGGCCTCCCAGTGGTCCTCCAGAGCGTTCCCCTCTGGTGGGGGTGGCAGTGCCCCACATACCTCCTCCGTACAAGAATCCAGTCATTAGAGGTAGTGCCCAAGTAGCCAGGTGCAGGCTAGCTTCATCAAGCCGCTTGCAGTGATTTTCTATGTTTTGTTCCCTGTTCCACAGGATGTCGATGCAAGGGTGTGCCAAGCATGCACGCAAGCAAGCATTGAGGCGCGGTGCCCATCAGCGTCCTCCCACCCATGAGCTGCTCCAGCTGCATGGCCGTCTGTGGTCACTCAGGTGATAGTATAGCAGTGGAACTGGCTGCCCGCCATCCCAGGAGGAGGAGCTTGTCCTCTGGGGCTCTCGATCCTCCTCCTCCAGCCTGCGTCCAGTGACTTGTGCTCACTACCAAACCTGGGTCGCCAGCATCGTGAGTGGTAGCACTACTGCTGCACTGATGGGCCGAGAAACCCTAACCAGTTTGTTGTACAGGTACCATGATGGCTCCCACTAACATCCCACTTACATCTGGTTGCCCCATTTACATTGTGACTTAGTGGCAGGGGCACGCTTCCCCATGTGACTAAACAGGACTGTTGTGCATGGCACTTAAAGTATAGTGGCACAATTGGGTGACAGACCCCCATTTTGTGCCACCACAGGATTATTCCCCCAAATTTACACTTTTCACTTCTTCCATCTGTCACCTCCAGCTCCTTCCTTTCGGCACGTGTGGGTTTCTGCCTGCCCAGATCTCTGGTCCAGTCCCATTAGCCCTAGACTGTACTGCCAGGCTGTAGCACCCCAGTGTTCCCCACTGCCCGGAAATATAGAGTGGTGGTAAATGGGAGTAGGGCCACTATTGGGACAGAGTCACCATGGGGGTGTAACCACCCACAGGAGTCATGAAATGCATATAATGGAAGAAAGATTTGGGCAAAATAAAAAAAATAAATAAAAAACACTGTAATGTGACAGTGGATACATGTGTGCGACATACCTTAGCATTCCCTTTGAAGTTCATCAGGCAGCAGTTGCCAGGAGAAGAAATTATTTCTTCTTTCTTTTTTCCCAGCTAAATATTATATTGTTTTTTTCTGTTTTAGTACACTCAAGCAGTTTGAATGGCCTGGTGTCTCTACAATGCAAGGAAAGTCCCTGAGCACAAATGGCATGGCTGAACTATTCAGTAGCAGACTGTTGGGCATCAGCAGCACAAAGAAACAGCACTAAACAGTGCATGCGTTGCTCCACTCGATAGGGCGACCAGGCTGTCTATCTTGATCTGCTGTCATCATTGGTTTCCTGGTTTGTACTGCCATGTCTACCTGCCTCAAGCTTCCCTCGATCAGAATGTGCTCACGTGATGCCCTGTTAGACTCAGCAAACTGTTGGTTCATAAATAGCCAGCCAATGATTCTGCAGCTCTTTACAATCAATCAGTCCTGACTTCCTCCACCCAGTGTGGCCCTCATGTGTGCTCTCAAGGTGGCACTCTGACTTTCACCTCCTCTTCCGAGTGCGTTGCCCTCACGTCACTCTCACGCTGGCTTTCAGAGCTTTTTTTCTTAAAGACACAGTCACATCCCATTGAAAATAGAAGACATGATTTAAGTGGCAGGCGCTATTTAAGTCTTTCTTGATGTGACAGAGATTCTTGACCAAAGAAAATTGAGAGGTGGCCTTTACAAATTGTGAGGCGGCCTGACACACATTTTTTTTATTCTTTGGTAACCAGGTAAGGCCCACTAGGCAGAAGTGCCTGCTTTCAGGGACAACCCAGGAGCACTGGGTGGTTAAGTGACTTGCTCAGAGTCGCACAGTATGCAAGTGGAGGTTGTGGGAATCAAACCCAGGTCTGCTGGATGTACCAAGCTCATTCACAGCTGGTTACTCTAACCTCTAGGCTATACTGCCAGCCAATTTAAATTAATGGGAAACACTGGTACTCCAGTGGGAACACCGTCCCCCATCAATGGGACTCAGGCCTTGGCCTGGGAGTTCTTATATTTTTGCAGCTTGGAGCTCAAGAGTCAACATGTTCTGCTAGGTACAATGAGCTGGAAGTCTTTTTAGTGGAAATCTTTGGCTGAGCCGTCTTACAGATTCTGGTGCACGTTATGAATAGTTGGATAGTCAAAGATAATAGATTATTTGTCTCTTACAGTATTCACTGTGGAACATTAATAACACAAAATTTAGCAGCTTGGGTACAGCTGTACTTATTGGGCTTGAAAATTACATTGACCTTGGGTAGGGTTGCTTGGATTCCGAGTAACGGAATTAGATTTTTCATATTCCAACCCAATTTTTGGAAATTCCAAGGAGAATCTTCCTGAAGTTCCACAATCCTGTCTGAAGTCATCTGGGGACAGAACCTTGGCTGTGGCTGCTGTTCAGCTGTGACACTCTCTTCTATCTCAGTTGCACTGTATCTCATTGGCAGAGGCCTTCAAAAGGCCCTAAAAACCCACTTGTTATCCCTGGCTTTTTAGGATCCTGGCTAAACGGTGTGTCATCCTGATCTTGCTTTATCCTTTTGTAATGTACTTTTTTTTAATTATAATGTTTTATTTTGTTGTGGTTTTAAAAGCAGTGCATTGAACCTCCAGGATAAGGCACTAGATAAATAAAAAAGTATTGATAATTTATAGGGATTTCCCACTCACCCTCTTTCTCAAGGTAATAATAATGATAATAATGCAGTGGATCTTGTCTATTAAGGACCCCTTTGTGACCAATAAAATTTGTCCTTCCTATCAGTTTGTTCTTAATATGCATGTTGCACATTACGTAAGAAATTATAGTCAGGACTGCAAAAACTGTCCTAATGGCAGAGTCACGTGATGTGTCGGCACTAGCGCCAGCTCTTCAGCTCGGCACTGACTATTCCAGACATTAATCTGAACAAAATAAAAGTGACCATGCTAATAAATAGCTCCTAGTATGCCATACCAGCATCCAGAAGGTGGAAACTGTTCTCGACAGTGAAAGTGGCAGAGCAGATAGGCACCAGAGTGGAGATGCCTGCTGTTCTACACTCACCACTGCCTCTTGCAGAGCAGAAGCTGTGGCCTAAATGCCTGAAGCAGGGAGCTTCACCTAAGATGACCAGTGACCAGACTCCTGAAGCCCTAACATTACAATGATTCCTGAAATAGCTTACCCTGTTGAAGGAAACAGTGATGGACTTATTGGGGGACATTAAAACAGTTCGGCCAGCCCTGGAAGAACTTACATGATGGGTCAGTGATGTGGAGGATCGGATGAGCTCTGTGGTGGACTGGCATGTGATAATGGAAGTGACGGTGCAGCATGAGAAGGTGGCCTTCCTAGAAGTGCAGCTAGAAGATTAAGAAAGCAGAAGTTGCCGCAACAATTTAGTGATTATGAGCCTGCCAGAGAAGATTGAGTGTAGGGAAGGGACACAATTTTGTTTGTTCAGAGCCTGTGTGAGAAGATAGTGGGGCCCACCCTGAATGGACCTCCGTACATGATGGAATGAGTCTATGCAGCACTGACACCCATGGGGGAGAAACCAAGGCTGATAATTTCCAAACTGCTGAACTTTCTAGTTAAAATGCATCACTTGAACAAAGTGCGGGAAACCAGCCCTTGTTTTCTAAGGTTGGGCTTTTAGAAGAGTTCCCCTGAATGACCTGAAATTCAGAGAAGTATTTCAAACTGAAACTAGGTCACTCAGGGGAAATAAATCTGTGGAAAATAATGATTTAAAAATTAAACAGCAATAAAAAAATTAGTAAATCTAGAACTGGGAGATAGCCAACCAAGTGAGGAATAAAGTGAGCAATGACGAGTATGTATAGGAGCATTCAAAACAAATCAGCAAATATCATTAAACACAATTTTTGGAGCATTAGTTTCTCTGACAACTTAAAATATAACCCCCCACATAATCTAAATGTGCAGCAAAACTCCCATAGCGATAGCTCGTCGTGTTTCTAAAGAAAAAAAACTTTTGAAACTTATGTAATATATACAATTTTTGATTAACTATCTGACAAACTATTTTTACTCGAGACTGAAATGTTAAGCAAGGGTCCAACAATACGCCTAAATATTTGAACTCATATACTTGTTCAGTACTTATCCCCTTTTCATCATGAATATTCAAATTAACATTACCCTTTAAGAGGGACAAGGTACCAAACAACATGGACTTGGTTTTTATAACATTTAAAATTAGGGAATTTGCTCTAAACCAATTGCAGATGTCAGTAACTTCTTGTTCCAACAATAAAGTCAACTGGGTAATATTTTTTGCTTGAGAAAAAGGAATTGGATCATCTGCGTAAAGCAAACAATCACAAGCCCTACAGAGGGAAGGTAATTGATTAATGAAAAGAGAAAACAATATAATGGGCATGAAAATGGCCTCTTTGCGCCATGCATGCCAAATGCACTCCTTTGCATGTTTGGACTAAAAGTCGCCCATGGGGGCTGCGGCACATACAGGTATGCGCCATGCATTCCCCTATGGGCAGTCTTCAGCCCCACACCCCGGATGCGCTGCGTCCTGCATGGTGGCAGCTTGCTGTGCGCTGCACATCCCAGGGTCTGATATTCAAATAGACTGTGCGATCACAGCATCTGTTTGAATATGGCTCCAGAGCCAGCCAGTGCATTTTTTTTCACGTAGCACATCTGTTCACACGCGCATCTGGCTGGCTCTGAATATGGGGGGCCATGTCTCTTGCCACGTAGCATGGTTACCAAGAGAAAAGGGTGGATCACTTTTTCCATGGTCACGCAAGGAGTGGGGTGGAGCAGCACCTTGCTTGAAGCTGGGCCGTGAAGCTAGCCTGCCAACACAGCAGTTGGAATTCCGCTCTTGGTGCCAGTGACCCGGGTTTGGGAATGGACTCGGGAGTCGGAGGGCTGGCTGGGGGGAGAAGGATCAAGTGTCCATGGGACTGCTCTCCTTCTTTGGGGAGGAGAGTGTCCGGCGCTTTGTTGCCCCCTGGCAGAGGCTGGGGGTGCCATGCGGCCAGCACCAGAATGTGGGGGAGTGGGGCAGAAGTTGATTGTCATTGCACGTCCCTGCTCCTGGGGCATCAGCACGAAAAAATTGCCGGCCCCTGACATGACGCCACTGCCCTACCACCATCCTCAACTGCCTTACATGTCCATCGGGGGGGTCCCTCTCCCGTGGCCCCGACCTGGGAGGGTAAGCCGGGGCTAGCCTATAATTACCATTGGGGAGGAAAGCACCACCCCGCGACCCCGCCCGGGGGTATGCCTGGGCATGGGGGGATGCAGATGGGGCACGGGCAGACCTCCAAAGGGAGGAATAAGGGGCCAGGCCCCCCCCCCAAATAAAACAGAAACTGGGCCATGACTGTTGCAGACCAAAACTGATAGTGGTGCAGTCCATGGGACTGGGGTGGAGTTGGGAGGTAAAGTTCAGTGTTCATTGTTGTTTATTACTGTAAGTGTCCTGTTTCATGCACGTTATATAGTTTTCATTCTTCAGCGTTTGTGGGGACCTGTTGGTTGGATGAAGTAAGTGTGTATGTGTGTGTGTGTGTGTGTGTGTGTGTGTCAAAATCTGGAGCTGTATACTGTAGTTGACAGAAACATAGAATTTGATGGCAGATAAGGACCGCATGGCCCACCCAGTCTGCCCATTTTCCTACCTAACAGATAAGCTGCAAATCCTAGTTAACCAACAGCTTACTTCCTCCTACCCCCCACTAGGACTGCCTTATGCCTGTTCCATGCATTCTTGAAGTCCCCCACTGTTCTTGAATCCACGACCTCCTCAGGGAGGCTGTTCCATGCATCCACAACCCTCTCAGTGAAAAAATACTTCCTCACATTACCTCTGAGCCGTCCCCCCTCTGTCTTCAAATTGTGCCCCCTTGTTCTTGCACATCTCTTTTTCTGGAAGATGCTACCCTCTTGGACTTTGTTAATTCCCTTGAGGTACTTGAAAGTTTCTATCATGTCCCCTCTCTCCCTCCTTTCCTCTAGGATATACATATTAAGCTCCTTTAGTCTTTCTTCGTATGTCTCCTGGTGCAGACCCTGCACCATTTTGGTTGCCCTCCTCTGGACAGCTTCCACTCTGTCTATGTCTTTGTGGAGATGGGGTCTCCAGAACTGCACACAGTACTCCAGATGGGGTCTCACCAACTGTCTGTATAGAGGGATAACAACTTCCTGTTTTCTACTATTGATGCCTCTTCCTATACATCCCAGTATCCCCCTGCCTTCCTTGCTGCCTTCTCACATTGTTTGCCCACCTTTAGGTCATCTGATATAATTACCCCCAGGTCCCTTTCTATTTTTACTGTTGTCAGTATCTCACCCCCCATTGTGTATACTTCCCCTGGGTTTTTGTTTCCCATGTGCATTACCTTGCACTTCTTTGCATTGAATCTGAGCTGCCATACATTTTGACCATTCCTCCAACCTTGCCAAGTCCCTTCTCATCCTTTCCACTCCATCTTGTGTATCAACCCTGTTGCAGATCTTTGTGTCATCTGCAAAGAGACATACTTTTTCCTTCAGTTCCTCTGCAATGTCACTTATAAAGACATTAAAAGGACTGGTCCAGTACTGAACCCTGCGGTGACCCACTAGTAACCCTCCTTTCTTCACTGTGTATTCCATTTACTACTACCCTTTGCGTCCTGTTGTCTAGCCAATTTTTATCAGGCTACCACCTTGGGACCCACTCCAAGGCTGGCTATCTTTGAATTAATCTTTATGCGTGGACTGGATCAAATGCCTTGCTAAATCTAGGTAGCCATGTCCACAGCCCCTCCTTGGTCTACTACTTTGGTCACCCAGTCAAAGAAATCTATTAGAGTCATCTGACACGACCTTCCCATTGTGAATCCATGCTGCCTTGGGTCCTGTGCCCCACTGGCCTCTAGGTACTCAACAATTCTTTCCTTCAGAAATGATTCCATCATTTTCCCTACCACTGAGGTCAAACTAACTGGTCTGTAGTTTCCTGCCTCTGTCCTGCTCCCACTTTTGTGAAGAGGAATCACATCTGCCCTCCTCCAGTCCTCGGGTACCACCCCATCCTCCCATGATTTGTTAAAGAGAGTAGTCAGCGGTGTCACTAGTTCTACCCTTAGTTCTTTTAGAATTCTTGGGTGAATCCCATCAGGCCCCATTGCTTTGTCCACCTTCAATTTTATCAGTTCTTTCAGAACCCTTTCTTCTGTAAATGGACTGGTATCGACCCCATCTTGGATGTTTCTCTTGTTTGGTTTAGGTAACTCCCCTCCTCTTCCTTTGTGAATACTGAGCAGAAATATTAAGTTCAGTATCCTTGCTTTTCACTGTCGCCCTCTACCCACATTCCTCCTCTTTATTAAGCTTCAGTATCCCTCCTTTGGTCTTTCTTGGCTCCTAATGTACCTATAAAGGTCTTATCCCCTTCTTAACAGAATTGGCTATCCTTTCCTCGGTTTGGGCCTTTGCTATTCTGACTGCCTTCCCAGCCTCTTTCTGCTTTAACTGATAAAGTTCTCTGTCCTGCTCCTTCTGTGTTTTCTTATATTTCCTGAATGCTGTCCTTTTCTCCTTAACCTTCCCTGCCACCTCTTTTGAGAACGATAGCGTTTTTTTCCTTCGTTGTGTTTGATTGATTTGCTTTACACAAAGGCTTGTTGACTCTGTGATGGCTGTTTTGATCACTCCCCATTGTTCTTCCACCCCTCCTTCTTGCCTGTTTGCTAGTGCTTTTCTGAGGCACTCTCTCATTTTCCCAGAGTCGGCCCTCCTAAAGTCCAGTACTCTTGCTTTTGTATGGCTTGATTGTATGGCTGTGTTTATCGTGAACCACACTGTTTGGTGGTCGCTTGTTCCCAGATGGCTACCCACTTCTAAATCTGAGATTCTTTCTCCATCCCCATTTGAGAGTACCAGGTCTAAGATTGCTCCCTCCCGAGTGGGTTCCAATACTAGCTGTCTGAGACATGCCCCCTGTAGGGCATCAAGAATGACCCTGCTCTTGGATGTGCCTGCAGCAAAGGTGCTCCAGTTAACATCTGGCATATTCAGGTCCCCCATCAACAATATCTCCCCTTTTTCTGCCATTCTAAGAAAGCCTTCTATCATTTCCTTGTCCATTCCCTCCCCCTGAGATGGGGGTCTGTATACAACCCCCATGCGGATTGTGGTGCCATTTCCTGTCTCCAGGGTGACCCAAAGTGCCTCATCTGCTCCCTGTTTACTCTTTAGTTCTGTTGCTTTGATCCTTCCTTTACATAGAGAGCTAACCCCCTCCTCTCTTTACCTCCCTGTCCCTCCTGTAGATTGTGTATCCTGGTATGTTGACATCCCAGTCATGGTTCTCTGTGTACCATGTTTCTGTGACTGCCACAATATCCAGGCAACCCTCTTCCATCAAGGTCACTAGTTCAGGAGCTTGTTACACAGACTCAGGCATTGGTACTCATCACCCTCCACTTTTTGATAGCCTTACCCCTTTTAGCCCCATTTCTGTCCTTACTGCCTTTGCCCTTTTTTACATTTAAATCTGTTCTGCTCCCTAATAACTTCTGTACCTTGGTGTTTACCTCACTAATCACCATGTTTTGTGGGGGAGGCTCGGATTTCCCTGCTCCTTTTCAGTGCCTCCCCCCTTGGCTAGTTTAAATGCTTGCCAGTGAAGCATTTAAACCTCTCACCTAGGATCCTGGTTCCCCCCTGGACATATGCAAACCATCGCACCAGTATAGGTCTGCATCCCTCCAGGTGGCTCCCCAGTCCCCAATGAAGCCAAAACCCTGAGCTCCACACCAGTTTTTCAACCACTCATTGAATTCCCTGGTGAGAAGTGCCCTAGCATCTCCCTTGCCATAGACAGGCAGCACCTCCGAGAAGGTTACCGTATGCGCTACTTGTCTAAGGCCCCTTCCCAACTCTATAAACTCCTCTTGCACTGCTCTGATCCCATTCCTAGCCAGGTCATTTGTCCCTAGGTGGACAATGACATCCAGCTCCCTCCCTCGTGCAGCTCCTCCCACGATCCTGAGGATTCGCTTCCTGTCCCTCCAAGCTGTGGCGCCAGGAAGGCACCCTACCTCCCTCTCCCCTTCCTCCCCCATTTCTACCCCTCTAATGATTGAGTCCCCCACCAGGAGTTGTTTCCTTCCCCTGTGGGGTCCCATGCCACCCTCCTGTGGGTCTCCTTTGTGAAGGTTCCCAGCATCCTCCTTGGTCTCCACTGCAGGTGCCTCCATAGAGGAACCACTATGCACCAGAAGAGCAATGAATTCGGAGAGGTACAGCTGGAGGATGCAACTCTGTTCCACCACCCTCTTCCTCCTTGAGCCCACCCTGGTCCAGCCTCTCCTCTTTCTTGGCAACCTCTGAGGTAGTGGCATTGGCCCTGGTGGTCCCTGGGTGGGGGAGGAGATTTCACGAATCCTAGCCAGGTCAGCCTGGAGACGGGCAACCTCCTCTCTCAGACCAGAGAGGTGCCTGCAAATAGGGCAGCATCGCAGCCTCCAGAATGTCTCCCGGAACACTGCTGCCCCACAGCCATTGCACTGCACCACTCCTATCATGTCTTATTTTGTGTCCTCTCTACTGTTTCTCTGGATGCTTATTCTCTCCTCTCATTACAACACTCACCCTTCCTGTTCTGGGACAGCAACTTCCTATCTTCTTCAGTAGCCTCCTTCTTCCTTGCTCAATATCAGACCACCAGCAGCTAGGGGGAGAGTGAGCTACTTTTTTTACTTTAGGGTTGACAAAACCAATGTTTCTCTATGATCCTTTCCTTCCTACTGCCAAACAGGAAGTTCCTGTTGACAGTCAAATCCAGTGGCTATAAAAGTAGAACTGGCTTTGGGTGGGTGGGATGGAAGGCAATTAG
Organism: Neoceratodus forsteri; assembly: GCA_016271365.2. Taxonomy (NCBI): domain Eukaryota; kingdom Metazoa; phylum Chordata; order Ceratodontiformes; family Ceratodontidae; genus Neoceratodus; species Neoceratodus forsteri. The sequence goes on along the minus strand of CM057455.1, from coordinate 282,460,708 downwards.
TAAGAAAAAAGGCTAGCAACAGGAAGTTGTAATTTGACTCACCTGCTTTTCTAGTGTCTAAACCACACCCCCAGGTAAGCTCTCTTTCCTCCTACTGGTTTAGCAAAGTCACCTGATACAGTACCCTTCCCTGCACAGAACACACACTGACTTTCTTTCTTTCTTTTTTTTAACCCTAAATAAGACCCCTTCTACTTCTAATAAAGTTATCTGTCTACTTAATCTTAATTGACACTGACTCCTGCTGAGATATAAGTTTTAAATTAACAAGAAAATGTAGCTTCTTTTAGTTAGCTGCTTTCTGCTCTACAAGCAAGGCTAGCAACAGGAAGTTGTAATTTGACTCACCTGCTTTTCTAGTGTCTAAACCACACCCAGGTAAGCTCTCTTTCCTCCTACTGGTTTAGCAAAGTCACCTGATACAGTACCCTTCCCTGCACAGAACACACACTGACTTTCTTTATTTTCTTTCTTTTTTAACCCTAAATAAGACCCCTTCTACTTCTAATAAAGTTATCTGTCTACTTAATCTTAACTGACACTGACTCCTGCTGAGATATAAGTTTTAAATTAACAAGAAAATGTAGCTTCTTTTAGTTAGCTGCTTTCTGCTGTACAAGCAAGGCTAGCAACAGCGGGTTTGTTTAGGCGATGGGGACCGAGGGCATCACTGATACTGTACTGATAGGAGATGGGGAGCAAGTTTGAGCTTATTACTTGAAATGTGAAGGGGGCTCAGGAGAAAACAAAGAGGTGTGCTCTCCGTAAGCATCTTAAGAAATTGGGGGCAAGCTGGCCTGGTGGCGCCGAGGGTTGAGGTGCTGGACACCACACCAGTGACTCGGGTTCGGGAGCAGGCTCAGGCCGTCGGGGGTTGGCAGGGGGAGGAGGAGGAGATCGAGTGTCTGGAGGACTGCTCTCCTCTCCTGGGGTGGGTTCTGGGGATTTCCCCGTATGGTTGCGGCTCCTTGCGGCAGCTGGGGGCACCACATACCATATTGGGGTAGCCAATGGGGATGGTGTCGGCGGGCATGTGCGGGAGGGGACGGGAGCATGCCCTCCACACGTTGTCACCATTGCATGACCGTGCCATTAGGGGAGTAACTCTAAGAAAAATCCCCGACTCCCGGTAGGCAAAGACAGGACCAGTGGTCAGACCCCACACCCAGTGCTGGGCTTTCCAGTCCCAAGCTTCCGGTTCTCTCTCCAACTCCTTGGTCGCTCTACTAGATTATAGATAGAGCGTCAGGAAGACTTCTGCAGTCCTGCCCCGGGGGAATTGGAGCCGGGGCTTTGCTTGGCCATGAGAGGCGGAAAGGAGATGGGCCCGACCGGAGAAATGAGGGAGCTGCAGCCTTCAGGAGGGCAGGAAGAAAAAAGCCGTACCATGAGTCCATGCTGGAGAGAGTCCGGGTAAGTTGGAGCAGAAAAAAAGAAAGTCTACAAAAAAAAAAAAAAAAAAAAACCGAAAGGTAAGCGACAGGAATATGATTCTCCATGCTAAAAGTTGTCACCCCAAACACCTGATTAAGAATATTCCGAAATCCCAATACATGCATGTTACGAGAAACTGCAGTGTGGTAGAGGATTATGAAATTAGAAGGAGAGAAATGCACTCCAGGTTCCAGCAGAGAGGTTATGGCCCTCATATTTTGGACCAGGCTGAAAGGGAAGTGGGGGCCATGGCCAGAAGGGATCTTTTAATTTCTTGAGATGGAGCAGCAATAAGACGGAACAGACTCTTAATTTTGTGACTATCTGGACGGCACGTTCATCCAGTATCGGACACATTATCACAGAGAACTGGGGCATTATCTGTTCAGACCCCATTCCTAGGAACCACTGTTCAAATCCACCTAGATTTAGCTATAGAAGGGCACAAAGATTGGGGGATGCCCTAACACATAGCTATCAACCTAGAATGGATAAAGGGATTAGAACCTGGTTACCAGCTTTACCCCATGATACTTTCCAGCGTGGGCATTGTAAGTACTGTGAAGTAGTGGAGAAAACTACTCACTTTGAAACAGGCAACACCTCTAGGGAGTTCACAATTCGTAGTTTCATCAGTTGTGACACAGCTACTGTAACATACCTTGCGAAATGTAGCTGTTCAGCACTCTATGTGGGTAAAACCACTAGGGCACTGAAGGTACGTGTGGGGCAACGCACGTGTGCCATAGGATGCGGTGACCTAAGGAGTGCACTGGCCTCTCTTGTGGCACAAGCCACCAATAGAAAGGAACACGATTTTAAATATTGTCGCTTGGAGAAAGTCTTTTTGGGTAAAAGAAGTGGTGATTTAAAAAGTCTGATTTTGGAGAGGGAGGCTCTGTGGATCTTCCAACTGGGGAGACCCATCCCCCTGGGTCTGAATGGAAAGCTAGACGTTATGCCCCTTATTAACAAAAGGAGACGTAACAGGCCAGAATTAGTAAATGAATGGAAGTGAATCTGTTTAAGAGGTCTTTTAATTGTCCTGCTTCTTGATATTGTGGTATGGGGTTTCTTGAATTTATTCCTCATCTTTTTTTTTTTAACCCTGTATTTATGCTCCTACCTTCCCACGTTGGCCCCTCTCTTCGGGGCCTCTATGATGACCAGCCCTGGAGTCCTTCCAGGAGATGCCTGCACATATCGGTGCCCCGCTCATTTTTATTTATTTTTTTACCCTAAACCCACCAGATAACCCCCTGGCTGGGTTGGGGGAGTTCCCCTTAACTCCCCCAGACACTTGATGGAGCATGCAACCTGCACGTGGAGTCCCCCGGAATCCTTGAGCGCCGTCCTCTGAAGCCCGTCTACCAGCACCAACATGGGGAGCATTTTCCTCTTTTTTTTTGTCCCGCTCCCTAAGTGTCGGCATGCAGTGGGAGCCAAGGAGTCGGGGGCATGCTGAAATGCGTCCTCCACTCCGGCTCCTGGCCGACGCTCAACCCTCCCATTCACGCTGCTTCCTCCTGCACCTACCACCCGGGCACCCCCAGGTGGTGGTATTGTATCAAGGCCTGCAGGTCCTCCCTCCCTCTCTGGAGAAGGAGAGCAGCCGTCGGGCACTCAGTCTTTCTCCTCCCCTGCCGACCCCCGGTGACCCGTGCTCGTTCCCGAACCCGGGTCGCCAGTGTGGCGCGAGGTGTGGCATCCAGTGCCTCAACCTTCAGCGCCACTGGCCGACAATTCCTCATCTTTGATACAGTGTCCTTTTCTGTGATATATTCTTGTAGGTCTTAGACACAATCAATACTGGATCCTTTTCCTCCTGTGTATTATACCGCTAACAAAAAGATTTGGGGTGAAACAGAGTGGTCTGCTAGAAGTGGGTAGCACCTCACTAACTTTTGAAAGAAAGAAGAGAGCAGAATTAAGTAACAATCTATCTAAACTTTTTGCACTATACTCAGCCCCTCTTAATGTATTTATTAAATATGTGCTGATTTTAAGTGTTGTACCTATTGCAATGCCCTTTTTGTCTATTATAATGAGATAAAAATACTGCTGCTGTGAGTGATGGCATAGCTAGAAATGCAGTGATGTACTAGCAGTAGCTTAAATGCTTTCTTAAAATATACATACTACACCAGCAAATATCATTATTTATTGAGCTAAGATGTTTACATGCAGTAAGTTTTTCACCATTAGTATGCATAAAATGTATGTATGGAATATGCACAGGGAACACCTTGTAAAGGCATTGTGCCTTTAAATTGTTCATTGATTTGCACCATGTGACTTGTATACAGCACTATTTGAGCATACTGGTAAGCACTGACCCCTTAGTCCCTTGAGTAAGCCCTGCCTGGGGAAACCAGGTTGGGTCTGTTCCCTTGCTGGAACTGCACTGCACTGTAAGTTTTTAAATATTTTCTGCAGTAAATTTCACACTGTTACTGGTGCCATACGCCTTGTTTTGTTGTTAAAAAAAAAAAATTTGGGGGCAGAGCTAGTTTACTTCCAAGAGACTCATTTGAGAAGGGACCAGATTACTTATTTTCAGAAGGAGTAGATGGGGCAAATTTATGGGGCAGGGGATTGCAACAAGAAGTCAGGAGTAATGGTGCTTTTTGCCTGAAGGGTCGCTTTTCAGCTCATACAGACGCTGTGGGATGTGGAAGGTCGCTAAATCTTTTTACATGGCAGATTGGGTAGGCATGAAGTCTTGCTGGGCAAGGTCTGTGTGCCCAACATTGACTGTCCTCAATTTTTCACCAAGCTAGCATTGGTTCTGGTTCCCTTCACACACCTCCTAGTGTTAACTGGGGGGACTGGAACACTGTTTATCAGTCCGATCTGGACAAATCATATTCCCCTAGGAAGAGTCTATCACCTGGACAAAGAGGCCTTCGGGAACTTTTGGACTCAGTAGGCTTGACTGACCCTTGGTGACTGTTGCACCCCACCGAGCATTCTTATTCATTCCACACAATTCTTTTTCAAGATTAGACTTTTTGTCATTAATTGAGAGAGTATTCCTGGGCTGTTTTGAAATACGGGAGAGGGTATTGTCAGACCATGCCTGGTGAGTATAAGCCATCATATCAGGGGAGGTGCGGAGAAGGATAAGGTTTGGCGCCTCAATACTCAATTACTTAAAGATCAACAAATAGTGGAGAGGATACAGACACATATAAAAACGCCTTTGATGCAAGTAATGGGTCCGTGGAACAGTGGGATGTTTTGTGGGCAGCAGCAAAGTGTGTAATCAGGGGGGAGTGTGTCAGACTGGCAACAAAGTGAAATAAAGAGACAAATCAGAAAGCAAAGGACCTTCTGAAGAAGATTAGGGAAATAGGAAAGCAGCTCAGACCTGATACCCCAGAGCAGACATGGATGACTCTCAACTCTATTCATGCACAATGTGCGGAGCTGCTCAATGAAAAGGCTGAACTGGCAGTGTTTCTGGCAAAGGCTAGATAGCCTGAACACAGAGGGAAAGCCTGGAAAATGCTTGTCTCAGGTTGAGGCAACAAGAAGCTCTGTGAGTGGTTAAGGGATTAAACGTAGGACTGAACCAGCATCCAATCACTGAACCTAGAGCGATAGTTAAGGAATTTAAAAGTTTTATGACAAGTTGTATGTGGATGACCAGTGTGACCCCAGCTTCCTGACTTCATTATAGACTACCTGAGTCAGTTACAACTTCATCAGCTGCCGAAGCAGTAAAGTATTTCCTTGCAGGGGCTGATTACAGCAGAAAAGGTTAAGCTGGCCGTTTGTTAGCTTAACCTAGATGGGGCCCCAGAACCGGACAGATAGCCAGCTGAATTTTACAAGGCCTTTGCGAAGAAGTTGGCCGCTTTTCTGGCAGAGCTGTATAACTATATTCATGCCAAGGGTTTAACAGAAAGCTGTCTCACAGAGGCCAGGATTACATTACTTCTTAAAGGAGATCTACTGGGATGGGAGCTCGAGCCACTGTTGAATAGATTGTGGCTCGACCCCCCCCCCCCTCGAGTCCCGATATTTATTCATTTAAAAAAATACCTGAATGCTCATAAAAATACTTTTCCCGGGGGCTGCAGCCGGTTTGCCTTATTGGTGGTGGGTTGTGCTGGATTTTGATTTTCTAATTGTGGGATTTCCTGGAGCACACCCTGTTGTGGGGCAGCTGCTTGCAGAGTACTTGGGTTCCACTAGACTACCAGGACTATTTTCGGGGGAATGTCATCATGGAAGGGGATATGGGCGGGGAGGGAGGCTCCACTAGACTACCAGGGCTTTAGTGGATCACATTTTTTATAACCGGGGATATGGGCAAGGAGGGGGTTCCACTTCACTATCAGGGATTTCACCCAGAAATGTTTGTCAGTATCAAGGGTACGGGTAGGGAGGGGGGCCACTAGTCTACCAGGGAATAGTGTTTCCCTTTGCTGTCTGCTCTTGGCACTTGCAGGGTGCTTGGCGCAGTATGCCAGTCACAACCATGCAAGGTACATGCATATGGGGCCATAATGATATGCAAATGGCCCCATTGTGCCTTGCATGCCTATTGGCCCCATCTGCATGTGTTGGGCTGTGAATCCCAAACTTGGGCACAGCACATCTCCATTACTTTCCCAGTCCGACCAGGGGGATGCGCCGGCGCATCTCAGGTTGGGCGCAACTTTGGGATTCACAGAGGAGATGTTACGGAAGCATCTTACAGAGCATCTTCTGTGAATACCAATGTGTGGCATCTCATTCGCGTCAGCGCAGCTGAGATGCACCGAGCGCATCCTCTTTGTGAATCCTACCTGATATATCCAGGATTGCATACTTTAAGTACATGCAGTTAGCACATGCTGTGTTGGCTTACTTGGGGCCTGCTCTGTGGCAGGAGGGCGAGGAGGTCCTCTGGAAAAAAGTGGCACAAGCTGTGGGACAATCCCATTTTATTTCTTGTCTGCACAAAATACTGTTATCAGTAGACGCAGGTAAATTGACCAGAGTTGCCAATATTGGCAGGCAGCGCTTCAAGTGGAGTGGACACTGGAGGATTAGCAATGATTGGGGGGGGGCATGCATGTGAAGCAAAGACAGATATACATTAATGCAGTTTGAAATACTGCAAAACCTATATTTCACACCACAGAAAGTATAGAAAATGGGTAAACTAAACAATTCATCTTGTTTCAGATGTGGAAGAGCTGAGGGCTCCTTGTTCCACATCCTGTGGGAGTACAAGAAGGTAACCTCCTTTTGGGAAGACATCGGGACACACTTGGACCCTCTTTTGGGGTTAGAGGATGACTTTACAACATAGGTCTACATTGTCATATATTACCGCGGTAGTGTTCTGGGTCTAAGAAAAGGGCATATTGCCCTGATTGCAGCAACTGCTAAAATGATAATCCTGAGACATCGGCGTGATGATAGTATACCTTCTCAGGTAGAATGGCATAAGGAGATACTGAGTGCTTTACATATTAAAAAGCGCATCACAGGTGTCAACCATAGATTCCGTACATATTGTAAGAGGTGGGGTCTAAAACTGTGGGAGAATTCAAGGATACATAGGACAGACATAAGGCAATTCTTGTGGGGGGCAAGAAAAAATAGGCTATTGGTTAACTAGGATCTGCGGCCTATCCTGTAGGTAGGGAAATGGGCAGACTAGATGTGCCAAGTGGTCCTTATCTGCTGTCAAAGTCTGTGTTTCTATGAGGTGGGAAACATTGCATGCCCTTGTCTCCATTATGTGATTTCAAGTTAAGTATGTTATTTGGTGACCGTATAACAGACTGACTGTTGGGTCCATCCCTCCTTTATTAATTAATCTTTATTTAACCAAGAGAAACTCTATTGCGAAAAGACTCATTTGCAAAGTGGTCCTGGGAGTACAATACAATGGAAAAAAAAAAGACATACAAAAGATATACATGGTGCAGATTTACATAGCACAAATACAAGGCACGTTTATACAGAGGTACTAAGGGAAAAATGTACATACTGTAGCTATACAAAATTTTTATTTTTTATGTATAATATAATTATGTAATATATATTTATCGCTGGATTGTATATTTCATGGGTACTGATCTTCATGTGCCTTTTTAGTGCTCTTGGTGTTGGGGAGGAGGAGTTCAGTGTTATTTTTGTAAGGGATGTTGGTGTACTGTACTGTATGGTATAGCTGTTATCTGTGTAACAGCAACAGAATGTTTGTGTCTTGTTTTTAATAAAGTACATGAAATGAAAAAAAACCTGTCCCAATATTGTCATGTCCTTAATATTCTGTATTTTAAATGGGCAAGTTTTACTGTAGTTGATAATTATTACTATTAATTTATGAAGCACCTTACAGAATTTCAAAGCATTGTACATAAAAGGAAAACGTACTAATAAGTAAATAAATGCTCAAGCAGTGCCGTGGGCCTAACGGAATACTTTTTCAGTTTAGATGTAAAAGTCCCGTGTCCTAACTAGATCAGCTATTGAGTGGGTGTTGATTCCTGAGTCGGGGGGATAAGGAAGGAGAAGGCATGGTTACCATATGTTTTCAGTCTAGTACGGTACACGGAGTAGGAGCTGAGCAGAACAGAGCAGAACCATGAAGATGGGTGTCTGGGGATTGGTCACGCAGTGGGGCACTTAGATAAGAAGGGGCAAGGCCGAAGTGTCACTCAAAGACTATTACTAAGTTTTAAAGCCAGTGTGCTGCTGAAATGGTAGCCAATGGGGACTGGACAAAACTAGGGTGATGGGGTAGGTACCCTTGGTAAGCAGAAATTAGTCTTGGCTTAGTTTGAAAGCTTGCTCTGTCAAAGTAAGCCTGGACTAATTTTCGGTTTACCAGGTTTATCTAGAAGGTTGCACTCTTTGTGTCCACTGTCTCTGCTAGAAGGCTGTTCCATATGTTCACCACTCTCTGGGTGCATATTTTTCCGTCGTTTTGTGTTTTCCATTTGCATGGCAGGTTTTAGAAATATATTCAACCATCTGCTGCCCCTTTCACCCTGCCTTCCAGAAAAGTAAATCCATAACCGTAAAAATAAACAGTGCAAAATCAATCTTCGGGATACTAGCTGCTATAAATGCAGATAAGGAGAATTTTTCTTATCTTCCATAAGTAATTCAGAACACATTCGCTACTGCATCAAAAAAGTTATTTACACTCACTTCTTCTTCCTGAGCAAACATAAGCCAAATATATGCAGCTTATAATATCAAATCAATACTCTAAGCACAAAAACAATCATATTACGGCATTATGAAACCCGCATGCAAGAGCTATTTGTATGAGATGAACAGTTTTCAATTACCTCTCCTTGCCAAATCTGAACTTGTAGATCGCATATATTGCAGTTCTGTTTCACTGGCTGGTTTCTACATCAATATTAAAAAAAAAAAAAGATAATTTTTTTTGTCATTGGAAACAAAAAGAGGCCTGTTATTTTATACATGAATGGTGAGACAGTTAATTCGATAGCAAACCAAGAGTGCGTAGAGTAATTTGTACATTAGTTTGATCAGTGCAGCCCAAGCAGGTGACATCAAGGACTGGGGATAAGGCCCCTTGTGCAGAAGGTACCGTAAATGAGCTAAAGAGGTCCTGGAGCTACCGTGCTGACTGCATTTTACCAGAAAATCAGTGTTGACGGCGGAGAACGTTTATTTATTGATTTTTTATTCACCTAGAGAAGAGGATTTGGAAAACATTTCCCACTTTCAGCCACGTCCTGGGGGTGTCAAGAGAAAGTGCATTTAAGATGATACTGTACAATACAACAACATGACAAGAGGTAGCCATTTTCCAGTCTTTATTTTATTTATTTCGAATGTTTGGCTGGCAAGGGCAGAGCGACCTGCAGCTCATTTCCAGATGGCACGGGGGAGTGAGTGAAACACAGAGAGGTACAGTCACTTGTTCAGGGTGACACCGTTTGCATTTGGGGTATGTGAGATTCCAACCCAGATCTACTTGGTCTCCAGGTTCTTAGCTCTATGCTCTAACCACTAAGCTATACTCCCTCTAGAAATCTAACGTGCAGCATTTTACTCTATTTTTCCTGACTTTGGTGACCATTTATATGAGATATGAGTGCAGTAACAGGTCATTACTACTAGCCACCCTCTGAGAGTGAGGGCAAGCAAACCTTACTCTGATCATTTTGTTTACTTACATTTTCCCCTACCAGTATTTCCAGGTTCAGAACCTTCTTCCATCCTGTCGTCTTCTGCTCGCAACCAGGGAATCCCCACAGGTTTGCCTTTTCTACTCCTGCCTTTTGCACTACTCCTGTTGCTGCACCTAGATACTCATGGCTTGCCTCCATGGCTATGACCAGAGGAGTACCCTACCTCCTGGAGGGAACACATTTTATTCTGTGAGTGCAGCAAACCCAGGGAAAAGCTGGTCTGCTGAAGGAGAGTCCAGGTGGCCCTTATTTGATGTATGGGGTGGACTGGACTTCAACTCTCCAGGTCCTCCCATTTTCACCCTTTCATCCCTTGGGGCATGATCATGAGGCAAGGCAGGCAACTACTGTGCTACCGAGACGGCTAACTCAGTTAATTTAAACTAAGTTTCCCTAACAGGGCCACACTGGACAGCCCACTGCCATAATTTCTGACCATTTGCCAACATTCTGGTTGCCATGTGTGAATCCAGTCAACATTTTAATGGCTACGGTCTTCACATGTCTGAAAGGGATACAGTTGTCCAACCAAATGCAGCTCTGAGGGATTCACAAGGACAAAAGGGTAAGGGGACACAATGTCACTACAAGGAGATAAATTAGGGGAAATGCCATGAAGAACTACTTCACAGAAGGAGGGGTGGGCACTTGGCATAGGCTTCAGAGCACATGCTATCAGCTGATACTGTAATGACCAGTAAGCTCAGACTCAATAGGTACTTTGAAGAAAAAGGAGAGTCATGGTAGTCCCATTTCTCGCTGAGCTTGTAGGAGGGAGGGAGGGACTCCATAGTCTTCCTTCTTCCCAAGAGTATGTGCCTGTCCTGTAGTGTGTTTGTATGGATCACAGCTGTTAACGATAAGTGAGCAGTAAAACATAACAGGGTGTGCGTTTGTATTGGATACATGGATGTATTGGGTATGTTGTTAGGCATAAGGCGAATCTGAGAAGTCGATGTATCCCAGTAGGAATGTAACCCTGGAGTGTGTCATTGTACTTATAAAAGGGCTCTTGAAAGAAGAAAGTTCATAAAGCTAGTGATTAAATCATGAAATGTCACAGTGTACATTTTAACTTAGATAATTACACTTCTTTGGAATCCTGTTGACCAATCAGATTGCTGCAGTTTCCAGAGCCATTTAAGATGTACTGTACAGACTGCAGTAAACTTTCCTGTGCCTTGGGAAGGCATTGAGGTGCAGCTGGGAAGACATTATGCCCCAGTGGTTAGAGCTTAGAACTGTGAGCCAGGTGGTACCAGATCTTCGAGGATATCTCTTCTATTAGGCCACTCCTTTGGAACTATACCCATGTCGGTGCTGGGACCACCCAGAAACTTTTGCTAGCTGGGGGCCACCCACATCGATGTCATGCATCACAGTCTGTATAAACATGGGAAGTTCTGTCTCTTCTCAGTTCTTTTCCCGCCCTCAGTCATCCTCGTTGGGCCCGCTGCTGGAAATATTGTCAACTAGCCATTGCTGTTTACCACTTTATTTCTTATTTTCAGTGTTGTTTGTTGTCCCTGCATGCCGCCAAAATCTAAGGATGCATTATTTTGGTACTGTAAGTGTGGAGATAAAATGTATAAAGAAGCTACACATGAAGTCTGTGTGTGTAGCTTAAGCGTCTCTTACGACGTTCAAACCTGTCGGATCTGTCAGAGCTTTAACCAAGCAACTAGGCGACACCAAAAGCACCGAAAAGTTTCCTTCTTTTAAAACTTTAGCAGTCATGGAGAAGGAACGAAGCCAGAAATCTACATCACCTGCCCCGCTGACCAAGTTGCTGCCACCAAAGTCCAAAGACTGGGAAAGGGATAACTCATCATCAGGCCCCCCCATTATTGAGCCATAAGCAGAAGCACAGGAATACAGAAAAATCCACTTCCCTGGAGAGATCCCAGTCACCCCCGCAGACTTTAAGTAGTTCTGATCTGTCATCAACTGCTCCTGCAGCGGTGACGACAGTTCCCTTGACCGTCTATGAGACATCAAGGTCAGAGATTGGCTCAGGCGGTGCTGTATGAACTATTGATGGTATGTCGCCATCATCATTGACTCCAGTTGCAACGTTCCCTGGCCAGGGTGCCGTCGACACTCAAGCTGTGCTGGCATCGTTTTCTGAGATAATACAATGTATTTTACCAGGTATACCTGTGCAGTCTGTTTTGCTGTCAATGGGGATTACTGGCTCCCAGCTCCCATCGATGCCATCTTCCAGTACACTGCAGATCCCTCCTTCTCAGCTGTCACAGGCATCACCGGCATGGTCCTAGGTTCCTGTCACTGACAGAGAGGTCGACAAGGTAGAGTAGAATCTTGATCTCATTATGGAGGTGGATTATGAGGAAGAAGAGGGATATGAGGGAGAACAGCATGTTCCACGATCCAGTTCTACCCTTTCCTCATGCAGTGAGGATTCTGTGATATACAACCCCCAGATCTCCTCTTGAGGACCCTACCTTTTAGTCCATGATGCAGCAAATGCAAATTGCAGTGGACTTTGCTGTGGAGGAGGAAGACTCCACAGAAAGGAAGGAACCTTATGGGGATTTTGCGCGGTACCTTGTACTCCCTTCATTGTCATTCCTCCAGTTTACCCTGCCTTGGAGGATGCCACCTCTGCTGCCTGGTACAGATCTGATTCACTTCCTGCAGTACCAGGAAAGGCTGACAAGCAGTATATTTCTCCTTCTGCCAAGCTTTAGTATGCCAGTCAACCAGAAACAGACTCAGTGGTTGTTTATGGCTGCCCATGATAGGCCTCAGGCACCTAAACACATGAGTGTGCTCTGCCTTCTGACAGCGAATCCAGGAGGCTGGGTGTGAATGGGCAAGTACACATATACCTCTGAATGGGCAAGTGCAATACACCTCTGCCTCACTAGGGCTCAGAATTGAAAATTACCAGACCCATATGATTAAATATCAGACTAGCATGTGGAAGGCTGCAAAAGCTGCAGCCCAGGCTTTGCCTGAAGGCTCTACCAAGAATTAATTGATTAAAACTAAAATTTCTGATGCTGAGGTTGGCAAATGCTTACTTCACTCAACAGATGATGTGTCTGATGGCATGCTTCTGCCAGGGCAGCTGCTTCTGGCATTTGCATGAGGTGTTATTCTTGGCTAAGGGTTTCTGGATTTGCAAATGATGTACGGCAAGCAGTTTTAAATGCCCCTTTCAGAGGGAACAAACTATTTGGATATGATGTTGAAAAGGCACTTAAGGGCCTTTAGACATCCAAAGTGATACTAAGATCCATCAAATCCTTTTAATCCACTCCCATCGGTGTAATGGAAGGGGATCCTTTCGCCAGCTTTGGGCTAGAGGTAGTCGTCAAACCTACTGTCAGCAAGGCCAACGTAAGGGTAGTGGGTCCTTGCCAGGCCCCCTTCCCCCAGGTACCCATTCAAAAACAAATCAAATTGGGAGGCAGTATAGCACAGTGGTATAAGGCTTGGAGCTGCAAATCTGGTGACATCCAGCAGACCAGACCTGGGTTTGAATCCCACAGCTTCCACTTACATACTGTGTGACCCTGAGCAAGTCACTTAACTTCCCTGTGTTCCCAGGATGCTCCTGTAAAAAAGCTTTCAACTTAGTGTGCTACTGCTGGTTAAACAACTAAAAAAAAAACAAACTTAAAGCCACTGGTGGTTCTGCCCCTTCCAGTCCAGCATGACTCAATTCAGATTTCCTCCACAGCATTGTTGCCTCCAGGAGTGGTTGTAGGGGGGCTGACGCTCCCTACCTCTCAAACACTGGAGGAAGGTCACAACTGTTGAATGAGTCCTGGAGATAATTGCCAGGGGACATGCTCTGGAGCTTTGGGAAACTCCTTCAGAGCATCCTCTGCTTTCTTTCAGTTATCCTCCAGCCATTTGTTCCTTCTAAAAGAAGTAGTAGAGTCTTTAATATACAAATGTGCTGAAGGACCAGTGCCTCCTCATCAGAGAATGAGTTCTTTTCCAGATACTTCCTGGATTCAAAGTGGAGAGGAGATCTGTTTTCAATTTTGGATCCTAGGGACCTCAATTTCTGTATAGAATACAAGAACCGTTGCATGGTCTTCCTACAAGCTGTGATTCCCCTGTTACAAATAGGGGACTGGCTTGGCTTCTTATATGTGTGAAGGCTGCATACCTTCATATCAAGATCAGAAAAGCTCACAGACTGCATCTCTGCTTTATGCTGGAATGGAGCATTACCTGTTCGGAGTACATTATTGCCCTATGGCTTGTCTTCTGCGCCATGGGTCTTTATCGAATGCATGGTAGTTATGGCAGCAGCCCTTGTCAGGGAAGGTTTGTATGTATTCCCATATCTAGATGTCTGGCTCTTGAAAGCCAGCTCCGGGGACCATCTGCTACCTACCCTGTCTCAGACATGGCAGTTGTTCGACTTAGGAGTCACAGTGAATGTACTCAAGTCTGTCATGACTCCCTGCCAAAGACTGCTGTACATAGGAGCAGTCTTGGACACAGGGAAGTGGGGTGCTTTCCTGTCTCTGGACAGAGAAGAAAACCTGTTTTGCCCAAGCCAAGTTGGTATACAACAGTCATCATGTCCCAGCCAGAACTCTGTTACGTCTTCTAGGAAGGGGGGGGGACATGATAGAAACTTTTAAATACCTCAAGGGAATCAACAAAGTCCAAGAGGGTAGCATCTTTCCAAAAAAGAGATGTGCAAGAACAAGGGGACTCAATTTGAAGACAGAGGGGGGACAGCTCAGGGGCAATGTGAGGAAGTATTTTTTCACGGGGAGGGTGATAGACGCATGGAATGGCCTTCCTGAGGTCATGGGGTCAGAACCAGTGGGGGAATTCAAGAATGCATGGGACAGACATAAGGCAGTTCTGGTGGGGGGTAGGAAGAAGTAGGCTGTTGGTTAATGAGGATCTGCAGCTTATCCAGTAGGTAGGGAAATGGGCAGACTAGGTGGGCCAAGTGGTCCTTTTCTGCCGTCAAAGTCTATGTTTCTGTGTTTCTTCTGGGACTCACGGCAGCTGCCATTGTCATTGTGTCGCTGGCCCACTTACACATGAGGATCTCTCGGTGGACCTTAAGGGTCCAGTGGGATCAACAGATGGAAAAGCAGGGCCCAGTGGTGCTCACCATGACTGCATTGCACAGAGCATTTTAGTTATTTATTTATTGAAACGTTTCACCAGGAAAGGCACACTGAACAAGTTGCTTGTCTCACGGTGCGTCCTGGGGGAAAGGGTAGTGGAAATACCTACATGCATACAACAACAAATATTATTACAACAATAAATAAAACTCAGCACACAAACTTCGGTGAGAAGGCTAGTGCAAATTTATTTTCAACAGGGTGACATTCTCAAAAGGAAAAAATATAGGGGAGAGAGTTACACATAGCCACTTTGTGGAAGCACGTGAACCAGCAAGTAGTTCAAATTCAAATTGGTTGAGAGATAAACCAAATGGTTTTCACAAATGTGGCAGACGCAACATCTGCCAATATGCATCCATAGGCATTATGTTTCAAAAAGATGGCAGAATTCTTGAAATTCGACAGTTTATTACAGTACTTGTGTTACACCTTTTGTGATTTATGTGTGTTGGTGCAACTGCCCTGTCTATTATGTGAGAAGAACAACCGGATTAACTAAGCAAAGAATTCAAGAACATGTAAGGGCCATAATCGATGGCAACATGCATAGAAACACAGAAACATAGAAGTTGACAGCAGATAAGGACCTCAAGGCCCATCCTGTCTGCCCATTTCTTTTTCTACCTTATGAATGTGCCATCTGCCTTTGCTCTGTCAATGGTTTATCTATTCATACTCATCTGTATTGCTCCCTTATGCCTATCCCATGCCTTTTTGAAACCTTGCACTGTATTCATATCCACCACTTCCTGAGATAGGCTGTTCCATGCATCAGCCACCCTTTCTGTGAAAAAGAACTTCCTCGCATTACCCCTTAATCTACCGCCCTCTAATCTCATGCTGTGTCCTCTTGTCCTGCTATTTTTCTTATATTGAAACATATTAGACTCTTTCTCCTTGTTAATGCTCTTAAGATGTTTAAATGTTTCGATCATATCACCTCTCTCTCCCCCTCCTTTGCTCTAGGGTATACATATTGAGCTCCGTTAATCTGTCCTCGTATGTTTTCTGATGCAGTCCCTGCACCATTTTGGTTGCCCTTCTCTGGACTGCCTCCATTATGTTAATGTCCTTGTGCAGGTGGCGGCCTCCAGTACTGCATGCAGTACTCCAGATGGGGCCTAACCAGTGTCTTGTAAAGAGGGATTATTACCTCCCTCTTATGACTTGTGATACCCCTATTAATACACCCCAACATCCCTCTAACCTTACCTACAGCTTTAGTGGTCTGCTTGGATGATTTCAGATCATTTGTGATGATGATGCCCAAGTCTCTTTCTTCTCTTATGATTCCCAGCAACTCCCCCTCCCAACCTATAGGTGGCTTCAAGGTTTCTCTTCCCTACATGCATGATCTTGCACTTCTTTGCATTAAACCCCAGTTGCCACTCTTCCGACCATTTTGCCAGTTTATCCAAATCTCTTCTCATTCTGCCCACTCCATCTGGATCATCTACTCTGTTGCAGATCTTGATGTCATCTGCAAACAGACAAACCTTACTATCCAGTCCATCTACATTGTCACTGATGAAGACTGATCCCTGAGGTACCCCACTTGTGACTTGCATTTCTTCTGACTGTATACTGTTTACTACCACTCTCTGTTTTCTGCCTGCCAACCAGTTTGCCACGCAGTTGGCCAACTGCTGACCCACCCCGAACCTGCCCAGCTTATTAATCAGTCTTCTATGTGGAACAGTATCGAAAGCTTTGCTGAAGTCAAGATAAGTGACATCAACTGTACCCCCTTGGTCCACCACTCTGGTTACCCAGTCAAAGAAATCTATGAGATTAGTTTGACAGGACCTTCCTGTTGTAAACCAATACTGTCTTGAATCCTGTGCTTCTATAGATTCCAGGTGTTGCACTATCCTTTCCTTAAGGAATGCCTCAATAATCTTGCCCACTACTGAGGTAAGACTGACTGGTCTATAGTTCCCTGCCTCCTCCCTGCTACCATTCTTGTGGAGCGGGATCACATGAGCCCTTCTCCAGTCTTTTGGGACCTCTCCTGTGCTCAGAGACTCACTCAACAGCTCTGGTAATGGCTCTGCTAGTTCCACCCTTTGTTCCTTTAGTACCCTGGGATGTATGCCATCAGGTCCCATTGCCTTGTCCATCCAGAGCATAGCGAGCTCTTGTAGGACCCTTTCTTTTGTGAAGGGACTTGTGCATACCTCTCTCCCCCACCCCGTGTCCATGGTGCTGAGCCGTGGGTCCTGCTTTAGCTTCTCCTCAATAAATACTGAGCAGAAGTATCTATTTAGGTTAGGTGCTTTTCCAGCTGGCCCGTCAGCGCAGTGGTTGGATTCCCGCTTGCGACGCCAGCAACCCGGGTTTGGGAATGGACCTGGGTCGTCAAAGGGCAGGCCAGGGGGAGAAGGATGGAGCATCCCCTGGACTGCTCTTCTTCTCCAGGGGAAGGGCGGGAATGATGTCCGGTGTTCGTAGGACCTCTGGCAGAGGCTGGGGGCGCCACAAGCAGCCAACATCCAGACGCTTCAGGGGGTGGGGTGGACGCGGGACGTCATTGCACGTCCCCACCCCCAAGAACAACGGGGAAAAAATCACCATGGCCAACGTCCTCATGAAGCCCCCCCTCACTGCTCCTTCATTAGCTCCCATGCCGACTCTCCAACCTGACCAATGTCTGTGGCACCTTGGCCAGTGCCGCGGCCCTGCCCTGTGGGGGAGCAGCCAAGAGGGCAACAGAGAGTGTGGCTTATATGGGAGTGGAGTGTAGCGAGGACCGTGATCGGGGCTGATAATAACGATGCTGGTCATGGCCAAAAAGCGTAGTAAATAAAAAAAAAAAAAAAAAAGATAGATGCTTTTCCTTGTCCTCCTCCACACACTTCCCCTATCCCCTTTGATCTTAGCAATACCCCCTCTGGACTTTCTCCTTTCACTAATGTATCTATAGAAAGTCTTGTGCCATTCTTTTACTGTTCATGCTAGTGTTTCCTCGGTTTGGGCCTTTGCCTGCCTTACTGCCTTCCCTGCTTCCCTTAGGGAAGTTTGGTATGCCTCCCTATCGTCATCCCACAGTGTTCCCTTATATTTCCTAAAGGCCAGCCTTTTGGCTCTGACCTTTTCTGCTGCTGTGTTTGAGAACCAAAGTGGTTTCTTCCTTCTTTTGCTTTTCTCTCTAACACAATGGGGTGTTGCTTCATGTATTGCATCCTTAATGCGTGCCCACTTTGCCTGTACCCTCTCACCTGTATTTCTTCTTGTCAGGGCTAGCTTAACTCTGTTGGCCATCTTATCAAAGTCAGGTCCTCTGAAGTCCCATATTTTTGCCGTGGAATGGGATGATTTAGTTCTAGTGGCCAAACTGAACCATACCATGCAGTGGTCACTGGCCCCCAGGTGACCTTCTACCTAGAGATATGTGATCCTTTCCCCATTAGTCAGTACTAGATCTAGGATAACCCTGTCTCTTGTGGGTTGTTGTACTAGTTGTTTGAGGCCCTCCCACTGCAGGGAATCCACTATGTGTCTAGTTCTGGTGGATGTTCCTGCTGGTATTGACCTGTCTGTATCTGGCATGTTGAAGTCTCCCATTATCAAAACCTCCCCTTTAGCTGTCATGTTTTGTATATTTTCTAACAGTAATATGTCTGTGTCCTCTCCCTGGTTTGGAGGCCTGTAGACAACCCCAGTTCATATGGCTGTCCAATTTCCTGTTTCCAGGGTGACCCACAGTTCTTCTGGCTCCTTATGTTATTCTGAATTTCTGTAGCTTTTATATTTTCATTGACATAAAGGGCCACTCCCTCCCCCCCTTTTAGCACCTCGATCTCTTCTGAACAGTACATAGCCGGGTACTGAAGTCTCCCAAGTGTGGTTGCTGGTGAACCATGTCTCACTAATGGCTACTATGTCCAGTTTAACCTCTGACATTGTTGTCTGCAGGTCTGGGATCTTGTTTCCCAGAGTACGGGCACTTGTGTACATGATTTTCCATTGGCCAGATTTTGGTGCATTAGTTGTTGGGCGAGGTCCGGCATTTCCCCTGCGCATCGTATGAGGAGCTGGAGCATTTTCCTTACCTGGTGATGCAAATGAACTATAAACATGCTGAACTCCTGTTTGATCACTAGCTGTGGTGGGGGGGAGGAATGTGCTTCCGGTTCGATGTATCGGGTGCTGCACCCCTTTCCCTATTTCCTAGTTTAAATATTCTACAAAGACGTCAGACTTCTGCCCTAATGCACTGACTCTCTCCTTAGTCAGATACAGTCCACTGAATTTAAAGAACTTTCGCTCCCAAAACTGTTGCCAGTTACCTACAAATTTGTGTCCTTTTTCCTGGCACCAGCCCTGAGCCACATGTTTAGTTCTCTATGTCCCCTTCTAGACTCCTTGGTCCGCTCCATGCTCTCTCCAGACCAGCAGGATCTCAGAGAAGGAGATGCTGGACGAAATGGATGACAGTTTGTCTCCAGACTGGTCAAGTGTTCCTTGGTCTCCACAACTGACGGCTGACGAGATCGTTAGACCCTATGTGTACCAGGACATCAATATTTTCTCCTAGCACCACCATGATTTTGGCAGCACTGGGTCATATTAAATGCGCTTAATAGCGTACAGCATTATCGCGAAACCTGAACTTTTGCACTCGAGTTGGACCCCCAGAGTTGAAAACTTTAGTGGGGGTCTAGTGTGGGGGCAGAGCCCCCCCACAGAACAATAAATAGATATCGCGCAACGCAATTGTGCCGCACAACATTCTGCCATGCAACATTATGACCCTGTGCCAGTTTTAGCAATGCGGTCGGGGTGTCTCCATGCTGATGTACCTGGGAGACATCTGACCATTACCCCCAGCTGGAGGTAGGTATCAACTCCCCGAGTCTTGGAGTCACTTATGATCAGAAGTGTTTTGGATTTCCTTTTTGCCTTTTTTTTTTTTTTTGGCCCCTGTTTTGGGCGAGTTTTGTTGTGCTAGCTCCTGTGCTGCAGTGTCCTGCTCTATAGTGTCCTCTGCCTCTTTGTTTGAGTTCAAAGATAGCGGCAGATACCTGTTTGTAGTTTTTATATGATTTGTGGAGGTGATACGTTGGAGAGCACTGAGTGATGGGGCACCCGATTTGCCCCTTGTAACCACCTGCCAGCCTCCTGGACCAACTACCCTCTGCAGTCGAGGTGCTTCAGTTGGATGTTGGTGAAATGTCGGGCAGGTCTTATAATATATTTCCTCCTGAATATGTGATTTGAGGCGTGCAATCTCTGCTCATGCTGCCTGGAGCTGAGCCCTTACATCTCCAATAGTCCAGCATGTAGGACAGCATCCTAAATGCTGTATAACTGCCCTTTTGAAAAATGTCCCACAGTACCTGCAGTTAATAATATCCATTCCAGATGGGTTGCCGGGTTTATAACCTAGTCCGAGTAATTAGAAGGAGGAAAATGAAAGCAAAAGTTTGATTTTTTGTTTTGTTGGTTTTAGTATAACTTGTTATAACAAGTTAAATTACTTATGCCCCTGTAAGTGAGGTCACTGTGTGGATACCCCTCTGATCCTCCCCTTCCTGCTTTGCTACAGGAAATGTCATGACTGTGCTACTCTATAAAAGGAGTGTATGGGGATGGCAGTGGGTGGCTGGGCCCTTCCCCTGCCAAAAAAGAAGAACCACGGACGAAAGAAACAAGGAGGTAAGAGCAGAAACAATCTACCAACAACAAAAGCAGTAGCCCTGAAAGCTTAGCCTAATGATAGATAAAACTGTAAAACCTGTAAAGCACCACCTGTAATAATTTCACAGAAGATATACCTTGCAAAAAACACTTTGCTACAGAGAAAAATAGAGCAGTAACAGAAGATACACCTTGCAAAAAACAATTTGAATCAGAGAAGATTACAGCAGTAATCTGTAAATCCAAAACAGTAACAAACCTGTAGGCACACCCTGTAATAATGCAGCAGAAAGTATTCCCTGCAACAGCAGTTTGAATCAGAGAACAATAAAGCAGTAAAATGTTAGCAAAAAACAGTAACAAACCCTGTGAGTACAACAGAAAATAGTAACACACAGTAAATCTGCCTAGCCAAAAGAAGCCTTAAAGAGGGGCTATGGTCACAAATTACTAGCATAAATAAATTCAGAATACGGATCAGCATAACCCCAATCACCCTCATGCCAAAATTGAGATCCCTAAGTTATTTTGTTTAAAAGTTAAAAATAATTTTACAACCCTAAATTCTCTGCCTGTTCAAAAAAGCCAGTTTCAGTGAAGAGGTGCTGATGATGTCATCTCCTGAACTCACAGTCTAGCCCTCCATGTCAGCAAGCTTACAGGACCTGCTTCTCCATAGTTTAAAAACTATGTGCAAATGGTTTTCTCCAGTAAAACAGGCAGCACCACTCAATAAACATTGCAATGAAAACTATGTGTGTTTCAGGTTTTGTAACAAAGTTGACAAATTCATATTTTTGCTTTCGGTGCCTTTTTGTTGTGGTCCTTTTCTCCATGGTTGCTGGATTCTGAGTCACAGCACACTACTGTAAGATTTGCAGACTGGATATCTCTGATGTGGTGAAAGGCTGTGATCATTCACACCTGTCATTCAAGGTGATTTCACAGAATGGCACTTTAAATCAGTTATTCCACCACCCTGTAAATGGGGGTGGGAGAGGTCGTGCTGTTTTGAAACCTTACTAAGAGCTTCTGTGTAGTAGCCAGCTCAATGCTTAATCACTCAGTCAGTCAAGAAATATTGTATTCATCATCGAAGTATAAATGAATGGGATACTCAGTTAAGCAGAGCTCATTTTCTGGGTTCTCATTGACAGGCTGTTACTTGAGCTATATTCAGGCTCATTTGAGTTGTACTCCACATTACAATGATTGTTTTACCAGGGCTAACACTTCCTAGTAGGAATTAATACATACTGTACAAGGCCCCTATTAAAACTTATTGTAAAGCAGACACTGACAAACAGCAATGCAGTTACCAACATTGCAACACTTGTAGCAATGCAGCTTCCAAACAGGCAGCGCAGAGTAGCATTTCACATGGTATCAGCAGCCTGGAGGCATGATGACTCAGCATCCTGCAACTCTGGAGAAATGGGCCACACCAAAAAGGCATTAAAATACAAATTTGTCAGCTTTGTTAGAAAACCTGAAACACATAGATTCTATAGCACTGTTTTTAGAATGGTGCTACTTAGTTTTACTTGTGAAAACCATTGCAGAATGATCTTTTAAATTTGGAGAACCAGGTCCTATAAGCTTGCTGACAGGGAGAGCTAGAATGTGCGTTCAGGAGATTCCATCATCAGCACCTCTTCACTGAAACTGGCTTTTTTGAACAGGTAATGAAATCAGGTTACAAAATAGCCCATAACTTTAAAATGAAATAACACAGAAACTTAATGTTTGGTATGAGATTTACAGGGGGCAGGCTTATTCTAATTCTGCAATGTAGTACTTTTGGCCAGAGTCCTTCTTTAATCTTTTTCCTTGCTCTGATAATGTTCCTTGCTCTGTCCTTACAAGCAAACCTAGAAAAAAGGAGCTCAAGTGAAGCTAGGGGCCTTTGCCAGCAAACCTAGTCTTCCTCGATGGCCCATTTCCTGGAATGTCACCTTGGTAATCCTGATAGTTTTCGATTTACTGTATTAGAACATGTTCCTAGACATCCGGGGGGGCCAGGGTTAATACTCTATCTCAGAAAGAAACAAAGTGGATTGTTACACTAAGACACAGCAATCCCAGTAGGCATCAGTGAAGAAGTAGACGTCTCACCCTATTTGTAACAAACTTGCATATTTTATACTTTGTACAAGAGGTTTCCTTCTGAAAACTCTCTCCCTAGTTGAGGAAGGAATCTTTTAAATCCCCCCCCCCCATGCTTTCCTTTTTTCTTTTCCTACACATCCCTTTTACTTTCACTGGGCTAACAACATATCATTAGTACACAAGTATCATTATTTTTATAAACTTGAACAGCTAAACTTGTTTCTCTTTTTCTCCTTGTTCTTTCTTAAGAGATGTCCTGAACTACATCTGAATAAAAGCAAAGTGAGAGCTACACTTGTATGCCCATGGATCACAGTTCATGCCCTCTACTGTACTGGACCCTTTCAGGCCATATCACCTTTGAAGTAAACTCCCTGTTATACTGTGCTTAAACATACTAATTTAGTAATCCCTTAAGATTCCAACAAAGTTTTTTTAGAATGTCTCAACTCCATTGAATTTTTCCACTTTTCTGTTCTGCTTTAGAAATGCGCGCTCCCCCCCCCCCACACTTTTTTAACCCCATCTTCTTCTCTCCTCCTGACTAACTTTATTACTTTTTTCTTCCTAAATAGGAGAAAAGATATTACTGGGTGTTATTGATCCCACTTTTCCTGAAAATGGTGTTTTTCTAAAACCTGCTGACATTTTTGTACTGCTTTTCATTAATGAACTCCTGCTATATTCTTTGAGAAAGACTATAATTAATAGTGAGCGTATCCCGTATGGCTAGCGAAAAAAACTTCTTCGCTCTACCCCCTATTTGAAGTTGATTTTTTCTTTGCCTTAATCCTTTTTATATATATTTTTTTTATGATGAACCTGCTGTACTCATTAATATGTGATTATGAAAATTAGTAAAATTAAGGTAGAGAGTAGTTTGACCTTTTGCATCAATGCTCAACCTCCTATGTGCAGTATGACCACAGCAATCTATTGTGTACTTCCCAGGCAAAAGTCCTTGAAATTTAAAATGCATAAAGTTTTCTTTTAAAGTCTTTTTTGTTGTACTAAATAAGACAAAGTATTAATGTTTACCTGATGGAAGTAAGCTATTACCATAACTTCATTACCACTAAGATTATGAAGAAAATAGTGCTATGTATATTTAATAAAATTAGAATAATTTAAAAGTGGTAAAGCCTACAGATTAAATGTATTTTTTTATTTCTTTTTTTATGTTTTCACATGATCACTGAATTGTATGTGTATCTTTAATTTGTATAAAACTGGTCCAGTTAATTGGAATTTGATTGTATAAATAGTGTCTCGTTTGTGGGCTCTCTAGGTCCGCCCCTAAGGAGGACCCGCTTGAGGGTTGAAGCGCAGGGCTTGGTCTCGTCAGGCACCCTGTCGAAAATAAATTTGCACTAGCATTTTCACCGAAGTTTGTGTGCTGAGCTTTATTTATTTCTTTGTTCGAATGAGTTGGCAAGCTCTGCTCAAGCACCACTAAACTCCCTGAGCGCACTTTACAAAATGTTGTATTATTACAACAATATTGGCAACAGTGAATAGCAAATAACAGAAAGAACATATTAAGTGTAGCATAAGAGTACAGCTGTATACAGAGGTCACAGTGGACTGGTCAAGTGCATTACATTAGGATAACACCTTAAATTCATGATGAGGGTACCATTTAGCCTAAAGCGAAGGGGTGGAATAGGGAGTACCAGCAGAGGTGGAAAGGTAGCGAGGCTGGGAGGGGAGCAGATGAATAGGAATTAGGATTATAGATATATTGATAGTTGTCTATTGATAGGAATCTAAAGTCATAGTTATATTGATAGTTATAGATAACGCGAAGGAATGGCCAGGTAGGGATCTCTGCAGGGAAAGAAAGTAGTGGGGCTGGAAGGGAGCTGTAATTCAGAATAGTTACTGAATTTATTGATAGATATTGGGGAGCAGGTCAAGAATACCAGGTAGGTTAATTGCAGGTACAGTTCGCAGAGAGGAAATCATGGAGGGCTGAAGTTGTTGAGGAGGGGAAGGAGGAGTGGCGAGTCTGGTGAGGATGTGTTTTCTACAGTTTTGAGAAGCGATATGAGAAAGCAGCCTGGCCTACAGTGGTAGACCAGCAAGGGACAATCAAGGAATGGGAGTCGTAAGATTTAAGTGGGTGGGCAGAGGGAGGGAGGGAGGACTGATAGAGAGGAAGTGAGATAGGATGGGAGCGATTCAAACCAGAATTTAGAGACAAATTTAGCACAATGATGGAGGCGTCTATTTTCTAGTGAGGGAAATGCCAGGGAGTGGCTGGAGTAGATCAACTTTAGGGAGAAGGCTGCGTATATTTAGATGGAGAATTTTTAGTTCACTGGGAAGGACACTGAGGCTTGATAGGGAAGTCCCTGGAGTAGTGGATGGGGGCACCAAGGTGCTTGGAGGGCAAAATACAGGGTTGGGATTTATGTCTCTGGAAGATAGGAGCAGGAGTGCATTGATAATGTAGTGAAGCTTTACACTCTTATACCAAGGTACAGAGCAGGCTCGACTGGGAATAAGGGGCGTGTGGAGAGGAGGCTGGTAGCATAAAATATGTAGTAATTTACAGTAAATAGGGATTGTTAAGAGTGAGGCACTAGGGCGGAAGGGGTAGTGTTTCCAGTTCTGAAGAGAGGGAGATGGGGTAACAGTGTAATTGAAGACAGGAGAGTGGAGTGTAGTGTGGCGGGGAGGGGTGTGGGTGAGAGGGGGGAGACAGAGGATAGGGAGAAGTAGACTGAGTGAGTCTAGAGGCATGGTGAGGAAAAGATATGTAGTGGATTGGCAGCAGAGTATAAAAAACAATCAATCAATCTTTATTATACTAGGTCAGTCAATCAACCAATCATCTTTATTTTACCAGGCGAGACAGCGTTGAGGCAAGCTCATTTACAAGGTGGACGTGGGAAGGTCAACAGTATCAAAGTACACAATTATACCATAATAAAGTACAAATACAAATGATTAACAAAGGAACAGGTAATAGACATAGAAACCTGCAGTCAATACATAAAAAATGTTTACATGACAGTATATGCAGGGACAGGAAACCTGTCAAGGAGTAAATAAGAAAAAAGAAAATAAATGTAATAACATATAGTGACAGTACACATAAAGCAGGGTAGGGAGAGCTGGCCCGGTGGCACTGAGGGTTGAGGCGCTGGATGCCACACCTCGAGCCATGCCGGCGACCCGCGTTCGGGAGTGAGCTTGGGCACCGGGGGTTGGCAGGGGAGGGAGTAGATCGAGTGCCCGATAGACAGCTCTCTTCTCCTGGGGGGAGGACTGGGTGGTGTTCGGAGTTCCAGTGGCCCCCGGTAGCGATCGGGGGTGCTGCAGAAACCCGGAAAGCACATCGCAGTGTGACTGATGCTGGTAGGGTTGCTGTGCACCATGGCATCATGGGTGACCACGCAGGGGGGAGGGAGGACAGGAAGCGGAGGAAACTAAGGGGGGGGGAACCTTCAGGCCTTGGATAGGCGACGGCCCGCAGGTCCACTGGCCACACTTCCAATGCTGGACCTCCATCACCGCCCCTTCAGTATCCTGTGGGGCTGAGTCCCTGGGGGCTCCGCAGTAACCATAATATCTCTGAGGTTGATGGAGGCCACAGCAGGCGGCAGAGCTGGGGGGAGTGTAGTGGCCTGCGAGAGTTCCAAAGGTTCCCGGAGGAGGTAAATAAAAAAAAAAAGGATAGGGAGTTAGTTCTAGGCATGGGTAGATGTAATCCTCATGAAACACACTGGAGGCCATGTGCAGGTGAGGTAAGAAGTGCAGGGAAAATGCTATTTGGAATGCTGGGAAATAGACCTGAAGTGCCATTTCAAGGAGTAGGGGTAGATGGCTTCATGGCCAAGGGGTATAATAGACCAAGGAGAGGAGGAGTAGTAGGGGGCGCTTAGAGGACTGATGGAAGTGCAGGGGGGAAGAGGTGGAGGGTCTGAGGTGTGAAAGAACACCCCCACTCACTCACTGGTGGGGCTTAAGTAAGAATTATGCTTAGGTATGGCAATTACATGTCTCAGAGAGGTTATGGTTCAGCAATGACTTGAATAACGTCAAACTGACTGGTGCTACCAGCTTCAGCAATTTTTGGATGTTATTCCAGATTTCAGGAAGGGGAAATGACTTATTGCAGCAGCCCCCAGGGGGGTTCTAACCTTTGGGATTACCAAGGATATATAGGATAGTTTCCTCAATGCATAACTACTCAACGGGCATATTGGCAAGCATTTTGATATGTACTGTGGCAGCTTGTTAGTAATGGCTCTATAGGTCCAGAGCAATACTAGACCTGGTACTCTCAAATGGAGAGAAGATCACAAATTTAGAAGTCGGTAGACATCTGGGAACAAGCGACCACTGCACAGTGTGCTTCACGATAAGCACAACCATGGAGACAAGCCATACAAAAACAAGCATGCTGGACTGTAGAAGGGCTGACTTTGGCAAAATGGGTGAATACCTGAGGAATACACTGGCAAATGGGCAGAAAGGAGGGGTGGAAGAAAAATGGAGAAAAATCAAAACTGCCATCATAGAGGCAACAAGCCTTTGTGTGAAACAGATAAAGAAAACAAAGCGGAGTAAAAAACCACTGCGGTTCTCAAAAGAGGTGGCAGGGAAGGTTAAGGAGAAAAAGGCTGCATTCAAAAAGTATAAGGCATCACAGAAGGAGCACGACAGGGAACTGTATCAATTAAAGCAGAAAGAGGTGGGGAAGGCAGTCAGAATAGCAAAAGCCCAAACTGAGGAAAAAATAGCCAAGTCAGTTAAGAAGGGGGATAAAACCTTTTATAGATACGTTAGGGAGCATAGAAAGGTTAAGGGAGGAATAGTGAAGATTAATAAGGGAGAGGGGAGGTGGGCAGAGGGAGACAGTGAAAAGGCAGAGATACTGAATGAATACTTTTGCTCAGTATTCACAAAAGAAGATGAGGAGGAGTTACCTAAACCAGACAATAGAAGCACTCTGGGTAGGGAGGGTTGACACCAGTCCATTTACAGAAGAAAGAGTCCTGAAAGAACTCCTAAAACTCAAGGTGGACAAAGCAATGGGGCCTGATGGGATTCACCCCAGAATCCTAAAAGAACTAAGGGAGGACCTAGTGACACCACTGACCACACTTTTTAACAAATCATGGGAGGATGGGGTGGTACCTGAGGACTGGAGGAGGGCAGATGTGAGTCCCCTTCACTAAAATGGGAGCAAGGCAAAAGCAGGAAACTACAGACCTGTAAGTTTGACCTCAGTGGTAGGGGAAAATGATGGAATCACTTCTGAAGGAAAGAATTGTTGAGTACCTAGAGGCCAGCTAGGCACAGGACCCAAAGCAGCATGGATTTACCGCAGGAAGGTCATGTCAGACGAACCTAATAGATTCCTTTGACTGGGTGACCAAAGTAATAGACCAGGGAGGGGCTGTGGATATGGCCTACCTAGACTTTAGCAAGGCATTTGACACAGTCCCACACAAAGATTAATAATCAAGTTAGCCAGCTTGGGAGTGGGTCCCGGGTGGTAGCCTGGTTGCAAACTGGCTGCACAACAGGGCACAGAAGGTAATAGTGAGTGGCACATTCCAAAGAAAGGGGGATCACTAGTGGAGTACCTCAGGGCTCAGTACTGGGTCCAGTCCTCTTTAACATCTTTATAAATGACATTGCAGAGGGTCTGGAGGAAAAGGTATGCCTCTTTGCAGATGATACAAAGATCTGTAACAGAGTTGATACACAAGGGGGGGGTAGAAAGGATGAGAAGGGACTTGGCAAGGTTGGAGAAATGGTCAGACACATGGCAACTCAGATTCAATGCAAAGAAGTGCAAAGTAATGCACCTGGGAAACAAAAACCCAGGAGAAGAGTACACAATAACAGGGGAGGTACTAACAACAAAAATGGAACGGGACTTGGGGGTAGTCATATTGGATGAGCTAAAGGTGGGTAAGCAATGTGAGAAGTCAATGAGGAGAGCCAGGGGGATACTGGGGTGCATAGGAAGGGACATCACAAGTAGAAAAAGGTAAGTGGTTATCCGTCTGTACAGACAGTTGGTGAAACACCATCTGGAGTACTGTGTGCAGTTTTGGAGACCTCATCTACGCAAGGACATAGACAGGATGGAAGCAGTCCAGAGGAGGGCAACTAAAATGGTGCAGGGTCTGCATCAGAAATCATATGAAGAGAGACTGAGAGAGCTTAATATGTATACCCTTGATGACAGGGGGGACATGATAGAAACGTTCACGTACCTCAAGGGAATCTACAAAGTCCAGGAGGGTAGCATCTTTCAGAAAAAGAGATGTGTAAGAACAAGGGGTCACAATTTAATGATGGAGGGGGGACAGCTCAGGGGTAATGTGAGGAAATCTTTTTTCACAGAGAGAGTGGTGGATGCGTGGAACTGCCTTCCTGGGGAGGTTGTTGGGGCTAAAACAGTGGGGGAATTCAAATGTGCATGGGACAGACACAAGGCAATTGTAGTGGGGGGTGGCAGGAAGTAGGCTGTTGGTTAACTAGAATCTGCAGCTTATCCAGTAGGTAGGGAAATGGGCAGACTGGGTGGGCCAAGTGGTCCTTATCTGCTGTCAAAGTCTATGTTTCTATGTTACTATGTAGAGTATTGCATTCATACGACGCCGGAGGCCTAATGAGGACCACCCCATCCTGTTGTATAGCAGGCAGTGGTGAGTGCGGTATGGTGTTCTGGTAATGAGTCTGAGTGCCCAGTGATACAGAACATCCAGCTTAGATAAGGCAGAGGGAGAGCATTGCCCATAAATAAGGTCTGCATGGTCCAAAAGTGGTAAGAATGTTGAGGAGACTAGCCTAAAACTTTGCTTCCTGTGTGAGTAGGTTCTTTATTCTGAAGAATATCGCAAGTCTCGTGTTCCGTTTCTTGGCCTGTTCATCTACGTGCTTCTTGAAAGAGAATTTGTAGTCTAGCCACACTCCCAGGTATTTAAATTTAGTCTTGAACTCCAGAGATTCCCCTTATAGTGTAAGTTTCTGGGGGGTCACGCTATTAAAGTTCAGTTTAGTTGTATTAGCAGGGTGCGAGAATAGCATTGCTTTTGTTTTCTTCACATTTGGTAGCAATTTTAAGGAGAGAAGGTTGGATTGTAGGGTGTTAAAGTCTGTTTGCAAGTCCTTGCATGCTGCTTCAGGGGTAGATCTTTCTAGGTAAAGGACTGTGTCATCGGCAAAGAGGTGTATGTTTGCCGATTTAATCCCGTCATCGATGTTGTTCATATAGATGGCGAAGAGTAAAGGCCCCAGAATTGAACTTTGCGATACACCTCTTGATAAGGGTTTTGTAGAGGAGAGGTCTCCTCCTGCCTTAACACACTGCTGTCGATTTGTGAGATAGCTTGAGATCCAGGACATAGCCAGTCTGTCGAGGCCAGTGTTCTCAAGGGAAGTGAGGAGCATGCCATGGTTGACTGAGTCGAACGCTTTACTCAGATCAAGAAACAGCGCAGACATGCATTTTCGCAGCTAAGGATGTTTACCAGTTGTTCAATACTTTAGCTAGAGCAGAGGTAGTGCTGTGTTTAGGCCTGAGGCCAGATTGGATTGGATTAAGGATATTGTTTGATTCTAGAAAATTCCTGATCTGGGCATTGGCCACCTCTTCCAGTAGTTTGGATAAAATGGAAGTAGTGAGATGGGGCGGTAATTATTTAAATTGCATCTGCTACTGGATTTGAACAGGGGTATTACGTGTGCCATCTTCCAGTCAGGTGGCAGCATACCCTGGGATAAAGATAAATTGAATAGGTGAGTGATGGGGGGGATAATATATAGATGCCAAGTTTTAGGTAGTAGGGTTCTATAAGATCTGTCCCTGCACTTTTCTTCACGTCCAGTTTCAGGATAAGGTCTTCCACGTCCTTTAGTGAGACCTGTTCAAAGGAAAACAGTACTGAAGGGGCATCAGGGATTTAGGCTGTTACTGTTGATAGGGCAGTTCAGCTTAGAATTTGGAGATCGATCCCTGAGAACGCTGGCTGGAGAGGAGTCAAAAGCCATCCCTGCCGTCATGAAATAATGGTTGAGCATCTCTAGAATATTGTGTTTGTCAGTAGTTTCAACTCCCTCAGAACAAATTTTAGATGGGAGGGAGTTTGTTGGGTTGTGGTCTTCTAGGTCCTTGAGGATCCTCCAAAATTTTTAAGGAGATTTGGAGGAGGTTTCTAACCAAGTCTGGAAGTAGCTGGCCTTTGTGTTTCTGATTAATTTGGTACACTGATTTCTAGCAGCTCTGAAAGCAGTGCAGTCCCCTAAAGTCTTGTTTTTTCTTGCCTTCTTCCACATGGCATCTCTTTTTAATAGGGCTTCCTTCAACTCATGGGTGAACCATGGGCAAGATCTCTTTTTTTGTGCAGGTGTTTTTTTTTTTTTTTTAAATTACTATTTGTGCCTCCTCCTTTTGTGCCCAGTCTCCACTCCTTCTGGAGACAGCGGTCTATCCGCATCGTGACCTGCCTGATTCTGCCCCGGTGAGTCCCCATCAAGCCATGGCTATACCCCCCAGGTGGGTACGGGGCGGGGCTACTGCACTCTGACAGTCTTGCAGTGTCGGACTCACCGGGATGTCAGGCAGGCGCGAGCAAACAGTGTCTCCGCTGTGGTCTCTGTCATCTAGGAGACGGGCACTGGTTTTTCTGGTGTTCTGGAGGAGTGGTGCGCACTGGATGTCATGGCATCACTGCTGATGTCGCCACTCCCCAACCCCTTGAGTCTGCTTCAATGCTTGCTGTGCCTCCAGCTTCCGCTAGAGGCCAAGCAAAGCCCCCCTCCCTTCCGGGAGAGGAGAGCTGTCTATTGGACGCTCGATCCTCTCCCATCCCTGCCCACCCCTGACTTTTGTGCGGGTTTTAGCTAGCAGCCATGTTTGTTGATAGTGTCAAGTAGGATGTTGTGGAATAGCATGTATGCTTCCTCAACTGTGTTGGCCAAATAGAATCCTTGCCAATTTGCATTCTGTAAATCGGAGAGAAAGTCGGAGTCAACCAAAGCCTTATGGCTTCTTTTATAGACAAACCCAGGAGACGAGAGGATTTTTGGGGGTGATCTGCCGCAGGCGATGAGACAGTGATCACTGAGATCATTGAAGAACACTCCAGAATGAGCATATATGTGAGGCTTATTCACAAGGATTACATCTAACAGGGTACTACGTTCAGGATTTTTGATGTTTGGGCACGTAGCTTCCATGATAAGTTGGCTGAGACCAAATTTGTTGCAGAGCTCTTTTAGGGGCATGGAGGCAGAGGACAACCAGTCAAGGTTAAGATCACCTAATATGATTAGCTCAGAAGTGGTTCTGGATAATAAGTCTTGCAGATAGTCCAATACTGAACTCCGCACTGAGTGGGTCAGTAACATCCAATAACAGTCAGGGCCATGGAATTGGAGAGCTGAATCTTTAGAGTTAAACATTAAAATTGTTTTGGAACAGAGATAGCATCCAACACTGTGACAATGTACTTATTTTGTATGTAGACAGCTACACTTCCCCCTCTGGAGGACCTGTCTGTCCGGTAGGTGTTGTATTCGGGAAAATTGCTGTATTCCTCCCAGCCCGAGTTTTAACACCATTGAGTGGAACTTATAAGTTAGGGGAAAAAGAAGACTATACTGTAAGTTAGGGGGAAGAGAAGACTACACTGTTAAGACACAGTCAAAAAAACAAACAAACGGAACTGTAATTTCTTGCTTAACTAGTCTGGCACTTTGCGATTAATAAGAGTTAGCCTGGGAGAGAGAAGTAAGGGGAGGGAGATCGTAAAGGTAGAGAGAAAAACAAAATATTCTTTTCAGGTTAACTTAAACTTATCTAAACTGAGCTGTAATTTTCTTGCGTTCAAGCACTTGCAATATACAGCGATTCAAATGGTAACAACACAGTTACAGCAAGGTACACACAATACTGTACAATTAGGTAGAGGGGTGAAGCTGTTATAATTTGAAAATTTTGCACACAAAAGTTAAAACTCTGGCTGGGAGGCATACAGCAAAAGATCAGCAGTGGAATAGGAAGAGAGCCAATAGGGAGCCTGGTTCGCCAGCGCCGACCAATCAGGAGCCGGAGTAAGCACTGGGGAGAGAGCAGGGCAAAGTTGCCAGGAAGGCCGTACCTGCAGAGCTGGAGGGTGGACTGAAGATGCAGGGACTGCGGCGGAGCAAAGCCGCCTCCCGGTGTGGTTCCTTGGCAGGCTGGAGCACCCTGGTCAGGGCGTCCTCCTAGGATGAGAAAAGAGAGGGGAGAAACAGAGGTGAAATTTAATTGGCAGTCGGAGGGCGGGGGCAGTCAGTGGAGACAGAAAGCAGGAGCAAACTGAGTGACAAAGGGAGTAACAAAATAGCAAAGGGATGTCCCTGAGAGGCAAGGTGGGGGGCTAGGAGTTAGCATGGGAGAGAGAGGTAAGAGGTGGGACAGAGTAAAAGAAGAGGGCAAAATAAAATATTCTTTTAAGTTTAGCTTAAACAACTTATTCCAATTTGGTACTTTCTAGAGGGGACAGAGGTCAGATCTTTTCAGGACCTGGTGACCAGTTTTGGCCTTTCCTGGAAAGATAGAGTTAGATAATCTTTTTCAACTTAGGGACTATATTAGAGCATTACCAAGTGGGCATGGTGGAGATGGTCTCCCATCGTAGCAGATACTGTACACCCCCATACCGGATCATAATTTTGCACGCTTAATAGCATATGACATTGTGGCTAAGTGGGTACAGCGTAGTCTTTAACCACTAATGGTGCAATACCGCTTCTCACAAACCCACTCAGCAGGTCAGGCCCTCTACTCCCAAAGTGCCAACCTCTGAGTGCAGTCTTGTGAACAGTGTAACAGACAAGGTAACCCTCTTGTCTGTTTTTGTGAGTTTGGATCAACCTTTGGTCTCAGTTCTGGAGGGATTCAAACTGTTAACCTTTTATTAGCATACCCAGTGCACAGGCTCAGATATATCTGTCTTCAGGGGGCCAGATATATTTGCCTACGGGCACCTAACCAGGTATTCAGAGGTGAACCCTTAAAAACTTTAATAAAGACGTCAGATTTAAAACACTTCTCTTTCCAGTTTGGTACCACCATGCAAACTTATGTTTAGTATCTGCAATAACCATGTACTTTTCTTACAAAATAAAAAGTAGTCAAAGACAGACCAAGTAAGTTCTAAAAAGAATTTTACTAAAATAGATAAAAATATGTGAAACACAAAATACAGAACTCCTATATCAAAAGACATGCAAATCTTTTAAAAGAAACAAGGTTTAAACAGTGCAAATTCCTACTTCAGTACTTAGTCTCTAAATACTTGTTTAAGTGCTCACCGATCTTGCTTGGTCAGAGTCTAGGTAAAAATGTGTGTCTGTAAAACAGAACTATTCCTTAAACAACTGTATTGGCCAACCCCCTTTTGGTGAGGTCAGCTAGCTCCTCCTCTGTCAGATTATATTTAAAAATATGTCTTATACAACCACAGGAAGTATTTTCAAAGTATTACATTCTGCAATCCTCAGCATAACTCATATGTGTGTCAAATGACAGTTCTTTGATATTTAAACAGTGTCCTCTGTCACACAGACACCAAAGCATTTATGATCTCGCACTTATACATCACAACCTGCTTTTCTTCCTCTGGAAGCATCATAAAATGGATATGCTGAACTCAAGCTTCTTAACCCTATAATTTGCTTCAGGCTTTTCCACATTACACATTGTCTCTAAAATCTGAGTGTGAGTGATACACACATGCTTTTTTCTCTTGGCATTCATCCTTCAGCTGAAACTGGGGGCGAGTGAGGCTATTCCAAGGGCACTGGCATTTTTAACAGGCACTTCAATATCACATTTCCATTATTTTAAGAAATAAAAATGATACAGCACTCAGAACATGGCTGTCTACGTCACACTGCGTATACTGCTGTATGCGGTATTGCACCAGTAGCGCTTTCCCAGGCAGAGGATATGACCTCTGCTGGGAGTGGGTTCCGCTGAGCAGCTGTCGTGGCTCACAGGACTGAGCCACAGCAGCAGGAACCCAGGCGCTGCGACTGGGACCAGGTTTGATTCCCGGTCCCAGAATATTTTATTTTTTATTTACTTGTGCGCTCCTCGAGTTGAACCCCCCTCCGGAGTTGAGAATCTTTAGTGGGAGGGAGTTCGGGAGGCACAGCCGCCGTAACGGGGGTTATGTGGGGCAGAGCCCCCCCACAGAAAAAAGACATGCCTCATGGCAGAAATCGCATTGTATTGGCAGTGCGATTTTGCCATGAGGCATAATGTCTTGCGACATTATGACCCCATGTCTGTACACCCTCAGGTCTGTGGTGGAGAATAAGGCCCCTTTGACCCATATGATCACGTACCTTTATAAAGCACTCCTCTCCTGGAGGGGGAGATAATACCGAATCCATCTGATATGCATGGTCTAGAGACATGGGTACCCAGATAAATGCCGACACATGGGCCTGGGCACAAAAAAGATTGTATTCGGGCATATCAATTATTAACTGGAGAGAATTCTCCTGAAAGATACATATTAGATTTTTCAGGACACCGGCAATACAGGCCAAATGCCAGGGATTTAGAAATGCTGCTTGCTGGAGGCGATGTGGGTTTGCCCTGGCTGCCCTGCATCATATAATGTTGGAGTGCCCGAGGTTGACTCTATACCTCTGGGAGTTGAAGTTAGCTCTACAATCTATATTTGACCCAGATATTGAACTGTCTGTGTTTCTGTATTTTCTATTTGATATCCCGAGAAGCTATGGGGGCCCTAGTAAAGGGAGACTACTAAGATATATTCTTTTGGCTGTGCAGAAGGTGGTAACCAAGTTGTGGCTTACAAATAAGGAACCTACCGTAGCCCAATGGCATGAATTAATGATATCTATGTATCAGGCGGAGGCCCTGACAGCCACTCTTAACAAGAGACAGGCCCAGTCTGAGTTGATCTGGAGAAGATGGATTTTATACATGGGCTTGGTTAAACCTGAGTTTGTCCCATAGAAATGAGTAGGAGTCGGTGAGTATAAGGGATTTGATTTCCCCCTCTTCCATTCCCCGTCCCGCCTTCCTGGGCCCCCCCTGCCTCTCCGGTAATGTTGGTACCGTATAGCCTCTCAGAGATCTCTCCCCCCTCCCCTTATAAAACTATCCTGCAGAAATGGAATTAAGTCAGATTAATTTTCTGAAGTGCCCTGTGTTTGTCTCTTTTTAATTGTATCTGTATCTTCTTTATTGTGTCTTTGTTCATTTTATGAATGTCTGTGTACAGATGAAATTAAAAATTTCAATAAAGATTGAGAGTTTAAAAAAACCCCAGCTTATTCCAAACTGAACTGTAATTTATTTCTTAACCAGTCTGGCACTTTGCAATTACTAGGAGTTAGCCTGGGAGAGAAAAGTAAAGGGAGGGAGATGGTAAAGGTAAAGGAAAAAACAAAATATTCTTTTCAGGTTAATTTAAACAAAATTATTCTGAACTGAACTGTAATTTCCTTGCGTTATACAGTCAAGTACTTGTAGTATAAGGTGATTCAAATGGTAACAACACAGTTACAGCAAGGTACAAACAATACAATTAGGCAGAGGGGTGAAACTGTTATAATTTGAAAATTTTGCGCCCAAAAGTTAAAACTTGGGCTAGGAGGTATATAGCAAAAGTTCAGCAGTGGAATAGGAAGAGAGCCAATCAGGAGCCTGGTTCGCCAGCGCCGACCAATCAGGAGCTGGAGTAAGTGCTGGGGAGAGAGCAGGGTAAAGCCGCCAGGAAGGCCATACCTGCAGAACTGGAGGGTAGACTGAAGATGCAGGGACTGCAGTAGAGCAAAGCCACCTCCTGGTGCAGTTCCTTGGCGGGCTAGAGCTCTCTGGTCAGGGGCCTACTTTGGGAGTTGGAGGGCAAGCTGAAGAGGCAGGGACTGCAGCAGAGCAAAGCCATCTCCCGGTGTGGTTCCTTGGTGGGATGGAGTGCCCTGGTCAGGGGCCTCCTCCTGCAGAGCTGGAGGGCGGACTGAAGATGCAGGGATGGTGGTGGAGCAAAGCCACCTCCCGATGTGATTCCTTGGTGGGCCAGAGCGCCCTGGTCTGGGGCCTCCTCCTGCAGAGCTGGAGGAGGGACTGAAGATGCAAGGACTGTGGTGGAACAAAGCTGCCTCCCGTTGCGGTTCTTTGGTGGGTTGGAGCGCCCTGGTCAGGGGCATCTTCCTGCAGAGCTGGAGGGCAGACTGAAGATGCAGGGACTGCGGCGGAGCAAAGCCGCTTCCTGGTGCAGTTACTTGGCGGTCCAGAGCACCCTGGTCAGGGGCCTCCTCCTGCAGAGCTGGAGGGTGAACTAAAGATGCAGGGACGGCGGTGGAGCAAAGCCGTTACTAGTGCGGTTCCTTGGTGGGCCAGAGTGCCCAGATCTGGGATTTCCTCCTGCAGAGCTGGAGGGTGGAATAAAGATGCAGGTACTGCAGTGAAGCAAAGCCGCCTCCTGATGCGGTTCTTTGGCAGACCGGAGTGCTTTGGTCAGGGGCCTCCTCCTGCAGAGCTTGAGGGCGGACTGAAGATGCAGGGTCTGTGGCAGAGGAAAGCCGTCTCCCGATGCGGTTCCTTGACAGGCCAGAGCGCCCTAGTCAGGGACCTCCTCCTAGTATGAGAAGGCATTGCTATAGTGGATAAAGCGCAACAGCCTGTTAAAGGGCATTCCATTCCTTATTCCAGCTGTGGTGCAGATCTTCACCACAGATGCCTCCAGCTCTGGTTGGGGTGCACACCTGAGGTTCTGCCAGACACAAGGCTCCTGATCTCTGGTGGAGGCCAAATTACATATAAATGCCCTGGAGAAGAGGGCTGCCCTTTACAGCCTCCAGGCATTTCAGGAGCATCTGACTCTGGGTCCTTTGTTGATACAGATGGACAAAGTTAGTATGATGTATTAAATCACCAAACAGGGGGACACTCATTCCTATCCCCTCTGCAGGGAACCAATGAGTGTGTGGTACTGGGTACTGTCCCTCAGCCTAGACCTCCCAGTCGTGCATCTCCCAGGTGTCCAAAATGTCTGGGCAGACAAGCTAAGCAGGTCACAGTCCAAGATGCAGGAATGGGAATTGCTGACCTCCATGGTAGACAACCTGTTTGCAAGATGGGGTTGTCCAGAGGTGGACCTTTTTGTGTCTCCGCATAATGCAAAACTGTTGCGTTTCTGCTTGCTTGCTCCAGGGCCTGGAGATTTCTGGTGAGACACGTTGTCCCTCTCATGGAAAGTGAAATTCCTATATGCATTTACACTAATACAGAGAGTGCCACTCAAAGTGAAGATGAAAGATGCCACCGTCTTCCTCATTGCTCTGTTGTGGCCTCACCAGATATTGTTTCCAGTTCTGCAACAGCTGGCAGTGAAGTCTCCTGTACCTTGTCATTGAAGTATAGCTCAGGAAGCATAGGAAAACCAGGAGAAAAAAATTAGCAAGTAGGGTTTTATTTATTTAGTTTTTGTTAATTGGGAAGGTACAGTAGACAGAAACTGTCTGTTTTCAGGTGCAACCCAGGAGAGTACAACAATTGCAATACATAACATAGCATATTACAATGTAAGAAAGGGAAATCAAATATACAAGGTATGAATTACAAAAGTAAGTGATTAAACACAACAGGTATATAATTGAGAACATATATATATATTTATATATAAACCTCTTAAATCCCTTGCAATCTGGTTTCAGAACAAGACATAGTACTATTTCAGCACTTGCTAAAGTGACCAATGATTGGTACCGTGATCTGTACAGTAAAAAATTAATCTGTGCCGTATTCTTAGACCGAAGCAAGGATTTTGATACTGGATCACAGCCTGCTTCGCTCTCATCATTGAGGAGCATAGGTCTGGACACAGTATCACTGCATAGGTTCACTGATTACCTCTCAGGACAGTTCCAGCAGATTAAGGCTAAGGATGAGCTCTCCCTAGTAAAACCTCTCCAGAGGGGAGTGCCGCAGGGGTCAATACTTGGCCCCCTACTATTTGCTGTCTATATTAATAATATTGATGATAGCATATCCAAGGCAAAAATACACCTGTTTGCAGATGACACGGTTCTGTACCTTAGTCGCCCGACTCCTGAAGCTGCCTGTGCAGACCTCCAGGAGGAATTCAGCTGTCTTCAGAATTGGCTTCTCTTCAAAAGACTCCTGTTAAATGCCAAAAAAACAAAAGCGATGCTTTTCTCGACCTACAGTCATGCTGTGAACCTGGTTAGTACTGGAGCATTGCCTCACATTACTATAGTCCTTGGAGAAAACCTGGAGTTTGTCACGAAATTCTAATACCTGGGAGTGTGGCTGGACCAAAATCTTTCATTTCCGGAGCATATTGAGGACTTGCTTAAGAAACTAAGGCAGAGGCTAGGCCTCTTCTTTAGGATTAACCAGTTCTTGACTACAGATGCTAAAAAGCACCTGGTCCAATCAACATTCCTATCACTGGTTGACTATGCAGACTTCCTATACAGTCAGTGCCCAAAAGCTTCCCTTGCTAAACTGGACACGTTTTATCACAGAGCTATCAGATTTATAACAGGCCTTCCTCTTTCTACCCACCACTGCTTGCTGTATGCTGCCGTAGGGTGGTCCTCCCTTATGTTTAGAAGAAATAGAAATGCGACGTTTTGGACTTTTAGAGCTGTCACAAAAAAGCTTCCCCAATATGTTTTTGACTGTTTCCTGCTAAGCACGCCAGGAACTGATGCCTTAAGAAGTGCCTCATTTTTCACACTTTGTATTCCCAAGGTCTCTTCATGCTTTGGTAGAGCAGCATTTAGCTTTGTACTGCCCACCTTATGGAATAAATTGCAAAAATCTCTGAAATTGAGCGTACCCATCAGCTTAGATTCCTTCAAGACCTTATTTGCCCGAACTGTGCGGGAACACTGTAACTGTTTCCCTCGCTCCATAACCTATCCTGAGTCCTAGGCACACAGCTCTCAGCTGCCTTCAGTGCAGACTAGAGTACTGCTGGCCCTATGGAGCCATCTCATGTTGTGAGCAAACCCTTTAATTTCTCTCTGCCCAGTTAGGTTGCAACTGCACGCTAGTTACCTGTTTTCCAGCTTAGGTCCTGTACCTCCCTCCCTGATGCTGTCCCGTACCCACCATGACCTCCCAGCTCCCCACCCTCACTGTTCCCTTCTGTTTTATTCTGCCGCTGCATTGAGCACCTACCTTGTATTATTTGTGTCATATGATGTACTGTCACTGTTGTATATAAATCTATTGTGTACTGGTATTAACCAGGCCATCCTGTAAATGAGTTCTGTATTTATTTGTTGCCTTAATGATATATTGTCACTGTTGTATGTAACTCTATTTGACTGGCCTTAACCAAGTCCATCTTGTAAATGAGCTTTGCTCAACGATGTTCGCCTGGATAAATAAAGATTTTGATTGATTGATTGATGTATGTAGTAAGTACAGTAACAGAGCTTGACACAGGTACATCAGAATACAACAGTTTGTCATTCATATATATATATATATATATATATATATATATTAGATATATACAGTATATTCAGTGATCAAGTGGGGGAGCATTTACAGGTTGTAGTTGTTAGAATGTACTTACGGAAGGTTTTTTTGAAACCTTAATATGTAGTGATAGCACTAATATCAGTTGGAATGTTATTCCACTACCTAGGGGCAAAGTTTTGAAAAGGCAGCCATCCCCATATTAGTCCTTATAGTGGGTATAGTAAGTAATCCTAGGTCAGAGGATCTCAGGGGATATGGATTTGAGTATGGTGTAAGCCACTCTGCAAGTTGCTGTGGTTGTTGATAGTTTAGAACTTTGTAAATGGTATCCCCTAGTAATAAGTCATGGAAGGCATTTTGGGGGAGCCATTCTAAGTCAGAAGAAAGTTTACAGTGATGAGTAAGTCTATTTGAGGAAAGTGCAAAGCGGCAGATGCCGTTGTATGTGACACCCCACTTTCTAAGTGCAGTCTTGGATGCTGAGGATGTGTATACTATGACATTATACATGAGTTTAGGAAGTAGGATGCCTTGTGCGATGGACAGGCAGGAATGCTGGGTGAGATTGTGTATAATTCTGTAGGCCAGACCGAGCCTGGAGTTTACTGTTTTACAGGTTTTAGATATACTGTATGTTATGTAAGATAAAGTCAATTGAGGGGTCAAGCGTAATGCCAAGGTAGTTGAAGGACTGAACATGTTCCAGCAGGGTACCATCAAGGCATGTGACTTTTATTGGCTGTTTTTTAGTTTGGGGGAGGGTGAGCCAAAAAGCATAGCTTGTGTCTTTGCTACATTTAAGAGGAGCTTATTATTCTGGCACCATCTTTGTACAGCCTGTACATCCTGGGAAAGCATGTTTTTGATACTAGCGATGTTTCTGGAACAGCAATGAGAATTAGGTCATCAGCAGAAAGTATGGGTGTGCTGTATTGTAGACAATCCTGCAGGTTGTTGATGTGTATAATGAATAGGAGTGGGCCAAGTCTAGACCCTTGTGGGACTCCAAGTGTGGATGGTAGAGGATTCGAAAGTGTAGTGCCTAATTTTAACAGTTGCTGTCTATGTTGAAGATAGTTGTTGAACCAATTTAATGGGTGGGAAAGACAGGCCAAGTTCTTTAAGTCTAGTATGTAATAAGTCATGATTCACAAGATCAAAGGCCGTGGTATGGTCTATGAAAACAGTGCACCTGTTTAGTCCCTTATATCCATTGCAGTGGCTATATGGTTGGTTAATGTAAGTAAGGCAGTAGAGGTACTATGATTTCTAATAAATCCGTGCTGGTAGGGGGACAGTAAGTTATGGTTGTTCAAGTATTCTGTTAACTGGGTGGCTACCATTTTTTCTAATAACTTATTCAGCATAGGGAGGATGGATATTGGCCTATAGTGGCAGAGTGGAACACATTACCAGAGGAGGTAGTAGCTTGTAAAGCGATGGGCTGTTTCAAAAGGGTCTAGGACAGGGCAAGAGGGAGGATAAAGGTAGGTGGGGAAAGGAGGGAGGGGCAGCTGTAGAATAGAGCTGCTAACTGCATAATCAAGCAGACTTGATAGACCAGATGGCCTTTTTCTGCTGGCAAATTTCATATGTTCTTATAATTATTTGGATTTTTATGATCACTTTTTTTGAAGATTGGGATAATGTGTGACCTTTTCCAGTCAGATGGTGCAACACAATTTGTAAGGGTTAGGTCGAACAGTCTGGTGAGTATTAATAACAATAAAATAAAATTACAATTGTGTAGGGAGAGCACTTTTCAAAGGCAGTACAAACAAAAAAATTCCTTCATCTAAATGTCACTTTTCAGTTTAAATCTTAATCTCTTTTTTCTAACTCTCCAAACAAAACATTGCTCTCTTTGATTGAGATGTCTTTGCCTGGCAGTTTAACCTCTGCATCTTGTTCTTGTAAGTTTTATTTCCTGTTTTTCACATACTGCAACAAGACTTTTTCCATTGACCTTCCTGTGACCAGCCTGAAGAGTACATTGGTTTTAACAAGTGCAGCCAATTAAAACATCCTGTCCCAGGACTGATTTCCTGCTGACAATTCTGTTAACAAGGCTGTGAAAGGTCAAAAAGTTTTTTCGGGATCAACCTCCTGTGTTCCAACCTGCTAACTTCTTTAACAAACCCAAGTAACTGGCTGTAATCATTTCAACAATATAACATATACAGTACATTTGCAAACCAATGGATCTGAGTTTGGCATAAAAATTCACAAATATGTTTTTAAACACAGAGAAGCAACGGGAGAAAGAAAGAATAGAAACAGCAGGTTAAGGAAGGGAGATAACAGGGAAAAATTGTGGGACCATTGGAGTAGGCAATTCCTAGATGCCACAAGGAAAATTTGACTGCACAATCTGACTGGCAAGAGACAGACAAGTAGCAGAATATGACAGGAGAAAATAGATCCTTGCTTTTAATTCTATCTATGTAACAAATGAAGAGGGTCTTACCCAACCTTGTCACATACCTCTATCTGTATGTCATGGTCTGTTGTTACAGGACAAGGGTTCCCTAATCCATCTGGGCCTAAAGTCCCTGAATCTGCATGCATGGCTCCTGAAGACTTAGCCACTGAACATTTTGGTGTACCCCCTAAGGTTGCTAGTGTCCTGATTGTGGCTAGAAAGCCAGGCCTACATATTCTTTAAAATGGAAATGATTCTTTCTATGGGCTGCATCCAGGAATTCTGACTCTATTACTTGTCCTGTAAATGCTGTGCTGGAATACTTGCTGTCACTGGCAGGCCTGCATCCATCCTGGAGGGGAATCCAAGCACTCAATGATAAGTTTAAATGCTACATTGACAAGCATTTAAACTAGCAAAGGGGGGTGGCAGGCCAGCAAGGATGGTACCTACTTGCTCACCCCCCACAGCTAGTAATGGAACCAGTGAACCAGAGGAGTGGCTATCTCTGCAAAGCAGCATGCAAAAGTTGGAGATTAGTGTCAAAGGTGGATAAGCAGAAAAGGGGCAAAATTCAGCAGAAGGGCAGACAGCAAGAGTACCAGGATAAATGACAACCAAGGAAGGGGCTGGAGTAGAACAGTGAAGCAGTTTAGGAGGTCAAATCATGGAAAGCCATGTGTGCAAATGCCAGGAGCCTTAGCAACAAGATGGGAGATCTGGAGGCTGTCATGGTACAGTCAGACCTGGACATTGTGGCCATCACTGAAACCTGGTGTAATGATAACCATGACTGGGAGATGGCCATACCTGGCTACAACATATTCAGAAGAGACAGAGCAGGCAGGAAGGGAGGAGGAGTGGCACTGTATGTGAAAAATGACATAAGGGCCACACAGATCCAGGAGGAACAAAATGGGGGAGAGATACTGTGGGTTAAGCTGGAAAGGAAAATGGGGCCAGCCATCCGCTGGGTGTGGTCTATAGACCACCAGCCCAGGAAGGAAGAAACAGATAGGGAGCTGATGCTAGCCATCCAAAGGATGGCTGACAAAGAATGAGGTAGTACTGGTTGGAGACTTCAATATACCAGATGTGGACTGGAGCATCCCAGCAGCAGCATCAACTAGAGCAGATTTATCCTGGACTCCTTCAGGGTGCCTTCCTCAAGCAACTGGTCATGGAACCAACTCGGCAGAAGGCAATACTGGACCTTGTGCTCACAAACAGGGACAGTGTGATGGGGGTAACAGTGGGGAGCACCTGGGTAACAGTGACCACCAGTCATTGTGGTTTGAAATCACAGAAAGAGCAGAACCAAACCACACAAAAACACGTATCCTGGATTTTAGGGGCAGACTTTGGGAAAATGGGGAGATGCTTGAAAGAGGCATTAAGGGAATGGGACAGGAATCAGGGATTGAGGAACAGTGGGCAGTATTTAAAATGGGGATTATAAGAACAACAGAATTATGCATTAAGCAGGTTAGCAAGAGGAAAGAAAGAGGAGACCATTATGGTTTTCCAAGAGGTAGCAAAGAAAGTGAAAGCCAAAAAGACTGCATTCAGGCAATACAAAAAGACACAGGCAGAAGGGGATAGGGAGAAGTACCAGGAGAAACAAAGGGAGGCAGGGAAGTCAGTAAGGGAAGCCAAAGCTCAGACAGAAGAACACATTGCAAAATCAGTGGTTAAAGGGGACAAAACCTTTTACAGGTACATAAGTGAAAAAAGAAGGACAAAGGGAGGGATAGTT
Source organism: Neoceratodus forsteri (assembly GCA_016271365.2). Lineage (NCBI taxonomy): Eukaryota > Metazoa > Chordata > Ceratodontiformes > Ceratodontidae > Neoceratodus > Neoceratodus forsteri. Next base: position 282,416,511 of record CM057455.1, on the reverse strand, counting down.
AGACTGAAGGGGGAGGATGGGAGCAGTGTGGAGGATGACAACAGTAAAGCTGACATATTGAACAGGTATTTCTGCTCAGTCTTTACTAAGGAAGAGGGGGGTAATGGGTCTGAAGGGAGTACAAGGGGTGAGAATGGTGCAGAAATGGACACAAGTCCCTTTACCAGAAAGGGTCCTGAAGGAACTGGAAGTAATAAGAGTTGACAAAGCAATAGGGCCAGATGGGGTGCACCCAGGGTCCTTAAAGAACTAAGAGAGGTGGTGGCAGAACCTCTGGCTATCCTGTTCAGCCAATCACTGGAAACAGGAGTACCCAAAGACTGGAGGACAGCAGATGTAGTCCCCTTATACAAAAGTGGGAACAAAGAGGAAGCAGGGAACTACAGACCAGTCAGCCTCACCTCGGTAGTGGGAAAGATCATGGAAGCACTACTGAAGGAGATTGGTGGAACATCTGGTTGTCAATGGACTACAGGACCCAAGGCAGCATGGTTTCACCAGGGGAGGTCATGTCAGACCAACCTCATTGAATTTTTGACTGGGTGACTAGGGAGGTGGATCAGGAGGGGCAGTGGACATGGCCTATCTGGACTTCAGCAAGGCCTTTGACACTGTGCCACATAGAAGACTATTACACAAACTGGGGAATATGGGTGTGGGCAGGACAGTAGTGTGGTGGGTAGGTAACTGGCTGGGTGGCAGGACACAGAGGGTGGTGGTAAATGGCTGTCACTCCACAGAGGGAAGAGTGACCAGTGGGGTCACAGGGATCAGTGCTGGGACCGGTCCTATTCAACATCTTCATCAGTGACATTGCACACGATAAGGCAGAATTTCACTGTTCGCTGATGACACAAAGCTCTGTAATAGAGTAGACACACCAGAGGGTGTAGACAGAATGAGAAGGGACCTGCAGAAACTTGAAGAATGGTCAAGGGTTTGGCAGTTGAAATTCAATGCAAGAAGTGCAAGATAATGCATATGGGGCACAAAAACCCTGGCACAATATATCAGTTGGGGGTGAGGATATAGCATGCACCAAGCAGGATAGGGATCTTGGGGTTGTCATCTCTGATGACCTCAAGGTAGGGAAACAGTGTGACAAGGCAGCAGGTAAAGCAAATAGGATGCTGGGATGTATGGGCAGGGGCATCACCAGCAGGAAAGGGAGGTCATAATTCCGCTATACAAGACACTAGTGAGGCCCCACCTGGAGTACAGTGTACAGTTCTGGAGACCATACCTACGTAAGGACATAGACAGGGTAGAGAAGGTTCAGAGGAGGGCAACAAAGATGGTGCATGGGTTGCATCACAAATCCTATGAAGACAGGTTGAAGGAACTGAACATGTACTCCCTGGAGGAGAGGAGGGAGAGAGGGGATATGATAGAGACATACAAGTATCTCACAGGGAGGAACAGGGTGCAGGAAAACACTATTTTTAAGCGAAAAAGATGTTTCAGGACTAGAGGGCATGGGATGAAGTTGGAGGGAGGACGATTCAGAGGAAACATGAGAAAGAATTTCTTCACTGAACGGGTGGTGGACAAGTGGAACACCCTGCCAGAGGAAGTGGTGGGGGCTGAAACAATCACGGGATTTAAGAATGCATGGGATAGACATAAAGGAATTCTAGAGGTCAGGGGTAAGGGGAAATAGACTTCTAGGAAAACAAACTGAACTTACAAGCTCAAATGGGCAGACTAGGTGGGCCATAGGCCCTTATCTGCCGACACTGTCTATGTATCTATGTATCTATGACTTTGATCTACAGTATTCCTTGCGTAAGGGGCATCTGGCTGCTATATCATCTTTCCCGGACCCTATTAATGGTGATATGGTGGCCGAATTGGGGGTTCGCCTGTACTTTTTTTTTTTTTTTTTAACTTCTTATTTATGAAAAAAGTTTTATGATATTACAGCCGTCTGTGATATACATAAAAAGAATAATAATGAGGTACACAGACCTCCACAGTGCAAGAACAGAATTAGTACATAATGATGTAATTTTACAGGTATTACAAATTCCAGCACTGCGGAAGACTGCTAATCTATATGTTAACGGGAGAATAGAATGAACGCGTTACCATGTAAGGCAATAACACTCTCACCACACCTCTGATCTCAATAAGTCCATGTAGCCAGGATAGTAGTTCTCTCAAAGAAATTAAGTGTTGCGGTTGGCTGAGTGATATATCCACTTGTAGACATAAATTTACCACTATAGTCTGGGCTCAGCTAAGTAAGAAACCCCCTAGTCTTTGGCAGAACAAGGCAATCTGCCCTATGGGATGCAGGATATAACCCAGAATATATTTCCAGTTCACAAACTGAGTGGTGATCGTATTCGCCATGTCACCATCAACTATAGTGTTAATCAAAAGGTTGCTTAATACAAGTTTTCTTTAAAAAAGTGCAAATTGGGTGACCTAAGCAAGGTCAGTGGCCCTTTCATATGCAGCTAAATATGTAAGATAGAAGTAATCAGAATTTAACTCGCATTCCGAAAACATCATAGAAAAAAAAAAAAGAGTAATAATCAGTTTGCTTGTTTTAGCTATATATATATTCAGAACCCGGAAGATTCATAAATATAAGCCCCCGTATTTAAATGGGTATATTATGAGTTCCTAAATTATAGATAACACTTCACCCTTCATCAGATGAGGGATCTTGTGGCTTTGTCTTTTGCAAGAGTTTTTCTGCATACTAAGCTGCCGCTGTAGGAACCAGAAACGTAGGCTGTAGAGTTATGTCTGATGTGAAAGCATGCAGGATAGTTTTGGCTGGCTTCAATGCCATGGCTTGGCAGATCTTTCTTCACTCTGTGGAGCTTCTTTTTATGTGCCTGTGTGTGAGCAGACAAATCGGGGAAAAACCCAATGCGACTGCCTTCTCAACTGATCTCTCCCTTCAATCTAGTTGCCAACCTGAGCCTCCAGCGTGGCAATCGTCATGAGTGGTCTCTGCTGCGTATCTCCTTGTTGCCTGGATCGCTGAGGAAAAGCGAAAACCTGCACAACTTTCAGGCTGGAGTCCCTGGACAAAAGCTGTACATCGTCGAAGATGAGCCTGTTAACTACTGGTAAGATTTTAGTTGCCGTGGCAAACCTGGGGAGGGGGAGCCCACTGTGCGTACATTGGCTCGTCTCTGTGTGTTTTAAGTAGACTCCAATTTTGACTTAAGGTATGTGAAGTGCTTGGAAAAGGCCGCATTACAACTAGCATGCTGCTCTTGTGATTCCTGAAGATTTTTAATCGCCACTGCGTTGTCCTGGCTAATTCGCTCATTATCCGTGAACTTCACCTCAGCTGCCGCAAGACGTTTATTTGTCTCCTCGCCATTGCTCTGTATCTTGGAAGGCATTGTGAAGATCTGTGTAGTCTGGAGGTCTGACGAAGGTGTTCCTCCTGCTGCTGCAGGCCCAGAAACCACAGCAGCGCTCACAGGAAACAGAAAGGGATCCAGGTTATGTGTTAGTTTCTTTGCTTCTTTTTTTGGCTCCGTTTCAAACTGGGGAGCTTCCAACGGTGATTCAGTAACTTTTTTGTGGGTTGTATATTGTATAAACTCAGGTTTTCAGAACTATTTTCGGTGCTATCCTGGAGCTGTTTCAAAAAGCATCCGCCATCTTGCTGCTGCACAGCGCCTCACCCTCCTTTACTTTCATGAGAGGTATTTTGCATATGAAACCTCCTATCTGCAATCTTGTCCAACTTGGTACTTGAATTACGTGCTAGAGAAACTGATACTGGCTCCTTTTGAGCCAGCCGCGAGTTGTGGCTTATGTTTTCTGTCATGGAAAAAATCATTTTTGGTTGCAGTCACTTCTTCTTAAAGGATTTCAGAGCTACAGGCTCTCATGTGTGAGCCTCTTTATTTGATTTTTCGCAAAGATAGAGTTTCTTTGCGTACCAGTCCTAAGTTTTTAACGAAGCTGGTATCTGAGTTTACATTGAATCTAACGATACACCCTCCTGTTTATTACCCTGAGCATGCCAGTCAGAGTGAGGCACTACTCCACACTTTGGGTGGTCATAGGATATAGAGATACTGTATGAATCGCACCAAGGACTGCAGAAAGTCCTCCAAGCCTTTTGTTTCATTTGCCCCAGGAAAGAGGGCACCCCTGTGTCTAAACAGTGCCTGTCCAAATGGCTGGCACATTGTATCGTGTTCTGTTACACATGAAGTATGGTAAGAAAGTTCCCAGTGCGGTTCGTGGTCACTCCACAAGGGAAATGGCCACTTCTATTGCTTGTTTCAGAAATGTTTCTGCAGCTGACATTTGTGCATTCGCCATATGGAGCACTGTCCACAGATTCACTAAACATTACAGTCTGGACATAGTCTCTCGTCGATATTCAGGTTTTGGCCCCGCTATACTGCATGGCCTGATGTCTTGAACTGATATGAGACTGTACCAGCCTCCCAGTGCTTTTGGGACTGCTTGGGACTCATTCCAAAGGTGTGGTCTAATGGAAGAGATATCCTCAAAGAAGGTAGAACAGTTACGTTCTTACCATAACAGTAGATCTTCGAGAGAGTCTTCCATTAAGCCATGCCATCCCTCCTCCTCCCTCCATCCCCTTCTGTTTTTTAGTGAGGGTGGCATCAGATATTCTGCCTTATTCTAATTCATGGCTGTTATGTCCAGCATTGTATCTTGCCTTGTATGTTTGATGCTGGTTTGATCTCTGCTTTTGTTCCCCAAAGTTGGAGGTTCTCCTAGTCTAATCTCCAGCAGGGAACTGAGGAGAGATGGGGCCACCCATATTTATATGACGCTGATGCATGGCATTGTCATGGACGGCCCCCGACTAGCAAAAGTTTCTGTGTGGTCCTAGTGCTAACACGGGTATAGTTCCAAAGGTGTGGCCTAATGGAAGAGATTCTCGCGAAGATCTACTATTATGGTAATTATGTAATGGTTCTTTTCATATCCCACCATGGCTACGAGAGCACTGTTTCACCTCCCCCCCCCCAAACTCTGTTTTTGCACCACTCCCAGGGAACCCTCTCTGGTATCCTCAGTTTTCCAGGGCTGTACCTCTCACCTGAGACTGTCACTCCCTCTCCCTCACATCCACCGGCACAACCCGCAGATCTGAATCCCCCGGAGGAGGGGCCTCCCTAGCCACCCAGGGTGCTCTATCTTATAGTGTAGAGCACCAGTTTCTTCGAGTCAGGCCTGGAGAGGAGAGGGCCCAGTGTAGGGAGTGTGGTCCTGGAGGCTGAGGTGCCTTCACCTATCCCCAGGAGTGGGGATTTTCTTGCCTTTTTCTCCCCTGCAGAGCGCGGTTATGCAATGGCATCCTGGTGAGAAGCACTGACGCCTGCCATCGTGCCACCCCCTCGGCATCCGCATTGCCTGGCATGTACCACGCAGCCCCTAGCCACAGCCAGGTGCCCTTCTAGTGTGGCGCAACCCCTGACTCCCTCCCAGGGAAGGGGAGCAGTCCTCAGGACGCTCAATCCCTTCCTTCCCCTGCGAACCCCTGGCGGCCTGAGTCCGTTCCTGAACCCAGGCCACCGGTGTGGCGCGAGGTGTGGCATCCAGCGCCTCAACCCTCAGCGTCACCAAGCCAGCACACTGTATCGCCTTGAGCAGATCTCCTTCCTAGGCTTCCATCCCCCAACAGTATAATTGGACAAAAGCAGGACCCTACCGAAAACAATATGCAGCATATTTGGGCTATCCAGGTTAAATACATATGACCATATGAAGAAGCCAGCAGAAGAAGGCCATTTCATCTATCCAGTCTGCTCATATTCCAGGGTCCATAGCTTAAGCTAATGTCCCTGCCTTCCCTTTCCACTCCTCCCATCCTCCCTACCCATGACCCTTGCCCTCCTCCGTGCCTGTCCTAGCCTCCCATAAAGCTGCCCTCTATCTTCAATGAGATTACTTCTGGCAGCGCATTCCAAGTGTCCACCACCCTCTCTGTGAAGAAGTGCTTCCTGACCTCCCTCCTAAACCTCCCATTAGCTTAAGCTATGGACCCTGGAAGTTGGCAAAGCAACAGGACTCAGAGAGTGGTAGTAAATAGTGCTCACTCTGAAAGAGTCAAGGTGACCATTGGGGTGCCATAGAGGTCAGTACTAGGCCCGGTCCTCTTCAGTATATTTATTAGCGACATTGCAGGAGGACTGGATGGGAAAGTATGCCTGTTCACTGATGACATAATAATCTGCAACAGAGTGGACACAATGGGGGGGGGGCGATGAGGGACATTCTGGAAGACTAGTGAAGGATTTGGCAACTGGGTTTTAGTGCAAAAAAAAAAAGAAAAATCAAGCACTTGAGGCACACAAACCCGGGTGTGAAGTACTAATTGGGCTGGGAGGTATTGGCAACCACAAAACAGGAAAGGGACCTGGGGGTAATCATTTCTGATGACCTGAAGGGTAGCAAAGCAGTGTGATAAGGCACTGGGGAAAGCTAGCAGGATGCTGGGGTGCATAGGGAGAGGTGTCACCAGCAGAAAGAGGGAGGTAGGGTTACCCCTGTATAGATCGATGGTGAGGCCTCGTCTTGAGTACTGTGTCCAGTTCTCGAAGCCCCATCTCTGGAAAGATGTAGATAGAGTGGAGGCGATACAGAAGAGAGCAACCAAAATGGTTCAGAGCCTGCATCAAAAGCCCTACGAGGAAAGATTCAAGGAATTAAATATGTACTCTCTAGAGGAAAGAAGTGAAAGGGGGTACATGACAGAAACATTCAAATACCTCACAGGTATTAATAAGGTATATGAGTGTAGCATTTTACAAAGAAAAAGATGCTCGAGAACAAGGGGTCATGCTGTGAAGCTGGGGGGGGGGGCTTGAGACTCCGAGTAGATGTGAAGAAATACTTCTTCACAGAGAGGGTAGTGAATGCCTGGAAAAGCCTTCCAGCTGAGGTGGTGGGTGCTAAAATGGTAACTGAATTCAAACATGTGTGGGATAGACACAAGGGGACCTTAGAAATAAGGCAAGGGGAGAAAAGACCGGAGATCGAGTAGGGTCTGTGGTGGCACTGTAGGAAGGGAAAATAGGACAGACTAGGTGAGCCAAGAGGTCCTTATCTGCCGACATCTTCTGTGTTTCTATGTACTAATGCTATCTGCTCAGACTTCGCCTTCCTTATTATACTACTTAACCTGGGTGTTAAGCTCATCATAGTACCTACCCAGGGCTTTACTGTTCCCATCATGCTACCTGCCCGGGCGTCACGTTCTTCATCATACTACCTACCTGGGTTTTGCCCTTCTCATCATACTAGTTAACCTGAGTATTTGCACTCCCTATTATACACATCATACTGACTACCCTGGACTCCATAATGCCCATCATACTACCTACCTGGGCTTTCCCTCCCTTGCATCCAACCCTTTCTACAACATCCTATGCTACTTCAGCTCCTGCACCTGAAGGGCTCACCCCTCCTTGGGCCTTGTCCATTAAGGGTTTAGTTCCAGCACTTAGCTCCAACATTGTCCCTCATGCCATGCCTCTCAAGTGCTTGGCTCAGACATCCACCTATAGGCCTTGTTCTCAGAGGAGAGTCTCTGGGCAAAACCCTGAAGCAGCTTCTTCTCTGGGCTTTATCATTAATCCCATTGTTCCCTTACTATATACTTTAGCCTTTAGCTGTTCCCCAAGGGTGAAGTCCTTCCACATAGGGAGTCCTTTGCTTATGCAGCCAGTGCGGAAAATATTACTCTGCAATCTTTGTGTAACGGTGACTGCTGTACAAAATGAGCTAACAGGGCTAGTGACAGGGAAAAATCTGCTAGCCACACACACCTTTCCACTGGCCCAACTGGTATGTTTATTGAAATATTACTGTCTCCAGTACAAGCCAGCATGGCTAGTTAAAGGAAAATGTTACTAGCTCGATACAGAATCCACCATTATAGCCAGTGTGCAGCGGCCAGTATCAACCTCTAGTGTTTAAAAAAAAAAAAAAAAAAAAGGCAGCATGCCGTTTGGGTTTTTGTGTTTACTGGTAGTCTTGTCAGACTTATAGCTGTGCCCGTCACGCTCACAGGGAAAATAATATTTTCATACTGGTTATCATACTAGTGTATAGACAGAAGGCAATTTTGCACATCTAGTCTGTCTACTCACATTAGTGGGTCAAATTCTCCCACTACAGAACAGATAATTATCTAATTTGTTTTTAAATTTGTCTATGCTACCGCTCTGAACTATTTCAGTTGGCAGTGCATTCCACATTTTTCCCTGCTCTCTGGGAAAAGGTGTTTAATCTTTTATTATTTCTATATTGGTCAAGTTTAATCTGATATTTATGCAGTCTAAGTCCCATTGGTTTACTCTGCAATTCCAGGCCCATCTCTGTCAGTAGTTCTGTGTCACCAACAATTCTGTACATCATTAGAAGGTCTCCTCTTATACGCCTGTTCTCAAGACTGTATAGACTCAGATATGTAAGTCTGACTTCTTACGCTTTATCCTTTAATCCCAGGCCACTCTATGCCGCTGTTTACGCCCTGGCGGCCTCAGAAAATTAAAACAATACCTAGCCCAGCTAGACTGGTCCCCTATCCAGCGCGCCCCTGACATTGATTCAGCTCTTGACCACTTCACAAATGCCTTCTGTAAGGCTTGTGACCTTTTCGCCCCCTCACCAGGATCCGCTCCAAAAAATGCAATGCCCCATGGATCACCCCACCCCTCCTCCAGAGACTCAAAACAGAGATAATCCTGGCACATTGCTGTAGAATCTGGAAAGGCATCTGACAGACAGGCCTGCAACGCAGAATGCAATAAGTGCACTTGGGCCATTAGGCGGGCCAAGGCAGAGCACTACCAGACCACCCTGACTTCCACTTGGGGTTCAGCCCAGACCTTCTGGGATAATATGAAAGAGCTAAATGGGAAATCCCGCCCCCCCCCCATCTCAGCTCTCCATCAATGGCACCCCCACCACAGATCCACTCCTCATAGCCGATTGCCTTAACACTGCCTTCTCTGACCTAAGCTCGGTCCTTCCCAGCAGCTTCTTTGACCCAGTCCTCACCTCTCTCTCCCTCCGGTCCTGCATCGCCCACCATTCTACCTGCGCACCGTATCCCCCCAAGAAGCCAGGCCGCACCTGCTAAAAGCTTTAGGCAGCAATAACCCCAGCAGTGACCCCCTCGACTCCAGGATCCTCCGTATAGTCTTGGACGAAGTCCTAGTCCCCCTGACTGACCTTCTAAACCGGTCTCTATGCCTGGGTCAGTTCCCAAGTGCTTGGAAAACTGCTGAAATCACACCCATAAGTAACAGTGGGGACCGATCCACCCCCAGCAATTACCGGCCCATCTCCATCCTGCCCCCACTCTCTAAAGCCCTTGAAAAAGTGGTGTTGATCCAGCTCTCTGAATACCTAACCAAGTATGACATTATGTGCCCAGAGCAGCACGGTTTCTGCCCAGGACACAGTACGACCACGGCTCTCCTGGAATTCTCCCAACACCTGCATGCTGCTCTCAACTCTGGCAGCCTTGCAGGAGCAGTGTTCATTCACCTCTTCAAGGCCTTTGACACTGTCTGTCATCCCCTTCTACTTGACTCTCTCCACCAACTTGGCTTCTCTGGTGGTCCCATTTCCTGGTTCTCTAGCTACCTGTCTGCTAGATCCCAGCGTGTCAAGATCAGCGGCTCCCTTTCCAGCACTCTTCCTGTTTGCTCCGGGGTCCCTCAGGGCTCCATCCTGGGTCCAATACTTTTTAGTCTCTACCTCAACACCCTCCCCAGCTCATGTACCGTTAAAATGCTCCTCTGTGCCGACGATGCAGTCCTCGTTGCCTCACATCCCAATCCCACCTCCTTCCAGTTATCCCTCCAGCAAGCTTACAACCAAGCCGAAAGGTGGTTTGGAGACCGCAGACTGGTCATTAACCTAAAGAAAACCAAATCAATGCTCTTCTCCCACCACCAAAATAAAGCTAAAAATAACCCCCCCTTGATTATCCCCAGCACTGTGCACCCACTAGAACAAGTGACCACATACAAGTACCTAGGCATCATGTTCGATACTGCCCTCTCCTTCCACACCCACATTAATGCCCTGTCAGCCGCCATTAACTCTCAGATTGGCCGCTATACCGGCACAGGGACTGCCTGCCTCATGTTGCCTCAGGCTGGCCATCACCTCCTTCGTCTTGTCCCTCGTGGGCTGTGGCTTGCCCATCTACGCTGCAGCTGACAACACTGCCCTCTCCAAAATCCAACTCTCCATCAATAAGACCTGTAGGCTCCTGACCGGTGCCCCCAGCCGAACTTCCACCTGCCTTCTCTATACTACCACCAATCTTCTCAACTTTGAGGAGCGACTCCTCTACCAGACCTGCCTTCTCACTAAAAAATCTCTGCTAGGACTCTCCCCCCCGGGGGTCTCCACCTCCCTACAGCAGCCATCTCCGTCCATCACCACCCGAAGCTCTGTTAAGGCCACTTTCAAGGTGCCCAGAAGCAAGAACTCTATTGCCCAGAGATCCTTCCTCTACCGAGCCCCCACCTGGTTCAACTCCCTCCCTAGTTGCATTTCCAACTTGCCAAAAATTGGCTCCTTCAAAACAGCCCTTCGGAACCATATCTTTAATACCCGCTGTTGTAGGTGCAACTAACCCCCTGATTTAACCTGTGGTTCCCGCCCACCTTGCCCTCTGGCTCGACAACGTCCACTGGACAGCCTCTCCCTCCCCCAGACCTACCCCTTCCCTACTAGGTCCAAACAGGGATGTAACCCACTGTCTTCTCTGAGGACCTACTATATCCATGAGTGTAACTCACAATTTTGTAACATTACGTAACCTAAGTAACATACAAACTACTACATTATGTAACCTAAGTGTATCTATGTTAAATGTTCCTTTTACTGCACTTGTAATGTTATCCTCTGTTTTAATCTGCACTGTAATAACTGTCTTGATGTCTGCCCCCCGCCCCCCCGTGTCGAGGTGCCTTTGTAAATGAGTCTCTGACTCAAAGGTTGTAAACCCGATTTGTAATGAATAAAGAACATAGATAATTGTTGTGGCCCTTCGCTGCATTTTCTCCAGCCCTACCACATCCTTTCTTAGGAAAGGACTCCATAACTTTGTTCCGTAGTCCATATGTGGCCTAACATATGCCCTGTAAAGAGGCAGTATACAATCTGAACTGCGACAGATAAAGGCTCTTTTGATAATATTAACTAGATTGTTTGTTCTTTGGACAAGATTAGCATAATGTCTACAAAAGGCAAGATCCTTATCTATAATTATTCCGAAATCTTTTTCGTTAGTAACATTTTTGATTAATTTATTATTCAGATGGTATTCTTGCTTGATATTGTTTCTTCCCAAGTGGAGTACAGACATTTTTCTGTATTGAACATGATATTATTCTGTTCTGCCCATATCTCAACTTTTTCCAAATTTCTAGTAAGGTTGTTTCTGTCCATTTCATTCCCAACTGGGCCCCCCCAACTTAATGTCATCTGCAAACTTCACTATCCATCCATCAATGTCAACGTTTGTAGAATTCTCCTGGTCTACCGCCCTCCGGGGTCGGGCGGAGAATTTCTGCAGGAGGTTGCGGACTTCATCGCCGACAGGATGTTGGAGTCACCCAGATGGTTGATTCTGGTGGACTTCTACGCCTGGATCGACGATGAATCCTTGCAATTTCGTTGTAACCTCCTCCAGTTGATGACATCATTGGGCCTTGCACAGGCAGTTGCCTCTGTGACCCATCACCATGACCACACCTTGGACTTGGTATTCTCACTGGGTCTTGAAGTCACCGACCTTGAGATTGATTGGGTCACTTCGTCCGACTACTGTACGGTTAAATTCTCATTTGGGACCCCCTCGATAGTCCCTCCCTTGGTAAGATGATCAGCTATTGTCCTTTAAGGGGATTGTCCCCAGAAGGGCTGATGACGGTAGTTGGCTTTTCCGGTATGAATGCTGCTTGTACGGTTGGCTTGGGTGATGCAGTGGCAGCCTATAATGGGGCTATCTCCAGGGCACTGATGCCGCCACACTGGTCCGTGATATGACTCCAGGTCCTCTCACCTGAGACCTCTGTGGTTTGACGGGGCTCTGAAGGTGATAAAGACCACGATTTGGAGATTGAAGCGTTGCTGGTGGAAGACTTGGTCAGAGGAGGATAGATTGGCTTTGAGAAACCACTGTGGTGACTATCAAAGGGCAATCGACCATAAGAAGGCAGAGTTCCTGTCCAGGGAGATTGCTGCAGGGAGGAACAGACCAGTTCAGCTATTTCAGACTGTGGACAGATTGCTCCATCCAGTCTGTCTACAGCCAAAAAGAGCCTTTTCAGTAGCACTTTGCGAAAAGTTGGCTCTGTTCTTCTCTGACAGGGTATCTTCTGTTCGAACTGGGATCTCGCCAGTGGGTCTAGTTCAGTCCTGCAGGGTGGGCCTGGGAGGAGCAGAGACACTCCTGTTGTCTGGGAAGAGTCTCGGCTGGTGGAGGTGGCTGAGGTCTCCAAGGTAATTTCGAAGTTGCAGCCCACTTGTAAACTGTACCGTGGTCCAACGGATGCATTTCCTAGTGCGCTGCGTCAAGGCCATTGGTCCAGTGTTCGCAGATTGTCGGGTGCTCTCTTTCAGAGGGGGGCTTTGCTGACACATTCAAGGAGGTGCTGATGAAGCCCTTTTGGAAAAAAAAAAATCTCTCAACCCTGACATCCTGGCGAATTCTAGACCTATCTCCAAACTCCCATTCCTTGGGAAGGTTGTCGAGAAGATAGTGGCTCTGCAGCTCGAAGAGCACCTGGAGGCCTTTGACATCTACGTGCCATTCCAGTCCAGATTTAGGGAGAGGCACAGTACAGAGATGGCACTAGTCCAGGTGCATAATGATCTGCTTAGGGCTAGAGATTGAGGGGAATGGTCAGTTCTCATTCTCCTTGATCTGCCATCAGCATTTGACACCGTGAACCACATTGTGTTGTTGGATCTCCTTAGAGAGTATTGTGGACTCACCGGTATTGTCAGCAACTGGTTTGAGTCCTTTCTCTCGGGCTGGAGGCAGAGGGTGGTGATGGGGAATTTCTCCTCCTCTCCAATGCCGCTGACGTGTGGAGTTCCTCAGGGTTCGATCCTATCACTGATGCTGTTTGCGGTGTACATGCTTCCTCTGGGCAGGCTGAGCAGTACAATCTGAGTTTTCACTGCTATGTAGATGATACTCAGCTGTATATGTCTTTTGCACCAGGGACAGTTGGTGCCGATGATGTGCTGAATAAATGCCTTACCGAGATCCAGGATTGGATGAAGTCTAACTGGCTGAGACTTAACCCGTACAAGACGGAGGTACTGTATTGGTGATAGAGCTGGGTTGTGAACATGATGGGAATGCCTCCAGGATGACAACAGGTTTGGTCCTGGGGTTGGTCCCGTTGATGGCATCCTCTAGAGTGAGGAATCTGGGCATTGTCCTTGATGACAAGCTGATATCGGAAGCTCGGCTGTCGGCTGTCGTCAGAAGTGTTTTTTACCTCTTAAGGAACATCACCCAGATTAAACCCCTAATTGCGCCCAAAGACCTGTTGTCATTAGTGCACGCCTTCATAACAGCCAGGCTCGACTACTGTAATGGTTTTTTTCTTGGGGTCAGTGGAGGGAACCTCCATCAGCTGCAGTTGGTGCAGAATGCAGTGACCAGGTTGTTGATGGGATTGTCTAGGTCCTGTCATGTGACCTCGGTCCTGAGGGATCTGCACTGGCTGCCGGTCAGGTGGAGAGTTCTTTTCAAGGTGGGCTTGCCCATCTATAAGGCCCTATACGGATCGAGCCCTGGCTGCCTGTCGGACCTTCTAACCCCCACCATCCCTGTCCGCTGCCTTCGTTCCTCCACCGAGGGTCTCCTAGCGGTTCCAGTGACCTGGCTGAAAACCTTGGGTGATCATTCATTCGGGGTGGCCAGCCCGGTCCTCTGGAACTTGCTCCCAAGACCTTTGAGGGAGGCCCCTACAGTGGAGGCATTCAGGAGGGGCCTAAAGACTCACCTCTTTAACCTGGCATTCCCTGCTGACATCTTTTAAATTTCCTGTTGATACCTTTTAAAATCTCGCTTGCTGACATTTTAATTATTTATGATATGATTTTATGCATGTAGTTGTATTGTTTTATTTTCTTTTATTGTACAGCGCCCAGAGCCTCCCGGATTGGGCACCTAACTAATAATAGATTGATTGATTGACTGATTAAATGTCAACATCGCTGATAAATAATGAAAATAAGACTGGGCACAGGATGGAGCCCTGATGCATCCCACTGGTAATGTCCCCTACCACTGAGTGAACACCCATTACCCTAACCCTGTGCTTTCTATCAACCAACCAATTATTTATCCACTACACTACTTTTTTATTAGTTTGTAGAGCCTGCAGTTTTTGTATCAGAACATAATGAGGGACCTTATCAAAGGCCTTTTGGAAATCTAAATACACCGCACCTTTCAGAAAAGTTATAGAAATGCATTTGTTAACTTTTTCATAGAAGCATAGCTGATTAGTAACGCATGCTCTGTTTTTTTCTGAAGCCATGTCTGGGGTCTTGGAAAACAATATTAGCTAATATTCCCTCTATATCGCATTTTATCGAACTTTCCATCACTTTACATGGCACTGACATCAAGCTGACAGGCCTGATTTTTGTTTATTCATTTATTTATTTATTTGTTCATCAGGTTTGTTTATAAAGCGCTATTCATAAAATATCAGAGCGCTTGAACAAAAATATTAAAACTGGTTAGAATAACCATAAAAAGGTAAAATAAAAACACCATCAGACAATTCATCCAAAGTTCTAAGAAAAAGCAAGATTAAAAAGATGAGTTTTTGGTGTGGTTTTAAAACTCTTCACAGTCAAGCACTCCCTAATCTGATGAGGTAGAGAATTCCACAGGGTCGGGGCCGCAAATGCAAATGCTTGGGCCCCAGAGATCTTCAAGCAAACCCTGGGAACCCAGTATTCCCTCGTCTGTGGATTGAAGTGGGCAGAGGGGGTGATAGGGACACAGAAGCTTTTTCAGATAGCATGGTCCCTTTCCGTGTAGGACTTTATAGGTCAGCAAGCCGACCTTGAAGGTGATCCGCCAGTGAATAGGCAGCCAGTGCAGATTGCGTAGCACATGCGTGACATGGCTAGATTGAGAAAGATCAGTCCACCGCGGGGCTTCCATGTTCTGCACCAGCTGCAAGCAGTGGATATCAACCCCCAGTAGCCCTAGGGACAGGGAGTTGCAGTAGTCAAGGCAGGTGGTTACAAAGACCTGAACTAATGTTGGAAGGTCATCGGGCAGAACCGAGTGCTTAATCCGGGTAATATTCCTCAGATGGTAAAAAGAGAACTTGATGATGGACGACACCTGAAATTTAAGCATCAATCCATCATCAAAAATAACGCCCAGATTTTGCACCTGATCAGAGGCCATCAGTTGGCTGCCACCAAGTCAAAGCCCAGAAGGCTGCCCAGCCAAAAGCTCCTCTACCCAACAACCCGCATCCACAACCAAAATCTCAGTCTTGTCCGGATTCAGCTTCAGCCGGTTGGAACTCATCCAATCCTGGATCTCAGAGAGGCAGTTGTTAAAGACCGAGACAGCATCTTCATGCTGGGGCCAAAGGACATGTATAGCTGAGTATCATCTGCACAGCAGTGACAGCTCAGCCCATACTGCCTTACAGTGTCTCCCAATGGCAGCATGCACACTGTGAACAACATGGGTGATAAAAACAGAGCCATGTGGCACCTCACATGGCAGAGAGAAGGTGCCAGAGGAATAAATCCCTGACACCACTCTCTGAGACCTGCCTGTGAGGAAAGACTGGAACCATCTGAGGACTGTACCAGACAGTCCACAGATCAACTTCAGGCACTCCAGTAACGCACCATGGTCCACGGTGTCAAATGCTGCAGAGAGATGAAGAAGAACTAAGATGGAACAGCTCTTCCGATCTGTCACTATCAGGAGATCATTGAGTAACTAGGGCAATCTTGGTACCATGCCTCTTCCGAAATCTGGACTGAAGAGGATCGTAGATATTGTAGATGGTCAGATGACCCTCCAGCTGCTGTATGACCACCTTCTTAATAACCTTTCCTACAAAGGGAAGGTCCAGACAGTCTCAGCGAGGACTGGGCCAATGACTTTAACACACCCCACCAGGAGGCGCGTTGGGCCCAGATCCAAACTACAGCAGGTTGGCCGCATACTCTGGATGATCCTCACAAGATCCCCAATCTCCAACTTGGCAAAGTCAGACCAGACCAACCGAGGCACTGCAACCTCCCACCGACCACCGCCAGCCCTGTTAGAATGGATTGTACAGATCTCAGACCTGATGTCAGCAACCTTATCTGCAAAGAATCGAGCAGACTCATCACATTTCTCCTGGGACAACGTTCTCTGAAACTGCAGACAGGCTGGATTGCACAGGCTGTCCGCAGTTCGGAAGAGCTGAGCTGGTCGATTCTGTGCAGCAGCAGTCTCCCTAGACAGGAACTCTGCCTTCTTACGGGAGATAGCCGATTGATAGTCCTTGTACTGTACCATCAATCTAAGCCTGTCGGCATCTGGGCTAACTGGGTGGGTGCACTGGGCCACATGGCCGTTTTACGGGCACAGTTGGGTAGATAACATAATACATCACATAAGGTACACAGACAATATAATATAAAAAAATATTAAGCACATTAAGAAAAACACTTGCATCTAATGTTGCTCGGATAGTGCTTTTGTGGATCTGACTTTCCTCCGTCGGATAGTGCTGGTATCCAGCCAATGGATCCAAGGTCAGATACATCGGATCCAACCTTGGATAGTTGGATCCAGTGGTCAGATCCATCAGATCCACTCGGACAGTTGAATCTGATAGTCGGATCCATCTGATCCAGGTCAGATCCACAGATACCTTGGATACTTATAGTAGATCCTAGTAGGTCGGGTCCTTGGTCGTACGTCTAGTATGCCATGCAAGGCTATCCGATATCCGACCAAAATTATGGTATCCAGTGGTATCCGACCTGGATACTATTTGAGTAACACTGCTGGTATCCTAACGCATCATACAAATGTTGTTTAAACCGTGGTATAAAAATTGCCAGTGTACTTGATTAACTTATTAGTGGTGGCACAGCATTCCATATTTTTGAGATGTTATAAGAAAAAGATGCTTGTCTCGGATGTTTTATATAAAGGTGCATGCCTGGGCTGCCAAGTACACAAAGGCACCAGGATGCAGCAGGGGAAGGGCCCCTACAAGTATGCAAAGGCAAAGAGATGCAGCTGGGGAACAGTCCCTAAAAGTGCACAAAAGCAAAATAAAGGAGGGAAAGGGTCCCTGAAAGCAAAATCTCACAAAGTAGTTGCTAAACACTTAAATTGTTTTCCAGGCCAATGTGGACTGATAGTAGGTAGTACCTGCCTGCTGCTGGGTGGAACAAGTCACTAAAATGTGACTTGCCATGGGAGATGAATAGTTACTCAGTGCATGGCCACATTGGTCAATGGCAGTTGGTATTGTAGCCAAGAGGGCTAGTATTTTTTTTTGTCATTTGTTTAGCCTTCTTTGCCAGATGTCTTTTGTGCATTTTCATGCATTCTGATAGGTAACCATGCAGCCTTGCAGCCAGACAACCCTCGCTACAGGGACTGGGGAGAAAGACAGGTCTCCCGACCTCCCCTCCTCCTGGAGCACAATGCAGAAAGGGAGTGGGGAGTCCAGTGCAGGGCTCGAATGTGCTGCTGCCATCATTCAGATAGCCACCAGTTTTCTGCCTGCACTTTTCTTCCCATAAACCCTCCAGTAGCACAGTTCCTACAGGCCTAGTACATGCACAGCGACTTCTTGTGGAGGAGGCAAGCCCCGCGTTTCACTGCAGTGGTTGCTGTGGCAGCAGAACTTGGCATCTGTCCCACCTCAGCGCCATGAGTGCCCGACCCAGCTCCTGAGTCCATTCCGGAACCTGGGTCCCTGACGCAGGAGTGCAGAGCACAACCCACTGGGCCATTGGGCGGCCCCAGAGTCTAACACTTCAATCGAAAACTAACCGAACTGTAGGGTCTGTGTATTTTTTTGTGTTTATCAATCACTTGCATGCACTCTAAAGCCTTAAACTCAGAGAAAACATCCTTGGTAGACACCCCATAGTGCTTTGCACTGCTGGGTTTGTCGCTTTCGACTGTATGCATGTGGTTAGGAGATGGACACTGAATACTAAGAACACGAGTTGTGTGGCTGTGTCCTCTCCGGATCTCACCCCATCCCACTGCTAGATACTTAGATAGATCTGTAGACATTGATGGCAGAAAAAAGTCCCATAGATCCGTCCAGTCTGCTAACTCTACTTAACTGCTGTGCAGTGACCCTAGTGGCCATCCTGTTCCTTAGTTTCTGCTTCCCCCTTCTGACTAAGCCCATATGCCATTTTAATCCCTACTTGAAACTACTTCCCGATTTGAGTTTTACCACTGCTTCCATGAAAAAGTGCTTGCGGATGTCTTTCTTAAATCCCCCCTCTCACTAGTTTAAGTGAGCTCACCTTCATCCTTGTATTTGAGCTCAAGAGAAACTTTCCTTGGCGTTCACACTGTTTATCCAGTGCAGGTACTTGTACATTTCTGTCATGTCATCACTTTCCCTTCGTTCTTTCTTCTCTTCTCAAAGGTGCACATGTCCAAGTCATAGAAACATACAATATGTCAGCAGAAAAAGACCGGTAGGTCCATCTAGTCTGCCTATTTTCCCTGCCTAACACTAAACCCTGGACTCTGTTTGATCACAGGTGTCTCTACCTCCTCCCTTACCTCTGTTTGTAATACCTGTGTTCCTCTCTCATGCATGTTTGAAGCTCTCCACTGTCTTCGCCCCATCACCTCTTCTGGCAGGCTGTTCCAGGCATCCACCACCCTTTCTTCGAAGACATATTTCCTCACATCCCTCTTAAACTCCCCTTCCCCCAAGCTTTATAGCATGCCTCCATGTTCTAGTCCTACTCCTTCTGTGAAAGAGAACCCCCTCCTGCACCTTTTCACCCCTGTGTGGTAGTTATAGGTCTCAGTCATGTCCCCTCTCACTGTCCTCTTCTCCAGGTAGTACATATTGAGCTTCTACAGCCTCTCCTCATATGGTTTCTCATGCAACCCCTGCACCATTTTAGTATCCCTCCTCTGGACCACTTCATCCTGTCGATATCCTTATAGAGGTGCAACCTTCAGAACTGGACACAGCACTCTAGGTGGGGTCTCACAAGTGAGCGATACAGAGGCAACACACTACCTCCCTTCTCCTGCTAGAGATCCCCCTCCCTATGCACCCCAGCATCCGGCTGGCTTTGCCTACTGCCCTGTCACCTTGAACTCATCAGATATGATCACCTCAGATTTCCTCTCTTACATGGTAACTATAAGTACCCCCATCTTATACGCAGCCCCTGGATTTTCCCGCCCTAGATGCATGACTTTGCACTTTTTGGCATTGAGACCCAGCTACCACTCCTCTAGTTTCTCAAGATCCCTTTGCTCTCTCTCCACCCCCTCCTAGGTGTACCTGTTGCAGATTTCTATATAATCTGCGGAGAGACATACCTTCTCCTCCAGTTCCTCAGCAATGTAACTTATGAAGACATTGAAAAGAACAGGGCCCAGTACCGATCCTAGTGGTACTCCACTGGTCAGTCGCCCATCCTCCGAGTGACTGCCGTTTACCACCACCTTTTGCTTCCTATCTTTCAACGAGTTAGGTACCCGGCTCATCACCTTCTTCCCGACCCCCAGGCTGCTAAGTTTCTGTATCAGCCTCCTGTGTGGTACAGTATCAGAGGCCTTACTGAAGTCCAGATAGACCACATCCACTGCCCTCCCCGATCCACGTCACTAGTTACGCAGTCAAATCTGTGAGAAGCCATGCTGTTGGTGTTCCTGCAGCCCATATGGCTTCAGGTACTCCATCAGTCTTTCCTTCAGTAGGGACTCCATTAACTTCCCCATCAGTGATGTGAGACTAACTGGTCTGTAATTGCTGTCCTCCAGCCTCTGCTCATGACTTGCACACAGTCCCTGGATCCTCATGGTTGTCTGTGCTGTACTCCTTCTACTTTGTTGCAGTCTTTTCTCAGATGTGGACTCCAGTACCTTGCGCAGTACTGCCTCCTTATGTGGTTTTACCAGTGACCAGTACCGTGGGATGATTACCTTCTGATTTCTGCTGCCAGTCCACCTCTCCATACATCCCAACATCCTGTTTGCCTTCCCCACAGCTCTGTTACAATGCGCTGTGGATTATAGGGTCTCTGATTTCATGATTCCTAGGTCCTTTTCCTCCAGCACCCCCCACATCATTTTGTATTGCACCATTGAGTTCTTTTTCCCATTGTGCATCACCTTACATTACAGTTATCTGCGTTGAAACACAGCTGCTAGATCTTTGATGAGCCCTCCGGCCTGCCCAGATCCTCCCTAAGTTCCCTTATCCCTTACTCTTCTTGCAAATTGACTCTTATTTGCTGCTACCTCTGAGTTTGCTAAATGTCTTCTATCCTGTAGGATCTTTATCTTCCATCTGAACAGACAGAAATGGGTACCTCAATGTTAGTTTAAGATCTGACAGTCTGGCTATTTGACTCCATTTTTCTTCTTTCTTCATTGCAGTTCTTCCTCTTGATTTGTTTATATTTTCTCCTCACTCTCTACCTTCTAAGACCCTGTGTACAAGTGCTGCGAGTATGTGAAATACCTCTGCACTCCTACCAGGCATGCAGTGGATATTGGCTAACGCAGTTCATTCATCAGTTTCATGCATGTATCACAGCCGGAATGCAAAGGGGTTGTTACCGTAGTGCAGACTGAACTTACATACCAGTCTGGAAAAGCAGTGCGAGTGTGTTTGCTGCCATGTCGACACCGCTGAGTGTACTAGATGGCTGGAGTGAGCCATGGTGGTGTCCTGCTGCTATAAGAAGTGACCCTAGGCCCAGCTGCTCATGGATTCTGTCTGCGCTGAGCAGTTGTAAATGTGGAAGCATGATTAGGACTCTCTGCTGTGACTGAGGAAAAGGGGCCGTTGTGGGTCACTGAACGTTTATTAAATAGCTCAGGACTTCTCTCCAGCAACACGCAGCGTTCTGATATCGCAGCTCATACTGTTTCCTTATTTACATCTGTTGTGTAAAAGACATGTGGAGAGTTGCTGCATCCATTAGAGCTTGTTGTAGCCAAAAGTTGTAATATAAAAAAAAAATATTGTGACCTAGCTGAGAATTGAACCCTGCTGCCACCCGAATACCCTCTCAGTGCCCTAGCAGCTGAGTTATCAGACCAGTTGGCTAGTCTGAGTGTACTGCATTTCCTGTGTTTCTCAAACTGCAGAACTTTCAGCTAGGAACAGTTCAGTTGGTGAGGAATTGTATGTGCGGTATTATCCACTGCTATGCATTTTGAAAAACAAATTATGATGGAAAAGAAGTAATGTGACCTGGGAATTGAACCCAGGCTCCCAGTACACCATCCTGGTGCTCTACCAGCTCAGCTATCAGCAAAACTGTCTTGTCATTATCATATCCTAGGCTTGATAAAAGGATAGGTGAACTAGACTGGCGCCTAGGGCACCACAAGTAGGTAGGGGGATCCAAAACAGAGGCTACTAGAACATCGTTTTATTTGTAAACTAGGCTTTGCAGTCAGTGCAATAACCGCACAGTCTTTATCTTTAGCAGTGTTCATTTTGCAGTGTTACATGGGCATTTAATATTTTTGTAATGCTACTTAATAATTGTAACTTGTTCTGGTGCTTCAGTTGGTTGTCATGTATTTTAGATGCAGTACGTGCTCCAAAGAACGTCACAAGTGCTAAGGTGCATGGGGTTATGTTTATAATGGTTTAAGTGCTGTTCCCTGCTTCCAGAGCACTAGTGGTGTTTGATTCCCTAGTGTTACATTGCTGTTTAATATGTTTATTGGTAGGAAAATGGACAGCTGAGAAAAACTCATTTTCAGTGGCTTTCTAAGACACAAGTTACAGTATTATGAGGATAAGTAAAATATAACATATACTGTATGAGTGAAGACTAGATAATGCATTGCTGCTCAAAATCTCTGTTGTTTCTGAGTAACTCCTACACCTCCTGGGGTAGGTTGCTGGTAGGATCCAGAAGACCCTGGCTGAGCCTGGCCTTCAGGGAGGATATTAAAGCACTTGGCCTGAATGGCAGAGTGGTGGGAGTGAATGTTTATGAGACCAAGCCTTGATGACAGGCTTGCCTGCCCAGTAAGCTGCCAGGGTAGGACTGTATTCAGGAGGTAACCACTCGGAGGGAAAGGGAAGTGACCTAGAGGGTACAGCGAGTCACCGGGTGCCATTGGTGCTATGTAAAGTATGTTGAAACAAGGAGAAGGGTTCATGCTCAAACCAGCCTGAAGTAAAAAAAAAAAAAAAGTTGAATAACGATTAAGATCTGTACCAGGCAGGAGGCGCTGGGGGGGGGTCAAGGAACGACTAGGTGATGATTACCTTTCCCTTAACTAAGCGTTTCTGCCCCTGATGCAAAAGCTGGTGTAGCGACGTGCTCTGTGAGTGTCTTACGTTTAAAGCCGACCATGAATGTCTGAAATTCGTCACTGAAGTTGTGAGTCATAGTCCCTAACATGTAGTGAAGACATTCTAAAGCTTACCTTTCTTATACTTCTTTATGGAGCGAGGGTACTGTGAATATCATCACTGTGTACCATCTCGTGAGTTATTAGAACAAAGGCTTGTATACACAAACAGTAAAAAAATTTATCTAATTGCAACTAAAACCTGTGAGCCCTGTTTTGATTTGCCTGATGAAGTAAGAGGGATGCTCTGAAGATTGAAAGGTAGTGGATGAACTCTAATGCAGTGTAAAGGGAGTCGCCACAAGTGTAAAGTGTACCCAGATAATAACGCTAATGCTGAGTTTATACCAGAGAAGCCCCACCCCCATGGCACAGGAGAGCACCAACAGCATTTAAAACTGTAAATGCATTCCCATGCACCTTAGCTCTTGTGGCGCTCTTTTGGGGGGTATAACATACATGATGACCAAATGATGCATCAGAAGAGCCACCCACAATGGTTAAGCAGCCTTTGAAACTTGTAAAATTCCCTGTAACTCTTGTCCACACGGGCTGGCTAAGCCCTGGCACAATAAGCATTCTGAGGACTTGGTGGTTCTGTCCATTGGACAGATGGCCCTGGGCTCATGGTCAAGGAAGCAGTGCAACAAAGTTGGGCAAAAAATTAGCTTAGTTAGTCCTTCTGGTTTGTTTAATTTAATGTTGGTTACTGTACTCCTGTAAGTTAATTAATTTATAGTGTATGGTCGAACGTTGATAGGGATGGAAATCCATCCCTTCAAAAATGTTGTTATGCCGCACTAGCTATGTCAGCTAGTATGTTATGCCGCACTAGCTATGTCAGCTAGTATGTTGTGCTGCACTAGCTATGTAGCTAGTGCAGCATAACAACTCAGAATGCCATCGCGCACGCACCTTCTGATGACTTGCGATCCTTGGGGAATGGCAGTGGTGGTGAGAACTCTCCTGGGAGGCTTAAAAACACAAAAGTAAGGACACCATTTCAAGGTGTGAGAGACCATACACTATGAAAGACTGTGTATGATCACTCATACATTCCAAGGGTATTTTTTACACTCTCGAGGTTTTACCACGGAAACCTCTCGAGTTTAATATATCCTTGTTGTGTATGAGCAATCATATACAATCCTCTATGTGCTTTGGTCGGCTCTTAGTTTTATAGGTAAAATCACGTGGTAGAGATCACGTGGTAGGGACGAAAAAAACTATCTGCCCACTTTTCCATTAACGGGTTATCTTCCCTCGCCACAAGTGGCCGCTATAACCTGCTTACACTGCAAAAACAAAGAATATTCTAAATTAACATGTTGCTCCTCGCTCTATCAGTGTGTCTGCTGGCTTTCCCATTAGCATCCCTCCCCCCCACTTCTCGCCCCCAATTACAACCACCGCCCCATCAACACTACAGGATCAACAATACTGAACCAACTCGCTCTGTCACTCTCCACTGATAGCCATTTCCAGCCCCCTTAACTGGGTCATCGGGAACCATTCTTCCCCTTCTCTACCCTTGGTCTACCGGCTCTGAGCGGACTCAAGGCTGATGCTCGCAGCACAACCCGTAGCTCCTCACAACCTGCAAGCGCAGGTCCTGTCACCCGGGCGTGTCCATCTCTACTCTCTTCTGCTTCTAGCCGGGATGTAGAATCTAACCCCGTCCTACCCCTCCCATGACACCAGCACCCCTAGCCCTCCCAAAAGGACTGAAAATCCTGCACCAAAATATTTGCAGCATACTTAACAAAACCACTGTGCTGCAATTCTCACTCCAAACACTTCGCCCTGATATCCTGATACTCTCTGAAACATGGCTTAAACCCCACCACCCTGACTCCTCTGTTGCTATCCCTGGGTACTCCCTAACGTGGCATGACCGGAAGGGAAAAAAGGGAGGAGGTATTGCCATGTTCATCTCTACCAAACACCGATTCATCCCTGTGCACCTTCCCCAACCCACCCCTCAAATTGAGTCCCTTACTGTTAAACTCTCACTGCTTCCACCGCCCCGATCTTCATAGCTGGGATTTACTGTGCCCTAATACCCCTACACCTAGTATTCTAGACCACCTGACCAAACTAAAATCCGCCACAGCAACAGGAGAACTATACGTCCTAGGAGACTTCAATCACAACTGGCTTGCTACAGTGTGTGCCAAGTTGCAATCCAAGATTAACGCCCTGAACTTTACACAACTAATTTCCCAACCCACCAGAATGAACCTAAAAACCCTTAACCACTCCCTCCTGGACTGGGTCCTGACCACACACCCCCATAGATCAGTAGGAGCAGGCCTTCTCCCTGACTCCCTAAGTGATCACCACATGGTCTATGTGGTCCGTAAAGTGTACAAACCCTCCAAACCGCCCTCTCGGACCCTACTAGCAAGATCCTTGAAGTCCCTAGCTCTCACACCACTCCTACTGGACCTGTCAGTGGCTGA
This sequence comes from Neoceratodus forsteri, assembly GCA_016271365.2. NCBI lineage: Eukaryota > Metazoa > Chordata > Ceratodontiformes > Ceratodontidae > Neoceratodus > Neoceratodus forsteri. Next base: position 282,391,443 of record CM057455.1, on the reverse strand, counting down.
CTGATCCTTCATCCCTCAGGCTCCCTCGATTGATGCTGCACTAGAAAGCTTCAACAACTTGTTCCTGAAGGTCTGGGATCATTATGCGCCACTAAGAAAAACCAGAGTTAGGGGTTCCCACCTACCCTGGATAACCGCCGAAATCATATATCAAAGCCGCTCCAGGGACCTGGCCTGGAAAAAACACAAAACTACCAACTCCTACCAAAACCTGCAAACCTACTGTGCCCCACTAACTCCTGCACCAAAATTCGCCTAGCCAAACATAATAACTTTGCATCAGCCCCACGTGCAAACCAGGACCACCCTTCCTCTTCTGGAAAACCATTAAATCAATTCTAAGCCCGCCTACCCAGCCGCCCACCCCTGCTGTGTCAATCAGCGGACAGGCCATCACTGACACACAGGAAGTAGCCACAGTTTTCAACATTCACTTTACCAATAGTGCAGCCTCCCTGGTAAATAGTCTCCCCCCCACCCCAGGCCTGACAACTCCCCCTCCCAACCCTCGGCCTCCCCCCTACCACCTCTCCTTCTCCTTCCGACCTGTCACTCTGGCCGAAGTCTACCAAGCTCTATGCAGCTTAAACCCTAATAAGGGCAATTGCTCCTCGGGCTTGAACTCTCGGCTACTCCAGCTATCAGCTCCTGCAATAGCTGCTCCTCTAGCGGACCTGTTCAACCTCTCCTTCTCGACCTCCTCAGTACCCTCCGCCTGGAAGCTGGCTACTATCATCACTCTGCCAAAGGGGGGTGAACCCGCCTCACCTGGGATTTACCGCCCCATCTCCCTTCTCCCAACTCTGGCTAAGATACATGAACAATTTGCACTGGCTCAATTCTCCCAGTACCTATCTGATACTGCGTTCTTCACCCCATACCAATCTGGTTTCCACAAATCTCATTCCACCACTACCTCCCTACTAAGATTAACAAACGACATCCTCTCAGACATGGACAAAGGGCATATTACGGCTGCTATATTTATTGATCTAGCCAAAGCCTTTGATACCGTTTCACACTCTCTACTAATAGATAAACTAAAGGCCTCTGGCCTCTCCACACAGGCCACAAACTGGTTTCGGGTTTACTTGAGCAACAGACACCAATCGGTTAAAATTGGCCCCCACCTATCTACCCCCCTCCCCATCACCACAGGTGTCCCTCAAGGGTCAGTCCTGGGCCCAATCCTATTCTCGGTTTTTCTTAATGAACTCCCACTATCCTGCTCTCACTCATCTATCCAAATGTACACGGACGATGCGGTACTATACAACACTGGCCCCTCCTTGGCAACAATACAAGACCAACTTCAACAGGACTTCAATGCTGTTCAACATTGGCTCTTCACAAACCAGCTGTTCCTAAATGCGAAAAAGACCGTCTCTCTAACCTTCGGTTCAAAGCCACGTCTCTCTCGGCTCGGTGTTCACCCCTCTTTCGAAACCCTGGATCGCTCTCCCTTAGAATCCTGTACCTCATTCCGCTATCTAGGTGTTTGGCTCAACCAAAACCTAGACTTCTCTACACATGTGGAATCCTTGCACAAAAAACTTAATCCTAAACTAGGGGCCCTCTACCGCAATAAAGACTGCCTGTCTACCACGGTCAGGCGGGAACTCGTACAAAAAATGATTCTTCCGATCTTTGACTACGGGGATGTGGTCTATGGCACTGCCTCTCCATCTACTTTGTCCAGCCTGGACACCCTCTTCCACTCCTTCTGCCGGTTCATACTGGATTGTCCAAAACTAACCCACCACTGCGACCTATACAGCTCCCTGTCCTTCCCCTCACTAGCAGACCGCCGGCTAATCCACTGCTCCAAAGTTGCTGCTAAATACTGGTAACACTCTCTCCCCCCATACCTGGCCTCATCCCTAACTTCTCAGCTCCCCCCGGCATACTCGCTTCGGCACTTTGATGCTAGGTTATTTCAAATCCCTCTTATGCGCACCTCCATGGGTCAGGCAGCACTAAGCTACCGTATTCCAAAGCTCTGGAATGACCTCCCAGCAGATATCCGCCACTACTCCAATACCAGACATCTCAACGCCCGCCTCTTAGAGCATTTCCTCTCGGTCTGCTCTTGCTCCCGCCCTGCCCCATAGGGGTCCTCAATTTCTTCCTTAACTTCCTGATGGCCTTCCAATCAGGTTAATATTGCACCTTTAACCACCCGGGTTGTTAGCTTCACTTGGTGCGCCCTCCCACCTAACCTTCCTCCTAACGAAACAATCTATGGTAGCACTCACCTCTCTCTCACCTAATTTCTAACTGCTGTTGCACTTAATACCTGGGTTTAAGCTCATGCCAACCTTAGCTACCTTCTGTATAGGCTCCATAACAGTGTCTTCTCTTATGTATTGTATGTTTGTGTAATACTGTTCCTTCCCTTATATTTCCCCCATGTTTCCCCCAGGTCGCATCTGGAAACGAGTGGTCCTCCGCTCAGTATGCCTGCCTGGTTAAACTCTTGAATAAATAAATAAATAAATGTGCTGCCTTCAATACTTGTTTGTACTGGCCAAATGTGCAGTCACAGTTGCTCTAGTAATTTGTATTGTTGATAGCCAAACCGGCTCACAGCATCTGCATTTAAAAAACTTTTACCTGTGTTGACCACTAAACTCATCTCACATGGGTTTCCCTGCCACCTCTTTTGGCTGGTTACTGTAACTTGCACCTTCCACTAGTCTTCCAGCCTTTACTGGCTATGCATCACTCCCCTGTTTCTTTTCATTTTGCCCCTTCTGTCCCTGTTTTTTCCTTTTCTCCTTTCCCGTCACCTTTTCCACTATCTTACTTCCCATCTTCCCCAATATCGTCTCTTCTGTGTGTTCCCAACTTTCATCCACCCTCTTGTTCCTCATTCACCTTGGTCTCCTCTACTTCTTTTAATCTTGATACTGTCCTGGGATCTTTCCCTCTAACCCCACCCTGCTCCTCCTCTCTTCCCCAGTACCTGTTTGGAGGTACAGTTCTCACACCCTTATGGTCCTCACAACCCTTCTGCTACCACTGTCAGCTGATGTGGAGCTAAATCCTGGTCCTCACCTTCCTTCCCACATCCCACCCTCCTTAAAGGGCTAAGCATGTTTGAAGTAAACGTCAGGAGTCTACTCGCCGGGTTTTTATTTATTTTATTGTAATAATCAGATAAAACCTTTGAGCCCAATTGGCTCATTTACCAAAGGAGTCACATCAGATGGAGAGTACAGAACTGCAGAGTAGATGATCATATTAGCAAGACTTTTAGAGTGCATAAATTAGTACATCAAAGCAATAATCAAGAGACCAGAGAATCAGAGTTCCACATCAGGTGAACAGTAGAAAACATTTCAGCAAAGGATTTAACAAAACTCATATCAACAGATTTTAGACTGAATAAATAGTACATAGGAGCAATAATCAGGAGAACAGAGAATTGAGGAAGGGTAAGAGAAAAGGGAAGGGCTAGAGTAAGGGGGGTAGGGTAAAGGATAGGGGGTATCATGAAAGGTTAGGGGAAGGGTTTGAATAGGGGGCCTAAGGGTAGAAAGGGTTGGTTGGTAGGGGAAGGGGAGGACAGTGAAGCAGCTTAGAGAGCCTTGTCAAAGGGGTGGGTGGGAAGGTGGGGCAGAATCAGTGGCAACTGCAGGGGTCAGTGGGTGTTAGTGTCTTCCTCAGCCCAGCCTTGAACTGGTTAACTTTGGAGAGGTTGACAAGGAACTCAGGAAGGTAGTTGATCCAAAGCGGGACCCTGAAGGCAAAAGAGTGCTTGGCTAGAATGGTACAGCACAAAGGAACAATCAGAGCATTCCTAGACATGCTACTGGTTGAGTAATTATTTCTGACAGGAATCAGAAGGCTCTGGATTGATGGAGATGTGAGCCCAAGGAGGCCTTTTTTGGCCATAAAACGTGTGAAATTTGATCCTGTCCCGGAGGGGGAGCCACTTGGTCAGGGTATAGAGAGCACAGGTGTGGGTAAGCCTGTCTGCACCAAGCACAAAGCGACAAACCTTGTTCAGCAGAAGCTTGATCCTTCCAGCCCGTTTGGGTACTGCAGCAGAGTGTCTCTCTCTCTCTCTCTGCTCATGCCACTGGCCATGGGGAAGCCTTGATTCAGCTCTCCCCCACAGGATCTACAGGACTGAAGACCCAGCAAGCCAACTGGGCACTTTTCAGTGTGGCTGAACTCCACCTCTGCCGCCTACAAGCTCCCGGGGAAGCCCTGATTCGGCTGTCCCCTCTGCAGGACTCCATGCTTCACTTGTTCCTGCCGGCGCTGCGTGCCAGCTCCCCACCCACCCGACCTCCCTGGACTTATTCTTATATAGTGTTCAGGAGTCGCATGCCTTTCCCCTGCAATTTACTAAGTGTCTGATCTCCCATCTGCATCCTATGCCCCGCCGCCACAAGGGGCACATAACTAACTCAACTACTGTTCCGATAACTGGATCTGTTCACAAATATCCTGCCCTTACTTGTATCAGCAGCATAGACCCATAATCTCTGAAAATAACCCTATTAATCCGAGCAGTAACCGCTGTCTTACCCCTACCAATTGCATTACCTCGCCAAGCAAAGTACCCGACATTGCCACCCCCAGCCATCAGGATCGTACAGGGCATCATCCTACTCTATCATATTTGCCTCCTGGGACACCCGTGTTCTGCATCCAACCAAAAATAGTCATTTCTACCACCCGAGGGTAGTGCTAAATGCCTATGAATCCATGACCTCACCCTATCACATGGAGACCAGCTACAGTCAGCAAAAACCCTTCATGCTCTGGGAGTGATCACACCAAGTCACTGACCCTCCTATAGTTTCTTTCCTCCATGGATATGTTACTTACTTTGAATCCACAATATCAAGACCACCGAGCAAGAGATCACAGTCCCGAACTAACAAACTTCTTCTGGACTATCTCACTTGACTGCTTCTTCTCCTACTGCTTACTACTGAGCAATATACACCCAAACCCGGGTCCTCCCCATGGTTCGAGTGCACAGCCAAAAAAATTAGCTGGGCTTAGGTTGGCCTCAGTAAACATCTGTAGCATTCTTCTCAAGATGGACAACCTGAAGATGTGGGTATCTCAACATAACCCGGATGTGCTATCCGTAGTGGAATCCTGGCTTTCCCCTAAGATACCAGATATAGCCATCGCACTACCTGGCAATACCCTGTTTAGGCAGGACCACCTCTCAAAAGAGGTGGTGGCTGTGTCATATACACCGAAGACTATCTGCAGGGGCATAGCCTGCATCCCCCCCCCCCCAGCATGAGTGACAACCTACAATCACTGGCCATCAAACTGATCCTAGCTGCACACAATAGAGTGCTCACCCTGCTCTCAGTATACATCCCACCTAAACAGACTACAGCTGGCACCAGCAACCTTATGGACTATATCAGTACCCTCAGCCTCAACACAGAAATTGTACTTCTAGGTGACTTCAGCATCAACTGGTTCTCCCCATCATCCACCAGTATCAAGCACACCTTGTCTACCATCCACTTCTCCCAAATGATAGAATCTCCAACAAGAGTCGGTTACAAAACCAGCACCAACACCCTGCTGGATTACATACGAACATAAGAATGTGCCAGCAGAAACAGACCACCCGGTCTATCTAAGCTTGCTCGAGTGTGCAGCCAACACCTCAAGTTTGCAGCTGCCCCAACCCCTCTCCCTTTTGTCATCCCACTGCCACCCCCACCCTCACTCTCCCCTGTTCCCTGTCCCATGCCCTTTTGAAGCTGTTCACAGATTTACATGATACCACCCATTCTGGTAGGGCGTTCCATTTTGCTACCACCCCTCTGGGAAGCACCCTCTCTTTGAAATAGTGTCTCCTCATCTCCCTCCTAAATCTTACCTCTTGATTCTCAGCCCATGCCCCCTGGTGACCTTCCCCCTTCTTAACTTAAAGACCCCATCTACCCCATCCTTATTGATTCCCCTCAGATACTTGAATGTCTCTATCATGTCCCACCTGCCCCTTCTATCCTCCAAGGTGTACATATTGAGGTCTCCCAGCCTGCTGTCGTAGTCTGTTCCCTCCATTCCACATATCATCTTTGTTGCCCTCCTCTGCACCCCCTCCAGCAGCCTGCTATCACGCTTTAAGTATGGCCTCCAAAACTGCACACAGTACTCCAAGTGCGGCCTTATCAGCAATCTGTAGAGGGGCAAGATCACCTCACTTCACCTGGACGAAAAATCCCTTGCTATGCACCCCAGCATTTTGTTCGCTTTTGCAGCTGCTCTCTTGCACTGGGCAGTGTTGCTCATGGTCCCCGTTATCATTACTCCAAGGTCCTTCTCCTCCTCTGTGATCCCCAGCTTAACCCCCCCCCAGCCAGTATTCTCTCCTTGGGTTCTTCACGCCAAAGTGCATAACCTTACACTTCTTTGCACTAAACCCCAGCTGCTACCTCTCTGACCACTCATCTGGCTTGCTTAGGCCCCCCTGCAGCTGCTTCCACCCCTCCTCTCCATCCACCACTGCTCCGATTTTGGTGTCGTCAGCAAACAGACTTACCTTGCTCACCACCCCATGTCCAATGTCTGATATGAAGAGACCAAACAATATTGGCCCCAGCACAGAGCCCTGTGGCACCCCACTCATCACTGGCCTTGGAGTTGAGAGCTCCCCTCTCACTACTACCCGTTGCAGCCTCCCACTCAGCCAGCTTGTAATCCAGTTTATCATTTTTGCCCTACTCCTACACCGGTTAGCTTCCCCCCAAGCTGCCCATGAGGCACCGAATCGAAGGCCTTGCTGAAGTCCAAGTAAAGAACATCCACCGCATGACCCATATCCAGTTCACTTGTCACCCAGTCATAATATTGTATCAGGTTGGTTTGACAAGACTTCCCTGAAACAAACCCATGCTGCCTTATATCCTGGAGGCCATTGTCCTCCAGGTATGACACCAGTCTTTTCTTTAGTATTGTTTCCATGAGTTTGCACACTATGGAGGTGAGACTTACCGGATGATAATTACCCGGTTCATCCCTTGGCCTGCTCTTGTGTAATGGTACTACATGTGCCATCTTCCAGTCCAGTGGCACGCATCCCGACTCCAGGGAGGTGCTGTACAGATCTGCCAGTGGCTCCGTCAACACCTCCGCCATCTCCCTTAGCACCCTGGGGTGGATACCATCCAGCCGTGGTGCCTTGTCTACCTTCAGTGCCCTCAGTCCCTCTAGGACTCTACTTGCCTCAATTCTTCCATCTGTCGCCTCCTCTCCTCCTGTCCCCACTCTCCCAGCCCATGCTGGTAGCTGTCCCCCCTTTCTTTCATGAGCACGGAACAAAAGTATTCATTCAGTGCTTCTTCCTGCTCCTCCCCCTTTTCCATCCACTCCCCACCCCTTTTTATCCTCACTATTGTTTCCTTGCACTTTCTTTTCTCCCTGATGTATCTGAAGAAGTCTTTCTCTCCCCACCATTAATTCCCTGTGCTAATCTCAGCTCCCTCTTGGCCTTGGCTTCTCTCACTTTTCTGGTCACCTCTCTGGACCGTCTTGCATATTCCTCCCTGTCCACTTCCTTCCCTGTCCTTCTAAACCTCTGGTGAGCCACTCGTTTTGCCTTCACCACCTCCACAACCTCGCTGTTGGATACTCACTAACCGTTCAGCACATATTCACAATATTATTGTACTCCCGAACTCTCTGAGCATCCACTCCCCTGTCACATGCACCTGGAATAACAACTATAGCAAACCTCCTGCCAGAAATATATCAAGCCATGTCCTCCTAAAAGGTCATCTACAACAACTCAAAACAAACCTCAAGTACCAAGACTGGTCTGACCTGTATGAAGCCAAGGATGTGGATGTAACCCTTGATCTCTTCATAACCAAATTCAGTTTTGTCTGTGACAAGCACGCCCTGATAAAAACAAGATCGGTCAAAGGACACTACAACCTCTGGATTACTCCAGATCTGCTAGAGTAACTCTCCTCAAGAGATCTTCTCTGGCAAGTGGCACGAGCACATGGCTGAGCAGCGAACATCCAACAGTACAAACAAGCATGAAATGACTGCACGAAAGGCATCCATTATGCAAAAAGCACCTACTACAAAGAAGCCCTCACCAGCTCGTGGAATAGCAGCAAAACCTTTTGGGACAATCTCAATGACATCACTGGGAAAGACCCCCAAAACACTCCAGCTATTCTCACAATTGATGGGGTGCTGTCCTTAGACCCTGTTCTCAATGCCAGCTCGCTGAATCATGCCTGCATGGACCTAAGCAGCATGCTTCCTGCTAACTTCTTCAATCCTCTCACCACAAATGACCCACAAGGGAAATTATTGCCTCCCCATGACCAACCGCTATTTCACTTCAAAGTAGTCTCTGAAGCCGATGCAAGAAAATACCTGGAAAAGGTACTAGGGAAGTTAAGACGCAGTGGAGACTCCTTAGACCTAAAATTTGTTAGCCTGGCACTTGAGGAAGTTCTTAGCCTGCTGACGCAAATGATAAACCTCTCACTCTGCCACTCACAATTCCCTCAATGCTGGAAATTTGTGACAGTTACCCCGGTGCATAAAAGTGGTGATCGGACTTTGCACATTAACTATAGACCAATTTCAATACTTCCCCCGCTCTCCAAGGCCCTAGAGTGGATAATGGCCGATCAACTTGTGGAGTACCTCAACCACCATCAGCTATTGTGTCCTGAACAGCACGGGTTCAGGGGTGGCCACAGCACCATCACGGCCTTGCTAGAATTTATAGGATACATCCACCACGCATTAGACCAAGGCCTCCTGGTAGGAGCTGCATTCACGGACCTATCAAAGGCATTTGATACGGTGCATCATGAGCTGCTCCTCAAACAACTGGCTGACATTGGGCTCTTCTCAGAAACTTTGGGCTGGTTCACTAGCTACCTGAGCAACCGCTATCAGCAGGTTAGGATTGGGGATGTGATCTCTGATAGCAAGCCTGTCAGATCTGGTGTACCGCAAGGATCCATATTAGGACCGCTGCTGTTCAGCTTATTCTTAAATAACCTCCCGGCCTCTAGCTCATGTCAAATGCTCCTTTACGCAGATGATGTGGTCTTATTCACCAGTAGCCAACACCCTGAACATTTGAAGGTGGATCTACAAAGTGGCTTTGCATCCGCGGAACAGTGGTTTAAGGATCATAGACTGGTCTTGAATTATAAAAAGACCAAGACCATGATGTTCTCCACCCCACAAAGCAAACACAGAGCCTTCCCCCTTGCAGATATGAATGTTGGGGGTGCCACTCTTGAACTTGTTTGGCATTTCAAATACCTAGGCATCACGATCGATTCCACCCTATCATATGCTGAATGCATCAACATTACTGCAAGGGCCATCAGTACCAGAATTGGGATCCTGTATTGGCATAGGCATTGTCTCACACACAAAGCTCTGAGCACTGCCATCTATAGCTCAATCGTCTCACTCATCGATTAGGGGCTGGTGATCTATGGATCTGCAACAGACACAGCCCTCTACTGCATCTCAGCCGCACTGAATAAAGCCTGTCGTCTCCTCACAGGTGCTGCTAGACTCATGCACACCTGTGCTCTCTATACCATGGCTGACTGGCTACAGCTCAGTGGAAGAATCAGATACCAAACCTGCCTCCTCGCCAAAAAAGCCTCCTTAAGCCTTCTACCACCAGGAGTACGGAACCTGCTGACCCCTCCCCGGAGCACAAAGCAAACCAGAAGTGCCACCTCTCAGGTATTCCATGTGCCAAGGAGCCACACTACCTTGGCTCAGCGGAGTTTCTCATACTGGGCGCCCCTCTGGACAAATGCGCTACCTCAGGACATCTGTGATGCAGCAACAGTTGGCTCTTTTAAACACAAACTGCACCAACACCTTCTCACCTTGGGTACCTGTGCCTGCCCCCACTAAATCCCACCTCAAGTCAGTAATCCCATTGCCGTAGTCTGTACTTACCCACTAGCACTTCCTAACCCTGTCACTGTTCCACTAGGTAGCACCGACCTTGCACTTCACTGATTCCCCATCCTCTCCCATGGCGCTGCCACGCTTCACCCCACCTCTCTTCCCTACCCCTCCACCTCCTACCCCCATTCACCCCTTCCTCTTACCATTACCTCTACATCTTCTCCCCCCGTCTACTGATTTTTTGTCTCTCCTACGGCGGGCATACATTGTACAATGTCTCAATATAGTGTAACCATGTACTTTATCTGTATTGTTGTACCATAACATGTATTTGTATATTTAAGCAATAATGCCGACAGGGTGTGTGTGTTGTGCTGGGATAACGTCACGCTGGGGGTGATTAGGCACGAGGCCGCAGGCCGAGTGCGACTAATCACCCCAGAAGTGACGTTATCCCAGCATAACACACACCCTGGAGTGCATTATTGCTATTATACAATGGCCTTGTAAAATTTAATAAAAATAAATTGAAAATATGTTTAAAATGTGTTTATTACTGATTTTTCCATTGAGTAGGAATACATAATGGAAAAGTAGTGCAGCTCTATTGTTTTATCATTAGGTGGTGGTGCTGCATTTGATTCTTGACTTCAACGCCCCACCCGCCGCCACACACACACACAGAGACACACTCATTAGGACTGTGTATCGGTTTTGTAGTTATATTGCGTGTCTCTGTTGTTTATCTCCATTTCCGCTTTTGAATTGTCTCAGAATTGCAGCGTCCCCAGTTCTCATCCTCCATAGCGGCAATATGTTCTCAGAATTGCAGCGCCCCCAGTTCTCATCCTTGCAGCGGCAATCGAGTCCCCAGTTCTCATCCTATGAAGCGGCAACTGAGTAAATAAGTGAAGCACAGTATGCTTCTGTAATGTACGCGCTCTCACTCTTTTGAGGTGAAGTGTGGGCAATGCTGTTGAAGGCAGTTTGGTTTTAAAGTTTGCGGTCGTCGAATGCTGTTGAAGACAGTTTTCATTTTAAGTTTGCGGTCGTCGTCCACATTGAGCCCCTGTATCCTGTTCATCTGTTTCCTGGATGGTGAGTTTATAGTGAGAGAAAATTGCAGAAAAAGCGAGTGTATGGAGTAATGAGCGAGTACACGGACTCCTGGCATTGTAGGCAGAGCACCGACTGTGAACAGTGAAGCCGATCGCACTGGCGGCTTCATGTGACATTGTTTGTTTTTTTTTTGTTGAAGAGATCACAGAAATACTTGTGTTACATTTTGTGGGGCTTTATCTTGTGCCATTTGTTAGGGGTTTTAGTGAGTTTGTAAGTTTTTGAGAAGGTTGGATTTAAAAAAAAATGATGAAGTACAGTACTGGCAAACTTCACTTCTGACATGCCAAGTGTGGGCGACTTGTAAATGGCCATCAGAGTGATTTTTTTTGACATTTGATGCGGCCATGTGTGTGCTGGGACTAGACCCGTGATGTTGTACTGGGATAACATCACGGGTCCAGTCCCAGTCTGACCAATCAGAGTTCAGGAAATTTTTTGCCATTGTATAATTGCCACCGAACCACTCTGTATCTGAATGTTTATGTATCACTCTGTACTTCCGCTCACTGGTGCTATCCAAGATTTCAATAAATAAATAAAATATTCAGGGCTGTGTCTGAGGCCATGCTATAGATTGCTATCCCATAGTCAATAATTGGGAGAATGGAACTAACCATCGCAACTCACCTTGCATCATGGGTCAGATTATGTGTCTGCTTATACAGAGCCCCAGGTTTTTTTGTTGGCAGAAGTCTGACAAGCAACTGTGAGTCTGTGGGTTGTACATTACAGTATCCTGACACCCTGATCATCACAGAAATCAAGCTTTCCACCCAGATCAGTGATCTAGAAATCAGACTCCCTGGTTACGCAGTTCTCAGACAGGACCGTGGGAAATATGGTGGTATAGTTGTTCCATACATATACCACAGACCTAACTGTGATGTCCTGTATCATTCTGCCATCTCTTCTTCCAATGAACTCCTGCTGTGTAGGCTGCATTCCCTTGCTCGCTTACCATCTTCATTGGTGGCATTTATTCTTCCCCAAAACCTAAGCCTGACTACTTTCTTGACACCTTCTTAACCATTTCCTCCCTCTCAGCTTCAGGTGCACACTTTGTCCTTGGAGATTTAAATGTAAATTGTCTCTCCCCCCTCGGCAAACAGCACCATTCACCGCACTGAGTCTCTCAATGTCAGGCTGCACATTACTGAGCCAGCTTGTCTCAGCCCCACTCTACAAATCAGCCCCTTATTTACTGGATCCTGTCCCCACGCCCAACAGTATATTTTTCTGCTGGCACCCTACCAGATGCTTTTACTGATGGTCACCTGGTTTATGGCATACTTAAGATTTGCCACACCTGTTGGCACAGCAGAAGGGCTTCTGTCTGTGATGCCAACATCTTGGGTTCGGGAACAGACCTGAGAGTCGGAGGGCCGGCCGTGGGGAGAAGGATCGAACATCCGAGAGACTGCTCTCCTCTGGGGAGAGGGGGCTGAGTGTCCAGCACACGACTGAGTTGTGAAGGCAGCTGGGTGAAGGAGTAGCGACTGGCACGTGCGCTGTGTTGGAAGGCAGGACAGACTTCAGCGTATGTGCCCTTGACATCATTACACGTTGTACCTCCCAGGCAAAAAATGGTGGAAAATCAGGCCATGTGGGATGCCGCCCACCTCACATGGCACGTCCTGCACCATTGTCCGTGGCACCACTAGAGACATATACCAGTGTTCAATGGGAGGGTGAGCCCCCTCCTGGAGGCCCCACCCTGGAGGGTAAGCAAGGGCATAACCCCGGGATAGAAGCATCCTGGGGCCGTATACTGGCATCCAGCGGGTGGTGGGGCTCCCTTTTGCAGCCCCGCTGTGAGGGGGGGGTAAGCCAGAGCATATCCCCGTTTGGGTAAGTCCACAGAGGGTGGGTGACGGGACTGGATGCGGTGCTGGGCTGATGGTGGCCTGTCCTACGGGGTTGGAAAAGTACAGCCAATTAAAAAAAAAAAAAAAATCTGCCATACTAGAGCTCCACCAAGGTTGTCTGGCCTGAATAACTCAAGTCTCTGGATCTCCCTGCGAGACAATTTGTGGGTCACAGACTGGTCAGCACTCACATTATCCACTAACAGAGATGGTGCTGTAACCTTTTTTTTATTTTATATCATCTATTTAAGCGCCTCACTCCTCCCCTGACCCCATTCTGGCCACCACCTTCCCAGCCCCTGGTGACCCAGGACTTACCTGCCACCGTCTTATTTCTGTGGCAGGTGCCTGGTCACCAGTAGGGGCCTTCAAGGGGCCGACCATCATCCTGTTGGGGGGGGGGTTATTTTCCTTTTTTCTTTCCCTTATGGCCGGGGCCCCAGATGCAGAGGCACATTTGCATGGAGGCTCACATGCGCCCATCTGCCTCAGTAACAGCACCTTCCTGGCCTAATGCCTGGCTCCTTCTTGGCCTGCTCTGCCCCCTAGCCTCTCCACCATGAGGCAGCCAAGAGCTGAGGGAAACCCACATCCCTCCCCGGAGAGGAGAGCTGCCTCTTGGCAGCTCGATCCAGCTCCACGCCCTCCCCCCTGCCAACCTTCACCGGTCCGCGCTCACTCACGAACATGGGTCACTGGCGTGGCATGAGGTAAGGTGTCCAGCGCCTCAGCCCTCTGCGCCACCGGGCCAGTAACCTTTTTTTTTAGCTCAACTTTATTCAAAAGCAGTATGAGCACTGGACAATATAACGCTAATATACTATATCAGTACACTAAAAGTGAATTAATCAAAACATAAAATCCATAAGATTCAAAATGATGGGCTAATCTGGTGCAAAAAAACTAAAGATACAGCACTGTAAGGGTGAATGTCAGTCCATTCAATCAAATTTAATGTCTCTGCCATCTTAAATATTAATACTCAAACAATACTATAATATATAAACCAAAACCAAACTGTGAACAACTATCGGGGTGCACCGCTGAGATAGTTAAAGACCAATTAATTAAGTTGATCAACAACTCCAGCCCACCATCCATGTCCCAACAGGAATGAACTTAAGGCTTTTGTATCCAGAAAGGAAAGAAAGGGGTGGGAGTGAGAGGGCAGAATAAGTGGTCGAGGGAGTAGGGTCCTACAGGAAGGAAGGCTTTAAAACCAAAGGTGGGGAAGAAGAGGAGCAACCTAGGTTTGTAAAGAGGAGGAACTCCCCTCAGCTCGCTCAGCCACCCAGTTTGTCCAGGGAAGCCATTGCTCCAGGTGGTTTTCTTCCCGAGGACGGAGACAAGCTGTCAAGGCTTCCATGTCTTGTACTAGGTTCATCTTATTGCACCATTCCAAAAATATGGGTGAATTTCTCTGGAGCCAATGGGACGTAATGCATTTCAATGCTACTGCTAAAAAAATCAATACTTGTTTACGTTGCATAGGGTGAAGTCTCATTACTGTGGGGGAACCCCAGTACCCAGTCCATAAAGGTGTCAGGAATATCTAGTTGCAGTATGTGCTGAACCAACTCCTTAACTGCTGTACAAAAGCTCTATCCAATTTGGGACAGCCCCAAAATATATGCCAGCGAGAGCCGAGGCCCCCACATTCTTGCCAGCACTCTGCTGTGTATGTCACATGAAAATGTTGAGTTACTGTAGGGGTCTGAAAAAAACAGACCCGCACCTTCCAAAAAAATTCTCTCCAGGTGGAAGAAGAATTCACCGGCCAACCATATTTTAGTCTTCGGAGCCAGTCTTCAACAGGAATGGCGCAGGACAGCTCCGCCTCCCAAGCTACTCTAATTTTGTGAAGGGGCTGTGTGTCAGATATTCCAAGTTTCTTGTACAGGTCTGAAATACACTTAATTTTACATTCAGAGTAACCACCCCGTTTATAAACTCTTCCCATGGTGACCTTGGTCTGTTCAGAAGGGCCATATGATTGTCACTATTAATATAATCCTGAACTTGGAGATATTGATGAAAATCTTGGGTCCATAGGTGATACTTTACTTGTAAACACTGAAGCAGAATACAGGACCCTTGTGCCAAAAGCTGGGCAAAACATGTTAATCCATGTCATTCCCAATATGTGTATCCTTGATCCAATCGAGGGGGCAAAGAGTCAGGGTGATAAGAAATAAGAGAGAGCGGACCCAGTGGGACATCTGAGGCCAACTTGCGCTTAATCTGATGTAAGGTTCTCTAAGTATGTCTGATCCATAGATTGTTTATCTTGGCAATGTAGTCCCATGGTAAATCTGACAGGACAAGTGTGAACAGGGGTTGTCCTCTGCAATCCGCATCATCCTTGTCGTACCAGCTAGAGGCATGTCTCTGCATGACCCAAGTACGCACTGCAGTCATTTGGCTTGCTAAGTAATACTTTTGTAAGTCCGGTAATGCAAGCCCCCCGTTCTTTTGTCTGCACTAAGATTTTATATGAGATATGTGGTCTGTGACCCCCCAAATGAATTTAAGAAGGCCTTTATGCACTGAGTTCCAGTAAGAGAGGGGAATTGATAACGGAAATGTGGTAAAGAGAAAAAGAAACTGGGGCAAAATATTCATTTTGATGGTTTCAACCCGACCTGCTACTGATAATGGCAGCAAGGTCCATCTGGCTAAGTCCCTCTGCACCTCCCCCCAGAGTTTCCGATAGTTAATATCGAAAAGCTTTGAGGTGTTGACGGAAATCTGTACACCTAAGTATCTAATTTGATTATGCTTCATCCATGCAAAGGGAAAGGTAGGTTTGGAGTCATGAGGGCAAGATCCCCTTGGTCTAAGAATCTCCCAATTTGCTGAAGGTAATTTTGTCCCAGAGACATGGCCGAACTTATCCAGTAGCACCAGCAGACAGGGGACGGATGTCTCCAGATGGCTCACAAAAAAGGATGGAGTCATCCACGTGTAACGCCACCTTATGTTCAGTGCCCCCTGTCATAACCCCAACTATCTGCACATCCTGACGGACTGCTGCTGTCAGAGACTCCAGACATGCTGCAAACAGCAGAGAGGACATGGGCATCCTTGTCTGGTGCCACGAGATAGGGGAAAATATCCTGAATTAACACCGTTAACTCTCACTTGGGCCTGCAGGGAGCTGTAACCTTTTTCATGATCAAAGTTATTTCAATATAGAACAATCATGCCTCTTTCAGGAGTTCTCGTGTTCTTGGGCCCCACCTTCCCTGGATCTCTGCAGAGGTCACTGACCTGCTCAAGGCTCATGACTCTTCCTGGCATCTCTGCAAAGCCTTGTCCTTCCCTGAGAAATTGTTGAGATACAAATAACTACAGTATGTAATGCCAGCACTAAAGCCACTGGGGGAAAAAGGCATAATCAACTTTCTTAACCTGCAAACTTAAGAACAGCCTTAAATCCCCATATAGATTCTGGAAGGTTATTCATTCCCTTCTTGACTCGCTACTAAGTCTACCTCGCCATCCACAAACTGGGAAATTCACCTGCTACATCTCTGATCCAGCAGAGGTTGCCAACACCTTTTACAATTTCTTCATCTCATGTGCTCTATCCCAACTTCAAATGGCAAAACTGGATAGACTAATGAGTCTTTATCTTCTGTCAGAACTTATGTATCTGTGTACATCCTCCCTCCCACTCCCTTCTCTTACTCCTGCCTACACTGTCTCCCTCCCCCATATGCCCCACCATCCTCTACCCCAGAATATTTTTCCTTCTCTGCAGTCTCATCTGGTACCACCCTCAGTGTTTACTCTCTCTTGATCCCTCTAATGGGCACAGCCCTGATGAATTGAATACTAATCTCCTTCACTGTGCCAGCAGAACTGCCTAAGGCTTAGAGCACTGAGCTGTTAATAAGCTTGGTACATCCAGCATACCCGTGTTTGATTCCCACAACCTCCACCTGCATACTCTGTGACCTGGAGCAAGTCTTATAACCTCCCCCATGCTCTCGGATCGCCCCTGAAAAACAGGCATTGTGCTTAGTAGGCCTTACCCAGTTACCAAAGAATAAAAAATAATATCTCTGCGTCAGCCATCGCTGCCCATCTTGCCTCCCTTTTCGATCTTTCTTTCCAACTTGGGTTTATTACCAGATCCTGGAAGCAGACTAAAATCTTTCCCCTTCACAAAAGAGGTGACTTCCTCCCCAGGTAAAGTAGCTACCAGCCCCCTTCCCTCCTCTCTGCCCTGGCTAAGGTGCTAAAAAAAATAGTTCTCTCTCAGATTTCCACCTACTTTAAAGGAAAACTACACCCTCATATAATGTAAATTTTATTTGTTTCTATGTCAACAGACAACTCTTTTCCTGTAACTTTTAGAGCTATACATGTTTGCCCTAGTTTGTTTTCTCTGTTCATGGCAGCCCCCTGTGACTACTCTGGGGGGGTCTCCATTTTGTGGTTGTTGAAATCTCATTGTCCATGAGAGCTGCATTAACATATGAGAACATGATGTCACATCACCCATCTATACCATGTATCTTCATGCTGAAAGAACAAATACCCTGCAAAAACTCTCTGGAAACACATAAACTGAATGCAGTTTAAGGGGAAAAATCCTGCATTACAACTCAGTTTGCAAAACTAACTGAAGGGAAATATTGTGTTTCACACCGTCCTGCAGCTTGTTTCTTTGAAGTCTAATTATGCAGACAGGCATACTGTAGAGTCTAAAGGGTGACTACACATCATGTTCTCATATGCTAATTCAGCTCTGAGATTTCAACAGCTGGCAAATGGAGACCCCCAGGACAGTTATGTGGCCTAGTATGAAGTGTGAAAACAAACTAAAGTAATTACATGCATCTCTCACAGCAACACAAAAAGAGTTGTCTGTTAACATGGAAACAAAAATTACAAGATATGAGGGTGCAGTTTCTCTTTAACTCCTAAATTATTCTCTTCCCTTTCCACTCTGTCTTCCGTGGATACCATTCCACCATCTTCTCACTCCTCTGGATCCCTGACTCTGTGCCAAACAGCATGGGCCAGGTCCTGTTAAACTAGACCGTTTTTGTAAAACTAGCAAAGGCTTTGATACTATGGCCCACCGCCTTCTCTTGGATAAGTGAAGTGACTTGTTGGTTGGGTTATTCTGGTCCTAGCTCTCGGATCAGCTCCTGTTAGTGCAGGTTGATGATGCCCTAGCCACCCGATACCAAGTACCAAATGCCGAGTATATGTAATGCTAAGCACTAATACCAGCTAAGTGTTTGAAAACTAGTATTCACATACCCCTGGCACAGCAAAATTACAAAATATAGAAATGTAGAATTTGCTGGCAGATAAGGATCACTTGGCCCACCTAGTCTGCTCATTTTTCCCTGCCAGTTAGTATCACCGAACATCCTATATCATCTCCGGCCCATTCACCACTACCCCCTTCTCTTTTTCTAAGATTTCCTTATGCCTCTCCCATGGATTCATGAACCCCACCACTGTTTTCGCCCCCACCACATCTGCTGGAAGACTTTTCCAGGAATCCACCACTCTGTATGAGGAAGTACTTCCCTTCCTCACATATCTCCTGAATCGACCCCTCTCCAGCTTCTAATCATGCCACCTTATCCTTGAGCACCTATTTTTGCTGAAAAATACTTTCCTCCTCTACCTTATTTATCCCCATGAGGAATTTAAAGGTCTCTATCATACATTCCTTCTCCCTCCTCTTCCAGGGTGTATATATTTAAGTCCTTAAGTCTCTCCTCATAGGGATTCTAATGCAGGCCCTGCACCATTTTAGTTGCCGTCCTGTTGTCCACCTCCACTCTGTCTATAGCCTTCCAGAGATGTAGTTTCCAGAAATGGACACAGTACTCTAGGTGAGGTCTTTCTAGTGATCTATACAGAGGCAGTCTTACCTCCCTCTTTCTGCTGGTGATACCAGCCCCATGCACCCCAGCACCCCACTAGCCCTCCCAACTGCCTTGCCACACTGCCTAGCCACCTTTAGGTCATATGATTTGATTATCCCCAGGTCTCTTTCCTGCTTGGTGGTCGAGCAGTACAACCTCCATTTTATACTCTGCCCCTGGGTTTCTGTGCCCCAGGTGCATTACTTAGCATGTTTTCATGCTGAACCCAGCTGCCATACCCTTGACCACTCCTCGAGTTTCCTCAGGTCTCTGCCCATCCTTTCCACCTTCCCCTGGAGTGTCCACCCTATTGCAGATTTTGGTCTCACTCGCAAAGAGGCAGACCATCCCTTCCATCTCCTCTGCAGTGTCATATATAAAGACATTAAAGAGGACCAGTCACAGCACTGATCCCTGAGGCATCCCATGGTCACCCTTCCTTCCTAGGAGTGAATTCTGTTTAGTACCACCCTCTGCTGCCTATTCCCTAACCAGTTTCTTACCCAGTTTACCACCTTTGGACCCACTTCTAATCTACCCAGCTTGCTTACTAGTCTCCTGTGTGGAACAGTGTTGAAAGCCTTACTGAAATCTAGGTAGGTCACGTTCACCACTCCACCCTGATCTAACTCTTTGGTCATCCAGTCAAAGAAATCTGTCTGACTCGTTTAACATGACCTCCCAGCCCCATGAATCCATGCTGCCTCACGTCTTATAACCCACTGGATTCAAGATATTCCACAGTCCTTTCCTGCAGCAGTTACTCCATTAACTTTCCAACCACTGATGTCAGACTGACTGGCCTATAATTGCCAGCCTCTTGCCTGCTACTACTTTCGTGAACTGGGACTAAATCTGCCCTCCTCCAGTCCTCCAAAACCACTCCTCTTTCTAACAAGCTGTTAAATAAGATGGTTAAAGGTGCAGCCACTACCTCCCTGAGCTCCATTAATACCCTTGGATGCATTCCGTCTGGCCCCATTTCTTTGTCCACTTTTAGATTAGTCACTTCAGGACACTCTACTCTGAAAATGGACTAGTGTCCATCTCCATCCTTCCGATGCTCCTGTTACTTTTTTTTTTTTAAACTTTATTTTTATATTTATATTTGTAATCATACAGATACAAATTCCATGTCAAAGACAGACCATACAAAGCAGTATATAATCCACATAGAGGTAGTCTCCTTAATCCTAGGAGGAGTGCATCCTAGACATATTGATACCACATTGGAAAGAATTACTAAAACAGTCTCTAGTAAGTATATATGACAAAAATTACTGCGTTTCTACTGAGCCCAAGAGCAGTATGACTAATTACGTTACTACAAAAGTAATGAATATACCTAAAGAACCACGCCCCAACAGGGACTTATGGCGTCATACTATCTACCTAAAAAAGATTAATATTCTTACTAAACCTTAAGGCAGCAAATGTTCTGTACACACAGAAAAGTACAAGCAGTAAGTTTATGCTAAATTTCTAATTAAGACGAACAATAAACCTATAAGGGTCATGTGAATAAGACAAAGAAGAAGACAAAAAATTATTATATAGGGCTATTACAAAATAGCTCGTCAGGTCATTTAAAGTCCTCAAATACTGAAATCTTTGCCCTAGAGCAGCTATTATAAGAAGAGCTGTTCAGGAATGAGAGTACATAAACATTAGCTCCCACAAATATTAGAACTGTACGAGGGTTATAACAAAATTAAAGCCATGAAAGTACTTAAAACAAATTCAGTCCTCTCCCTCCTCCTCCATGTCTCTTGCTTCTCTCAATTGGGACTGTTGACTGCTCGCATATCGAGAGGCCCATTTTCCTGCCTCCGAGGGATCCGAAAAGAGCCAAACCTTCCCGTTATGTACCACCCTCAGTCTGGCTGGGTATACGATCGAATTGATCACCGATGCCTCCTTTAGCCGTTTCCGAACTTCATTAAACTTTTTCCATCGCAATCGGGTTGCGTAGCTGAGATCAGGGAACAAGTACACAGCTCTATCATCCTGCATCAATGGTGCTGCTTGTCTAGCCAAACGCAGGATCTTATCCCTGGTACCAATACCATTTGTAACCAGCAACAGAGTACGAGGATTCTCTGAGTCTTCTCTGTACCCACGGGGGGAGTGATTCGGTAGGCCTTCTGTAAATTAAACGCTAGATTCTGTCCTTCAGGTAGTAATTTAGCTTCAAGCCAGTCTCTCAAGAACATAATGGGGTGGTCTCCTTCAATTCCCTCCTGTAGGCCCAGAATCCTAATATGCGCCGACCGGGTCTGATTCTCAAGCGTTTCCAACCTGGCTCTCATATGCGTATTTTCCTTGATGAGTAAAGAGGTTGTCGCCGCCGATGAATCGCTTTGTCGTTTGACATCAACAAGCTCTGTTTGCATCCCCTCCACGGTCTTCTCAACAGTCGATACTTTAGTGGCAAATGCATCCATTTTATTACTTAGATCTGCAACAGAGGTAATTAACCTTTGCAATTTATGACCAATTAAAGTCATAGTCTCCTCGGGTGCCTGGAGTATTGCGGTTTGCTCTTCCAGACCAGGCTGAGCCTCCTGAAGAGTCCTCGATGCTTTGCTGCCAGATCCCCCACCTTTATCTTTTCGTGGGTTGCCCATTTTAGGTTTGTTTGCCTCCTTCGTCAAACTGTGGTATTTATTTTACTGAATATGGACCCTACAGGGATGATTTTTGATAATATTAAATATCTGGTGCAGAGCTGATCGAATTTGCTGCCACTCAGCTTGGGCTCCACAGCACCCCCCCCCCCGTTACTTTTTTTGGTCCCTCCCCTTTTCCTTCTTCTCTGAACACTGGACAAAAGTATGTGTTCAGGATGTCTGCCTTTTCCTGGACCCCTCTGCACAGTACCCCCCTTCCTAACTTTAGAATCCCACCCATGGTCTTCCTCCTTTTGCTTACATACCTAAAAAGTGTCTTGTCCCCCTTTGTTACTGCCTGGGTTATTTTATTTATTTTTTTTCAGTTTGAGCCTTCACACTCCTTACTGCTCTCCCTGCTTCCATTTCCCCTGATACACCTCCTATCCTTCTCCCTGTGTGTCTCCTTATACTTTCGGAACGCTACCCTTTTTCTTTTTTTTTTTGATGCATTATTTCTTCCGAGCTCCCAGCTTCTGCCTTCAGTTGTCCCCCAGTGCAGCCCTCCCGAGGTTAGACTCCCTCCCTTGTGTACCCCACAACTTACCCTTCGTGGCAGGGTGGTGGGGAGTGACTCAAGCCACCCCAAATGGATCCATGCCAGGGAGGTGCCTTCTCGGAGGTGGCGCTGCGGGGACCATGTCATCCAGCTGCAGCTATTTTCCGCTTTTCTCTCCTTATGAGGAGGCAGGGCGTGCAATGACGCCTGCGGTGAGTGCGCGCACGCTACCGCATGTGCTCTCACCAGGCATCTGCCTGTCTCCTCCTTCAGCTGTAGCGCGGTGGCTGCCCCAGCAGCTGTTAGGGGCGGTGGAGTGCCGACAGCTAGTGTCCCCCACCCTGGAAGAAGAGCAGTTCAGCGGACGTCCTTCTCCTCCTGCCAACCCCGACGACCCATGCTGGTTCCCGAACATGGGTCGCCGGTGGTAGCAGTGAAGGCGTCCAGCACCTCAGCCCTCAATGCCACCGGGCCAGCTGAACGCTACCCTTTTAAATAATAGGTTACCCTTTTCTAACAGTTATAATTTGAAGTCTGCTGTGAATTCTAAATTAGAGTTGCCATGTTGTAAAACCTCACCTGGGCAGATATTTTTTTTAAGTATAGTCCTATCAAATTGTGGAATTCACATGTAACCCCCCTGCAAATGGGGGTTCCCAAAAGACTTCCAGGAGCTTGCTTGAATGCTCCAAGCCTGAATGGTGTTTGGCATTTAAGCCATTTATCAGTGAGTGTTTTTAGAGCCTCTGGTACTGTCTCTTAAGAGCTGTCTGCTTGCAGACATAATTAATTTAAGGGGGACTGTGTGCTTCTCTGAGGTACCACTCGAGCTGCTGCCAATTCACTTCATTTTGCAGTCACTAGGAGTGCAAGGGAACCTATCTGAAAGATGTAACTGTTTGCCAGAAATTATTTAGAGTAATAATGAAATTACAGTTTGTCTAACCTGCTTTCTTTGCAGTCAGAACTGTGTCTGCTAGTTCCCATTCTAGTTTTGAACTGCTGAACTGGACCAATCAGTGTGGGTAAGCTAGCTCTAAAATGGTGCCTTGACGAATCAGAACTTGGACTCATAATCTGAGCCAGCCACAAGAGGATTGTATGGGCAGTGACTCTGGGAGATGTAGTTTAGACTTCAGTGCCTTTTGGACCAACAGCAGCAGTCTATTGTGAGTGACAGCCAATCCAGTCAAGAACTGGGAGGAACTCAAAGGAAGTGCCGGTTTTGTCGGTTGGAGTTTCAGTTGAGCTTTGGCAGTGAAGAAGGAAGGAGCCTGTGCTTTTTCAGTGTGCAGTTTTAGTCAAAAACGTGTAAGGCCCAGAGTTCCGGTCTGCAGCTTGTTAGGACTGAATCCGTCCTGTGAAAAGAATCAAAGGATCTCTGAAGAGTAGAAACCAGGCTCATCCTGTAGAAGACTGGAGGAATTGCTGAAAATTACACTCGGTCTGTCAGGAACTGAATCTGCTGTGTGTTCTCCCGGGTATTGTGCAGTAATTGCGATCGGGATACAGATGCAGCCTGCCTGGTATAGTGCTTTCTTTTATATGGATGTGTGAAGAGGTTTGTGCACCTCAAGTGAGCCCTGCTGACATTGAAGGACCCTATCTTATTTGGAGGTCGTGAGTACTAATTCAAGGTCGCTCCCTGTTGAATTGCCACTTAAATCCAAATGGAATTACTGTACTGCTGACTGTTTAATTCTCCTTTTCTCTGTGTGAAAGGGCCCCTACCAGCTGCCACGGTTTGGACTAGCCACTGGGGCTTGGGTACCCAGGGACAGTAACTGATAGGGATAGGCCTGTGCACAGAGCCATAAATAATTATTAAAGTGATAAGCTAATTAACCTGATTTCCCCCTGTCCTTGTTATATCCCCTAAATAAATCAGAGCTGCTTGTTTCAGCAAAGTTATACTGCCTGAGGTATTTGTCTATGTTAAAGTACTGTACTGTGATTGTTGCACTGTATCTCATTTCACAGGAGGTCCCAGTGCCGGAACCAGACCTGGGGTAAGTGTATACTGTGAAGGTAATTCTGATATATTGTGTGGGCCACTAGTGGGAAGAAAGGGGTTGCAGTGTCCCAGAGGCTGTGACCAAGTTAGTTTAACTATTGCAAACCCTGACCTCTGGGTGGAGGCACCCGCCATTGGATCCAGGCCCCTCAACCTGTTAGTGGCAAATCAGGCAGGGTAGTAGCCCCTGGGATAGCGCCATCTAGGGGTTACATCTTGGAGGCTCACCGCTGGGATTGTGTGTCCTCTAGTGGCCATATTTACTGAACCACTGTTAAGAAAAAATGGGTGCCCGACAGAAGTGGCTGTGCACCGGCTGGTGGAGTGGTGTACTGGGGAGGAGATCGACCCCAAAATGCTATGCTTATCCTGGACATCCCCTGGGTATCAATACGGACACTGTGCAGGAGTACTTTCCAAGGTGGAAGGTTTACAAAACCCTGTGGTGGTGGGTCGGCATGCTAATCTGCTCACCCACTTTCCTGGCCCTAGTAGAGTTTAAGGATCCCATAGATAGCTCCAAAGTGCCACAGACCATTACCCCAGAGGAGCCCTCACTGCTTGGAGAGTGATAACTAAGGACAGTAAAGACCGAGAGAATCAGCCCCACCACTATCTGAAACTTTTGAGGAGAAATTTGCTGAATGGTTTGCTGGGAGAGGGGAAAACTGTGGAGGACTTGAAGAAACTATTCTTGCCACCTGGGGTGTTCCTCCCCAACACCCTCTCCTGCTCCAGTGCCCGTAATGGTGGCTGAACCAATGCAGACTCCTATTTCTGCACCTGCCATTAGTCACGACTCTTACAGAAGGTTGAGGATCTTCTCTGGCACCTCCCCACCCCCCAAGGGGAGGATGACTGGGAGACCTGGATAGACTATGTTGCCCCCCAAGTGCTAGAATGGCAATGCTCGGAAGGCGAAAAGCGAAAGAGGGTTAGTGAGAGCCTCCGAGGTCCTGCCCTGGCTACCGTCCGTGCTAAACGGGCCAGTAACCCTGAAGCGACTGCACAGGCCTATCTTGAGGCCTTGGAGAATGTGTATGGGAGCCCAGATTCTGATGAGGACCTATGGTGGAGAGTAAGAGATGCACAACAGTACCAAGGGGAGTTGTTGTCTGTGTATGTATCTCGGCTGGAAAAATTGTTGCAAGAATGCCTCAGAAAAGGTAGTTTGCCAGCGATTGAACTGGACCGAACCAGGCTGGACAGGATCCTTATGTCTGCCCCTTCTCAGAACTGCTGTTGCTTCAGTTCGCCTGGCAGATCGACTGGAATCCCCACCCTCCTATGATGAGTTAATGAGAGAAATTCGAGGTTGAGAAAAGGCGACCTCGGGAGGGACCTGCACCAATAGCTGCGGCTACGACCAGTGACTGAGGGTGACCCATCAAGTGAAGTTCAGGGGCAGAGGTTGGCAGTCAATGAGTGCTCTGACAAGGAAAAAGATATGTCACAATGGGGTGAACTGT
Source organism: Neoceratodus forsteri (assembly GCA_016271365.2). Classification (NCBI taxonomy): domain Eukaryota; kingdom Metazoa; phylum Chordata; order Ceratodontiformes; family Ceratodontidae; genus Neoceratodus; species Neoceratodus forsteri. The sequence continues at coordinate 282,366,002 of CM057455.1, read as the reverse complement.
TGAGAGAGATCTGGGAATTAAAAACAGTCCCTTTATGAAGGCCACGCCTGCAAGTGCAGGCCCTGACCTATATCCGACTGCATCTGCTATGGGGTGGGGTACCCACCCATGTATCTCCTGCTGATAACAGCTCCGAACTCGATTTCTTGACCATGGAAGTGGAGAAACTGACGAGATGTCTCCAAATGCTTATCACGCCGCAGACAGAGATGGCACCAAGGTTTCCAGTTAGTAATACCCCCGCCCTGGCTCCCAGTGTGGCGCCTCGGCCAGCTCAAACTCCAGAAAGTATGTTTTGCTATAATTGTGGAAAGATGGGCACATGAAAAGGAATGCCAGTCCCAAAAGACACTGACAAAGTTGCATATAAGCTACAAGGAGAGCTTCAGAGAAGAAATCAGTGGTTAGAGGTGCGACATGATCCCAGTGAGGGCACCAAAATGCTAATTCACGTCCTTTGTGGCAAGGTCAGTTGCCCAGGCCCCCACTACCGCCTCTCCAGACTGGTCCAGAATAGTGGGTCCTCCATGGAGACCACTGTAAAGGTGAATGGAGTGTCTACAAGAGCTGTATTAGACAGTGGCTCCCAAGTGACAATTATGTTCCAGGATTGGTATCAGAAGCATTTGTCAGGCGTACCCTTACAACCATTAGAAGGACTGCATGTATGGGGGTTAAGTGAAGAGGCCTACCCTATTCGGGTATATCCGAATTTGGCTGTCTTTCCCCACCTCCGTGGCTGGGTGGCGAAAAAGTAGAGACCCTAGCCTTAGTGTGTCCCCCACTGGACTGTATGATGGTGTCCCTTTGTTGATTGGAACAAATGCTCATATGTTAGGAAGGCTGGCACAGTTGTGTTATGAAAAACAGGGGTCAAAGACTAGTAGAGCTTTAAGAGTTCCGGCTTTAATTAAGAAGGCCTATGAGGCACAGAGATGCTGAAAAAACAGAACCAGAGGAACCGGTCGGAATTGTATGGAAGAAGGATCCTGAGTCTCCTGATCCTGGCGCCAAATGCCCAGTGTACCTTACAGGGAGAGGTCCGTATCAGAAAGGATGTTAAGAATAAAATATTAATGTTGGATGCACCAGGCGATGGAAAATTGCCAGAGGGACTGCTGGTCAAGCCTAGTATTTTGCCCGCTAGAGCCCATGCTTATGCCAGAAGGGTAATGGTCCAAGTTCATAATGTGTCTGAAAGAGACATTCGGTAAACAGAGGTTGCATCCTGGCTAATGTGCATTGTGCAGACACTGCAGTGCTACCAGCAGCAAGAGTTCAAGGAAGAATGACAGAGTAACGCCTGACTTGTTTGATTTCGCGACTCCCGCTGCCAGCTGAATGGAAAGTGAGGATCAGTGAGAAGCTTGCCCAGAGAGACCAGGTGTTTTCTTTAAAGGAATGGGATGTAGGATGCGTGCAAGGGCTGAGCACAATATCCGGCTGCATGACGAAAGACCATTTCGTGAGAGGTCTCGACGCCTGGCACCTGCTGACATAGATGATGTGAGGCGCATCTGCAAGAGATGTTAGCTGCTGGTGTAATACAAGAATCCAGAAGCCCTTATGCTTCCCCATTGTGGTAGTGAGGAAAAGAATGGAACAGTAAGGATGTGTGTGGATTATCGCTTTACAAACGGCGGACTATCCCTGATCAGTACACAATGCCCGCATTCAGGATGCTTTGGACTGCCTAAGCGGAGCAAGTGGTTCTCTGTGCTGGATCTCCGCAGTAGGTACTACCAGATCCGATGTCCCAGGGGACCGTGAGAAGACGGCCTTTATCTGTCCGCTTGGCTATTGAATTCATGAGGATGCCTCAAGGATTTCAGGTGCCCCAGCCACTTTTCAACGATTGATGGAGCGTGCAGTGGGGACATGAACTTACTAAGTGCCTGGTATACCTAGATGATGTCATTGTGTTTGGCAGCTCACTGGAGGAACATGAGAGCAGACTATTTAAGGTATTGGACCGACTGGAGGACTTTGGCCTTAACTGTCCATTGATAAGTGTCAATTCTTTCAAACATCAGTAAAGTATGTGGGACACATAGTATCCACCGAGGAATAGAGACTGACCCAAGTAAAGTTGAGGCCTTGACCACCTGGCCACAGCCCAAAAATCTAAAAGAACTGCAAAGATTCCTGGGATTCTGTGGTTATTATCGGTAGCTTCATCAAGGACTATTCAAGAGTGATCCGCCTTTACTTAACCTTACTCAAGGGTATCCCAACCCAAAAAATACCAAAAGTCAGCGTCCCTCAAGACTGAAAGAGTGTATTTTCATCCGAGTGAAGTATTTGGGGCCCGCTGGACTCCTGATTGTGAGACTGCTTTTCATGAGATCATATATCAACTTACCCATGCTCCAGTGCTGGCCTATGCCAATCCAAGAAAACCTTACGTCCTGCACACTGATGCTAGCTTGCAAGGGTTGGGGGTGTGTTGTACCAAGACGCGAGAATGGCCTGAGACCAGTGGCCTTTGCCAGTAGAAGCCTGACCCCATCCGAAAAGAACTATCCTGTACATAAGTTAGAGTTCCTAGCTTTGAAGTGGGCTATTGTTGACCAATTCCATGAGTACTTGTATGGGGCTAAAATACTAGTAAAAACTGACAATAATCCTTTGACCTATGTGCAGACCTCAGCTAAGTTGGATGCCACTGGCCATAGGTTCCTTTCTGCATTATCTACATATGACTATGCTTTCGAATACCGAGCAGGTCTGAACCACATAGATGCTGATGCTCTCTCCCGGAGGCCTGTTCCCCAGAATGATTGGGTCCGATTGGCAGAACCTGACATCGGGCACTCTGCAGGAGTTTGACAGGGAGGAACAAATGTCCACGGACTGAGTGGACTGCATGGTGGATTGCTTGGGAGCCTCTGAGAGTGCATACCTGCTGCTTATGCCACTTTTCTGCAATAGACATTGGTGCACTGCCTCAGCTGGACAATGACAGTATTCGCGGGCTCAATCGCGATCCCATGATCAAAGCAGCTTTAGAAGCCCTCTATGCAGGAAAAGATGTGTCCAAATTACGCTCCACTGATTTGAGAACTGCACTGTTATACAAAGAAGGTCCTAAGTTGAAACTGATCAATAAACTGTTATACAGAGAAACAGTAGACAGAGGGGACAAGTAGACAAACAACAACTAGTGCTGCCCACTGCCTTTCGAGACTCAGTACTGAGGTCCTTGCACAACCACATGGGGCACCTTGGTATAGACAGAACACTTGACTTGGTGAGATCCAGATTCTATTGGCCTAAGATGGGGCTGATGTGGAGCAACACATTCGAACTTGTAGTCACTGCTTACAGAGAAAGCTTGCCCCAGAGGGCTGCCCCCTTGTTAACATAACCACCAGTGCACCCATGGAGCTGGTCTGTATTGATTTTCTAAGTTTGGAGTCAGATCAAAGAAATATCAGTAATGTGCTGGTGGTCACTGACCATTTCACGAGATATGCCCAAGCTTTCCCCACCAAAGACCAGAAAGCATCCACTGTAGCCAAAGTACTTGTAGAAAACTTTTTTTGTTCACTATGGGGCTCCACAAAGAATCCATTCTGATCAAGGGAGAGACTTTGAGAGTCGTCTTATCAAAGAGATGCTTTCTCTGTGGGGAGTGCGAAAGTCAGAACCACTCCTTACCACCACCCCAGGGGACCCACAGCCTGAGACGTTTCAACCGCACTTTGCTAGATATGCTAGGCACCCTGCACCCAAAGGACAAACCTAGATGGAGCCAACAAATTAGCACCCTGGTACATGCTTATAACTGCACCAAAGTGATGCCACTGGATTCTCCCTACCGCCTGATGTTTGGAAGAAAGCTCGACTACCAGTAGATGTGTGTTTTGGGGTCTCTCTGATGGGGTTCAAGCTGACAACTATTTACAGTATGTGCAAAGTTAAAGGCCCAGCTAACTCATGCGTACCAACTGGCTCAAACCATGGCTGCCAAAAGAAATCTGGCCAACAAAGAAAGGTATGATAAAAGGTGAAAGCACAGGAACTCCAGGAGGAGATGCATTGCTAAGAAATCTGGGACTGCATGGCAAGCACAAGATTGCTGACAGATGGCACCATCTCCTCACATTGTAGTGGGCAAACTAGATGATCTGCCAGTGTACAAAGTAAGGCCTGAGAATAATTCAAAAGATGTAAAAACAATGCATAGAAATCATTTACTGCCCATTGGACAAATCTTAATTGAGTCCGAGCCCTAGAAGATGCCCCTCTGGACCAGTGACTAGAGCTGCTGCTAAGAAAGACCAAGGAAGTCTGCACCTACAGAAGCAGAGTTAAAGTGTTCCCCTGCACAAGTCCCGTTGAGCATGACTGTCAGTCCATATCAGAAGAAAGTGAGTGACTTTGAATACTATCCTTCTTACGAACTGAGTCAATTGTTTGGGCAATCCCTAGTCAATACTGGAGATGAAGCTGGGCCTTCTGGACTGTCCAAGCCCCAGCTTCGTCCTGGACCAATGCTCCCAGAAAGTGAAGTGCAAAGCATCAGATCAGATGAAATGGAATCATTGTGCATGGTTGAACTGTTTGAGCTTTCAGGGAGGAAAATGATAGATTGGTCAGACTGGTGATACACCGAACAAGAAGAGTATTTTAGTGTCCTGACAGTCCACTGCCAGTGTCCGAAAGCTCTCCATGCGAGCCAAATGTTGTGGACTCAGAAACTGTAACTCCTGGAGCTGAAAGTGCCCCAAGTTCTAACCTCTCTACCCCCATGGAGACTCCTGACAAGTGAGGACAATGCTGAAAATGAGGCTCAGAGTGCAGAGACTATAACAGTTCCCCTAGAAAGACTGGTCGAGCTGTAAAGCCTGTGGTGCACCTCAGTTATGATTCACTTGGGAGGCCTGTGGACTTGCCTCTCAGTGTTGTCCATAAAGGAGTGTATGTGTCCCAGCTCATTGCCCAAACTGAGCATCAGTGCTAACTCAAGTTACTTGTGTTGCCCTCTAAGTATGGTGCCCTTGCCATCCAGCCCCAAGGTAACTGATAGGGAAGGGCCCCTCTCTTCAGGTTTCATGTACAAGAGGTAATAACTTGAGTTATAGTACAATGTGTATGTAATACTGTGTAAAGAGTGACGACTGCAATGTTTCAGAAATGTGTTCTTGGTAAAATGATATATTGACTGATGATTACATTGCGAGCCTAATGCAAATGTATATGGTTGCAGTTGAAACTTATGGGTACTTGCTTGATGAGACGTCAAGCTTTCCCAAACCAGGCGTGTAACCCCCTGCAAATGGGGTTCCCAAAAGACTTCAGGAGCTTGCTTGAATGCTCCAAGCCTGAATGGTGTTTGGCATTTAAGCCATTTATCAGTGAGTGTTTTAGAGCCTCTGGTACTGTCTCTTTAAGAGCTGTCTGCTTGCAGACATAATTAGTTTGTAGGGGGACTGTGTGCTTCTCTGAGTACCACTCGAGCTGCTGCCAATTCACTTCATTTTTGCAGTCACTAGGGTGCAAAGGAACCTATCTGAAAGATGTAACTGTTTGCCAGAAATTATTTAGAGTAATAATGAAATTACAGTTTGTCTAACCTGCTTTCTTTGCAGTCAGAACTGTGTCTGCTAGTTCCCCATTCTAGTTTTGAACTGCTGAACTGGACCAATCAGTGTGGGTAAGCTAGCTCTAAAATGGTGCCTTGGACGAATCAGAACTTGGACTCATAATCTGAGCCAGCCACAAGAGGATTGTATGGGCAGTGACTCTGGAGATGTAGTTTAGACTTCAGTGCCTTTTTGGACCAACAGCAGCAGTCTATTGTGAGTGACAGCCAATCCAGTCAAGAACTGGGAGGAACTCAAAGGAAGTGCTCGGTTTTGTCGGTTGGAGTTTCAGTTGAGCTTTGGCAGTGAAGAAGGAAGGAGCCTGTGCTTTTTCAGTGTGCAGTTTTAGTCAAAAAACGTGTATAAGGCCCATAGTTCGGTCTGCAGCTTGTTAGGACTGAATCCGTCCTGTGAAAAGAATCAAAGGATCTCTGAAGAGTAGAAACCAGGCTCACTCTGTAGAAGACTGGAGGAATTGCTGAAAATTACATCTGGTCTGTCAGGAACTGAATCTGCTGTGTGTTCTCCGGGTATTGTGCAGTAATTGCGATCGGGATACAGATGCAGCCTGCCTGGTATAGTGCTTTCTTTTATATGGATGTGTGAAGAGGTTTGTGCACCTCAAGTGAGCCCTGCTGACATTGAAGGACCCTATCTTATTTGGAGGTCGTGAGTACTAATTCAGGGTCGCTCCTGTTGAATTGCCACTTTAAATCCAAATGGAATTACTGTACTGCTGACTGTTTAATTCTCCTTTTCTCTGTGTGAAAGGGCCCTCCAGCTGCCACGGTTTGGACTAGCCACTGGGCTTGGGTACCCAGGGACAGTAACTGATAGGGATAGGCCTGTGCACAGAGCCATAATGAGTTATTAAAGTGATAAGCTAATTAACCTGATTTCCCCTGTCCTTGTTATATCCCCTAAATAAATCAGAGCTGCTTATTTCAGCAAAGTTATACTGCCTGAGGTATTTGTCTATGTTAAAGTACTGTACTGTGATTGTTGCACTGTATCTCATTTCACAGGAGGTCCCAGTGCGGAACCAGACCTGGGGGTAAGTGTATACTGTGAAGAGTAATTCTGATATATTGTGTGGGCCACTAGTGGGAAGAAAGGGGGGTTGCAGTGTCCCAGAGGGCTGTGACCAAGTTAGTTTAACTATTGCAAACCCTGACCTCTGGGTGGAGGCACCCGCCATTGGATCCAGGCCCCTCAACCTGTTAGTGGCAAATCAGGCAGGGGTAGTAGTCCCTGGGATAGCGCCATCTAGGGGTTACACACATTGTACGAAGTCAGTCTTTGGGAAGTTTTAAACAATGTCTTATGCCTTATTTGAAGAATCTACAGTAAATGTGTGTAATTGTTTTAGATAATGGTATGCTGCAAACTTTTATTGCATTCTGTTGTCGATGTAGTATATACTGATTATTATTGTTACTGTTGTTACATTTGCATGTAATGTTTGCATGAAGAATGACTGATTCACCTTTGAAGAAAGGCCCATGTGGTTCGAGAATGAGCCCAGGTTGTGGGAGAGCCGGCACGGGTGAAGGGAGGGAGCAGGATTGAGCAGCTGAAAGGCAGCTCTCCTCTCCTGGGGAGGACTCTGTCGGCCGCCGTAATTCCACTTCCCCCGGATGGAGGTCCACGGGCAGTGCAGGTGAGTGGGCGGCAAGCAGTGGGAGGACCTCCTGGTAAAGCAGCGTGCGCATGCCTCCACACACGCATGCGGCCGGGACTTGGCCAGGAGAAATCGGGGGTAAAATTGGGGATAAACTATAAATAAAAAAAAGAAGAAAGGCCCATGTTGCCTAAAGGTTTTCTCTAATAAAAGTGAAAAAGGAAATAACAAAATAAGTATTGACAATCCTTGTGGAGCTGAGATGTAGCGATGTGTAAGACTCAAAACAGGTCACATGCAATTCCAGACATCCAGCTGTATACAGAATAGTTGAGAAACTTGCGCTGGAATGCATTTTGTCACCCTTTTAATATCAGCTAACTAATTGTTCTCTGCCCGTGTGGATGTCACGTACCTCATCACTGCTCTGACAGCACTGCCCTTCGCAGTAGTTTATGATGACAAAAAAAATGGTTTTGATACACCAGCTGATCCTGCCTTACTTTCAGAACTGAAACATGATCATGTTCATTCACATCTTCTGATACTTCTCATTATTATTCTCTTTTGAAGCCTCATTTAAAGACCTGTCACCCTCTTAATTACCCATGCTTTTAAGTGCACTTTTATCTTGTAAAGCGTTTTGTGATGTCTTCTACATGAAAGGTATGAGAGCTTCACTGTCTTGTTTCTTTCCCAACCTTGCTTCACTCTTGAAACGAAATAATAAAAAAAAACATACACAAGAGCTGTGCATTTTTCAGGTTTAAAAGGATCTATTTCCAGGAATACCTTTAGAGCATAAATGGATGCCAGTCTGGATAGTGTCACATTTGTCAGTCACTGGAAAGCATGGAAATCTTCATTGAGGGTATCTCTTGCATCAGCCCACACCTAAGGAACTATAGCTGCCAGACACTAGGACCACATGGAAACTTTTCTAGCTAGCAGTCTGCAAGGGGTCGCCCGTGTCGACGTCAGACGCAGGCTACGTCCCTCCCATATACGTGTGGGTGGCCCCATGCCCTCTTCAGTTATTTTCCTGCCATCGATCATCGCGTTGGACTCCACGGAGATGCTGCCACTTCAGTCGACCAATTGTTTTCTACTTTTTTACTTTTCTTTCTTTTCTCACCCTAGTGTTAGTAATCACTGTATTTATTTATTTTTCTTGTAGACTTTATTTCTCTCCGGGACCAAGGAACTCTCTCCAACTACCTAGCCAGCCTTGCTCTACCTCCCGCTCTGAAGCTCGTTATTCCAGGCTGACCCCACCTGGTGGATCCCCCAGCTCTGAGCCCTCCGAGGTGGGTCTGCCGGCCCTGGCGCTCTACCTACAATCCAGTGCACCAGGCAGGTGTCGTTGGACGCCCCTGGGAACCGATCCCGACAGTGGGAGTGTGGCTGAGACTGGAGGAACCTTTGCCTATCCTTGGCCCAGATTTGTTTTTCTGCTTACTGTAGGTTGCCCCCCCTGGAGCTGGACATGCAGTGGCGCCTGCAGGGAGAAGCCGTGAGTGTTCGCCACACTCCTCCCCTTATGTTCCAGGCACATGTAGTATACCCGGTCTCCACCAGATGCCACTACTGCACCGAGGAGCCCCCGAACCCACCCTAGGGAGAGGAGAGCTGTCCGACATAGACAGGATGGAAGCAGTCAGAGGAGGCTAACAAAATGGTGCAGAGTCTGCAGCAGAAACCATATGAAGAGACTGAGAAAGCTTAATATGTATACTCTTGATAAAAGGAGGGACGGGGGGACATGATAAAACTTTCAAGTACTTCAAGGAATCAACAAAGTCCAGGAGGGTAGCATCTTTCAGAAAAAGAGATGTGTAAAAACAAGGGGGCACAATTTAAAGATAGAGTGGGGACGGCTGTTGGTTAACTAGAATCTGCAGCTTATCCAGTAGATAGGGAAATGGGCAGACTGGGTGGGCCAGGTGGTCCTTATCTGCCATCAAAGTCTATGTTTCTGTGTTTCTCGGGGCACTCAATCCTCTCCCTCCCCTGCTGACCCCCAGTGGTCCAGGCTTGTTCCTGAACCCGGGTTGCTGGTATGACGTGAGGTGTGGTGTCCAGTGCCTCAACCCTTAGCACCACTGGGCCGGCAGTAATCACTTTATTTTGAAGTGAGTTTCCTTTTTCATTTGTGCTGAACAACCCAGAAAAACTCTTTCAATATTGTGGATGCAGCCAGAAGAATTTTGATAAGGTGACCACGACGCCTGCTTCCGCTGCCTAGACCCGGACCATGACGTGAAGGCCTGCGAAGTATGCTGTGGATTCAATTAGGCTACCCAATGGCGCCACCAGATGGCCTTTGAAAACTTCCTGCTGCAACAGAAGGTTGCCCTTATGGAGAAGGAGCTCCAGGCCAGAAACTCCTCCACTTCCCCAACCCCATCCTTGGGCTCCCACTCCTCTCAGGCCTGGGACAAGTCAGCCGGGAAGCACAGACACCAGGACAAGGATCGGAACAAGGAGAGATCCTCTCTGGCTTGCTCATGGTCAGTATGCCTACCATACCCATAGGATTTAAGTAAATTCAGTAAAAACAGTGATGGGTATCGGAGATATATATGTTGTTTTATTTCTGTACATAAGGGCACTAGTAAGGGATGGGCAGTGCAGCGTCATTTTCTCATGATATTATCAGTGAGATTAGGGGTGGTTGAGGAGTGCCATAATTAAAATGCCAGCTGCAGCGGAGCTTCAGGGTATTTTTACCAGTACTCACATACTTAAACTCTTAATTTCTTATGGTGCTTGCAGGGAGGATTGGAGAGGTGAAGTCCCGATCTGTGCAGTGGTTGGGGCTTCATCTCTCCTGGTAGTTCTCCTTTAACGTTTCGAGTGGGAGCTGAAATTAGCCCAGTTAATCTTTACCAACCAGCATCAGACAGGTGCCTTCCAGGGAAACTGGTGATGAGGAGAGTAGCCATGCTGTAAGAAGCCACAACAGGTTGAGCATTTAAAGTTTTGATGAATGCTCTAGGGGTGTGAGGCACAAAGCTGAAGGCCCTGTCCTTACGCCCATGGGACGTGTATCAAAATTTTTAATACACAACCCTAGAGTGGGTTATTGTACTTATAAAATGGCTTCATGTTATGTACTATGGTGAATAACAATTTTTTTTTACATGAATTAAATTGTTTAAAAGGTTTTATGCTGGCCCGGTGGTGCAGCGAGCTGAGGCGCCGGTGCCTTACCTCGAACCACACTGGCGACCCGGGTTCGGGAACGGACTCAGGATACCGGGGCTTAGCAAGGGGAGGATAGGACTGAGCGTCCGAAGGACTGCTCTCCTATCCTGGGGTGGGATTGGGGACTGCCTCGCTCAAGCAGTGGCCCCCCGTGGAGACTGGAGGCACTGCATCAGCGGTGCGATGAGGGAACCTAGAAAACCGGAAATACTGTTCCTTGGTGGCTGCCGGATGACGGCTCTCCGTCCCGCGATTCCTCTGGTGCCTTCGATGGGACTGCTTCCTTCAGCAGCATTCCTGGGCCCTACTGAAGAAGAGTGCGCTGGATTCCCTACTGGTGCCTTCCCCCTTGGAGGAGGGGGACCTGCCTGGTGAAGGCTTATGTCCGGGATATCCCAGGGACTAGCTGTGTTGTGAGACGAAGGAACTCGGGTAAGGCCGGTGGGGTCGGTGAGGACTTGGAAAGGGGCCTGAAGGAGTGGGGGTCACCAGGAGCACAGAGGGGATAAACAAACAATAAAAAAAAATAAAGGTTTTATATGGCAGAAAATATTTTATTCCATAGTGCTACTGTTTGTTACACTGGTGACTCTTATACTCTTATTCATGTCCGAATTTGGGTCACTTGGGGGCTCACCAGGGGACAAAGATCGAATGACTGAGGGAAAGCTCTCTTTTGGGGCGGTGGGGAGCGCTCTGTGCTATATGCCTGCCACCTGGCTGAAGTCTGGTGTTAGCTCAGTTAGAGGTGACGCCACTGGAAGCTAGTGTGACCATGTGCATGTGCACGAGAGCGTGGGCAACTGCATGCCAGGTCCCCTGGGTGGAAGATGGAGAAAAGCTCAGGCAGGCAGGATGATGGAGGCAGTCCATAGGCTCTGTGGTACCCACCATGGCTTCCACCCACCAAAAGTGACCAGGATAAATGGGAAGAGTATACTGAACTGGTAAGAGCTCATTTCCATATGCGCCTTGGGGGAAGGGGGATGAGTTTGGTCTAGTACATGGGCTTGATTGACTTAAAAACAAGAACTTGAACCTGGCTGTGCCTCATTAGGATGGATTTTCCATGGCATGTTGTTCAAGTTGGTGGCAAGGCCCCCTCCTTCACAGCTATAAATGACTTCAGGGTGTCAATACATACAGTATTAAACAGTGATAGTTTGTGAAGGAAAACCTTTTTTTCAGGTTTCTAGCTTCCCACTACCTACCTATCTTGTACTAGCATAAAAGTTGGCTTAGTTAGCTGCAGCCAGCTCCCATTATGTATGTACTGTCGCGCTTGTTCGAATCTAAGGTTAGCAGCTGCTCCTGCATTATTAATGTGCTCAGTTGCAGGTTTTGCTCAGTGGAAGGTTAGTAGGGGAAGAGTGTCCCAGCAAGTTCTAAAATTCACCAGGGTATCAAGCTGGTTTATTGGCCGGATTCTGTGGCTGCTAAAAAGAGAAGTGCAGTGGAGCTCTAGCAGGAGGCATGTGAATATAATGCAGCTTCGGAGACAATTACCCATACTGGCAAAATCCACAATAAAAAAGAAAGAGAAAAAAGATGCCTGAGATGAAGAGTGGAATTATAACTGGAAAATGCAAGTCATTCTGCCATTTAATACACATTGAGATGAGGAGGCTTTAAAGGGAATATTTCAGAAATATTACTTACAGAAAGACTGGGTGATGTAAAATAGTTACATATAAATTAAAACCTTTCATGCCTTTTATTTTATTCTTTTGTTCTGCCAGACCCCCACTCCCACACTGGAGCCTCTCTCATTCAGGCTTCACACGTGTTTTCCCCTCTGCAAGCTGGGCTCAACCCCTGCTGCCATCACTTTCCTCCAGGCTCCCCAAGATCCACCAACACCCCCTAGTTCTGGCTTGTCTCTACCGTGTGACCCTCCAATCCCACCCTGCTGCCACCAGGGAGGTAACATCTCTAGCATTGGGGGTGACGGTCGGTAAGAAAGGTGTGCTGGGTGGTTGGGTGGCATGGGGGTACACACACAGTGGGCCATTATCTGGCACTCCATGGTTGGCCATTTCCCATTTTTCTCCCTTCCCTCCACCCCCCATCCCATGTCATGGCCACGTGCTGAGTGAGCACCTCGGCCCAATGGAGCCGGCTATTTATGCCTTTTAAATTAAGACTGATCAGTACCTAGAAAAAAGAAGAATAAAGGGTTATTTTGCCCACTGAGTTGGTGGGACCAGAACTTGATGGACCAGTGGGCTTCTTTCTTTCCTGTTTTTGTATGTTCATATGTGAATTTGAAGGCACGGGGTCATAATGTCGGGAACATTATACCGCATGGGAATCAGCGCTGCCAATATAACCACGATTTCTGACATGCATACCTCCCAAACAAGATTCTCAACTCAAGAATTTGGGGAGCACACAAACTGTTAAAAATAACGCTTTCTGGGACCGAATCAAACCCGTCCCAGACACAGCACCTGGGTTCCTTGCTGCAGTTGCTCAGTCCATTGAGCCACGGCAGCTGCTCAGCGGAACCCCATCCCAGCAGAGGTCTTATCCTCTGCCTGGGATGTTTCGAGTGGTGCAATACCGCGTACAGCACTCGCTGTAAGCTACAGCGCTGTTGGGGTTTAGTCATAATGTAGTACGCTATTAAGCGTGTGATATTATGACCCAGTAGGGAATTTGAAAAGTGATTATTTGCCTCTTGGGATGTGATGTTGGTTTTGAGTATATTTACAACACAACAAAAATAGCTGCAGTAAAATCCTGATATTCTTACTGGGGACTAACGTGATATGTATTGCTTCAAGGAGGGCAAGCTGCTACTGTTCTGCTATGTCTGCCTTTGACATTCCTTCATTATTGCATGTAATGCAATATCGAGGAAATATACTGGCATTCAGCAGCCTCGGTAGCAAAATGTCAGTAGCATTTTGTAATTTTGGAATGTAAAGTTCAAACCTTACATGGTGTGAAGCTGATTTGCATAATCCAATAAAACAAAGTCGCAGTCGAGGTCTAAGAAATGTTAGATTGAAAGCTCGCGTGCCTCAGACTGCACTCTGCTCTCACTCTGGAGGTCTTTATGGTGTCCTAGTCTAGCAAGTATCTGCTAGTTTACAAGTTCCCTATGTCACAATAGGGAGGAGTAATTAACAAGAAAAATGTATATTTCCTGGTAGGAATATTAGGACATTAACTGAAGCTGAGCTTTTTTGGGTTGGAATGTCCTCAAAACCAACATCACAGCCAGACAGACTAGTAATGATTACTCAGTATTATATCATGTGTAATTCACTCCCGAAAACTACATGTGGGCATCAGTTAGGGTTGACACTTAATGCTGCAGCAGTAAGGAGATGCAGTGTTAGGGCAGAAATGATTCCCCCTGGCCTTAATTTGAATGACTGTGTGACGCAGTGTTGCCGTTGCTCAAACGTCGGCACCCTCACACCGGGAATTGGTGTGTGAGTATTTTTGTGTGCCTGGAAAGACAGTGCAGAAGTTAGGGCAGCATCAACACTGCGTCGCACAATTGTTCCGCTCCCAAGAAGTACAACACCGCAGATTCACCATGGCTCAGGGGAATTTCTTTTACCCTAATGTCACATTTCCTTACTTTGTGGGCATTAAAAGGCAACCCTAACTGATGCCTATGTGTCATTTTTTTTGCACTGAATTTCTTTACTTTTTAATAAGAAAATTATGTAACAGATATGCTCCATTTTGTATTAAGCCAATGGCAAGCAGTACCCAGTCACAGTGCCACTCCCTGCCCTTACCCCACCCTATGCCAGACAGTCCCAGTAGCACACTGGCACACCCACCATCACCCTTCTGCTGTATTGAGCAGGCCCTGGGTCCACTGTAACTCTCCTTTCTCATGCACCCCATACCAAGCAGTCCCCCGTGTCTAGTGGAACCCCTCCCACACCCTGCCCCATACCCAGGTACCTATGACATCCAGTGGCCTCTCCCATTCCAACACTGGGTGCCCAGCCCCGGTGTTGGATATATTGTACTTGGCAGGAAAATTTTTGTGCTGATCACAGGGCTATTGTATCACTGGGACCTTCCCTCTTAGGGTTCCATAAAGGTAGGAAGTAGACTTTTGCTAAGGTGCACAGATGGCTTGCCTCCTTGTGGATTGTGCCAGTTTCTGCCTCCATGGAGACAGGCAGCACAGGCTTAGATCATTAGTCATTATTATTTCCTTCAACTTTAAGACTACAGTGTATGTCTGATTTGGCGTGGTCTTGAAAGCTGCATTGTAAACAATGTTTTTTCATAATCAAAGATAAGTTGGATCATCGTCGAGATGATTTCTTTGTGAGCAGTAAGGGGGATGCATGCTTTATTCTTGCACAGAGCCTCAAGTTTTGGGGGAAGCTTCTGGTGGATGGTGTCCTCTTGAGGTGATGGTCCAGCCATACTTCAGGGTACTAGCATGATGAGATCACCATAATCACCACTCCATCAAGGGCATGGAAGGAGGGGAGGAGTAAAAGTCCGGTCAAATTCTGCCTAGTGCCAGACGTCATGTAGTAGACCATTTTCTTTGTACTGAGGGACAATTGATTTACTCAGAACAAACGTTGGATGTTGGAGAAATTGTGCATATCCCTGCCTCTGAGCACCACACCCTGATGCCTGTTGCACCGGATGGCTTCCACATTTCATGTCCACCGTTCTTCATGGATGTGGAGCTTCATGTGGTGGAAGTGGACTGTGTGGGACACTGTGCATCCAGTCAGATGTCTGGGTCAGCACAGCAGTTGATACCCCGTAATGTATGGAACCCAGGAATTATGGGATATGACAGTTCTTCAGGCTCTCATGCTGGTCCCATCCATCTGCCCAGTTGGCTCCAGCTCTGCTATATATCACCCATCAGACCCACACCTGATGTGGCCAACTGATCCCTGGTGGAGGGACATCGGGAGGGAGGGGCAGAACCGGTTTGTGCGGTGTGGCCTGGGGTGGCGTAGGCCAGCCATTTTCCCATTGGGCCCCACCCACCTTCCACTGTGTGACTGCAGCAGCATCTTGGGGGCGGGGGTGTTCGACATGTGGTCACCCATGCCAAGAACACCTCCACAGTGCCACCACCAGGAGTATGCAGTGCATAGTGACCCACCCACCCCGGGAGGGAAGCGTCCAAGAGATGCTCTGAACTCCCTCCCTGCTGGTCTTCTAACAGTTTCTACACTGCTAGTACTGGCCAGTGCCAGAATGTCCCCAACCCCTGCTTACCTGCACAGAAGGCTGAGGGTCAGTGGAGCAGGGCTGATTGGGCCACACTGAACATCCTGCAGCTGGGTGGAGAGGGGCACATAAGGGCTTTAGCATCCCCTTGTGCCATGTAGCCTTCGACCCCTCTACCACCCCTGTGCACTATAGAGATTCTACTGTACACTGGACACATGCATGTCCATGCCTCCTTGCCCACCCCATACATGGCCAGTCGTGTAGCAGTGCATGCAGCACAGGATTGAGTGCATTGGGGGCATGCAGATACGGCTGTGGATGCACAGAGATCTCCACGTGTGTGTAGCAGGACCTCTGTGCACTCCCAGCTCATGTAGGCACCCCTCTGTAGGTGCTTATCCCAATGTAGATTGGGCCCATATTTATAAAGAAAAGGGGGAAGCGAAACACAGATAGCATGTGAAATAAAACTTGAAATGTATCTGCATATAATAAAGTTAATGATTCCCCAGAGATGAGCAGGTCTCTCTAAAACTGTGTAATATAATTAAATTAATGTTTCCCCAGAGGTGAGAGTGTCTCTCTAAAAACTGCGTAATGTTTGACAACTTTGAGTCCTATGCAGAGGGCTTTTTCCCAGTAAGAAGCATTTTACTTTTTTTTTTAAAAGGGGCACATCTTGCACAACTTTTTGCTCGTATAACCAAAATAAACATTTCTATGATTTCGTGTACAGTGATGCTGTGACTAGCCCAAACTGGCCAGACACCTGACTAACCGCACTAATGCTAGCACCCAGGGGAAACCCAATGCCGCTGACGCTGCTCCATTACATCGGTGCTGCCTTCAGTGTATACCAGTCTTGAAGCTTCAGGGCTCTCTCTCGGGGATCTGGATACCCATGCTGTTTGCACACTGACAGCTGTTAGGAATGAGGAGGAGCACCTTATCATGTTGCATCCCTACTATGGAGGGGTTGTGGGATAACAGATAGACCAGACACAGAACTTCAGGTTCGGCACACAATCCCTGTGTGATGTTTATTTAAAACACGGGATAACTTTGAGCAATGGCTTATCCCTTCTTCAATACATCAGTTTGCAGCAACAGACCATGCATATCCTTCCTCTGCACTTAGCACCTATAGACTCACTGATCTACTGATCTATCTTTCCTGAGGAAATGAACGGTCCCTTTTATTGGACTTGTGTGTTTGGGTGATGGGGAGCTCAAAAAAGAAACCCAAAAACAAACTAAAGACAAAGAACCTCAGTGCAGAAGCACTAAAGCAAGGGTTACCCCGAAGGGCACTGGCAATGAAGCCAAGTTTCAAAGAAACACAACATCACACATACGCCCATAATGCAAAGCATGATAGGATGTATATGCAAATCACCATGAAATTTAGATTGGTTTAGCTTAAAGTAGGAATGCATGGTGCCAAAGAGCCTCACAACAGTCTGTAATTTACATGCATTTTAAATAACACAACGGGTGTTTTCTGATATCTCTGCCCTGGTAACTTAATTTTTATAATACAGTCCCCTAGTAACTTGTTTACCTTTATCAAAAAAACCTAGTGCTGTGGTATTTTCAACATGTACAGGTTTCATACACATGAGACATATACATCAAGGCATTTTATGACATAGTGCTATTGCATACTAAATCCAACGAGGAACACAGCCTGTTGTTTAATATCAGCTTGGAGATCACCACAATAACCTCCCTGTACGAGGACCTGAGAGGGAAAAGGAAGATTAAAGAGGACACTATAGCATAGTCAAGAAAGGGAAGGGGGGCACCCATAGGTGGGCAACCGTATGGGCTAGAAATTGTAAAGGTTAGATTAGGCTAAGAAATAGGAGAACTGTTGCAACAGATTTAAGAAAAGGTCGGTCTTCAAGAGTGGCAGGCTCTCCCTGTCGCACCTACCCTGAGCCATACTGCTGCTGCTCCTCGACACTGATGCCTGCTCATAGTCCAATATATGTAAACAATAACACCCAAAAAAGTATCTGGACATGTTGAAATATATGGATGATTTGGAGTGCTATGAAGCCCAGTGTGATACAAGTGCCTTACCCAAGAAGTCCATGTATTTCTGCATTACCTGACACCTTGGAGGATGTTGTTGTATTTATTTAGTAATTTATTTTACCAGGAAGAAGCTCCATTGAGCAAGCTCATTTACAAGGAGGTCCTGGGTAGGACAGAGTACAAAACAGTGCAGAGTAATCAGCAGAAATTACACTTAAGTACATTTGTCACACTTTATAAAACAATATAGTATAGATTCAAGATAATAGCAAAAACCACAGAACAAGGTACACTGCAGATCAGAGGTACAGGCAGATGAGAAAAATGCAAACATGGGAAATACCATGTTCTAGGGACGTGGATATGTTGTTCATCCACACTGTCTGGCAGGTATCCTTGCTGCTTTAAATCTTGCCGGAAGGTCTTCAAGCTGGCTCCTCCCACCCACCCGGGTGGTAAAACTCTGCTCCGCCCCATGACGCCAGATCTTCCTTACCAATTGGAAGCTCAGGTTCCCTCCTTAATGCTCTGCGTATAAGACTGGTTCCTAATTCTTGGTTTCCGAATTTAAAAGTTTTTGCATTATAGACTTGGTCTTCTATCCCTCATGACTGCGATGGACAATCGACTCCGGTTTTCAGAGATGCCCTTGTGGGCAGAAGATGTCTCGGATGGATCCGCACTCACGTGTGTCTACTGTTTGGGCCTTGAGCACGACCGCGGGCTTGCGACCTGTGCTCTTCCTTCTCAGCCTACGTCCTCGAAGACCGTGCTGCCCGTTTACAACTGGGGCGCCCCGAGAAACGTTTTCCTCCGGTGAAGTCTAAAGAGGCTCGGTCGGCGGTTTCCGTGGCGGCGGGCTCGGCGGATCAGCTAGACAGATGATCGCCCTCGAAGAGGAGGCGGCGCGGGCCGCATCTTCCTCGACTGCGGCATTTATCCCGCTCTCCCTGGGTTCCTCTTACACAGCTTCCTTTAAGGAGTTTTGTCTTTCCCTCTCCACTAGAGGAGAGGGACCAACGTCTGCTGGACCTTCTTCTAGGTCCAAGAAGAAAGACAAGGGTAAGTCCCTCCGTCGACGCTCTTGAGAGCGGGAAAGGTCCCTCTCCCTGAGTTGTCGGCCATCGACTTCAGTCGATTGTTCGGCTTCGGCCACTGGTCTCACGGTGTCCCCGTCAGGTCAGTTGACCGAGACTCCTGTCGACGCAGTCGAGATCTTTCTCGACCCGTTGGATGGGTTGTCGACCGGCGAAGCCAAAAATCCTCTCTCACTGGTTCTCCCGGTGGGAGTTGAGGATCCCGTGGGCTTGCCAGTGCCTCCGGTTCCAGAGCCCTCGGGTGAACCCTCCGAGCTGAGGGGGGAGCCGGTTCCACCCGTCCCCTCCCTGCACCGTCCTCGGAAGGCGGGTCTCGGTCTTCTTGGCGGTCCAGCGATCCCGCCGTCATAGGTGGTCTCGGTCTCGGCACCCCTTGATGGCCAGCTGCGCCGCCGTCTCTGTCCTCCTCCTCGGGATGAGGGGAGAGGCTTCGACGTAAGCACGCTTAGACGATACATGAGGACCTCATGTGGCAACAGCTCTTCTGACCGGGAACAAGCCGACACCGTTGCCTTCCCCGGCCATTAAGTGGCTGTCACTGGAGTGGCCGAAACGACCCCTTGTCTTACGCCCGAGGAGCCTGTTCCCAGGCCGGTTGTTCGGCCAAAACCAGCTGCTCCACCGATTCCGGTGGAACCTCCGCCTCCACAGCCGCTGTTTGGGGCTCCGACCAAGAACTCTCGGTCGGCTCAGGGTCTGCCCCATAGGCTGTCAGTCACCCTCCCTCCCTCCCGATCGCCCTCGGCAGGTGGAGGGTGGCTCAGGCCCGAGGCAGCTCTTTGCGGACTCTTCTGAGTCCGACGACGATTCCTCCCTTTTCTCCAGGCGAGTGGACTTGGAGTCCTCTGGAGGTCAGTCGTTGGACGACAGCCTTTCGTCCTTCCTGGGTTTGCTTAGGCTCATCTCGGAGTCCACCAGGATGCAGCTCGAGCCCGTATCCAAGCGGGCCAAGTATCCCCTCACGGAGATATTGGACCGAGGGGATTCCCCTACAGAGGCCTTTCCTGTGGCCGAGGCCATTGTGGGCCCGGCCTTGGAGCTCTGGCAGCACCCTGCTTCCTGCCCTGCGCCTTCGGCCAGGATGGCCAGGAAGTGTGCGGTCCCTACCGGTTCCCTGTCCGGTTTGTCAGAACATCCCTCAGCCGAGGGGTTAGTTACCGACAGCGTTTTCCGGCGTGCCGGAAACGCTAAGGACGTCGGACAAACTTCCGACAAGGAGTCCAAGAAATTGGACTATGCCGGGCTGTGTTCATGCTGCGCCCTCCCTGGCCTTCGCCAGGCTGCAGCTCGGCCGCAATTATGGCACATTTCTCCCATGCCCTGTTGGGCTCCTTGGACGAGGTAGTCCCTCATCTCCCGGCTGACCTGCAGACCACGGTTAGGCAGGTGCGGGACCAGGGCAGGGCAGTGGCCAAGCAGCAACTTCAGACTGCTCTGGACACTGGAGACTCATGCGCCAGGTCAGTCGCGGCCGCAGTGGCTATGCGCCGCCGGGCATGTCTGAGGATATCCACTGCTATGGTGTAGTGGTACTGTATGTGCCTGAAGTGCATAGAGTACCAGGTTCAAGTCTTGATCAGGGTAGTAGGAGAGAGCTAGACTAGTGGCTGTAGCAGCAGGGAGTTGGGTTCAAGGTTTGCAGAAGCACTTAGATAACACTTTCAAAAAGACACAGGCAGAAGGGGATAGGGAGAAGTACCAGGAGAAACAAAGGGAGGCAGGGAAGTCAGTAAGGGAAGCCAAAGCTCAGACAGAAGAACACATTGCAAAATCAGTGGTTAAAGGGGACAAAACCTTTTACAGGTACATAAGTGAAAAAAGAAAGACAAAGGGAGGGATAGTGAGACTGAAGGGGGAGGATGGGCACGTGGAGGATGACAACAGTAAAGCTGACATATTGAACAGGTATTTGTGCTCAGTCTTTACTAAGGAAGAGGGGGTAATGGGTCTGAAGGGAGTACAAGGGTGAGAATGGTGCAGAAATGGACACAAGTCCCTTTACACGAGAAAGGGTCCTGAAGGAACTGGAAGTAATAGAGCTGATAAAGCAATGGGGCCAGATGGGGTGCACCCCAGGTCCTTAAAGAACTAAGAGGTGGTGGCTGAACCTCTGGCTATCCTGTTCAGCCAATCACTGGAAACAGGGAGGTACCCAAAGACTGGAGGACAGCAGATGTAGTCCCTTATACAAAACTGGGAACACAGAGGAAGCAGGGAACTACAGACCAGTCAGCCTCACCTCGGTAGTGGGAAAGATCATGGAAGCACTACTGAAGGAGAGATTGGTGGAACATCTGGTTGTCAATGGACTACAGGACCCAAGGCAGCATGGTTTCACCAGGGGGAGGTCATGTCAGACCAACCTCATTGAATTTTTTGATTGGGTGACTAGGGAGGTGGATCAGGGAGGGCAGTGGACATGGCTTATCTGGACTTCAGCAAGGCCTTTGACACTGTGCCACATAGAAGACTATTACACAAACTGGGGAATATGGGTGTGGGCAGGACAGTAGTGTGGTGGGTAGGTAACTGGCTGGGTGGCAGGACACAGAGGGTGGTGGTAAATGGCTGTCACTCCACAGAGGGAAGAGTGACCAGTGGGGTACCACAGGGATCAGTGCTGGGACGGTCCTATTCAACATCTTCATCAGTGACATTGCACAGGATCTAGAAGGCAGAATTTCACTGTTCGCTGATGACACAAAGCTCTGTAACAGAGTAGACACACCAGAGGGTGTAGACAGAATGAGAAGGACCTGCAGAAACTTGAAGAATGGTCAAGGGTTTGGCAGTTGAAATTCAATGCAAAGAAGTGCAAGATAATGCATATGGGGCACAAAAACCCTGGCACAATATATCAGTTGGGGGTGAGGAAATAGCATGCACCAAGCAGGAAAGGGATCTTGGGTTGTCATCTGATGACCTCAAGGTAGGGAAACAGTGTGACAAGGCATCAGGTAAAGCAAATAGGATGCTGGGATGTATAGGCAGGGGCATCACCAGCAGGAAAAGGGAGGTCATAATTCCGCTATACAAGACACTAGTGAGGCCCCACCCAGGTACAGTGTACAGTTCTGGAGACCATACCTACGTAAGGACATAGACAGGGTAGAGAAGGTTCAGAGGAGGGCAACAAAGATGGTGCATGGGTTGCATCACAAGTCCTATGAAGACAGGTTGAAGGAACTGAACATGTACTCCCTGGAGGAGAGGAGGAGAGAGGAGATATGATAGAGACATACAAGTATCTTACAGGGAGGGCAGGGTGCAGGAAAACACTATTTTAAGCGAAAAAGATGTTTCAGGACTAGAGGGCATGGGATGAAGTTGAGGAGGACGATTCAGAGGAAACATGAGAAAGAATTTCTTCACAGAACGGGTGGTGGACAAGTGGAACACCTGCCAGAGGAAGTGGTGAGGGCTGAAACAATCACGAGTTTAAGAATGCATGGGATAGACATAAAGGAATTCTAGAGGTCAGGGGTAAGGGGAAATAGACTTCTAGGAAAACAAACTTAACTTACAAGCTCAAATGGGCAGACTAGGTGGGCCATAGGCCCTTATCTGCCGACACTGTCTATGTATCTATGTATCTATGTACCTTCACAGCGGATACCCAGCACAAATTGGCGGATGTCCCCTTCCTGGGGACCGACCTCTTCGGCCCTGGAGTGGAAGGCCACCTCCAGAGGATCGAAAAGTCCAATGCCACTTTGGACTCGGTCTCATCCGCTCAGAGGGACAAGGGCCCCAGACCGCAACCCAAGCCCTTTCGTCCGTCTGCGCCTGCGGCACGTCCGGCCCAGCAGCATCAGGGCCTGCAGGCTCGCGCTTGGCATCCCAAACCCAAGCCCGCGGCTTCCTCCTCCAGGAAGCAGGGAGGTAAAGGCCCTGGAGGTCCCTCGGCCGGTCCTTCCTCCAAGCCTACCCAGTGACGGGTTGAGGGTGTCGCCCAACCCCGCCGTCTCACCCCAGGTGCCCCTGGGGTGGGGCGGCTCCGCCACTTTCTTTCCGCCTGGTCCGTTATCACCACAGACCGGGTGGGTGTTGGAGGTGGTGGAAGGGCCTGCCTCTAGAGTTCGAGCAGGCCCCACCCTTCAGAGCCGTCAGACCTGGGGGACTCGGGTCCGGAAGTCTTCACTGTCAGCCTCGCCGAGCCGACATCGCCTCCTCCTCGAGAAGGAGGGTGATAAGAGAGGTGGCGACCCTCCTCAAACCCGGGTTCGTGTCCAGGTACTTCCTGGTTCTGAACGGACGGGGCTGGCGCCCATTCTCACCCACACGACCTAAACAAGTTCCCAAGGTCTCGAACCTTCAGGATGGTCACTCTGGCTCAGACAATATCATCCTTGGAACACGCGTGGTGGTTCTGCTCTCTGGACCTGCAGGACACGTTCTTTCACGTCCCTATCCGTCCGTCACATCAGAGGTTCCTTCGCTCGAGGAGGGGATCCCTTCGAGTTCCAAGCCATGCCCTTGAGCTATCTCCAGCTCCCAGGGTCTTCACCAAATGCATGGCAGTGGTGACAGCATTCCTGGGCGCTGAGGGTTCCGGGTTTACCCTTACCTGGACGATTGGCTGATAGCAGCCCCCTCCAGACAGGAGGTGGAGCGGTCCAGAGATCTGGCCCTCCAGGTTTGCTCTCAGGTCGGCCTCCTCATCAACGAGGCCAAGTCGGAACTCGAGCCGAAGCAGGTGATTCTTTTCATCGGGGCAGAGCTCGACTCTCTTCGAGCCAGGGCACGGCTCCCGGCAGACAGGGTCGAGGTTCTTTCCTCCTTTGCCCAGTCATTTCTGGTTGGGCAATTGCGCCCTGCCCGGGACTTCCTGCGCCTCCTGGGTCTCATGGCGGCCTGTACCAGCGTGGTCCATTGGGCCCGCTGGAACATGCGCCCCCTTCAGTGGGGGCTGGCCAGCCAGTGGTCCCAATGCTGCGATCCATTGGACCAGCTAATGACAGTGACCCAGAGGATGTGGAACGCTCTCCAGTGGTGGACCGTTCCAGTTCATCTGCAGGAGGGCATCCCGTTTGTCCGCCCTGAGCCGACGGTCTCTCTAACAACCGATGCATCTCTGATGGGTTGGGGTGCCCATCTGGGGGAACACCGAGCGCACGGCCTCTGGTCCCCGCGGGAGTCCCGATGCCACATCAACCTGCTGGAGCTCCGAGCGGTCCACCTAGCTCTCACCGCCTTTGCTCCGTTTCTTTGGGGTCAAGTGGTCCGGGTCCAGACGGACAACACCACGACCATGTACTATCTAAACCGCCAGGGCGGGACGCGCTCCATGCTTCTATGCAAGGAAGCTCTCCGCATCTGGTCACTTGTGCGCAGCCTGGAGGCGGATCTCCTAGCCATTCATGTGGCAGGAGCCTCCAACACCCTGGCCGATGCCCTAAGCCGGATAGGGGCTGCTTCCCACGAGTGGTCTCTCCTGCCGGAGGTAGTACAAGATCTATTCTCCCATTGGGGCACACCTCAGGTGGACCTGTTTGCCTCCAGGGAGAATGCGAAGCTGAGGCTGTTCCATGCCGGCCCCCCTCAGCAAGGATCGCTGCAGAGGGATGCCTTCTCGAGGCCGTGGACCCGGGGCCTCTTCTACGCCTTTCCCCCGTTCCCCTTGATGCACAGGGTGCTTCTCAAAGCAAGGAGGGACAAGGCGCAGGTGATTCTGATAGCCCCAGACTGGTCCCGCCAGTACTGGTACCCAGATCTCCTCAGCCTCAGCTCCAGGCTCCCGAGGCAGCTTCCAGCTCGCCCAGACCTGCTCTCAGTCAATCAGGGGAAGGTATTCCATCCGGACCTTCAATCCCTGCACCTGGCGGCCTGGTTCCTGAGCGGCTAGAGTTCCAGGCCTTGGGTCTTTCCGACGAGGTCCTCAACGTAGTTGAGGCGTCCCGTAAGGAGTCGACCAGAAAATGGTACGCCTTCAAATGGAAGAGATTTTCCATTTGGTGCCAGGGAAAGGGCCTGGACCCTTCCTCCTGTTCCTTGGTGAGCATATTGGACTACCTTTAGTCCCTTTCTCAGCAAGGGCTTAGGTCGACGACCCTTAAGGTGCACCTGGCAGCCATCTCTGCTTACAGTGCACGGGCCGGGAAGCAGTCGGTAGTGCAGGAGAAGGTCTGACGCTTTTTCAAAGGCCTTGATCACATTTCCCCTCCGGTGCGAGAACCTCCACCTCCGTGGGATCTACTGCTGGTACTGGCAAAGCTCATGGGCAAGCCATTCGAACCAATGCACAGGTGTGAACTCTCTCACCTGTCGTGGAAGACCGCCTTCTTGGTGGCTATCACGTCATCCAGAAGGATGGGAGAGCTCCAGGCGCTCTGCATCAAGTCTCCTTACCTGGTCTTCCACAGGGACAAGGTTGTCCTGCTTCCCACCGAAATTCCTTCCGAAGGTGGTGTCGGAGTTTCACCTTAACCAGGTGTTGACTCTGCGGTGTTCTACCCCAATCACACCTTGGAGGCCGAATATAGGCTCCATACTCTGGACCCTAGAAGGGCGCTCGCTTACTATAAGGAGCGCACGGCTGAAATTCGGGGAGAGGTTCGCCAGCTGTTTGTCACCTACGCTGAAGCCGCACCTGGCAGACCTGCAGCCAAGCGGACGATAGGCAGGTGGGTCACCTCCTGCATAGATCTCTGCTATAAGTTGGCAGGCATGGAGCCTCCCAGAGGGATAAGAGCTCATTCTACCCACCATACTGCTGCATTGGTGGCTGCTTCCAGGGACGTCCCTATCCAGGAAATCTGCAGGGCTGCTACCTGGAAGTCAGCACACACCATCATCACCCATTACCACATCGACCTTGAGTCACACCGGGATGCTGGTTTTGGGGCCTCGGTTCTCCAGTCTCTATTCCCTAAGTAGGGGGTGTGCGCCTTGCCTCCCTCCTCCCGGAGAACTGCTAGGAGTCTGCCAGACAGTGTGGATGAACAACATATCCATGTCCCTAGAAATACAGGTTACTCACCTGTAACAGGAGTTCTAGGAATGGTATATGTTGTTCATCCACACGACCCACCCGACCTCCCCCGCTCGACGCACAACCTGAGCTTCCAGCGGGCCAGATCTGGCGTCATGGGGCGGAGCCGAGAGTTTTACCATCCGGGTGGGTGGGAGGAGCCAGCTTGAAGACCTTCCGGCAAGATTTAAAGCGGCAAGGATACCTGCCAGACAGTGTGGATGAACAACATATACCATTCCTAGAACTCCTGTTACAGGTGAGTAACCTGTATTTTCATAGGAATATAGAATCCAAGGGGTCAGCAGCATTCAGAGTTGTCAGTACAGTGGTTCTGATAAAAACAGTCTTATAAGAGTAGAAATAATTATAAACCTCATGGAATGTTTAGCCCGGAGAAAAGCATTGTGCCTGCTGGTTCTTAAAATATGGGTCAGAGTTCCTACACTGTGATTGGTGGAATCTGATCACATGCCTGCGCAGCACTTTAACTTGCAGCATGGCTGTATATGCAAAACGTGATAATCAAGGAGTTCCATAAAACTCTGTTGGTAACAGTGTGCTTACATTTCTACAAAGACATACAGAACAGCTATACCATAGCAGCGTAAACAATGGGCAGAGATCTGGAGGTACCGGAACAAGAAAGGGACCTGGGCATCACTATATTGGGGGACCTGAAGGTGGAAAGGCAGTGCGGGAGAGCAGTGGCTAGGGGTAGTGGAATGCTGGGATGTATCGGAAGGGGGATCACCAGTAGAAACAGGGAGGTCATAGTACCCTTGTACACCGATCTGGTTAGACCACATTTGGAATACAGAGTCCAGTTCTGGAGGCCATACCTCAAAAAGGATGTGGGGAGGCTGGAGCAAGTTCAGAGGAAAGCAACAAAGATGGTAAAAGGGTTGAGCCACCTATTCTATGAAGAAAGGTTGAGAGATCTGAACATGTACTCCCCGGAACAGAGGGGGGGGGGGACATGATCGAGGCCTTCAAGTACCTTAAGGATTTTAACAGGGTGCCAGTGGAAAGCATCTTCCAGATAAAAGGTAATCAGAGGATGAGGGGCATGGCCATGGGGGCAGTTCAGGGGTAACATTAGGAAGTACTATTTCACAGAGAGAGTGGTGGAAAGGTGGAACAGACTCCCGGAGGTGGTAGTTGGAGAAGAAACAGTGGAGGGATTCAAAAGGGCATGGGACAACCACAGGAAAGTGTTAAAGATGGGGGGGTGCAGGGCCATGCCGATAGCTGGACAAATGGGCAGACTTGGTGGGCCTTGTTGGTCCTTTTCTGCCGTCACACTTCTATGAATCTGTGCATGTCAGTTGATTTTTTTTATATTAATATTCAAGACAAAGCGATTTAAACTGTATTATATTGAGGTTACACCCTCTCAGGCAGTCAAGTTTGCATATTTAGAGTGCCATGATCTGGCATCAAAGGCACTACTGAAAAAAAAATAGTTAATTGCGCCCTAGTTCTGACCTCACAACTATGGTGCAACAGAATTTTGAGGGTATGGATTTGCATATGTAATAGACTGTAACCATACATTGTAAGGGTTACCCATATACTTATGGGCACATTTACACAAGTTACCTGCACCACCACCATCCACATCATTGCAGCCACTCAATCTGCACCACCGCTGACCTGCGTTCACACGCCTCTTCCTGCATTGTAACTGCTTTTCTGGCTCCGGGGTGGGGGGACAGGCTGCCGAATTCCTGTCACCACTGCAACATGTACTCTGCCACATCATATACACCTTAACACTGGCTGTGCCCCAATATCTTAGCCTTCAGCATTGATCTCTGCTGGTCCGTTTCTACAGAAGAGCTCAGGTTACGCAGGCAGTGTATAGGAAGGGGGCAGCACAGCACGGCACAACGCGGGGCTGTACTGTTGCCGGTGGAGTGGCATGTTAACACACCTGCAACAGTTCACGATCCCACAAACACAGGGATCATCTTGCACCATGCCAGAGCCATCTGCAACACTCTCCTTGCTGTTTACACTGCCTGACCTGCACCGTTGCATCTTATCTGCAACTCTCGCATGGTGCAGATCAAGTTAGTGTGAACAGGCCTGTAGTCTTGTTCTTATTACAGTTATGTTTTTTTAACCAGAGAATGAGGCAGCTCGACAAGTCCTCTGAGTAACATCTGGAAATGACTTCTCAGGATTGCTGTGAAAAAGCAGGTTATAATATACGGATAAGATGATTGTTTTTGTTACGATGCCTGTTACGAGCAGTTCAAGCATTTCTGGCCCCTACAGTCTCCAGGAGATGGTTCCATTAAAGAGGGCCTGCACATACTGTAGGGAATCAATTATTTTTGATTTGTCCAATTAACATGAGTCGACTCGATCTCCGCGTAACCATTGGCCACCTTCACTCAAAGTTTTGTGGCTAGTATGTCACTTAATCATGAGCTGTGGTCCTTTTCAGTTATGGGAGTACACAGCTTGTCTTGTAAGTACTTGCTGTCTGGCCAGCAAGTGCTGTCAGGAGGAGACAGATTTACGTATGAGAGACAAGCCCCATCCAGCAGCCCTATAGGATGCACTAACTCAGAGAGGCTGACTGACAGAAAATACATGGATTTCTCTTGGATCATGGAAGTACAGCTTAACAGGATCACCACTCATGGTTTAACTGGCATACCAGACACGAAATGGCAAGTAAATGCAGCTGATTGATGAAAACGAACAGAATGTAAATATAAAGAACTTTTTCAGGTGTGATTAAATCAGCTGCTGCTAATTTGACATTGGAACTTAATTGCTTGAGACAGTGCACTTTCCCGCAAAAAAAAAAATCAATTTTCGATTCTAATGTTCATATCCCTGGTCAGATTGACATTTTGATTGCATTTTAATATTTTTTCCATTTCATTTTATTTATTTTATTAGGCGGCGTTCTGCAGGCACTCAGAGTGCTATACATGTTGAAATTTAAAACTAAGCAAGAACAATAGGACAGCATTTAGACACATAAATGAATGCATACAAAACATTATGTATACATACTGTATACCTCAGTGCAAAAGAACTGAAGCGAGTGTTATGCTAGAAAGTGCATGGAGAGATCCTGGCCCAGTGGTGCTGGTGGAGTGCATTGCGCTTCCATATGGTGACCTGGGTTCACTTTGTGAACCCACCCACCTGTCCTGGGCTGCTGGAGCTGTGAGTGTGTCACAGAGGCAGTTCTCATGGGCTCTAGGTGAAGGGTGGCAAAGGCCTGACTGCTTGAGTACCTCCTAGAGGAGATTTGGGGCAGCATGGGATGTTGTGTGTGACCACGACACCCTGCCCCTTCCCCCAGGTTGGTGGTGCACAGGTCTCAAGAGTGACATGGGCAGACTTGAAAAAGAAGAAAAAGCCACATGCCATGCTCGTGGCAGCACTGGGTGCCCCAGTCCTGGAAGTCACCCCCACCTCCCACTGCCTGCCGTGTCAAACTTGTGTGAAGTAGTGGGGTTTCGCCACCCTCAGGAGTCATCCAGGGAGGGACATTCCCCTGGGGTGCAGAAGTAAGGCAGTGATCGGGACTGGCAAGTCACGGGTGACCTGGGATACCAGCAGGCAGAGTGTGCAGGTGCCAGAAGACAGGTGTCAAACAGGTGCTGTTACTTAGGGGAAAGAAACACAGGATTGAAACAAGAAGTGCATTTGCAGTAACATTTAGTGTTAAAGAAACACAAAGTCAAACATACTCAATGCATGTCTTAACGTTTTTCTATTACTGCTGGCTGGTAATTCTGGCTAATTAAATGAAATATTAATTTAACAGTGAGCAGGTATCTCCCATCATCTTTATTTTGAGTATTCATAGACCTACTGTAGAACAGACTCCTCCTCGTATTCCTCTCTTTCCTAGGACCTCCTGGACCATTTTTCTTTGTTTAATATACACAGATGACCTTGAAAATATTTTGGCTCCTTGTTTATTTTTTTTTTTTCTGTTTGTGAATTTTTAGTGCTTGTGAAAGGTAACGAATTGACAGCACTGGAACCTGAAGTACTCTGCTTCTCCTTGTGACAGGTGCAGCACAGGCAATCACAGTGCAAACTTCCCCCTTTTGCCCCGCCATTGTGCCTCAACCCTGCCATGAGGGGACCACCACATAGGTGAGAGGGTAGTTCAGACTCCCTGCCCATTTAACCATTGGCCTCACATGTGAGACTGCTAATATGGGTACCAGCTAGTGCCAACCAACACAGTTGGCACTAATGGAACTGGATAGCTCAGTGGCGTGTTAGCGGGTTAAGGAGCCTTTCACCTCTAGGTCACTGGGTCAAATCGAGCACCTGCCAGTACTGGCTGAAAGCCGTTATCACCTGAGGGCTGTTCAGTGGCCTGTGTGAAACAAGTTGTGGTGATCTCAGTCCATTTCCCAATTGGAAGGTGTCCCACATCACAAAATCACCAACACAGTGATCGAAATTGGCACCAGCCCACTAGCCAAGTGCTGCTAGATTTTGTGTCGGGCTAATAAGATTTTCCTTCAGCCCTGCAAGCTTGTTCTGGAGAAGATAGCACTTCAGTAATTACACTAGCTGGGCCAGTGAAAATGTATCTGGGGCTAGTGGATTTTCCCAGTCATTAGCCCCCCATACTAGTGGCTGCAGAACTTAATTTTGACACCCACAGCACAATTTTGGCTTCATCTTGGTGATTTGCATATATTAAACATAATGCCTTGTATTTGGGGAGAATGTGTAATTTTGTGTTTATATACATGTATTTATAAATGGGTAAGAAGAATTGTACTGTGCCATTGGTTGGCAGAACTGTTCGTGTCTGAGCAGCAGGTACCTTTTCCGACTCCCTGAGTGACCACACCCCAGTATACTGCATCTGGAATGACAGTCACCCAAAGATCCCTCTTAGAACTATAATCATTAGGGATTGCTCTAAAATGGACAACAATGTATTTCCTGAAGACCTTGCCAGGGTAAACTACATGGATATGGATCTGTTGTGGATGTCATCCTTGCCTTTGACAATGATTGACAACTTTACCAATATAGTGAACAAGCATGCCCTCCTTGTACAAAGAAGGGTTAAGGTCACTTGCTCCAAATGTCTAACCCCTGCCCTTCACGACATAATCAAACTGAGGGATTGTGCCTGGGGTGTATTCAACACCTCAAGTCATCAGGAAGACTGTCTTGCATATAGAAAACTCAGAAACTACTGCAAGTCCAGTTTAAAAAAGGCCAAGATTAATTATCTGACAGACTTGCAGTCTAATAACCTGCAAAATCCAAATAAAATGCTTCCGAACTCAAGCTAATTCTCCTAAAAGGTTGGACTTGAGTGCCTAACCTGGAAATACAACACAGTGGAGGCACTATTTGTGACCCAAACTCCTGCAGCGTTTAACAGATTTTTCATGGATCTGATTGCTTGTAGGTCCCTGCTATTCCTTCTTCTTGCTCCCCTACCCCTTCCGGTCACCATAACTTTCCCTTTTGGCTGGTTAATGAGACAGAGGTTTTGAATTAGTTACTAACAATTAAAGCGGACAAATCTGCAGGCTACAACAAACTTGAACCTCGGCTCCTTAAAGTCACTGTACCTGTTCTTGCATATCCTTTGAGTAAACTCTGTCATTTGTCCGTGTTCCAAGGCATGGTGCCCTAATTGTGGAAGGCATAATGTGTGGTTTCAGTCCACAAACGAGGAACCAGGGAACTGATAGAAAACTACTGCCCTATTTCCATACTCAGCATCCTAGAAAATTTCTAATAAAGACTAGTATATAATTAAGCAATAATACGCAACAGTGTGTGGTATAGCATGAGATATCGTCATGCCCTGGGTGTGTTGTGAGGCACAAGGCTGCAGGTCAAGTGTCCCATGCACCCGAGAAGTGGTGATATCTCATGATATACCACACACTGTTGTGTATTACTGCGATTATAAAATGGCCCTAAAGTGTTAGTAAACCGCTGATCTTGGTAATCAAATTGAGACTGTGATGATATTGTGAGATATCGTAACGGGTCAAAGACTGCTTAAGCCAGTCAGCTTCCAGGATTTCTCCTCTCCATTTTATAATCAACTGTTAGCCCATACTAGATCAGACTCTATGCTTACAAATGTCCAACGTGGTTTCTGTAAGCAGCATTGCACTAACAAAGCGCTGATACACCTTACCACAGATATACTTCGGGCCGTAGACAATGGCAGACCTACTGGAGCAGCATTTGTTGATTTAACCTAGGACTTTGACCTTAGTGAATCATGACCAGGGAGGGGCTGTGGACATGGCCTACCTAGATTTTGGCAAGGCATTTGACACAGTCCCACACAGAAGATTAATAGTCAAGTTTCCCAGCCTGGGAGTGGGTCCCAGGGTGGTGGCCTGGGTAAAACATTGTCGGGACAACAGGACACAAAAGGTAATTGTAAATGGAGTCCACTCTGAAGAAGGAGGGGTTACTAGTGGGGTACCGCAGGGTTCAGTGCTGGGTCCAGTCCTTTTTAATGTATTTATAAGTGACGTTGTAGAGGGACTGGAAGGAAAGGTATGCCTCTTTGCAGATGACACAAAGATCTGCAACAGGGTTGATACACAAGGAGGCATGGAAAGGATGAGAAGGGACTTGGCAAGGTTGGAGGAATGGTCAGAAGTGTGGCAGCTAGGATTCAGTGCAAAGAAGTGCAAAATAATGCACCTGGGAAACAAGAATCCAGGGGAAGATTACACAATGGGGGCGGAGGTAGTAACAACAAAATAAAATGGAAAGGGACCTGGGGTTAATCATATCAGATGACCTTAAGGTTAGCAAGCAATGTGAGAAGGCAGTAGACAGGGCTGGGGGTATACTGGGATGCATAGGGAGAGGCATCAGCTAGCAGAAAACAGGAAGTTGTTATCCCTCTGTACAGACAGTTGGTGAGACCCCATCTGGAGTATTGCGTCCAGTTCTGGAGACCCCATCTCCGCAAGGACATAGACAGGATAGAGGCAGTCCAGAGGAGGGCAACTAAAATGGTGCAGGGTCTGCAAGAGAAGCCGTACGAGGAGAGACTAAAGGAGCTTAATGTGTATACTCTTGAGGAAAGAAGGGAGAGGGGGGACATGATAGAAACTTTTAAGTACCTCAGGGGAATCAGCAAAGTCCAAGAGGGTAGCATCTTTCAGAAAAAGAGATGTGCAAGAACAAGGGGACACAATTTAAAGATGGGAGGACTTTTCGGGGCAATGTGAGGAAGTATTTTTCACAGAGTGGGTAGTGGATCATGGAACAGCCTTCCTGAGGAGGTTGGTCTAAAACTGTAGGAGTTCAAGAATGCATGGGACAGACATAAGAGCCAATTCTTGTGGGGGTAGGAAGAAATAGGCTGTTGGTTAACTAGGATCTTCGGCCTACCGTGTAGGTAGGGAAATGGACAGACTAGGTGGGCCAAGCGGTCCTTATCTGCCGTCAAAGTCTATGTTTCTGTGAACTCCTATTGTCCAAATCAAGGAGCCTGGGTTATGATCACTTCTCCTGTCTTTGGTTTAAAAGCTACCTCACAGGCCGTAATCAGTCAGTCAAATGAGGAGCCCGTCTCTTCTCTCAGCATGAGATCTCTGATTGGGTACCACAGGGCTCTGTTGTGGGAGCCCTTCTTTTCTCATTATTCATCAACAAACACCCTGCAACTGTGGCGAAGCCAAAGTGCTTCTTTATGCAGATGATGCAGTGCTGTATAGAACTGGCTCTGACACCAGTGCCATTGAATCTGGGCTCAAGAAAGACTTCAGGGAACTTGAAGCATGGTTCACCTCTAACCATCTTGTCCTTAATGTGAAAAACAAGAGAAAAACAAAGGCCATGCTGATTGGGCATAGGAAATTTGGTTCTGACTGAAGTGCACTCCTGCAGATTAATACCTGTAAGGTACTCGGTTAGAGGTTGTGGATGCTGCACTGCTATAATGCTATATATCTGGGCTGGCAGTATAGCCTAGAGGTTTAAGGAACGAGGTGTGAACGAGCTTGATACATCCAGCAAACCAGACCAGAGTTTGATTCTCACAACCTCCACTTGCATACTGTGTGACTCTAAGCAAGTCACTTAACCACCCAGTGCTCCCAGGTCGCCCCTGAAAACAGACATTTGTGCCTAGTGGACTTTACCTGGTTACCAAAGACTAAAATAAAATAAATAAATAAATAAAATACAGTACTTTGGTGTTTGGCTGAACCAGGAACTCTCTTTCAGATCACACACACTGAATGTGTAACGGCTTCTCTTACATAAGGTAGGCCTGCTTTACAGGCTTTTCGCCTATCTTACAGCCAAAGCCCGTCTGTCTGTAGCTAGCAGAGTCCTGATTCCTGCAATGCTGTCCTCTCCCCACTGAAGGGCACAATAAACTCAGATTAGTTCACCACAGAATAGGCAGATTTACATTAGGCACAGGGAGTAGAGAACATGACTGTAATGTCTTGTTTTCCTGAGTTGGTCCCCCTGGAAGACAGAGTCAGCTACCCTACCCCATGCCTGGTCTACAAGTTACTGAGGGAGTACTTCCCCAGTCTCAGGGATGTCCTGGTCCGAAAGCCCCCGATGAGACACATCTGCTCTTCCTCTCCTGGGGGTACCTAGGGCCTTATCTACCATCGGTCACTGCTTCTTCTCACATAGAGCCTCTCAGATCTAGAATGAGCTTCCTCTCCCCATCTAGTAAAGTCCTTCATAAGGTAGCTCAAAGGGCATCGTCATCTCACAAACAGTTGTACCTGCCTCCACTGAAACTTGCCCAGTTGATGTCATTTTTATGCTGATCTATGTTACTATACATAGTCTGTGAGCTGTGTCTCATTCTGTCTAATGGGCTGTACTGTAAAAATAGAATATGTATATTGCACTTTGTCTCTCAGATCTGAATGTATAAATCTGTTACTACCATTCTTATGTTGTCTTGAATGTTATCTCTGTAATTCTCTGTACCTTGCAGTTATGTCTGATTTTCTGTACCACATGTAATTGATCTGTGTCACTCCTGAAAAGAGGATACAAGTCTCAGATAGCCTACCCTGTTAACAAAATCCAATAAATAAAAATATATAAATAAAAATAACCATGCATCATTCCCCAGTGGCCACACATCTGTACCTTTTTTGTGTTTGAGACGGGCTGGCAGTATAGCCTAGAGGTTAGAGTAACAAGCTGTGAATGAGTTTGGTACATCCGACAGATAGACCTGGGTTTGATTCCCACAATCTTCACTTGTATACTGTGTGACTCTGAGCAAGTCACTTATCCTCTGCAGTGCTCCTGAAAACATGCACTTGTGCCCAGTGGGCCTTACCTGGTTATCAAAGAATAAAATAAAATGTTTCTCCCTTATGTATTCTGTGCCCATTTTATAAGTGCGGTAAAACAGTTCAGGTCGTGTTCTGATATACATGCATCATGGCTGGTGGAAGTAATTAAGCTTTGCCTTGAGCATCACACTACATCCAAGGCATGTGTATATCAGAGCAAGACCACGTACCCTGTTGTGTGTTCTTGCTTACACATAACTGAAAGATTCCTCTAGGCAGCATTCGCAAGCAAATTGTTTTTCAGCACGTTTGAATACATGCATGAAGTGGTACCATTTGGCATTCCAGTGCTGCCAAGATGTTACATGACTCCTCGCTGAAGGGCAGATGAAGCCGCAGTGGTTCCTAACTGAAGGTGCTTTGATACCACAGTTGAGTCTGAGAGATGTGCCATCTGCCTCCAAAGCAGCTTTCGCTTATGCACCACCGTGCATCACCTGAAACAGTGTGCAGGAAGTTAAAATAACATTTTCCCTCTCCAGGTTGGCATTCCTTTGGGGCAACCCAAAATTAGGATTGGTAGGAAAATAGTGAATTGGGGAGAGTGGAAGGAAAGGGGGTTAGAAAGCTAAATTATCTTTTTGGGGAGAGGGCCTTTTTTACATTTCAAGAGCTACAACAGGCATTTGGGATTGCCCAGTCGCAATCTGGACATGATCAACGATTGAGAAGAGTCCCCAATGACTGCACAGGGACAGAATGAGGTGCTGTCACGTGTTTAGAGCACCGATCCTGGTATAGAGATCTTGGCAGAGGAATGGGAACAGGTCCTTAACGGGGTTGTAGAATCTTCAATGGAGCTACAGTCTAGAATGTCAGTTTTAAATGTTAAACAGAATGTATTGGACTCCTTCTAAAATGTGTATGGTAGGGCTTAAAGAAGATGATTTGTGCTACAAATGTGTGAGAGAGGTTGGGACCCTAACTCATCTGTTCTGGCATTGTGAGGTCTCACAAACCTTCTGGAGGCAGGTGGAGCGTACTGTCTCCCAAACTGGACTGCGTCCCTGCACCCTGACTCCAGAGTTGGCCTTTCTAGGAATCAGGAATGAGAGATACTCATGTGTGGATCCAGAGCGTATTTAACTGTGAAGGGCCTTCCTGATGACTAAGAAATTATTGTTGGCCACATGGATAGACAGCTACACCGCCCACGCTGCAGCAGTCGTTGACAAGCATGGCTTCTGGCAGGACTAGAATGCCTGATGTATACACAGGCACAACTAGAAAATGTACAGAAAAGATCTGGGGTATCTACCTAAAATATTAGGGCTCACTCCCTGACCAACCACTGAACCCTCATACTGTACCTATGACCCCCCCCCCAATGGGGGAAACAGCTTTGTGAATGCCCCCCACCTTATGCCCCAATTTCTGTATTTCTTTATTTAAGTCTTTGACAACCAGGTAGGTACACTGATCCTGGGGACTGTTTTCAGACACAACCCAGGCCACGACATGCGGCACAGAAGGCACAGTATACAGTGGAATTACAAAGAGAAACCTACCACTTTACAGTTATATGCAGACTGGTGCAGAAAACATCAAATTTACCATGAGTCAGCAGTAATCATTAAACATATTACTCAAACATTAGCTCATACGGAAGAAAAATAGGTAACATGTACAGTAGTGTACAGGGATTGACCACGGGACAAATTAGGTGCAAGCAGTACAAGTAATGGTTTAAGACAAAATGGTTTGTTTACTCCTGATGTGTTGTTGTTACTGAGATGGCACTACTCGATTGTGACCTTATACATTACGTTATGCCAGTACCTCTATTACTGGTCCATATGAAATATTCAGTGGTGAATTGTTTGTCTAATGTTGTGTTTAAATAAAAATCAATACAAAACAATCATAATAAAAAATGAATACATGCAAGAATGGAGCAGTTCAAGTGCTTGATGGAAGCATGTTCCTTAGTCTAGGGCTGAAAAGCCTCTTCTGTGTCTTTTTATTTTTTTAATTTACGTTTTTACGTTTTCTCCCCAGTCCTGGGACCTCGGCAGACATGGCTGTGCATACGTGTGGAGGTGCACACAGCAGTCAGCGGCAGTCGGCAGCTCCCCACCCGGCCGACTGGCGGCTCTGTGTGGCTGTGCCCATTGGTCCCCTGCTGGGTCAATGGGTGTATGACCGTGCTGTACTACACAGTCCCAAAATGTGAACCATCACATTTCGGGACTGTGTAGTACAATGGGCTCTACATGCCCAATGGACGAACAGACAATAGAGCTTACAGCCGTACTTTCACGCTGTCAGTCGGTGGGAGGCCGGGCGGCTTATGGTGGGGAGCTGCCACCTGCCGCTGACCGGTGGGGAGCTGGGGGGCTGAGGGTGGGTGGGGAGGGAGTACACGAGGCCCACCAGAGAATTTAAATACAACTAAAGCCCGCGATCTGGCTGGAGATCGGGTCCACTGGACCACCAGGGAATGTATATTTAACTAAAGCCCATGATTGGGCAGGGGAGCAGGTCCACTGGACCACCAGGGAATGTTGTTATACCTAAAGCCTGCGATCGAGCAATGAGGTAGGGTGCACTGGACCACCAGGGATAATATATGTATCTGCCCACGATCGGGCAAGGGGAGGGCACGACGCACAGCCTGTGTCTCGAGAGGTCGGGTGGCCACCCACAGCAGACGGCTGCCGTGTTGCGCCCAGCAATACGGCGGCTGGCCTGTGGGTGTCCCCCAACTTGTTCCTGTTTTTCACTGGCACATCTTTCGCCCCTGTGCTGCAAAGGCAGGTTTGTGCGTACATATGCACTGCACATCCTGGGCTGAATATCGGGATGTGCCGCAGACGCATGGCCGGTACGCCGCAGACTTGTGCCGAGATACATTACTGGTGCCCTCGGTGCATCGGGATTTCCATGTGCAACATTCCTTTGAATATCAGGGCTAGCACAACACTGTTGTGCCACGAACCCCTTTACTTATCCCACCCTGTAAATTTTGGAATATGTGCTGTTTAAGAGCTAGTGTACTGCCTAAAACTAATAGTAGTTTTTAAAAGCAGTCAACCATTACATTTTATATCCTAGGTACCTTTTCTTTTCCCTTTGTTTAATTAGAAGATTGTTTA
Organism: Neoceratodus forsteri; assembly: GCA_016271365.2. Taxonomy (NCBI): domain Eukaryota; kingdom Metazoa; phylum Chordata; order Ceratodontiformes; family Ceratodontidae; genus Neoceratodus; species Neoceratodus forsteri. The sequence goes on along the minus strand of CM057455.1, from coordinate 282,327,862 downwards.
CCTGATGCTAATAGGTCTGTTGTGTGGTACAACACTCTAACTGGTAGCTGACATGTCTATTATTCACACACACACACACACACACACACACACACACACACACACACACACACTCTCTATCATCAGCATTGTGACCTCACTGACTGTGACATTGCTGCTGCTTAGAAACAGCGAGTCAGTTGCTGCCAGGTCAGTCACCTGTGATGTCAGTGAGAACACAATGCTGATGATATGGGGGGGATAGAGATTGATATTTATTTATTTATTTATTGATGGTCTAGGAATTACAACCCTTTGAGACAGAGACTCATTTGCAAAGGTTCCATGTCTTACATAAATAAAGATTGGTACACAGTAGAACACAGATACTTAATACAGACTACTGCTCTAATACAGCACAAGGCACTAACTACATGGGTGAACAAATACATAATACACACAATATGGGCACATCAGTGATGTGAATACATGATGCATATACAGGAGCAAATACTGCAGTAAAATAGTTTTTTGTATTTTTTTTTTTTATTTAGCAAAGTTTCATTTGCAGTCACAGTGAGAGCTGGACATAATGTGGCTCAGTGACTCAGGTTTAAAAGGCCTTAGCCTGGGGATAGATAAGATAGTGTCAGGGATTGAGTTCATCCAGAGTGGGGCCCTGTAGCAGAAGGACTTTTGGCTAGTAGTGGTCTTCACGAAGGGGGACATGGAATACTGCAGCATCAGAGCGTCTAGTGGTGCGAGCGGCAGGCTCTTTTGGAGGAGCTGAAGACCGCCGGGGGCTGGGCCCAGCTGGTTTTGGCCAGTGGCAGGTATGGTGAAAAGTCTCCCTGGAAGGTTAGCCATGATGACCTTGGGTAGAGGTCACAGGTATCGTGAGCCGATCACAGCCTATGGCCAATCGGCAGGCTTTGTTTAGGGTGTGTTTAATGCTGGTCAGTGCCGTGTCAGAGGCGGGGCCATAGACGATTATGCCATAGTCTACCAGGGAAAGGATGGAGCTAGAGATTGCTAATCGTAGAGCCTCAGGAGGGAGACATAGACTAAGCCTATATAAGAGACTGATTCTCCTATTTATTTCAGTGCAAGTCGATGCAATATGCTCACGATAGGTAAGGGCGGAGTCAAGGGTAACCCCCAGATATTTAAAAGTGGAAACAGGTTCCAGCATGGTGCCCAATGCATTATGTATAGATATTTTAGATGTGCTGTGCTTAGGCTGTGGGTGGGCAAATAGCATAACTTTCGTCTTTTTTGTGTTGAGTACAAGTTTGTGGGAGGAAATCAATTTATGTAAAGGAGCCCTGCAAGGAATTTTGGAGCTGTGTAGAATCAGGGTGCCGACTGAAAATCACAGCATCATCTGCATAAAGGAGGAGGCGCCCTGAGGAGGCCAGAGGTAAGGAGTTCAAGTATAGTGAGAAAAGGAGCGGACCAAGGATGGAACCTTGGGTGACACCCGACCGGACGGGAAGGTTATTGGAGAGGGTGTTATTTATCTTGACTTGTTGAGTGCGACCATGGAGATAGTTGGAGAACCAGACAGTGGTTTCTTTGGATACGCCAACAGAGAAGAGGGAGTTAATGAGCATATTGTGATTGACAGTATCAAATGCCTTGGAGAGATCAATATAGACTGATCCAGCCAGGTCTCCATGGTCAAGGGCATCATGAATAAAGGAGGTGAATTCTAGTAGGGCAGTGGTGGTGCTGTGTCCTTTCCTGAAACCATGTTGTTGCTTGCATAGTAGGTGGTGCGAGTCTAGATAGTAAGTTGATCGGCCACTATTTTCTCAAGCGCTTTTGAGAGGGGAGGGAGTATGGAAATGGGCCTGTAGTTACTACTTTAGGTACGGGTGCCATTTTCGTGAACTGACGTAATCATCGCCTTTTTCCACAGAGATGGGAACTGCCCTAGGCATAGGGACATATTGAGTATTTTAGTGAGGGGTGTTAGGACAGCGTCAAGGGTTAAGGATAACAGTTTTGCATCTAGAGAGTCCCCACTATGCCTAGTCTTCCCTAGGAACATGGCAATATATGAGCGGGCATCACTAGTGGAGATAGTTTTGAAGTCAAAGGGTGGAGCACTTGGGGGGTGGAGGGAATTGTCCAGCATCTGCAGTGAAGAAATCAGGAGGGAGAATAGTACTCAGATCAGAGAAAGATATATTGAAAGTCTCAGCTATTTTGCAGGGGTCTTGGGTGGGGACTTCATCAATGATAAGCATGGTAGGGGAAGGGGAGGGAGACTTGTCACTAAGTTCCTTTATATTTTCCCAGAACTTCTTTCCATTTCCCCAAGTGGCTGTAAGGTTTACCTGATAGTAAGCAGCCTTTGCCCGCCGGATAGCCCAGGTGCATGTGTTTCGGGCAGCACGGTACAGTTGTTGGTCAGCGGGGCGACCTGACTGAAGGGCTCGTTGCCACAGGTCATCACGTGCCTTCATTTGGTCAAGCAAGGACCGCTTTACCTAGGGAGAGGATTTTGATTTTTCAATGCGTTTTACATGGGGGGGGTGAAGATGTCACAGGCAGATTGGAAGGAACTTATGAAGAAGGACAGGGCGGCATCAACCGACGTCAGATGGTCAAGAGGGGACTAGTCGAAGTTTCTGAGTAGGTTTCGGAGATGCATTAAATCCCCTTTTTTGAGTTGGCAATACATGGAGATCCTTGGGGGGTGCTTCCAGCTATTTGTCCAGAGACGAATTACAGGGGAGTGATCACTGATTGAGTCAGATAGGACCTGGACATCCTGTATGTGCTCAGGATGGTTTGTGAGTATGAGGTCAAGGAGGGAGCTGTGGCCCATGTTTTTGTTCACTCTAGTGGGGGTAAGGACCATTTGGGACAGATTTTGGGCAGCGGCTGCATCCCTGAGGGAGGATGTCTGGGGATCAAGCCAGTTTGTGTTGAAATCACCTAGTGCTATGACTTCAGAGTTTTAAGGGAGCTGGTCGATTATGTTTAGGAAGGATATGAAGGCACCCCTTTGGTTTCGAAGGGGTATATGTACCGACATTAAATAAAGAGATTTACCCGAAGTGATATGTCAGCTGCCAGGCAACGAAATGCTCCACACATCAAGCACAATATTATCAATTAGAAGACTTTCTGATGAGCAAAAGGAAAATGAAAAATACTTCAGAAATAAGTTACAACTGACTGCTTCTTAAAGTTTGTATCATTTTCATGTCTGCCTGTTCTGGCTGGCTGTTCAATGCACTGTTTGTTTTTGTAACATCAACTTTTGTATATCTTCGACCCGGGGTAGAGCCTAAAAAAAGCCCTTTGGTCCAGTGCTCCTTACCCGGTTAACAAATTTATATAAATATATAGTACGTTACATACTAACATTTCTGTCTCCAGTACTTGGCTGAGTTTGTAGCTATACCAGCAGCCCCATCTCAGATGATTGGAAAGGTGGGTACAGTGCAAAGGACACCAGAAGATCCCCAAGACAAGCCGGTCTCAGGACATGTGACGCTTTAAAAACCAAGACTAGTACAGTACCTTTTACTGTATTATCAGTTTTACTGGTAACCAGCCTAGATTATGTAGGACTAATCTAACCTGCTCATATCATTCTGGACTGATTGCAGGCATTGTATCTTACACTGGGGAGATGAGCATGCAGTGAGTCATAGTAGTCAGGCACATGGGTCCTTCATTGCCTGCGCATTGTTTTCCCCCGTTGTAAGCCACTGGTTAGATTGGTTAGTTTTTAGAACATAGAAACATAGACGTCAACAGCAGAAAAGGCCCAACAACCCATCAGGTCTTCCCAGTGCCTGCCTGCATCCATCCACACCCAGCCTAATGGTAGGCCAGAACTAGCCTACCCAGAGGCCTGACTGTATTTTGACTCCCCCTCAATCCACTCATCCTCTGCCTTTGACTGCCCACCCACCGTCCCTCCTTTTTTGTACCATTCCCCTATGCCTATCCCACTTCTGTCTGAAGCCGGTCACAGACTCCTTGTCGACCACTTTTTCTGGCAATGCATTCCGCTCCTCCACAATCCTTTCTGTAAAGAAGGGCTTCCTTACATTACCTCCTATAGCTTCCCCCCACTGGTTTCCACCCATGACCTCTTGTTACCTTGCCCTTGATTCTTGTGAAGAGGGGACTGCTGTCAACTTTATTAATACCCCTTTGGTACTTAAAGGTCTCTGGCATGTCCCCCTCCCTCCTGACCTCCAGTGTGTGTGTATGTTGATACTCTCCAGTCTCTCCTCATACATCTTTCTCTGCTGCCCCTGAATCATCTTTGTAGCCTTCCTCTGAATAGCTTCCAAGAGGTCCCTGTTCTTCAGCTGTAGGCTCCAGAACTGTGCACGGTACTCCAGGTGTGGCCCCACCGAGGAACTGTACATTCCTTAAAGAACAGAGTACTGTAGAATTGGGTTTATATAGCACCTTTTATATACCCTGTAAAAAAATGCACTGCAAAGTAATGTGCTGGATACTGGTAGTGCAGGGACTGTATGCGGTACATCACACACAGTCGTATTGTATTAGAACCTGTATTATAGAGAGAGGGAGTGTGGGCCAGGATGTCGGAGATAACTACCCTACTGTTACAGAAAGTGTTATGGGATCTTCTACCGATGCACAAGGGCAGTCAACGAAGATGGATAGAAGGGCCTCGGTTTACCCTCTTCCGAGGCTGGCACTCCAACGGTGCCCATTACAGTACTGCAGTGTTAGTGTTGGATATTAAAATTATTAAACTGAAAATCCATGGTGCCATAAACAGGACTTTCATTTAGTGCACTCAGTGCAGCTGTAGATGTGTGGATCCTGGGATTTTAACAGGCGTTTCCTTTTGCTTTTAAAGACCCAGCGTACTGTGAGTTGATTGAATCTCAGACAGATTGACCACCTACAGTAACGAAGGTTTCTATGTCAACAGCTTTATAGCAAAAAAAGAAAAACTAAAGGTTTTAGTCATCATAGCACAAGTAAAAAGGTTTGTTAATTTTCTTCTGTATTTGCTCCATTTTAATATTAAAAAGAGTTTTTTTAAAAGAACTAATAATGCCAAAAAATAGCAGGCAGAACATTTTCATAAATTTATTTTTTTGTGTGTGTTATTTATTTATCTCCCCAGCGACTCCCCTACCTCTCCTTCAGGCCAATTGCCAAGGATACTCACCTCTCACTCGTCTCCGCCGCTGACCCCGACCCCACATTGCAGTCACCTCAAGGTAACCCGACGTAACCCTTGCATCGGGTGGGTCCTCTTCTTCCGAGGAGAAATGGCCTGTCAGCCCAGGCTTTGGTCCTGGGTGCTGCTGCAGCCAGGTCAGCTGTCATGGAGTTCGAGGGGGCACTGGTCTGGGTGTCCGTCATCTGGTAGGAGGAGACACCATTTTTCAGTTTTTTCCTCTGATTTCCCCTAGTCGCGCTGCCTCTGAGCTTCCCCTGGTCTCCACCAGGGGCTGCTACAGAGCAACACCAATCCCCAACCCACCCCAGGAGAGGAGAACAGCCCTTCTGATGCTCAATCCTACTCCTTCCCCTGCCGACCCTCTGGTGCCTGAGTCCGCTCCTGAACCCGGGTCGCAGGTGTGGTGCGAGGTAAGGCACCAGTGCCTCAACCCTCTGTGCCACTGGGCCGGCCATAATTTTTTTTAAGTTTAGTCCCTTTTTACTTTTCATTTCAGAAGTGTTTTTCTGTGTGAGTATTTTTCTACCTAACAGTGCTGGGTGTGATTTGATAAGCTGCGCTTTACCTGGAAGCAGACATATCTAGTTCTGTTCCTCCCACTACGTTGTCAGCATGTGACCTCACTCATTGCTACATCACAAGCCCTGCTGCCTGATAGGTAGCATGTATCACAAGTTACCAGTCAAACAGCAGGAGATTGTCTCTTCTTGGTTACTAGTGATGTCACAGTGAAGTTACAGTGCTCATGGTGTATAGGAAGGAATAAAACTATGTCAGCCTATGGATAATAGTGTTGTTCCATGCATCGCACTTACTACTGTCAGGTAGAATTCTTTTTAATTAACAAAACAGAAAAGGAAAACAATATTCAGATATATGCAGTGATAGTTGGTTACTTCTTAAAATGACTGTTATTTCCAGGCAGTAGGATGTCAGCAGTTTTCACTCCTCCCCAACCCTGACGTGACGGTCCCTGGTTGCCATGGCCCCAACCAATGCAAGGGGCCAGGCTACCACAAGCGTTGTAATCCCGGAGGAGAACAGTTCTCCAGACACTCTGTCCTCTCCCCTCCCTCCCTGGCCAATCCGCAGTGACCCGGGTTCGCCCCCGCTAGAAAAGTTGTTTAAAATGTGATATCCGGTCAAAACCGCGACAGCAACTACTAGCGGTCAAAAAACGCTCTGCTCGGTTTCAGAGTTAGGATATCTGATCTTGTGTGGTTTTGTACTGACCGTGTGGTGCAGTTATTGACTTCACTGTCTTTGACCATGCGGTCTTGACGTAGCACCCTCCGGCATCAGTCAGATTACATGTAATGTTCTGTAATCATCTCTGTATTACTTTGGATATCTGGAGAAAAACAGGATCTTTGTCCTCCAGATTTCATCTCACCCTCCTGCCTTTCCCTCTGCTAAAGACCTAATCTTCTGTGGATTCATAATCGTTTCTACAGCATCAGATTGTGTCGTTATCAGCAGAAAAGAATGATGTAAGCAGAGGGGAAATCATCAGATGATGTCTGGACCCAAAGACCCTGTTGTCATGCAAAGGTCCTCAGCAATAAAAAATATTAGGTGTGATAAATGCAGTAAAAGTAAGGAAATACAGGCTGAATTGTGTCTTATTTATTTATGGAAACGTTTCACCAGGAAGGGCACACTGAGCACCAAGTTACTCGTCTCACGGTGCGTCCTGGGGGGAGGGCCATAGGGAGAAACAAACATACTCGAAATACATACATGGAGCAGCATTAAAACAATAGAAATAATATTATAGTGAAATATGAACAGATTAAACAGTGTACAACATACAACTTACAATACGTACATCGAGCAGCATTAAAACAGTTGGTATAATTCTGCATTAAGTGTGAAGATTAAACAGTGCAAATAAACAAGAATGTACATAGAAGTGCTGTAAAAAAAAAAAATACCATTTATGCATACTAAGGAGAGAGAAGTGTAACCGTTACGTTAGCTGCTAGCAGAACAGTAGATAGAATGCAGTGTGCCAGCTGTCACAGGCAGGAATAGTGACTTAGCCGCAGGTACAGCGTATTGCAAGAAAGTTTTGTAGGGCTAATGAAATGGAGTGGGGGGAGGAAGAGTGACAAATCTGAGGAGGGAAGGCATTCCATAACTTAGAGAAGCGATGCAGGAAGGCCATCTGTCCTACCATGGTAGCCCGACGAGGAACTACTAGTAGCCGAGAGTCATATGACCTAAGGGAATGGTCTGGTGGAGTGAGAATGGATAGGGAGGAGGTAAGATATGGGGGGAGCGAACAAAACCAGAATTTAGACATGAATTTAGCACAGTAGAGGTGGCGGGGATTTTCTAGGGAGGAAAAGCCAGGGAGCGGTAGAGAGAGAACTGTGGTGGGTGGGCGGGGAGGTATCTAGAGCAAAGCGACAGGTAGGTAGGTAAAAATTGTATTCATTGTGACTAATGAATAGGTTACTCAACTGAGTCGAAACTCATTTCCAGTGAGATCCATTAAAACAGACAGAAGGAGTTAAAAATCTAATCTAGTTAGGGAGGACTTGGGAGCGGCACTGTAGACTACATCATAGTAGTCAAAGATAGATAGTATCATCTTCTGGACTAGTTCACGCCTGGCCGGTAGCGGGAGGCAGCTGTGGTTCCTGTATAGTGCACCAAGTTTTGGGTGCAGCTTCTTCAGGATGGCTTCAACGTGTCCAGAGAAGTTGAGGTGTTGGTCGAGCCAAACCCCCAAATACCTAAAGGAAGAGGTATCCTCAAGGACTGTCCCATTTAGGGTGTGGCAGGAGGGTAGGAAGGGGAGCTGAGAGAGTCTCTGTCTGGTGCCAGAGGTCATTGAGACTGTCTTCTTGGCATAGAGTGAGAGCTAGTGGGAGCTGAACCAGAGCTGAACTTGATTTAAGTCATGCTGAAGTCTGAGTTCATCATCTGTGGGGGGAGTGGCCTGAGGTGAAGAGTGGCCTGAGGTGAAGAGAACCGTATCATCGGTGTACATGTGGATAGAGGTGAATGAACAGACTGAGGGAAGGTTGTTTAGGAAAATGGAGAACAGGATAGGGCCCAACACAGAACGCTGGGGTATGCCAGTGTTAATAGGGAGAGGAGGAGATATGGCTTCCGCTATTCTAACTGACTGGGTCCTACCTACTAGACAGGCTTTGAACCAACTAGTGGCAGAGTCAGTTAGGCCAGCCGAGGAGAGGGAGTCTAGGAGAAGGGAGTGAGAGACAGTGTCGAAAGCCTTTGCTAGGTCGACAAAAATAGCAGATGAGATTTGATCACTGCCCATCCCTGAGAGGATGGAATCAGTGAGCCTAATCAGAGAGGTGGTCGTGGAGTGATTGGAGTGTTTAAATTGTATATTGTCAAAGTTTTCCTGGATACTGGAAAATTGCCTTAAAAAGGGAAATAATTTCTTCACTCTCAGACAGCGTGTTGTGTCCCATCAGTTTATGCATGCCTGAGACCCCACTGCCATTTTAGAGTCCCAGTGGCACTGTTATGTCCCAATGTGGCAAGCCATGCAGAAATTAAGTAAATAAAAAATGTGGCCTTTTTAAAGTGGGTTTCGGGTTACACGACCATCTCCAGATGTGTGATCCAGTATTACGTACTGTACATAGCAGATTTGCAAGAACGACCATTCAGTTCATTTTTCTTTGGGGAGGTGATGGTGAGAGGCAGAAATGTAATTTGGTTTGTAGTATAAAGTGAAGCATTAATTTGGGTGTGTAATTATCGAGGGCAACATAGTCTAAACGTATTAGGAGAATGAAGAGTTAACGGGAGTAATGCTGTGCCAGAATGTAGAACAACAGGCTGAAACTGAATATGTGTAGCACCTTGGAGTCCTTTCACACATGATTTACGATGGAAATAAAATGTTCTAAACCACTCTGGACTACAGGATCAGGGTCTGTTTCTCACATATATTAATTTATTTCTGGATTAAACTGAAATTGAGCTGCACTAGTGTTATATACGTGTGTGTGTGTGTGTGTGTGTGTATGAAAGTAACTGTATCAGAAGGATGAGGGCGGCATTTTCAAAGCTGGTCCTTTGCGCCACTCTCCGACTGGTGTAAGTTGCCTGTCTAACTATGGAGGCTGTGGCAGCGCAGTGCATTTTGACTATGTGTGGTGATACTACAGCCCCCTGAAGGAAAGGGACTCTGGAGCATATGAAAATAGTGCATCCCAAATGGGATAGCACCTTTGCTCCTGTGAGTCATGTTTATGCAAATGAACATATGTGGCATGCGAGGCCATTTACATGCCATTATATGCCCATTGGCATCTATGCACAGTGCCGCTGCACACTACTGCGTGGACGCATTGGGCAGAGCTGTGCCTATACCTAACCCCAAGTAAACCCATTCCCTGGTAGTCCAGTGGCCCCCAATTATCTGTGTGAGCTGTCATTATAGTAATAAATCCAGTATTCCCTAGTAGTCTTGTGCCCCCACCTCCACTTTTGACCCCTGGTCTGACTGATTATTGAATAAATAACCCAACTTTCCCTGCTGTCTAGTGGCCCTCCACCTCCAGTCCCTAGTACAGCTGTCATCGAATACATAAACCCATCTTTCAGTAGTGTCTAGTGGCCACATCACCCCGATCCATGGTCCCAGCTCTCACTGAATAAATAAATCCATCTTTCTTTGGTGTCTAGTGGGACCCCCAATCACCTGTTCAAGCTGCAATTAAATAAATAACCCATCTTTCCCTGGTGTCTAGTGGACCCCCCCCCATCGCCGTTCCGAGCTTTCATAATAAATCTAAACCCATCATTCCCTGTTAATGTAGTGACCCCCCCATCCCTGCCTAGTCACTGTAAAACAGCTCTCCCACTCAGCACCCAACAACCCCACACCCACTTGCACCTGATTCTCCCCTTCATAGTATTACATGTAGCCTCTGCCTCTCCACTCACCACCTTGGCTAGCCACCATTTAAGTGATAGGGAATGAGCATGCACGTGCAGTAGAAACAGCTGTATGATTCCTCAGGGGGCCACCCAGTGGGCCAGAGGGTAGCCTGATGTGCTCCCATGCCAGTCACCCAGGTTCTCAGGCAAACTTGAGAGCTGGCCAGGTGGCCTATGGAGGGCTGGGGAAGTGCTGCCTTGTGGCAATGCTTCCAGACAGGGAGGGAAAAGAGCAAGATTCCGCTGCACTAGCAACCCCTAAGGCAGACTAGGGAGCCTGCCTCTTTCATAGAAATGCTGTGTGCTAGCGTGGCCTGTGGGGGTATTGCCTTGTGCCATGCGGGGGGGGGGTGGACCGGGGAGAAAATTTAGGCAGAAAAAGGGTGGCTGTCTGTATGATGGCAGCAGCCTGCTCAAGTCCCATGGTGGTCACGCCTTCACTGAATTGTGCTCAAGTGAGTGAGGGTGGTAATGCCTGCCTTGGGGGGGGGTAATCCTTGGGCTCGCTGGGAGCTGACTGCTAGTGGGGCTGGGCAGCTGCATGCCTGATATGGGGGGAAATGCATAACCAATGGAGTGGGGAGGATAAAAACAAATCTCAAAAAATAAAAGAGCATTTAAGGAAGGAATGGGACCTAGGAGTTATAATAAACAACAGTTTGACAGCCTCCTCCCAATGACATACAACATATTAGAACGCTAATAGGAGATTTGGGATTTCAGTTATAGGAGAGAGGGGGATACAGTGTTTGGGAGATTTGTTTTGTTAGCAGGGTTATATAAGCCCTTTCAGAGAGTGGAGGAGGACTTGAGAAACCCGTGTACGCATGTGTTCAGATATTTACAGGTGCAGAACTGGGTCCATCAGGTAGATCGCCTCCAACCTTGAGACTCTCTGCTTCTTGATCTTGAGAGTTATATCTAACAGGCCAGTGGGGACCCTAGGGGTCTTAGCCAAGATCTGTAGCTGTTTGAGGAAAAGGCTGCCCGATCAGTCGCTGAAGATGAAGGCCCTATGGGAGAGGGATTTGGGAGGCCATATTCCTGAGAAAACCTGGGCAGAGTTATGCGACTAGCATAAGGGCCTCAGTATCTGTAACCGATATAAAGAGGCCCAGTACAAAGTCATACGTCGGCTGTATATTCCTCCAGCTGTGATGACCAAGTTTAATCCAGGCATCTCTCCAATGTGTGGGTGATGTGAGACAGAGAGGGGTACAATCCAGGCATCTCCCTAATGTGTGGGTGGTGTGGGATAGAGAGGGGTATAATCCAGGCATCTCCCCAATGTGTGGGTGGTGTGGGATAGAGAGGGGTATAATCCAGGCATCTCTCCAATGTGTGGGTGATGTGGGATAGAGAGGGGTGTAATCCAGGCATCTCCCCAATGTGTGGGTGATGTGAGACAGAGAGGGGTATAATCCAGGCATCTCCCCAATGTGTGGGTAATGTGAGACAGAGAGGGGTATAATCCAGGCATCTCCCCAATGTGTGGGTGGTGTGGGATAGAGAAGGGTATAATCCAGGCATCTCTCCAATGTGTGGGTGATGTGGGATAGAGAAGGGTATAATCCAGGCATCTCCCCAATGTGTGGGTGATGTGGGATAGAGAGGGGTATAATCCAGGCATCTCCCCAATGTGTGGGTGATGTGGGACAGAAAGGGGTATAATCCAGGCATCTCTCCAATGTGTGGGTGATGTGAGACAGAAAGGGGTATAATCCAGGCATCTCCTCAATGTGTGGGTGATGTGAGACAGAGAGGGATATAATCCAGACATCTCCTCAATGTGTGGGTGATGTGGGACAGAGAGGGGTATAATCCAGGCATCTCCCCAATGTGTGGGTGATGTGGGACAGAGAGGGGTATAATCCAGGCATCTCCTCAATGTGTGGGTGATGTGAGACAGAAAGGGGTATAATCCAGGCATCTCCCCAATGTGTGGGTGGTGTGGGACAGAGAGGGGTATAATCTAGGCATCTCCCTATTGTGTGGGTGATGTAAAACAGAGAGGGGTATAATCCAGGCATCTCCCCAACGTGTAGGTGATGTGGGACAGAGAGGAGTATAATCCTGGCATCTCCCCAATGTGTGGGTGATGTGGGACAGAGAGGGGTATGATCCAGGCATCTCACCAATGTGCGGATGATGTAGGACAGAGAGGGGTATAATCCAGGCATCTTCCAAATGTGTGGGTGATGTAGGACAGAGAGGGGTATAATCCAGGCATCTCCCCAATGTGTGGGTGATGTGGGACAGAGAGGGGTACATACATGCATTATTTTTGTCACTGTCGTGAGTTCCAGACGTCCTGGAAGCTGTAGCACAGTGTATTTCACAGATAATGCAGATTAGGATAGCAGTGAACCCCTGTGCTGTGCTCTTCATGATTGAATCTAGGTAGGGGGAGAACTGGGAGACTTATCCCAGGCAGGTCAGAATCATGTTGGTAATGGCTAGGAGATGTATTCAAAATACATGGGTATCACATGCCCGTCCCACGGCCAAGATATGGAGGGACCTGTCCTTAAATATGTTACAGCTTGAATATTTAACATATAATTTTGGTGGCTGGATGGAGAGATTTGAAAGGCAATTGGAAACGTATCTTGATTTGCTCTCTCCAACCGAGCAGGCCGTGATAAGGTTGGGCTAGCACTGATGTTAAACCGCTTAGGGACTTGTGTTAGATGGACTGATACTGCCGTGCCTGGATGTTAGGGAATATTATATTTGCTGCTACCTCCTCGGGTGTGATGCAGTCTGGGTTACCACTCAGCCACGGTCATTATGCCCACCATGTTTGTAAATGCTGTACTTTGAGTACTGTAAGATGATCTTTTTTGTGTCTCATGTTGTGTGTTTGTGGTGTTATCAGCCACTTATACTGTATATGCTTGTGTAACTATGCTTTGACTTGCCATTGTCATGCCACAATAAGAGATAGTATGCCAGGCTGTATTAGTTAGTGTATGGGTATGCTGGTACTGTCCCATGTTTGTTCTTATTTAAAACATTCCATAAAAAGGAATTAAAAAAAACCCAGAAAGCTAGCATCGGCTGGGTTGTAGCAAGCACTGTTGCACTAGTTGCATCAGAAAGGTGATATTGCCACTGAGCAGGTCGTTGGAGAGGCCACACGTGGAGTACTGTATGCAGTTTTGGAACCTGCCTGTGAAGAAAGACAGGGAAAAGTCAGAGATTATTCAGTGGAAGGCTGCGGAAATGATCCTGAGGATGCAAGGCAAAACCTAACAGGAAAGACTGGTCCGTCTTAGAATATACTTGCTGAGAGAAAGGAGAAGAAGGAAGGGGCAGGATAAAACTTACAACTGCAGGGACATGAGAAACAACACCATCACCAGGGGGCAGAACCTTAAATTAGCGGGGCCGGGGGGGGGATTTGAAAAGGATTCACCAAGGCTGAGTGTCAGGAAACATTTCTTCACTGAGAGGGTGGTGGATACTTGGAACATTCTATCCATCACTGCATGGTGACACTCTCAGTGGGAGAAGAATGGAGGAGAAAATCCCGGAGTCCACCTGATCCATGCCAGTGAACCCCGCAGGCCCATGCATGACCGACAGGGCAGGCCACCCACCACGCTGTGGTCCTGGATAAGTGGTGGATAACCAGTAAGTCCCTGAGATGGTCGGTAATGGTGCTTGGAGGTGCCATTCAGTAAAGAGGCGTGGTGGGTGGCCTGCCCTGTCGGTCATGCATGGGCCTGCGGGGTTCACTGACATGGCTTCATTGGGGACTGGGGTTCCACCTGGAGGGACACCAGCCTATACTGGCAGGATGGTCTGCATCTGTCCAGGAAGGGAACAAGTCTTTTGGGCAATCGGTTTAAATGCTTCATTGGCAAGCCTTTAAACTAGTCAAGGGGAGGCACTGATAAGGCAGGAAAATCCCAGCCTCCCTACAAAACAGGGTACTAAATGAGAAAAGACCAAGGTAGAAAGGTCAGTGGGGGATGCCACAGAAGGTAAAGTCCAAAAATGGAGAGCAATGAGTACCAATGCCCGTAGTCTGGGTAACAAGCTTCCTGAATTAGTGGCCTTGATGGAGGAGGAAGATCTGGATATCGTGGCAGTCACAGAAACATGGTACACACAGAACCATGACTGGGACGTAAACATACCAGGATACACTATCTACAGGAGGGACCGGGAGAAACAGGAGGAGGAGTAGCCTCTACATAAGAAAAGAAATCAAAGCAACAGAACAAAAGGGTAAACAGGGAGGAGAAGAAGCACTGTGGGTCAATTTGGAGGCAGGAAATGGCACCACAATCCGCACAGGGGTTGTATACAGACCCCCCCTCAGGGGAGAAATGGACAAGGAAATGATAGAAAGTATACTTAGAATGGCAGATAAAGGGGAGATATTGCTGATGGGTGATCTGAATATGCCAGATGTTAACTGGAGTGCAGTTGCAGCAGCCACTTCTAAGAGTGCGGTTATTCTAGATGCCCTACAGGGGGCATGCCTTAGACAACTAGTATTGGAGCCCACTCGAGAGGGAGCAATCTTAGACCTGGTTCTCTCAAATGGAGATGAAGAGAGGATCACAGACAGAAGGCTGGGTAGCCATCTGGGAACCAGCACCACTCCAACAGCATGGTTCACACAAACACAGTAATAGAGTCAAGCCATACAAAGACAAAGCTACTGGATTTTAGGAGGGCTGACTTTGTAAAATGGGTGAGTGCCTAAGGAATGCACTAACAAATGGGCAGGAAGGAGGGTGGAAGAACAGTGGGGAATAATAAAAACTGCCATCACAGAGGTAACAAGCCTTTGTGTAAGCAAATAAACAAACAGAAACGAGGTAAGAAACCACTATGGTTCTCAAAGGAAGTGGCAGTGAAGGTTCAAGAGAAAGAAAGCATTCAGGTGCCAAGGAATCGTAGAAGGAACAGGACAGAGAACTGTATCAGTTAAAGCAAAAGGAAGCTGGAAAGGCAGTCAGAACAGCAAAGGCCCAAACCGAGGAAAAGATAGCCAACTCAGTTAAGAAGGGGGATAAAACCTTTTATAGGTACATCAGGGAGCGAAGGAAGACCAAGGGAGGGATAGTGAGGCTTAATAAAGGGGAGGGAGGGTGGGAGGGTGACTGTGAAAAGGCAGAGATACTAAACAAATATTTTTGCTCAGTATTTACAAAGGAAGAGGGGGTGGTACCTAAAACAAACAGTAGAAACACTCTGGATACAGAAGTTGATACCAGCCATTTACAGAAGAAAGGGTTCTGAAAGAGCTCTTAAAACTGAAGGTGGACAAAGCAATGGGGCCTGATGGGATTCATCCCGAATTCTAAAAGAACTAAGGGTAGAAACTAGTGACACCACTGACTACCTTCTTTAACAAATCATGGGAGGATGGGGTGGGTACCTGAGGACTTGAGGAGGGCAGATGTGATTCCCTTCACAAAGGGAGCAAGGCAGAAGCAGGAAACTACAGACCTGTTAGTTTAACCTCAGTGGTAGGAAAATGATGGAATCACTCTGAAGGAAAGAATTGTTGAGTATCTAGAAGCCAGAGGCACAGGACCCAAGGCAGCTTGGATTCACAGCGGGAAGGTCATGCCAGACAAATCTGATAGATTTCTTTGACTGGGTGACCAAGAAGTTGATCAGGAGGGGCTGTGGACATGGCCTACCTAGACTTTAGCAAGGCATTTGACACAGTCCCACAAAAAGATTAATATACAAGTTAGCCAGCCTGGGAGTGGTCCCAAGATGACAGCCTGGGTAAAGAATTGGCTGGAGAATAGGACACAGAGAGTAATATTAAATGGAGTCCACTCTGAAAAAAGGGGTAGTAGTGGGGTCCCGAGGGTTCAGTATTAGGATCGTCCTCTTCAATGTCTTTATGTTTACATTGCAGAGGACTGGAAGGAAAAGTATGTCTCTTTGCAGATGATACAAAGATCTGCAACAGAGTTGATGCACAAGGTGGGGTGGAAAAGGATGAGAAGGACTTGGCAAGGTTAGAGGAATGGTCAAATGTATGGCAGCTTAGATTCAGTGCTAAGAAGTGCAAGGTAATGCACCTGGAAACAAAACCCAGGGAAGAGTACACAATGGGGGTGAGATACTAACAACAACAAAATGGAAAGGGACCTGGGGTAGTCATATCAGATGACCTAAAGGTGGGGCAAGCAATGTGAGAGGGCAGCAAGGAGGGTTGGGGATACTGGGATGCATAGGGAGAGGCATCACCAGTAGAAAACAAGAAGTTATTATCCCTCTGTACAGACAGCTGGTGAGACCACATCTGGAGTACTCGTGCAGTTCTGGAGACCCAATCTCCGTAAAGACATAGACAGGATGGAAGCTGTCCAGAGGAGGGCAACTAAAATGGTGCAGGGTCTGCACCGGAAGACATATGAAGAGAGACTTAAGGAGCTTAATATGTATAGCCTCGAGGAAAGGAGGGAGAGGGGGGGAACATGATAGAAACTTTCAAGTACCTCAAGGGAATCAACAAAAGTCCAAGAGGTAGCATCTTTCAAAAAGAGGTGTGCAAGAACAAGGGGCACAATTTGAAGATAAGGGGGGTGGCTCAGAGGTAATTTAAGGAGTATTTTTCATGAGAGGGTTGTGGATGTATGGAACTGCTCTCCAGAGGAGGTTGTGAGTCAAAACAGTGGTGGAATTCAAGCATGCATGGGACAGTCATAAGGCAATTCTAGGCGGTGGGGGTAGGAAGAAGTAGGCTGCTGGTTAACTAGGATCTGCAGCTTATCCATCAGGTAGGGAAATGGGCAGACTGGGTGGGCCAAGTGGTCCTTATCTGCCGTCAAATTCTATGTTTCCATGTTAAGGGAGTGCCAGTGTAGTGCCCCAGAGTTGAGGGGAGAACAAAGAAACGGGGACCCATTCCCTATCGCAGAAATTTATTTTTTTCCTCCTTTCTCCTCTGCCCCCCCCCCCCGCTAGGTTCCCCACCCTTTGTTCACCTTCGTTCTGTTCGGCGCCGAGGGGGACCATGGGCAGGACATATCCCTGGTGGAGACCTTCCCTCAGCAAATGAAGCCTCAATCCCCAGGGCTGCTCAGCAGGACCTCCTCTGCCCTACAGAAGGGCCCGGGAAGTGGCTTGAAGGGGAGTTTGTTGCTTGGCTTGGAGGGCGGAGGACACTGAGAGCATGGACGGGTACATACCTCTAGTGGACTATGGCTCCTCTGGCATCACTCCCCTCCAGCTGAAGGCCGGAAGCAGCAGAATCTGTAGGTTGGGTTGGAGTGCTGCTCCCCAATGTGGTCTAGTCGCGCAGGTCTTGAGCGAAAGGCAGCAGGGACTGTTCTGGCAGGTGGACCAAGATGAGCAGCACCAAAATAGGTCTGGGTAGAAACACGCGCCCCAGACCTCTGAATTCTGCCTAGCCACTGCCACAGCACTAGGAAGACACCGGGTCGTAGTGCGGCTCTCTGTCCACATTCCCAGACTCTCTCAGCAGTAGCATCTGTCCCCAGGCCATGGTGGTGAGGGGGCCATGAGCCCAAGGTGCTTAACTCACGCCACAGGCACTGGTGATGGGGGAGAAGGACAGGGGACCCGCACAGACGTAGGCCATAAGCCCAATTTTGAAATACTGTGCACTGCTGGCACTAGAGGGGGCAAATCACACAGGAGTGGATAGAGCACCCATGCATGGAAAAAGAGAGGGGCGCCACAAATTAGAAGCCCCAGTGGAGGGGGGGGACCAGAAATTGATGGGCTGAGTGCACAGCAAAGGGGGAGGAGCGGACCAGGGGCATGAGCCGAGAATCCCTTTACATAAATTCCCGCACTAAGCACAGGGTAGGGCCAGGGAACAAAGGCCTTCATACGTATTGATGAGAGGGCTGAGCTCAGCCCAGGCCCAACACAAGGGCAGATTGGCAGGCTCCTCATAATTATGTCTGAGGAGGGTGGAATAAGGCAGTAGGCCCTCATACTTATTCATGAGAAAGACAGAACCAGGGCATAGGGTCCCAGAGAAACAGGCCTCGAAGGGTGGCTCTGCAGAGATAGTCCACGGAAGGGGGATCCTTAAAGGCACAGCACCCTCTGGGCAGGGAAGGAAGGGGAAATTGTCAGATGGCCCTAGATTGTCCACGGAGTTACATGGATGCGTCCTGAGCCTCACTCATACTGAATTCTGCTGTATCCTTCCTGGCTGTCCCTAGAGACTGAACTCTTTCTGCCAACTGAACTGCTTGGCAACTGTGCTGTAGCCTGCCTGGTGTCCCTTAGAGACTGAACTCTTCCTGCCAATTGAACTGCATGGCAACTGTGCTGTAGCCTGCCTGGTGTCCCTTAGAGACTGAACTCTTCCTGCCAATTGAACTGCATGGCAACTGTGCTGTAGCCTGCCTGGTACCCCGTAGAGACTGAGCCCTTTTTGTGAATTGAACTACATGGCAACCGTGCTGTAGCCTGTCTGGTGCCCCTTAGAGACTGAGCCCTTTTTGTGAACTGAACTGCATGGCAACTGTGCTGTAGCCTGCCTGGCGCCCCTTAGAGACTGAGCCCTTTTTGTGAACTGAACTGCATGGCAACTGTGCTGTAGCCTGCCTGGCGCCCCTTAGAGACTGAGCCCTTTTTGTGAACTGAACTGCATGGCAACTGTGCTGTAGCCTGCCTGGTGCCCCCTAGAGACTGAACCCTTTTTGTGAATTAAACTGCATGGCAGCTGTGCTGTAGCCTGTCTGGTGCCCTTTAGAGATTGAACCCATCCACTGGGGATCTCAACTGCATTGCTTGCAACCTGAACTGGTACTGGACTGTGTACTGTGTATTTGATGTTCCGCTTCATCTCTGCTGCAGTACCTGATGTTGACCTTGGGAGGACCCAAACCACTCCTCCACCAGTGCAGCAGACCTGTCTCCAGTGATGTCAATCTACTTTAAATCTTTGCCACAGTGTTCCAGCATCAGTCCTGTGATGGTATGTCATAGAGAGGCTCTAGTTAGGTACCCAGAAATGAGTCAACTTAGGGGCTGCTCCAGTTTAAGCGTGAGAGACCACAGTTGGCATCGTGCATGATGTTTTCTTATTTTGTTGCCCGTCCGCAGGTGTGTGTGTGTACAAGTACCACTTCGTAGAGGCTGCACCAAGGGTGGCACTGCCAGTAGTTCTCTTGTTGGGAGCTGACCTGGGTGCTGGGGACTTACCAGTGGTCATTGCTGCAGATCGTCCAGAGAACCATCTGGTGGACCAGGAGACTTCCTAGTCACAGAGGATCGCCAAGTTCTTCATCGTTCAGCTAGCAGCATTCTTTTTGTCCGTTTTCTATTTGTCTGGGGGATGCCCCATTATGGCCTGTTTATAAAAAGCGCTTCATGGGGTCAGTTCCCACTTGCAGATCAGCCCACGCATCACAAAACCCAGACTTGGTTCATCACTTGTCTCGTTATTTTAGCAAAGTGCATACAGGACTTGGACTGAAAGGAGTTAACCCCGCTGTTCTTGGTTTGACGAATTGCTGGTCCCGCATATATTGTTTTCGCTTATTCTATTATCTTGTAACATTGTAGAAAATCAGCTATCTTGTTGTTTTTCTTGTCCCTTGTAAATAAACCTACCTTTTGCATCTTGGTCCATCAGTAAGTTTCCTGCCTCTTCTTCTGGATTTGTCTGGCCTATCCTGGAATTGTTAGGGAGTCATGAACCCCGTGGCACTGGAGCGTCAGTTCTCTACACCAGGAGAAAAAAAGATTGGAAAAAAATTACATCTGATATACTAAATAATCCCAGCAAACTAACAAAAATGCAGCCATTTGATCAAATGCTAATTTGGAAATGCCAGGTTAAATAACCAGGTCTTGAGTCTGGCAACACGCTCAACAAAGGGAGCCAGGAGCAGTTATTGGGAGCATATTCCAAAGACTTGGGGTTGCTGCAGGGACTGCTCATTCACCCGTGGCCCTAAATCTTGTCATGGGGACCTGTATCAGACCATGACAATTTCACCGCAAAACCCTACCATGCATGTGTTGTTTTGGGAGAGTGACTAACAGGTCCTGGAGGAAGAAAGGGCCCAGTCTGGTTATTGCCTTAAAAATCATCAGTAGTACCTTGGAATAAGACTGAGATCTGATAAGGAAACAATGCAGCTTGTGCAGCACTAGAGAAATATGCGTAAACCCTCTTGAGCAGAGGTCAGGAGTCATGCAGCTGTGTTCTGCATTAACAGTGGACAAGGGAACTGATTTGCAGGCTAGTCTTGGTACAGCTCATTGCAGTAGTCCTAAGCCCAAGGTGCCCTCAAGTCACCTTGATCAAGACAGAGATGCAACCTGGCAGTGTTTTTAGATGCTAAAGGAAGCTCTGGACCATGACTTCAACCTGGGGAACAGGGTCACTGATGTACAGTATGTAAGTGCTGGTGGGGGGGGACAAGATGCTGCTATTTAGGGTAAACAGTAATAAAGATATCTAACACAGGCGATTTCATTGCTGCGCAGAGAATTATACAATTTTCCCCAATTTTGATGAAATTCCCTGCTATTCCAAAACTCACCCTTGCAAGTTCAATTTACTGTCCACATCTATACCCAGGATGCATAGAACCTCCTTTGCCTTGAGCTGAACATTGTCAGTCTTATTTATTTATTTATTGAAAGTTTTGGATTACAACCTTTGAGCCAAAAAGGCTCTTTTTCGAAGGCTCCAAGTCACGGAATAGGACATGACAAAATACCTGAAACACACTGAGTTACAAGCTTGAACAGTGCACAATATATACAGGGACAACTGGAAGAAAAATAAACAGTTTTAAGACATTGAATGCTACTAGAGAAGGATAACACAAAGGCTGCTGTTTCTAAGTGCTGATTAGCGTAAACCTTCACTATAGAATAAATCTGAATTCATAGTTAGCAGTGCAGACGCTGTGAATAGCAATGTAGGAGCTGATGTAAAAGATACACAAAATTACCTGAAGATTTCACATTCGTAGTCCCTTCGTAAAAACTGATCTTGACTTTACAGTACTGTTAGACGCTCTCCATGGCATTCATCATGGTAGCTCACCCCTACATAATCACGGGCAGCACACTCCAGAGCTGATATCACGCATCATCAATAGTAGATGACCGTTCTGTCAAGCTTGCAGTTTCTCATCAGCTTTCTCATTCCTTTACGGATGCTGGCCTTAGGAGGAGGACCTCTCTTTAAATCCCAAACTAGTTTTGCACTGGTTCTCACCTTTGGCATTTGTTTACTGTGGTTCTTTCTGAATGGCTTACTGGCTTTACATATAATTCTTGGTGGTCAGTGGAGATGGAGCAGCTGTGCTCCAAGGTTACTCAGGTAAATTCATCACCAAGTACAGCGTGACCGTCAAACAATAAGTGCTCAAAATTCCAGCTGTCTTGGGTTCATGACCTTATATATTTTGTTCTGGATCACTCAACATCAATTCTTAGGGGTCCTGTAAACCACTGGTGGCAGGGGTACGGCAGTCATAGGCACTGGTCTCTAAGCAGAGCACACAGCTCCTGCCAATTTGATCAGTTCCATCAGGGAAGGAGGCATCCTTCTTCTGGTCTGGGAATTCTGGAGTGAGGATCAACCAGTAGGTTTTCTAGGGCCTGGAAGATGGTGGCATCATCCTGCTTGCACTGTTTCTTCCATCCCCACTGGAAGCCGACATCAAGGGCACCATGTGAACATGCACACGTAATAGCGTGGCTCTAGCAGGCGTCCTCCCTCCTGCAAACTGCTCCATCTGTACTGCCTCAGGTGGCAGTATCATGGGAGAGCCTGCTGTCCTCCCTCCCTTCCTGGGGAAGAGTGTCCTCAGGAATACTCAGTCCTCCTTCCCCCACGTGGCCCCTAGTGTCCCGTGTTCGGTCTCGAACCCTGGTCACCAGTGTCATGAGCAGTAACCGTACTGCTAGGCTGACAAGCTGGGCTCTGCACTCGGATCAAAAAGAATGGTTAATTTTTGCCTGTTCCGAGTCTGAATATATAAGATGTAATAAAACGTGTGCTTACCTCACACATCTTCTTTCATTCTAGCTTTTAATGTCAGTATTCGTAAACCTTTTTTTAATTATCTAGGTAGGCCATCCAGTGTATTTCCAGGGCAAGTAATACTTTCCAGAAACTGACCATAGAAGACTTGTTATTAATAAGAAAAATCTCTGACTCCTGAAAATACATATTAGATGGCACCTGTAAACATTTAAATACTGTAAACTGTAAACAGCATCCCATCTGGCTAAATGATAATTTTTAAAGGGGAACTGTCAGCACTAAGAGCCTCGCACCCAAGTGCGGGTCTGGTTGCAGTTCCAATTGGCACTTTGTGTACAAAACATTTTATTTAGTTGCTGTTTACTGCAGAATTGTATTATATAAATAAGTCAGGATGCTTGTTTAACAAGTTAGTTATTTTTGTTTGTATTGTGTGTAGTATTTTTTGTTTGTAAGTCATCAATGTTTTATGTTATATGGAAATTGTTTATGAAAATTGTTTGTTATTAAATACTAAGGACCTCACTGGAAATGAGCTTGTCTCAGATGAGTATCCTATTCATTTCTTAAAAATGAATGGAACATTTTACTACTACTACTACAATGTATACCATTGTAACAGCGACGCTTTTACAGCGATGCTGTTACAGCGACAGCAACCCGTCGACACCTGCAGAGTTGACCAGGTTGTTGGAGCGATGACCATGTCATCGACTCCGGAGTTTGGCCACTCTTCCTTGACACCCCGGAGTTGGAATCTATAAGTCCAGGAGGTGGGGCAGGACCCTCTCCCCGTATGAACACCAAACAGGTGTCGTGTGATCTCCAGTCAGGACCTGGTGGTGTTGGGGATGTCGTCGACCATGTGTCGCTGTGGGGGAGGTCTGCAATATTCTTGTTGCCACGACATGGTGGAACCATACTACAAGTATAGTGATTGTATAAAATTGGTTTTGCAGATTTATAAAAGGATATTTTCAGTAACTACAAATCCTAGAATCCTTCGCTGCTGACATCACATGAGGGCTGCAACACTGGGAAATTCAGTAGCCTACAGTGTATGTGGGAGTTTTTGTAAGTTCCGATCTTTTGGTTGCTGGTCCCAGTGTCCTAAAATATAGTCACAGAGGACTGTACGTAACCCCAGGAGAACAGCAGGGCAGCCAAACATCTGATCAGAGCTTATAAAAACTCTAACACGCACTACAGGCTATTGAATCTCCCACTGCTGCAGCCTTGCTCTGATGTCAGCTTCAGTGCGGACTGTTCCCCTTTAAGTTGTTTGAAACATGAGGCTTCCCTGTGGAATAGCTCTGGCGTCATGCAACACCTACAGTTGTAGATATGCTCTACAAGAAGCACTGTCGTAAGGATTTATTGTTGTCTGTTAGACTTAGCCTTTATTGAAATTCCATGAATAGCACCAATCCTGGATTATAATTCTCTGCAGCAAATTATTTCCTTCTGAATTAGGCCTCTTCAAATTCTCTTGTCTGTATGCCAGTTTAGCAGAATTTACTTTGACAGAAAAACTTTCACCTATTCATGCATCATTAGTTTGTTAGTATATCAGACAGTTTAGAACAGAATTGGAACAGATTCATGCAGTGACTTTCATACAGCATGCATCACAAAGCAATTTACAAACCAGTGATGGTAACGTCTGACATTTGAGCTGCACTGGAGACATACTGATAGCGGGGATCCTTCTGTATGTCTCCCTTGTGAGACTATACTTCGAATACTGCACCCAGTTTTGGTCGCCTAGTACTAAAATAGAGATCAAGGTCCTGGAAGGGGTTCAGCACGGAGCTCCCAGGATGATAGGACTTAAAAACGTAAATTGTGAGGAAAGATTATAATCCCCGAGATTGTGTTCTCTGGAGTACAGAAAGCTATGCGGTGACCTGTGCGTGCTCTGTGGATCCCTCACTAATGATGTTTGGGATTGTTTGGATTTTGAATTTAAGGAACAGAGTCACAACACTATATCCCACATTTTACAATTTAAGGGTGAAACGAGTCCAACCAAACAGCGAGCCTCCTGGTTCAATCAGGGCGATTACAGTGTGGAATACCCTCCCTCTAGAGGTGGGGGGAAATAGGAATATATCAGAGTTTAAAGTTAAAATGGATGAATACTTTTTAGGGACAACATATCAGGATATTCCCTGTGTAAAGGGTGAGCTTCAAATGGGTCTTTGGCCTTAACTAGCTTGTAAATAATCGATGAAATAGAGTATCTGTCTGCAGACAGCCAGTGTACATTTTATTCACTTGCCAAATTTCCGTGTACAAACAATGACAAGTGCAGGAGACTGTGTTTTATGGAGAGGTGAATATTAGCCAGAAGAGGAGTATTGGTCATATACAGCATTTTATATACGCACTGTATCCTCAGCCGCTTTATGGGATATGTGAAGTGGCAGAAGCCATTAAGTGCACACGGGGAGGAAGTGAGATATAGGGACGATGAGGACATTTCCTGTTATTTATAGTCCACCCCATGTATAATTTTTTTTTTAACTCAAGCTTTGTCTCCTCAGTTGTCACCCATCCAGGTCACAGGCCAGGGAGTGTACCCCTTCGCAGTGGCACCCTCAGACTCATTTTCCGCTAACCCCACATTGCTCACTGGCAGGGATCAACATAGTGCCAGGGCCCATGGATCCAGCAAGCCATCATGCTGGTGACAGAGGTTTTTTTCCGCCCATTTTTCCTCCCTCCCACCACCCTGGCATCAGGCATCAGCCTCTATTGGCCTCGCCAGATGCAGCTCATAGTGTGCTTGTGCAACCCCTCGTGTGCCAGCAGATCCCTGGCCTTCCACAAGGGTTCACTGTGCCCATGATTCCTCATGCTCGCTCCTCGGGCTGGCCTGTGCAGCCCTCCACAACATTCCCTAGCACTGGCAGAACCAATCCTGACTCCCTGAATCTGCTTCTGAGCCTGGGTAACAGGCACAAAAGTACAGTGTGCTTCCACTCATCTGTTAGGGTCACTGCATTTATAATTTTTATCCCAATGCAGGATAGTTATCCAAAAATATAAACTCAACAAAATAGAACGTGAGTTCCCCCTTTTGTTTTTGAGTTACATAATTTCACCGAAAGCAGCAAGGCAGGGTAGGGTTAAAGCAGCAGTATTTGTTAGGCGGCACAAAATGTCATCATGCCTTTTTTTTTTTTTTTTTTTAGCAAAAATATCTTTCTGTCATCCTTAGATTTATGCGGAGTGTATTTTTAATTGTGTTGGATATTATCAAAACAGCTTTTATGGCTAATTTTGAATTTATGACTTAAATCATTAAAGATGGTCTCCACTCGCAGTTTAATGTACATACTAAATTCATACAGTGGATGTATTAGGATGGTGTTACCACGTGTTTCTGATGGTAAAAAGCATAACACTGTAACAATGTATTTTAATTTCTCTCTCCTAAGCTAGTCTCCAGGCTCATGACTAGTGGGAGGTGCTTCCTGGAACCACGTGACAGGCAGGAAAAAGATCTCTGCAGGAGGACCAGATCCTCCCCTCCACATCCTGTTGCCCTCAGTTTACTTCCTGCCTGCCATGAGGCAGGTTCTCTGCAGGGGCTGTGCCACTGCTGTGGTAGAGCTGAAGACACCAAACTGTAAGTGCAGTCTATTTTTGTTAAGAAGAGGATTGGCAAGGGGGAACTTGAAAACAACGTTGCTTCCCAGTTTCTGCATGCTGCACAGACTGGACCCCTTCTCTCCTTCTTTCCCGCGCTTTGAGGCAGGCCCCCCTCCCCCCAACGGTTCGATGGAAGGCACAGAATTTACTCGACAGGATTCTACTTTTTGGTCACCATGCTTTCTCTAACACTGCAATGCGGACAGTCTGGCTCCTTCCTGCTTCACATTTCCACTGCCAACACCGAGTCTGGCAGGTAGTAGGCAGCAGGGCCCCTCGCGCTGTACTTTCATTCTCGGCCCCAGAGAGCCGTGCTTCATTTTCCTCACTGGCAGGCCTGCTGCTCAGGCCGCCGATGCAGCATTCCTCATAGGCTCGTCGCTGCACAGGAGGAGCAGGAACTTGGAATTCAGCTCGAAAGCTGTGCCACAGCCCCAGTACAACAAGCAGGAGCATCTATTCGGCTAAGGAGGAGCTACTCTCGGCAGGAGGAACCATTCTCAGCTCTTCGGCTCAGGAGCAGACCCTCGGTAGGCACCAGCAGCTTAATTTCAGCTCTCAGGAGGAGCCACTCTCAGGCCCTTGGGAGGGCACCAGCAGCTTAATTCAGCTTGGTTCGAGGTGTGCTACAGCCCCTAAACAACTGGCAGGGGCATCAAGCTGGCTCAGGAGGAGCCATCATCAGCTCTTCAGCTCGGCAGAGCCACTCTCAGCCCCTCTGTAGGCCCAACAGTAGCGGTTTTCCAGCACCGGCAGTTAGGACCAACAGTAGCGTTTTTCAGGCACTGGCAGTAGCAGTTTTCAGCCTCGCCGGCGATCGGCATAGGAATTATCTTGGAGGCAGTCACGTTTTGCATTTTGGCTCGGGGAGAGCCGCCCTACTGCTCCTCCTCGGCACTCCTGGAGTGTGGGAATGCTCCACAGTAGCAGGGGCTTCACTAGTGGGAGCTCTACTCCATGTAGGGGCTTCATCCTCTGCCACAGTAGTGGTGGTTCACTTCAGCTCAGGAAGAGCCACGCTACAGCCCCTCGTCATGGGCACTGAGCGCTCCTCCATGTAGAGGCTTCATTTTGGGCTCAGGAACAGCCGCAATATAGTCCCTCTTAGGCCAGGACAGCTCAGGCAGTCAGCTCTGTAGCCCATTTCTATGTCTCCTACCCATCAGGCCCGGGATGCACAACGAGGGAAAACCTCCAGAGCGATTGTACCCCCCCTTACTATCCAACTTTGATAATTTAAATATGGGCTCATAACACCCGCCTGTAAATAAAGTCTGAAGGGTGGTCGGGGGCAAAGCACAAATTCTTACAGGGCAATCCCTGCCACAGATGTAGTCTCCCCTGCCCCTCCTGGTCACCTTTTCCGGCTCGCCATGCCTAAGTGGGACAGAACTTCTCTGGCTCGCTTGCCTAAGTGAGACAAATGCAAGGACGGATGAGGGCTGGAGACATCCGCCCTGCTATCACAGCAACCAATCCCGGGCAACGCAGACCCATCAGCCCTTCTCCAAGGAACAGCAGAGTTTACCAGCAGGCTTAGTCCTCAAGTCCAACAGGGCCTTCACCCTCAACTCTCATGCTCTGGCCATCATGCCGCAATATCCTTAATAGATCGAATGGTCCATGGCATGCCCTCCCCTATGCCTACTCCCAGTCTTCAGACCAGAGGGACATCACTACTCTTGGCACCATAGGAGAGGATGAAGGTGCAGACTAGTAGCACAAGTCTGCCAGAGGTCAGTTAGTCCCCCAAAGCAGGGGGGCTACTGAGTGGCATTGCTATCTCAGACGGCTCGCCACCCAGAAACTTAGCCTTGGATGACCTAAATTACTTCAGGGGTGAGTGAGAAATCTCACTTGAGGTCTACCTCGGCAACTCCTAAACCTACGACCAGCACTCAGACTGGCATTGGCTACCAAGCAGAAGGGAGCACTTATACATTTACCTCAGGGGGTGGGCCTTCTCTATGGGACCCAGGGGATACGAAAGTAGAGGCATCCCTTGAAGAGACGCTTTTAGTCCTCCACAACCTCCTTTAAAGTAGCTGCAAACAACCTGTTGTCCACATGAGCCACACTGCCATGGGCCCTCACCTGGCATTCCAGTGTGCTGATGAGCCACATATAAGCAAGCCCAGCCAACCTGTTTTCAGCATGAGCCGCAATACCTTGGGCCACTATCCTGGCATTCCAGCGTGCTGATGAGCCAGATCTAGACAAGCCCACCCCGCAACAGGCTCAAGGCAGGACTATTCTAGGAGCCACATATAAGCAAGCCCAGCTAACCTGTTTTCAGCATGAGCCGCAATACCATGGCCCACTATCCTGGCATTCCAGCGTGCTGACGAGCCAGATGTAGACAAGCCCACCTCACAACAGCTTCAGAGCGGGGCTATTCTAGGCATTATTAGCAGATATCTCAAAGGAGGCCGCCACAGGTGCAGCAAGGGCCATGCTTTAACTCACCTTACCTTGACGTACCTAAGGCGGCAGGCATGGCAGGTGAACAGGTCGCCAAGGCTCACTTGGTGAATGCCCCGATAAGGGAGAGCCTCAGATGATCGTTTTAGCTGAAGTAGAGGCCCGGGCCTGTACTATTCGTACCGTTTAGACATGTTGCCGGCTTTTTTTTCTGAAGTTGGATATCGAGCTTATTTAGTTTTAAAATTATACTGAAGGGCCATGACGCTTAAGAGGGTTTTATTTACTGTTATAGTGGCACTGCACCATGCACTTCAATGCAAGCACATGGTGCAGCGCTGCACCTTAACAGTAAATAGATCTTCGTAAGCGTCCGCAGTGCTTCCGGGTAGCTGACTTTTAAAAACTAAATTAAACCACTTTCCCACAGCAGAAAAAAAGCCGCTTTTTCGACTATGTCTAAACCGGAGGGTAAGGTTTGCAGGGGCGGGGGGCCCCCTGCAAACCACAGCTTTCCTTTAAAGGGGGTGGTATAAGATTCCAGAGAAATGACAGAAACCTAACTACCACAATTCAGAAGCAGGTACAGACCCTGGACTTAAGGAACCAGTCAGAGTATTCAGGCCCATACAGTCTCAGAGGACAAATTAAATCTGCCTTAGCAGACGATACTAGGTCATCTCTATTACCCAGCAGACGAAGAGCGTCTTAGATGCCAGAAAGGGCACAGCAAAGGCTCCGGACCTATTCTCAAGTAAGGGGCAAGCTTCCAGCTTTCTCAAGGAAAGGGTTTGCACCTTTGCGATCAAGTGGGTGCAAGAGATTTTTAAGAAGGGTTCCTCCCACGTCATGTGGCACGTCCACCCTTACCTGCACAAAATATGTCGACTCGCCAAATACACACCACTTACAGGCCTAAGCAAGCAGTGAGTGCCTAGTGCAAAAAGGTACCTGGTCATTTATGGCCTATCCAGCATAGCCTAAGCAGGTGCATTGGTATATATTCTATCTGGGAGGCAGTCAGATCAGTGTCCCACAGTATGAGCAAACAACTTTGGCAGTGACAGAGGTCACCCAGTGCCTCTTACCCATAGGATTCCTGGTTGCCAATAGAGCTCTCTTCCACCTCCCAAGCACCTGAATCATGGAGGTGTAATCTTCCGAACATCCCAAATTAAAGACCTTACCCATAGGATTCCTGGTCGCCAGTAGAGCTCTCTTCCACCTCCCAAGAACCTGAATCATGGAGGTGTAATCTTCCGAACATCCCAAATTAAAGACCTTTCCTATGGATGCTAAGTGCAGGGACCTTAGGGTTCTCTTCAGCAAAGACCAAGTGGCCTAATACCTTTCAGGCCACACTTCACGCAACTTACAGGGGCGAGAGGCCCTGGCAGTCTCCGTTCCATGAACGCTGGTTATCAGTTGAACCTACGGCATCCAGGGTTCCTGTCAAAGGTCAGACCGGGCCAACAGATTCAAACGTATGGCCAGTCAAACCTGCTCCATCATGGGAACTCCCAAGGGTCAGGCGGCATGGATTTAAGGCCATTACCAGGATTATTACCGATGCCAGCCTTTGGTGTGGGCAGATAGTTGAGGGCGAGACCCTCTACATCATCAACATCTTGAAGATACTACCTGACATTCCAAGCTCCAAATCAGATAACCAACCAGGACACTCTTGTCCTAACTTAATCAAACCACAATGGCCTGCACTTGCCACCAGTGAGGGACATGAGCTCTCGGATTGTACAAGATAACCCTATGGCTCTTCCAAATCAAATCAAATCAAAAAATCTTTATTTAACCAGGCAGACACCGTTGAGCAAGCTCATTTTCAAGGTGGACCTGGGACAAACAATAGGTAATACAATATAGGTGAGAACAACATATGATTTCAAGTATTGTGTACAACAAATTACAATTTAGGTGAGATCAACGTACAATGTCAGTTATGTGTACAATAATTAGGCAAAGGCAGTAAAAATGCAAGTAAAATGGTACCAGAGATTGTAAAATAAAAAAAAAAAAAAAAAATTATTACAGATAAATAATTCACGCATCGTATACAAAGTGCAGGTCATGGGGGGAACAGTAGGTAAAGAGTGTGCTCAGTCAAAAAACAAAAACAAACAAACAGACAAACATTGGGGTTGAAAGTCACGGGTAAGAGGATATAAAGTGGATATAAAGTGTAGATGTGGGGATGGGCGTGAAGGAGGAAGGAGTAGGTACGGCAAAAGAGTGGAGTCAACAACAGAAAGAGACCTAAAGTCATGACAAGGCAGGGGCAAAGGTCAGAGAAAAGAGCAAGTAGCTCTGAAGGAAAAGGGATCTAGGTCAGGAGGAGCAGACACAGGATTCCTTGAAATGTAATGTATATAAGGTTTTGAAAGCTGCCAGACTAATGGGATAATTGATTCTTAGATTCTTTTGAATCTTATTCCATAGAAGGGGCCATGAGTGACTAATAGAAGCCCCACCAAACTGGGATTTGGCCTTGGACACTTTCAGCAAAATATAAGAGGCACTTCTCAGGGCATACTTACTTAAAGAACAGAGAGGTAAGCAGTCCGAAATGTAATTAGGCAATTTATTTAGGATGCTTTTGTAGATCCAGATCGCAGCATTTCTCAGGCGTCTAAAGCTAAGGGATGACCAGCCTACCGCTGAGTACAGGGAGCAATGATGGGTGGAACAGGGAAGGCCCGTTATAAACCTTAGATCTCTATGGTAGAGCGTATCAAGTTTGGAAAGAGCACCTGCAGGACCCTGGCTATACAGGAAATCAGCGTAGTCTAATAAAACGAGAAAGGTAGTTTGGACTAGCCTCAATTTTGCATCCCTGGTGAGGAGATTTTTTATCCTATAGAAAAGGCCCAGTCTCATTCTAAGTTTCTTTATCAGCTCTTCTATGTGAACAACGAAGGAGAGTCTAGAATCCAGCCAAACCCCCAAAATATTTAAATTTTGATACATACTCCAACTGTTCATCTAGTATTGTAGTAATTGGGGGGAGTAGCCCTGTTGCAGCCGGGTTTGCTAGGTTAGGAAAGGGTGACAAGAACATCGCTTTTGTCTTCTTGGCATTTAGAAGCAGCTTCTGCTTTAGGAGCTGAGTCTGTAGCCAATTGAAATCGTCCTGTAGTTCAGAGTATGCCATTTGGGGGGAAGATCCTCTAGAGTAAAGTACTGTATCATTTGCAAATAGATGAATGTGGGCCTTTTTGATGGTAGCATCGATTCTGTTGATGTAAAGTGCAAAGAGCAGGGGGCCCAAAATGGAACATTGGGGAACGCCTCTCTGAAGGGCTTGCAAAGGGGAGACTTCACCATCCGCTTTCACTTGCTGTGAACAGTCAGCAAGGTAATTGCCGAACCATCTGAGAGAAAGAGCATCCAGTCCAATGGTTTGAAGGGATGTGAGGAGCGGACTATGATCATCAGTATTGAAGGCCTTACTTAGGTCCAGGAAAACTGCATAGTAGTCTTCCAGTAGGCAGAGCATCACTGGGGAGCTTGCTGTTACAGTGGACAGAGTATCACTGGGTGAACTGGCTCTTCAGGTGGGCAGAGCTTCACTGGGTGAGCTTGATGGCCGTATAAAAAACAGGTCGGATGAACAGCAGGGAGGATTGGCTAAATCAGGATGTCTCCCCAGGAGGATGGGTTCTAAAGGTCTGCCCCTTCCTCATTCTCACAGCAGGGAGAAGCCTCCTACAGGTAGTTCCCCACTGGCTAGCAAAGCTGCAAGTTCCACAATCCTGCCCTCTAATCAGGATCAAGCAGGCCATAACACAGGATGCCTTCACCCTGGACTAGGGACCTGGCAATCTCATTACGACTTTCCTCCAATTCCACTAATTTCAAGAATCCATTTTTTACTAAGGCCAAGGCTTCTGCACAAGATCAACCAGGTCCTCAGAACCCTAGCCAAGTCCCCATTGACGCTAATCAAGGAAACTGCTATCACCATCCTCACAAGGAAAGTCGTCTTCTTACGGCACTCTTCAGCACATGCACTTCAGCCGAGGTATAGCTGATAGGAGCTATATTCACCAAGGAACCTTACTCCATGTTTTCCCAGAACTCCAGGATTCTCCGAACATCTCTATCTTTTCTACTTCGGTGTTTTCTCCCTTCAAGCTCAGCCACCAGTACTTGAATATTCCTGCCCTATGTCCTAGCCCCAGGAGTGAGAAGAAAAGGGAAACTATCCTTCTGGGCTAGAGGGGAGCACTCGAGCTTTATGTCAGGAGAGCAGAAGCTCTTATACGACTATTTCACTTGATTCACCCTCGACTTAAGGGCCAAGCTTGAACATAAAAAGCCTCTTAAACAAATTAATTCATTCTCTGCTCTATCACCTTCCAGAGGTCGGGGCTTTTCTAGACGGGACCCTTGGAGGGTCCGTCACCTCCAGCAGTAGCTCCTCCCGAGCGGAATTCGGAGAAGCTTTCCAGCAGTAAGCCTTCAAACAGTCTTTTTCCGAGTGGCTGCTTGGATATCCATCCTTTTCCAGACAAGTTCTACGACGGATGTGTCTGCCTCCATGGAGGCATCCTTGCTATTTGTCCCTCCAGACGGGGACTATTGCCCTCCTGGGCGACCCTCAAGGCTCTGCTCACATTCTTCCCACCCGGGAAACAAAGGGATGTACTGCTTTAGTATATCCCACTAGTTATGAGCCTGTAGACCAGCTTAGGAGAGAGAAATTGAAATACCTGTAAATTTTCTTTCCCCGACTGCTGGTCTCCGGGCTCCTCCTCTCCCAGAAGGTTGGACGTTGGCCACCCGGCCTGAGGGTTTGAACTTGGCTCTTACAGGCCATAAGTACATATTAACATTTCTTCTTGTTGTGTCTCAGTGATGTTTTACTACAGGGGATAGGCTTTGGAACAAACTGAGGGCAACAGAATGTGGAGGGGAGGATCTGGTCCTCCTGCAGAGATCTTTTTCCTGCCTGTCATGTGGTTCCAGGAAGGACCTCCCACTAGTTATGAGCCCGGAAACCAGCAGTCGGAGAAAGAAAATTTACAGGTATTTAAATTTCAATGGTTTCATGGCAGTGTTGGCATGGGAGTGGGAACATTTTTAAAATCTTCAAAATTCAGTATCTTACTTCAGGAACAAAAGACAACTAAAAGAAAAATGGGTATATTGATTTTTTTCCCAGATAAACTTTGCTGCTGAAACAAAAGAACACATCATGACTAACA
This sequence comes from Neoceratodus forsteri, assembly GCA_016271365.2. Taxonomy (NCBI): domain Eukaryota; kingdom Metazoa; phylum Chordata; order Ceratodontiformes; family Ceratodontidae; genus Neoceratodus; species Neoceratodus forsteri. The sequence continues at coordinate 282,294,480 of CM057455.1, read as the reverse complement.
AATACTGTAATTTTAATGCCGTGTAGTAGAAAAATGCAGTGAGTTGTCGTATTATTTTTCAGTAGAATCAACATCCATTATTTTAGGTGTCAACATCAGCACTAAAGTAACAGAAACAAGGACACTGTATTTGTCATGGTCTCTGCCTTATTTTTCCACTAATGTAACAATGCAGTGTAAATTGTCAGTCCTGTGACATTTGACTTGATTCCCTAACTGCTTGCCATTTCACTGGTATTAATGGACTTTGTCCTTCATATTTAATTAGGCCTCAGCTTCCCTATCCTGGCTTACTCGTACCTACTGGTGTTGCACAGTCACACAGCTCTCCGCCTTGTGCTTTTACAGTGCTTACTGCCTTAATCTACCTTATACTCAGGTTCCTGCATTATTCGTGTTTGTGTTGCTGATTGTATTTTGCTGACCACTACCGTGTTCTTTGTCTTCCTCTGCCTTCTCCTGTTCCCCCTTCAGTTCCCCCATCACTCCCTTCTGTCACTCCAGCTGCCCTTCCCATCTCCCTCCCAGAATCCTCCTATCTCTCCCCCTCACTAATGATGTGTTTCCACTCCTTCTCCTTCCTAAACTGGGAGTTCTTGTTCCGTGCCCTCTGGTTCTCTCACCATCCCTCATCTCTGTGCTGTCCCCTCTGCTTCAAGGGGAGGAAGTCCCCACTCCATCCTTCTCCTCTCCTCATTCTCCTGCTTCTCCTTCTGTCTGGCAGTGTGGAGTCCAACACAGGTCCCTCCTCACCTCTCCCCTCTGCTTCCACAAAAGGCTTTCACATATTTCATCTCAATACTAGAAGCCTTCTCCCTAAGTTTGACCTCCTCTCCGTTTGGATCCTGCAACAGTCCCCTGACATCCTCTGCATCTTTGAGTCCTGGCTGTCCTCAAGGATTCCAGGCTGAAGCCTGTCCCTTCCTGAATTCCATCTTTTCAGGCCGGACTGGAAAATATGGTGGAGGTTTAAATCTGCATTAAAAACACATTTGTTTGCTACAGCTTTTATGGGGAGATAAACTATTTAAATGTTTTTTATGAATTGTTTTTAAAATGTTATGATTTTATTGTGTAGGTGCTTTGAATGCAGGAAAAACGCCTTTTATAAACTTTTGATTGATTTTTGATTGATTGAGGTGTTGCCATCTACAGTACATTCGACAGAGCTTCTTCTGCACACTGGTTTTCAGGGAGGTTGTACCCTTCTCCAGCAAACTCTTCCTTGTCAGGCTCACATTCACCTCATCTGTTCCCATCTACATCTGGGTCTACTATGCTTTGCTCAGGATCACACCTGCACCTCTGTTTGATTCTCTCTCTCCAACATAACCTCACGTTCCTCCTCTGGTGAGCTCATTCTCCATAGTGACTTCAGTGTTAATGGCTCTGACCAACATCCAGAATCACCAATCAGAAGACTTGAGTCCCTAAATTTGTCCCAGGTTATCGCTGAGCCCACCCAGCTCAATCCGCACTCCTTTAAACACACCCTGTGGGACTGGGTTCTGTCTTCCCAACCCCACCGCATTGTTGCAGCGGGTATCTTACCTGACACCTTCAGCGACCACTACATGACATTCTGCATCAGGAAATCCACTGTCCCCCCCCCATACCCCCTAAATACATCTGGTCCAGCTGCTTCCGTTCACTGAACATCAGTGCCCTCCTGAGTGACCTCGCTGCAACAGACTGTTCAGCCATCTTCCAGGCCTCTGACATTGATGTGTCCCTTTCCCATTTTCTTTCCAAATTCTCCTCAGTTTGGGACCTGCATGCCCCCCTCAGGAAATCCAGGGTCAAATCATCCGATCTCTCATGGATCTCCACTGAAATCATTGATCAGTGCAAATCCTGTGATCTTGCATGGGCCAGTTACAAATTATCCCACTCACTTTCTGATCTTCTTCTCTACAAGGCCCTGAGAAACAACTGCACTTAGGCTATCTGGGATGCAAAATCCCATTATTTCAAATGCAGCCTCCTGGAGAAACCTTTAGTCCCCAGCCAAATTCTGGAAGGTAATCCACACACTTTTTGACCCCTGCCTGACCCAGTCTGCTTCCCCTATCCTCATAGTCAATGGTTCACCAGTGTCTGACCCTTTCTTTGTTGCTGCTCACTTCAGTGAGTTTTTCATCACATGTGCCCTCCCCTCTCCCCCTGCTATTGGCTCTACCTCTTTGCCTCCTGCTTCCTGCTCCTGTACCCTCCAATCCACACTGGGTTTCCACTTTCTTACTATCACCACTAATGAAACACTGCCAGCTTCCTCCTTCTTCAGTCAGTCAAAGTCCAGTCCAAATGGGCTAGATCCTAAACTCCTCTACATCTTCTCAGCTGCAACTGCTCTTCCACTGACTGAGCTGCTTAACCTTGCATTCTGCGTTAGCTTCATTGCTTAGTCTTGGAAGGTTGCCAGAGTTCTTCCGCTTCACAAATGTGGTGACCCCTCCTTTCCCTGGAAACTACCGCCCTATCTCCCTCCTCCCCTCACTTGCTAAACTACAAGTGAACCTGGTTTACTCGAGACTTCTTGACTACCTCACCTCTTGAAGTTTCCTCTCATCCTTTCAGTCTGGCTTCCAGAAGCATCATTCCACCATCTCCTTCCTGCTGTGTGTCACTGACTCCATCCTCCCTGGGATGGATTGGGGGCATATCACAGTTGCCATTTTCATCAGTCTGGCCAAAGCATTTGACTCAGTGTTCCATTTGCTCCTCCTGGATAAGCTGAGCTTGGTTGGCCTCTCAGCACCTGCTGTTCACTAGTTCTGTTCGTACCTAATGGAGCCACCTACAATTGGTTCAGGTTGGAGGCATGTTATCACCTCTTCTCCCCATCCAGGTTGAGGTTCTTCATGGTTCTATCTTAGGCTCCATCCTATTCTCAGTTTTTCTAAGTGACCTCCCCTTCTACCTGTGTGAACTGGCGTATACACATGAAAGCAGATGACACAGTCATCTTCACCTCTGGTCCCTCTACATTTTCAGTGGAAACCTGCTCCAACAGGATTTTAACAACATCCTGCATTGGTTCCATTCCAACCATCTCAAGGTTAACACCAAAAAAAGGTGTCTGACTTCTAGTACAAGCCAAAGATTGACCAGGCTCTCGAGACTCCCCATCCTCACCATCCTGGATGGCTCCCTCCTTGAAGCAGTGTCATCCTTCATCCTTCAAGTACCTTAGCATGTGGTTTGACAGCAGGGGTCAAAATAACCACCTGTCTGCCTGTCCTAGATTCCCAGTTTTCCCCAGGGATAGCTGGTTTTATTTCACTGCCTGTCCCTGAGACAGGCACCAAGTGAAAAGCATTAGCAGTTACTAGGACCCAGGAGATGTTGCCACCTGTAAGGCTGGGCAGTGGACGTTCCAACATCACTCAGTGTCCAGTGATCGGCTCTGTGTGGTCGGCAGTTTCGTGAAGTAGCAGAAATGAAAACAGTGTCACAGTAGGAGTGGAGTTTGCATGTGTTCCATGTCATCATGCAGTCCTTTTGCTTTCTGCACAGCATGCCTCATTTCTCTGTGTGCTGCACCTGCAGGACCAGCCCAGAACTAGCTTTTGTTCACAGGCAGCAGAGCTTTGGGGAAGCAAATTAAAAACCCTTTTCAGGGCTGACTACTAACTAAGAGGAGCCTGAGTCAGGGTAATTAAAAGCCTTTGTAAAGGCTAGAAAACCATATTTGAAAAACCTTTCCAGAGCAGACCATCACAGCAGAAAGGGGGGAGACTCGGTATTTAGAGAGTAGTAGAACATAAAGGGCTGAGACAACCACTTAAAATACCCTGTCAGGGCAGGAAGGCCTTCGCAGACAGGAGATGAGGAGACTGGTTAAAAGCCCTTAGTGTTGGTGTTATATACAGGAGCAGATGAAGCTGATCCATTTGTCAGGGCAGGACTGAAGGGAGTTAATTAAAATCCCTTGGCCCCTATTAGGGCCATGAACTTCCCCGGGGGCACAGTTGTTGAGTCCTTTTCAGAGCCATGTAGCAGCCAGTGGGTAATATTTAGTAGCCCTTTTTAGGGCACCTTACAATGGGCACTATTAGTAATTAAGTCCTTTTAAGGGCACTGTACAAGCCCGGGGGCACACTTGCTATTATCAGCTCATATTTAGAAACAGAAATGTAAAATTAGTAAACAAAAATGAACAGGACATGTACAAATTCTGTGAGACAGTCAGAATGAATATTGCACCTGTCCCTTGGACAGCCATCCACAGAAAATTATTTCTAGCCCTGCTTGACAGTAAGCTCGACTTCTCAGCCCACATCGATGCTATCCATGCAAAGCTCCGCCCTAAGCTTGGTGCCTTGTACCATAACAGACTGTCTACCCCTACTGGTCCACCGGATGTTGGTCACCAAAATGGTGCTCCCAGTCTTTGACTGTGCAGACGTGGCCTGTGGTACAGCCCCCTCCTCTTCCCTAGCCAGACTGGGCAACATCTGCAGTGCCTTTTATCGCTTTGTGACTAACTCCCCTCCACGTATGCACCACTGCTCCATTCACTCCTTCCTGTCCATCTTCCCCTTGCCTTCACATTGCCAGTCGCACAGCACTTCCTTCATCTCCAAGAACTGGTTTAGTTCCCTACCATCCTATCTCTCCATGCTCCTCTCTCCAGTACTCTCTGCCCCATGCTCCCTCCACTTCAGGGAACCAGTGAACCCACGTTCCACTGCTGGACAGTCTGCCTCCTCCTATTGCTTGCCATCACTCTGGAACCAGCTCCTCTTTCCATTCGTCATTCTTTCTCCTTAGGGTCCCTCAGGCATCAGCTGAAACTCCTCCTTCCACTCACCTGCCCCTGTTTCCCATAGAGGAGTCCCCCATAGTAATTTTGGTATTTTAGATTTTGATTCCCCTTGACACAACTGTTCCCTAGTGAACTGTTTTGATTGCCTTTGTACTACTTTGATGCCAGTCTCAGTTTTCCACTTGCACTTTTTGCAGTTTAAATAAATAACTGAATAAAGGTTTTAGATCCATAGGGATGTCATGTGGGTTGTCACAACTTTGACTCCTGCCTGTCAAAAGCAAATGGATAGAGCTACCTGCTAGGTAGGAGTGACTGCCCTCTGTGCCAGAGAAGTTATCAGTCCTATGACAGCTTTGCATACTACCATTCCAGAAGGTTTGAGACTTTTTCTTGTGTATAAAACTATATAAATCCCATGTTATCTACATAAAACTTTGGTTTCCTGTAGAAAATGGTGGAAAATACAGTGACAGAAAGAATATAGGGGTTGCCATGATCTTTTTGGTATACATCTGCATTCATAGCTGCAGGTTTGCAGCTAGTCAGCTCAGGACAAGTGTAACTGAAAACACATCAAGCAACAAAATATGCCAGAAAGCCATTCAAACAATTCAAAAAATCTGTACAGAATAACAGAGAAAACAACTAAGCTACACAAGACTAAAAGACAGACAGACATGTAGAAAGAGCATCCTGAATGAGGTTTTGGGAGCCTGTTACCCTCCTGTCATCCTAATTAGTTCCTTAGTTGAGCATAACATAACAGGGAATCTCATTAATCTAATAATGGTTTTATACATGCAATAGAACCAGCCAGGATGCAACACAGTACCCTGCAGTAAATGTCACGTCACAAAATACGGCATGACAAAAGGGCTCATTTGTCATTATTAGAATGTTCCCTGGCACTGCAGCATTTTGCAGTAATGCTCCAGGGTTTTGGATTGATTGTTGCAGTATATGAATTTATTTGCACCAGCAAACAGTAGTGAAAATGTTTTAAGGTGCATCACAAAAATGTGAATCTGAAATAGCAGGGAATCTCCTCAAGGAAAGCTCAGAGGGTGTTAAACACAAGGAGTTATTGTCTTGCCCAGTGAATACGTGCCAGTGATGGGATTCAAACCTGGGTCTTCAAGTTCATAGCTCTGTACTCTGGCCACACTACTGCCCTAGTCCTACTCCCCTAATATTTTTTTCACAACATGCTACATGATCTTCTTTCTTCATATAACTGTTTGATCCCAGAATCATCACCTTTTCCTGTCATTGGGTCTGCACGATGCAACTTGCCAGCCCTGTCTGCCACTCCTGCTGCCATGTCGTAGCCAGCGGGGATCAGCAAGGAGTAGTAACCAAGCATACTGGGGACCGTTATTCAGATGGGTCACTGTACATGGTTTTTTTCTCCCATTTTCTCAGTCCATCCCACCAGTCTCCCACTGGGCTCCAGGCAGTACCCCAACAGGCCTCACGAGCACCCAGTGTCCCTTTGTGGAAGAGGCAAGCTCCGTGGCCCACCAGGAGTCACTGTGCTCACAGATCTTCCTTTTTTTTTTTTTTAAACTTATCGTACTTTCTTTTCCCAACCTGACCAACCTCAACCCCTGTCTCTCCCAGCCCCGTCACTCAGTGTTCCCGAGACCTACCTCCAACCACATAAGTGCTGCATGGTTTACCCCCCGTGCCAGAGCCACTCCAGTTCCCCAAGCCCAGGAGCAGTTAGAATTGGGTTGCGGTCAGTAGCCCAGTGAGTGGTGCGGGGCATGTGGAGAGAAAGCCAGCATCATACTGCTGCAGGCTGGGAGGCTTTTCTTCCCTCTTTAGGTCCCTTCCCTGAGCACTTTGTGGGCTAGGACAGAGTGCACATCTGCACATAAGTGTGCCGACATCCTAGTCAGGTGGTTCTCTGCCCACCCATTGTGGTACCACTGGACTGCCACCAGTGGTCACCCAGGTGGCAATGTCGTAGCGGAGCACACGGTCCTTCCTCCCTGGAGGAGGAGGAGGAGGAGAGTGTTCTCTGGGATGCTCAATCACCTCCCCGTCTTTCCCCCGATAACCCGAGCTCGCCTCCAAACCCGGGTCACCATCATTGTGAGTAGTAGCACTACCACAGCACTGATGGTCTGGCTGCAGCCATAGAACTTGGTGAAAGCACTCCACAACTGGAAGCCCTGCCACACAGTAACACCTCACCAGCCACTTCAGCAGTGCCTCAATGTCAGGGTTTCTGTCTGAAGATTGCACCCCTCCCCCCACCGCAGATGACAAACTCAGCAGCTGCCATAACCTATTGGTTAGGGCAGTGCACTGCTGTGAACCAGGAGATTAAGGTTTGAATACTGAAACATGTTACAATTTTGCTTACCCTCAAATTTCACATGAATGGTGATCTGTGGCGGCGTGGTGTCTGAATAGTAAATTGACACTAATGGAAGTTAAGTGCAAGAATGAATACCTCTTGACGTATACATAACTGGCCTTAAGGACAGGCAAGCTAGGCAGCCACCTAGGTTGCCATTCAATAGGGGGCGCCGTCACCGTCGAACAAAGTTCTAGTAAAAAACAATTTTTTTTTTTTGCAAGTGATCTGGACGGGCTAAAATTAACATTTCTAAATCTGGTGTCATTGTGGGGGAGGATTGCCCGTCAGATTCATCGCTGCTTGCCTGCCTGACCCACCTATTAAGGAACCACTCCCATTTCTGTTGGTTCTGCTGCTGTCTGTTTTATGTTTGGTGCCAGAGTGGCTGAAGTGCATGCGTAGAGTGGTGTGGACTAGGATTGGCTGGCACTTGGTATAACCAGTTTTTGTGGCACGGGGCTTCCGGTGACGTCATGCTCGCGGAAGCCGCCTGAGCCTTTAGCTTTGTCTCCACCAAGGTTTTAAAAGTACTCATTTTCCACTGATCATTACTTAATTTTGGGCTAATCTCATCTGAAATGCTGCAAAGATGCCCAGACGAAAACCAGATAATTCAAAATCGCTGCCAGATCTCGCAGATCCCAACAGATTGCACTGTGATAGCAATGGCTCGCAGATCTCAAGCCGTGGCGAACCCTTCAAAGCTGACTTCGCTGGGGCGCCCAATATCGCTAGACAGATGGACACGGTGTTACAAGAGCTAAGGGATGTTTGGAAAGAAACAAGATACACTTTTGTTTCCCTGTGAACCGATCTGGGTAAAATAGAGAAAAGGCTGGATAGCCTCGGGGAACAGGCCACAAGCACCGACTCCTGCGTGGACATAGCCGAATACGCCATTATCCAGCTACACCAGAAGCTGCTGGGGTTGCAGGAGAGGGCTGACGACGCAGAGGCTTGGAGCCGCAGGAATAATCTGAGGGTTTCACGTTTCCCAAAGGGATCGGAGGGCAATAGCCCCATCTAGTTTATGCAGCAATTTTTCAAAACAAGGCTGAACCTTCTGGATAGCTGCTCCCTTGAGATGGACTGTGTCCACCGCACACTGGGCCCCCTAGTCACCAAACCGCCCACTTGCTATCCTGATACGGTTCCTGCGATTTCAAGAAAAGGAGATGGTTCAGCACAGATCCTGGCAGCAGGGGAATCTAACCTTTGAGGAGCAGCGAATATACATGGATAATGATATCACAGCGAGACGCAGAACTTACACCCCCATACTGAAGAAGCTAAAAGAAGCAAAAATTAAGTTCAGAATCCCCTACCCCTCGAAGCTTGTGGTACAACTCCCGGATGGTCCTAAAATCTTTGACAATGCGGAACAGGCTGCCCAGGAACTTTCTAAGCTTGGCATCGAAGTTACACTGAGCCAGAAGCCACCCAGTACCTCCTTACATAGATACATAGATACATAGACAGTGTCGGCAGATAAGGGCCTACGGCCCACCCAGTCTGCCCATTTAAGTCTGTAAGTTCAGTTTATGTTTTCCAGGAAGTCTGTTGCCCCTTACCCCTGACCTCCAGAATTCCTTTATGTCTATCCCATGCATTCTTAAATCCCGTGATTGTTTCAGCCCCCACCACTTCCTCTGGCAGGGTGTTCCACTTGTCTACCACCCGTTCTGTGAAGAAATTCTTCCTCACGTTTCCTCTGAATCGTCCTCCCTCCAACTTCATCCCATGCCCTCTAGTCCTGGAACATCTTTTTCGCTTAAAAATAGTGTTTTCCTGCACCCTGTTCCTCCCTGTAAGATACTTGTATGTCTCTATCATATCCCCTCTCTCCCTCCTCTCCTCCAGGGAGTACATGTTCAGTGCCTTCAACCTGTCCTCATAGGTCCTTGGCGACCAAACTGACCCAAAAGGCCTGGAATAGAGTGCCACTGAGGGAGCAAAGTCATAGGGAGGGCGCCTCAGCTATTCAGCAGATAGTGGCAGGACTGAGACAGCAAACTGTGGCCATGCTCGATACCGCATCACCCATTCAGTTAGTGAAATAAATGGACTTAAGGACTTACTGACCACTTTTTCTCTTTCCCTACAGGTAAGCCGGCTTTGTTTTCCCCATAAATTAAGGTCTCCTTTGTGACTGCTGGGCCCTTTGCCCTCCCCTGGATGCCCCCCCCTCCCACGTAGGGCTGCACTCTTACCATGGAGCCTCTCTGTGTGGCTCGGCGTGTCTCGGCCTTTCACTGCGTAGTCGGCAGAGCATGGACCCACTTTGGGAGGTTATTCTCCGGGTGGGGCTCTCTGTGGGGGAGAGAAGGAGTGAGGGTGGGGACTGGGCTGGTTGCGAGGGGGGGGAATGGGTGGGCAATTTATCTGGCCTCCTTGCGGCCGTGGTAATAGTGAGGAGACTAGTCAGGTCGGTGGCACCTGCCGCATGCAGCTACAGCACCACGTGTAGCTCCCAGTTGCTGTGAAATATAGATTAATCCTCTGTGCAGGCTGCTTGTTACCCGCACGCTGAGCGGATTGAGGGGCAGGAGACCACAGAGGCGTGGGAACGACCTGGCCGCACCGCCGAGATATCGGACTGGTTGCCCCCACGGGCTGATGATGCAGCGGCGGTTGTTGGGGGCATACCCCATTACTCTTTAGGTGCTGGTTCGGTTTGCCCACCCCTCGCTGTGCCCACCAGTGCTGTACCTGGGGGGTGGGAGGGATAGGCTGCGCTGGTCTCACATTTTGACCCTTTCCCCTCCCCTTAGGCAGCGTGAAGTTATGCATTAATGGTACCACAGACTAACTCAGGGTACCTGAGTAGCCTAGTAAAGGCCTTTACTTTACAACCAACAGTTGACGTAATATTCCGATTAAACAGTTTTTTCTTTTAACCTTGGTGGAACCAGGGCATGACAACCCCCTTCCCTTCTCCTGTCACGAGACGTTTATGTTGAGTCCTCCTTTTAGATGGACCAAGCCAAAATTTGGCACATTCTGGGACTGGTGGCTTTACGGCTTCCAGCCCCATGGAAGCCTCCTGTAGTTCAGTAGGGCCTTCCCAGTTGGCAGGACTCTGCTTTAGATTGTTACACTTAGTTTTTTCTCCATATACTAATATACTAACATACTAAAATGCCAGCAGAATAGGCCTAATGGTCTCTCGTGTCTGCTCGATTTTCAGCACCCGCACTGAGGGTCGATTTTGGTGTGTCCCCTCCCTTGGGTTATACTGTCCCCAGTCCCAGATGTTCCACCTGTACTGAGCCTGGTCAGATTTACTCTTCCCCTGTACCTGTCCCATCCCCATTTAAACCCATCCACAGTGTCCACCTCTACCAGCTCCCTGGGCAGTGCATTCCATGGCTCCACCACCCTTTCAGTGAAATATCATCTCCTCCTCTCCCCTCTGAGTCTGCCCCCTTCCAGCTTACACCCGTGACCTCTCGTTGCCCCACCCTCCTTCCTTTGGAACACCCTGACTGGGCCTCCTTTATTGATCCCTTTCATGTACTTAAAGACTTCTATCATGTCCCCCCCCGCCCCCCGTCCCTTCTCTCCTCCAGGGTGTACATGTCAAGCTCCCTGAGCCTTTCCTCATAGGTCCTCTCCCCCAGGCCCCAAATCATTTTGGTTGGCCTCCTTTGGACTCTCTCTAGGAATGTAATGTCCCTTTTTAAATGTGGTCTCCAAAACTGCACACAGTACTCGAGGTCTGGCCTAACCAAGCAGTTGTACAATGGAAGGATCACTTCCGCCTTTCTGGAGGTAATCCCCCTGGCAACGTACCCCAGCATCCTATTTGCCCTTGCCGCTGCCCTCCTACAAGTCTCTTGAGTTGTTCATTTTGACATCTACCACTACTCCCAGGTCCCTCTCACCCTCTGTGACTTAAATCATGTCTCCTCCCAGGGTATACCCCTGGCCTGGATTTCTGACTCCCAGGTGCAGAACCTTGCACTTCCCCACATTGAATTTTAGTTTCCATTTTCCCAACCACCTTTCCAGAACCTCCAGGTCCTCCTGCAAGGCCACCCTGCCCTCCTCCTCATCCACTACTGCACCCAGCTTTGAGTCATCTGCAAAGAGACTCATCTCACTCCTGATCCCCTCCTGATGTCCGAGACATAGGCATTGAACAGGAGTGGCCCCAGCACTGACCCCTGAGGAACCCCACTAGTAACCCACCTTGGGGATGAGGCTAACCTCCAACAATATAGTTCGATGTTAGAGGGTGTTTTTTCTCCCTCACAGGCAGTCACATTTTCACATGACAGGCTCTGGACTGGGTAGAATTTTTGGATCAGAGCCATGGAATTCCATCATGTCTTTGGAGTTCCCAAATGGCTAGTAAACTATTACAGATTTTTTCTTTAAAATGAATGGATTGGGTAGCCCTGTCAAGAGATCACAAATTATTTCGTTATTTAAAAAGAGTCAAGCTGGGATTGTATTTGTACAGGAAACACACATGACTCGTAATGAGAATGGGAAGCTTGCCAGAGGGGGATTTACTCAGGTTTTTTCCTCCCCCTTCACTGGGGGAAGGAGGAGGGGGAGTCCCCATACTGGTCTCTGGTCACACCCTCTTTCGGGCCACCCAGGAATGGGCAGACTCAGAAGGTTGACTGATAATTGTCCAGGGGTTGCTACAGGATGAAGACTTAACCTTGGCTAATGCCTATTTTCCCCCGGGGTCAAATACACCGACCATTCGATACCTCCCGAATACAATAGTGCAACTGACCAAGGGTATCCTAATACTTGCAGGCGACTTTAACATTGCCCCTAGTCCCAATCTGGACTCCACTGGTATGGCTAAGGGCAAGCAACCCACCTCCCATAAATTCTTTAAACGCTTTGTTCAGAAGGTGGGCTGGCTGGATGTGTGGCGAACCCTTCACCCTTGGGACAGTAGGTACTCATTGTTTTCAGCTGCACATGGTACATATACCAGGATAGATCATTGCTATACACAAAAAAGAAAGTTTGGGTGTTCTAAGAGAGGCGACTATGGGGGATATCACACATTCTGACCATGCCCCCGTGATTGCTTCATGGGAGCTAGGGCTAGAGAGACGAAATACCTTTTGGAGATTTAACCCAATCCACCTTAAAAGTGAGTCCTTCCGGGAGTTCCTGGATGCTAAAATACAGGAGGCATTGGAGGACAACTCTAACCCGGAGATTGCTTCATCCTTTAGATGGGACACCCTGAAGGTGGTCCTTCGAGGCCACCTAATACAATACACACCAACCCTGGCGAGGCATTGCAGGGAGAGACAGTCCCAGCTGGAGCAGACCCTTCACTTTCTCCAAAGTGTGCATCAACAGGGCGACCTGTCCGTTACTGCCCAACTTAAACAGACGGAGCTGGACATGCTGTGTAATCAGCATACAGAAATTGCCCTCGCCTTTTTAAAGCAGAGATACAGAGAAATTGGCCCCTGGACCTCTCGTCTCCTAGCCTTTTGCTTGTGCAAACAATGCCGGCTCTCCACCATTGCAACCATTAGGGGCCCTGACACTGGCACCCTTCACATGAGACTGGGACGTATGTCCCAGGCTTTTTTGTGATTACTGTTAGAACCTATATACCCCAGACCACCCCTTAGACCCTAATACCGTAGATGCCTTTCTTTCTCCATTGGGACTTCCCAGGCTTACTGGGGGCCAACAGACGGGGCTGATCTCCCCTATATCCCACATGGAACTACTGACAGCCATCTCCCAATCTAAGACCATGAAGGCCCCTGGCCCTGATGAGTATGGCACAGAGTTTTATAAGCACACAACACAGCAGGTTGGCCCACTCCTTCTTCAAGTATACAGTGAAATTCTTCAGGGTCTGGGTGACCACCCCCCAAGTTGGTATTATGCTACAGTATCCCTCATCCCCAAACCAGACAAGGATCCTCTACTGTGTAACTCATACCACCCAATCTCAGTCCTAAATGCAGATTATAAACTCCTTATGTCTATCCCGGCCAAGCGCCTGGATAATGTTCTCCCTTCCCTAATCAACCTGGACCAGACGGGTTTTGTAAGCTCTAGATCCACAACCGATAATACCAGGAGGGCACTTCACCTGGTCCAGGAGATGCAATCCCGCAGGGCCCCCTCCGTCCTTCTCAGCCTAGATGCTGTGAAGGCATTCGATGGGGTTTTCATGGCCCTTTCTTTTTGCCACGATGTCTAAAATGGGATTTCCCATTCCCTTTATTTCCATGGTTAAGGCGCTATACTCCTCCCCCCAGGCCTGTGTTAAGGTTTCCGGCCACCACGCAGCATACTTTCCCTTGTTCAGGGGCATTTGTCAGGGTTGCCCTTTGTCCCCTGGACTATTTACTGTCTTTATTGAGCCTCTGGTTCAAGCCATTAGAATTTTCCCTCGTATAAATGGGATCCAGATGGAAGGGATAGAGCATCGAATTGCTTTATACGCTGTTGATGTACTACTCTTTCTTGCCACTCCCTCTCAGTCGGTCACAGCTGTTTTTAAAATTTTGGAGGATTTTAGTACCTGTTCGGGGTACAAACTCAATACCTCTAAAATGGATGCCCTGACATTTAACTTCACCCCTTCACCAACAGTTAAGCAGCAATTCCCATTCCAATGGGACTTAAACTGAAATATCTGGGAGTTTATCTGTCATGCAATGCTAGGAGAGCAGCGCAAAACAGCTGTGACCCATTCTATGCCCAACTCCGGGCAGACCTGGCCAGGTGGAATGTCCTCCTGCTGAATCTCCTTCAGAGGGTGAAGGTTGTCCAGATGACGATTTTGCCTCGGGCCCTTTACCTCTTTCAAAATGTGCCAATCCACATCCCAACTAAGACATTCCAAGCGTGGAATAAGGCCATCATGGGGTTTATATGGGCAGGGAAATGCCCAAGAATAAAGTCATCTGTTCTCTTTCTCCCTAGACAACAGTGGGGGCTTGCTCTCCCCAATCTTAAATTATATAACTGGGCCTCACATCTATCCTTTATTACTACTCATTTTATGAGAGCTAGCCCTGTCCTTTGGAGAGAAATAGAGGAAGGGCTCCTATCATTTAAGACTCTGGTCAGGGCAACCCTATACCAATCCCCCCGAACCAGGAGAACCCTGGCCCATGGATAACACATCAGCTTAAGACCTGGCACACAATCCGCAGGCACTTCTCTCTTTCCCCATATGTGCTTTTTCTATGCCTGATAGCCCTCCTGGAGGACTTTCTTCTGGCCCATCTGGACCACACATTTTTTTCATGGGAGCGTCTCCACCTCTCAACTCTGCCGCAGTTTTTAACTAGGAATGCCTTTAAATCCTTCATATAACTCAGTCGGACCTATGGTCTGAGGCAATTAGACTTTTATAGGTTCCTGCAGTTGAGACACTTTTTTTACTCCCTCCCACTAGAGCTACGAAACACTGCAAACTTCCTTCCCCTAATAGCCTTATTACAGAAATCCTTTAACTCCACAGAGATGCCCCATGCCACCTCAGCTTTTTATCAAGCCCTCAGGGAGACCGAGGGGGCAAACACTGAGGGGACACTTGAGGAGTGGAGCACAGAACTATCACCACACAACAGTGGGATAAGGGCTGCCTTCTGTCTTGCAGACTTACCTATTCACATTGCTGGAGACTGTTTTCATGGCGATTGAAGATCAGATACTTTCGAACCCCAGTAATAACCGCTCACTTTTTAACCACTAGATCAGCACCATGCTGGCGCCAGTGTGGGGAGTTACAGGCACACCACACCCATGTATTCTGGTCATGCCCTAGCATACAACCGTATCTGGCCTCCTTACAGTCCGAGGTGGGAGAACTATTGGGGCACCCACTTATTCTAACAGCTGGTCTCTTTATGTTGCATGTGTTCCCCTGAGAGCTTGGGGACCCTCATACAAGTTATCTTCTGGGAATAGCCGTACTGGCAGCTAAAAAAGCCTTAACTAGGCACTGGCTGTCAACCCAGATCCCCACGATATTAGAATGGAGAGAAATAGTGAATGGTATTTATAGATCTGAGAGAATCTCTTATCTAAATGATCAACCCGAGTTATATACCAGAAATGGACTATATCAATTTTATATATAATGGCTAAGGACCCTGCCTTTGTTCCTTAGGAACACTAATCCCATTTGAAACATACTTCTGCCACGAATGTGGGTGATGTCTCTCCCGAAAAGGGGACTGGAGGGGGGCGGGGCCTTGACTGCAGCTATAAATTTGTAAGCAGATAGGAAAGTTTTCTGGTTTTTTTTTGTTCTTCTCAGTCTGTACTTGATTTCCCCTGTTGGTGCAGGGGCACGGCTCTTTGTAATACCTGTATGCTCTGGAATTGCTATTCAGATGTCCTGTGTATGTAAATACGTATGTGCTAACATACTAACATGCCAACAGAATAGGTCTAACGGTCTTTTGTGTCTGCTTGTTTGGTCAGCCCCCACCCTGGGAGCTGACCTTGCTGCCCCCCTCTCCCTCTCTGGCTTCTCCCTTCCCAGTCCCGGATATTCTCGCTGCACTGGTTTTTGCTTCCAGAACCCTTCCCCTGTACCTGTCCCACCCCCTCTTGAACCCCTCCACTGTTTCTGCCTCCACCAGCCCCCTAGGCAGCGGATTCCATGGCTCCACCACCCTCTCAGTGAAGTAGCACCTCCTCCTTTCTCTCCTGAATCTCCTCCCTCCAGCTTCCAACCATGCCCTCTAGTTGCCCCCCCAGAGCTAACTAGAAACATGTAACTGCCTATACCCTGTACCCTGTCTATATGAAAAGTTAATAAAAATTCTCTGTTAAGAAGGAGATAAAACCTTTATAGGTACATCAGCGAAGAGAAAGACAAAGGGAGGGATAGTGAGGCTGAATAGAATGAATGGTGGGTGGGCAGAGGGGACAGTGAAAAAGCAGAGATACTGAATAAATATTTCTGCTCAGTATTCACAGAAGAGGAGGGAAGTGCCTAATCCAGTTAACAGAAGCACTCTTGATAGAGCGGTCGATCCCAGTCCTTTCACAGAAGAAAGGTTCTGCAAGAACTCCTAAAACTGAAGGTGGACAAAGCAATGGGGCTGATGGAATTCACCCCAGAATTCTAAAAGAATTAAGGGGAACTAGTGAAACCACTGGCAACTCTTTTAATAAATCATGGGAGGATGGTGTGGTACCCGAGGACTGGAGGAAGGCGGATGTGATTCCCCTTCACAAAAGTGGGACCAAGACAGAGGCAGGAAACTACAGACCTGTCAGTCTGACCTCTGTGGTAGGGAAAGTGATGGAGTCACTTGAAGGAAAGAATAGTTGAGTACCTAGAGGCCAGTGGGGCACAGGACCCAAGGCAGCATGGGTTCTCAGCGGGAAGGTCATGTCAGACGAATCTAATAGATTTCTTTGACTGGGTGACCAAAGTAGTAGACCAGGGAGGGGCTGTGCACATGGTCTACCTAGACTTTAGCAAGGCATTTGTCACAGTCCCACACAAAAGATTAATAGTCAAATTAACCAGTCTGGGAGTGGGTCCCAGGGTGGTAGCCTGGGTAAAACATTGGCTGGACAACAGGACACAGAAGGTAACTGTAAATGGAGTCCACTCTGAAGAAAGAGGGGTTACTAGTTGGGTACCGTAGGGTTCAGTATTGGGTCCAGTCCTTTTTAATGTCTTCATAAGTGACATTGCAGAGGGACTGGAAGGAAAAGTATGCCTCTTTGCAGATGACACAAAGATCTGCAACAGGTTGATACACAAGGAGGCGGAAAGGATGAGAAGGGACTTGGAAAGGTTGGAGGAATGGTCAGAGATATGGCAGCTAGGATTCAATGCAAAAGTGCAAATAATGCACCTGGGGAAACAAGAACCCAGGGAAGACTACACAATGGGGAGGTAGTAACAACAACAAAAAGGAAAGGACCTGGGGGTAATCATATCAGATGACCTTAAGGTTAGCAAACAATGTGAAGGCAGTAGGAGGCTGGGGGTATACTGGGATGCATAGGGAGAGGCATCAGCAGCAGAAAACAGGAAGTTGTTATCCTCTGTACAGACAGTTGGTGAGACCCCATCTGGAGTACTGTGTCCAGTTCTGGAGACCCCATCTCCGCAAGGACATAGACAGGATAGAGGCAGTCCAGAGGAGGGCAACTAAATGGTGCAGGGTCTGCAAGAGAAGTCGATGAGGAGAGACTAAAGGAGCTTAATATGTATACCCTTGAGGAAAGAAGGGAGAGGGGGGACATGATAGAAACTTTTAAGTACCTCATTGGAATCAACAAAGTCCAAGAGGGTAGCATCTTTCAGAAAAAGAGACGCAAGAACAAGGGGACACAATTTAAAGATGGGGGGTCTAGGGCAATGTGAGGAAGTATTATTTCACAGAGAGGGTAGTGGATGCATAGAACAGCCTTCCTGAGGAGGTTGTGGGGTCTAAAACTGTGGGAGAATTCAAGAATGCATGGGACAGACATAAGGCAATTTTTGTGGAGGGTAGGAAGAAATAGGCTGTTGGTTAACTAGGATCTTCAGCCTATCCTGTAGGTAGGGAAATAGGCAGACTAGATGGGCCAAGCGGTCCTTATCTGCCGTCAAAGTCTATGTTTCTATGTAAATTATAAAAACACAAAAAAAGTTTTGGTGGCACGTGCAGACAGCTGTAAGGGATTGAGTGGCTGTGTTAGCGAGCAGAGCGGGAGAGCCGAGTTTGGTTTTAAACTTGCAAAAGAACAGAGGCAAATCCCTTAGCGGACTGGAGGTCATTGTGTAGGGCAGGGGGAGCTACTAGGGAGGAGGGTGCAGGGGTGCTGTGCTCCTGAAGGCAGCGGAGCAGGCTCGCTGTGACACGGGATGGATGGGAGCCATCAGCAACCAGGACTTGCCGAGTCCAGATAGGATCGAGGCAAAGACAAGGTTCGAGGGGTTAGCATGCAGGGTGGCTGGACAGCATCGGACCATTGTGGATTTGCAGTTGAGGAGTGGTTTCTCATCACCATGGTGGTAGGGGGACCATGCAGTGAGTGGCCTTGGAGTCAGTCGGAAAGGTCAAGTGAGATCCCTCGAGAGGGGGTGCTGTAGTGGCGGAAGTGAAGTAAAAGTACCCACTATCAGTCTTGAATAGGGCCTGCTGGCCAGTGACCGCAGAGAGAGAGAGCAGCAGCCAGTCAGCTGGGGGGCAAGCAGGCCCAGACAGCAATAAAAATTCAGATTTGGCTGTATGGAGGAGACTAGCAGTCCACCTCCCTGGCATCCCAGAGGAGGAGATTGTTGTCCTAGGCTCGGGCCAGAGGGAGGGGGAAAAAAAGGCAACTGCCTGCTGTTGGAGTCAGGGAGTCCCACGGGGTCCTCTGAGTGTATGTGGTCTTGGACTGGTGGCAGTCATGTTGTTTCCTGAGGGGCAGCCAGACCAGCAGAGCAACAGTTTGGCAAGAGGAGGACTATTTTGTCTAAGGAGGTCAGTGACTGAGTGTCAGACTGAGTGATGATTCTGAAGTGATGCAGCCGGTTAGCTGAGCTAAAACAAAAAATTCAAATTTCCTAACATTTTGTTTCTCGTTCCTAAACTTCCTGGACTGTGGACCCTCAGCCCCATTTCTGACTTGCCCCGGTTCCCCCACGGTGGAAACGCTGTGCAGTATAAGATGATTTATGTAGTACTCTGTTGTGTAAAATAACTTAAAGCTGCCTGTGCCATGTGGCAAGACTCAGTTGGGAGGTGCTGTATCCATGCCTAACTCGTAGAAAGGGGAAGGGAAAAACAATGTTTTTTTCCCTGGTGTGGTTGCTGTCAGAAAGTTTATTACCTGCAGCAAACTTGGCCCAAAAACAAAACAAAATGCAAGCTCTTGCAGGCAAGTTGCAGTTGTAGCTCAGTAAACAGAAATGGGCACTAAGTAGCCTGCTGAATCTAGTTGGGATTAAAGAATGTAGTGTTTTGTGACTGAATTGTTTTGTTAAAGGAAATTATAATAATGCAAGAAATATTTTCTTACTCTGATTGGCTGTTGGAGTTCTAGCAGGGTTACATTAACCCATGTTACCCTACCATGCAGAGCCTTATAACGGTGTATGTGTTTTTAGCCATGCTCATGAATGAAGTCTCAACTATTTTTACAGTATTTGCAGTTTTCAAAGTAAAACATAGCTGTCCCAGTCACAGATCAGGATCTTCAAGCAGGACAGGCTGCAGCTCCGAACAGTCAGCAGGACCAGTGACTTCGTATGCAAGTTAAAAAAAAGGAAGACTCCAACTCCCAGTCTCCGACCAGTCAGAGATCAGATTTTTAAACTACAGAGCGATGAACAACTGCCAAGATACAGCTTTAAAACTCTGAAAGAAGTAGTCATTATATGCCCCAGTATGTCATTTTCTTTCTAAAACGAGCACTCCAACTGTTATTTTAAAACAGTTTTAAAATCGAGGACTTCTGGCTATAAGCATGCATGCTAGCGTCATCTGACCTGTCTGACTGTGGTGCACATCCTCATAGTTAGAAGTCCCGATTTTCAAATTGTTTTAAAATCACAGTTGGGGTGCTGTTTTAGAAAGTAAAATATAGTAGCAGTACACAGAAGTGGCACCACATAAATAAAGATTACTGCCGACCGCTGTAGGCTGGCAACTGTGTAATGTCCGTTTTCCGTGGATAACAGGTAACAAAACAAAAAAAAAAAGCTAAAGACGGACAGACTTGTTAGGCGGTATGAAATGTAATCTGAGTCTGAAAGTACAGGTTCTTTTGTATTGATGTATGTGAATTTCTTTCCAAAATGAGCTAAGTGTAATTTTAGCCACTTTAAAAAATCTGGGCATTGACTGGACGCCATCCTGGAGTCGGTTAAGCATGTAGATCGGAGAGCGCCACTGCGCATGTTCACAGTCAATGTTCCGATTTTTAAAACTGTTAAAATTAGATTTAAACTGTTCATTTTGGAGATGAAATTACCTACAGCAGTACAGAACATATACTTTCAGATCCCAATTTACATTACATACCGCCCTATAAGAGTGTAAGTCGTCAATGCAGCGGAGGGCCACTGTGAACTAATGCAGAAGGACTATTTAACAGTAAAATAGGTGATTTGGGATGAAATGCCTCCCCCCCCCCCAATAAATTAAACAACTTGACTTTTTGTAAATCCCAGTTATAATAATAGCAATAATGTATGGACAGGGGTTAGATTAACAGTCTGTTAATTACCCCCCTTGGTGTAGTTTGGCACTCAGCTGCATCTCGTGCCACATTACACACCAAGGGGGTGCTTAACAGACTGTTAACCTAACCCCTGTCCATACATTATTGCTTAGAAAATATGTTGCTGAGGTGGGGTTTTCCAGTGTTTGAGATTGTGACATTTTTCAATAATCAAATATTTTCATTGTGAAGTAATTTCTTTTCCCTCCCAGCCAGGCTCCCAGCCCTGATTGGCTTCTGCTACAATGTGGTCCGGCTCGGACCCACTGGCCACAGCTCCTCCGACAGCCTGCCCGGCGAACACAGCCAGGCTCCCAGCCTTGATCGGGCTTCTGCCACAATGCAGCCCAGCTTGGACCTGCCGGCCGCAGCTCCTCCGTCAGCCTGCCCGGCGAACACAGCCAGGCTCCCAGCCTTGCTCGGGCTTCTGCCACAATGCAGCCCGGCTTGGACCTGCCAGCTGCAGCTCCTCCAACAGCCTGCCTGGCGAACACAGCCAGGCTCCCATCCCTGATCGGGCTTCTGCTGCAATGTGGCCTGGCTGGGACCCGCCGGCCGTAGCTCCTCCAACAGCCTGCTCGGTAAACACAGGCACAGTACACCAAGGAGAAAGACACCGGGAAGCTGAGACTTGAAAGCTGCGAATCCAATTGGCTCCCATGCTGCTCCATTCGGCTCCCATTGGCTGGCATGGCCCCTTTACGGCAGACTCGGCTCAGAACTGAATTTAAGTGCAGCTGATCTTGCTAATTTACCTGCCGATACAGTGGACTAGTGCCCTGATATCGGCTCTCAATTTGGTGTTATTCTGCCTATTAACTGGTCTACAGGCCTCAGCTCTCATACTAATTAAGTGGGGTCATTTGGGGAGCTCTCTCACTAGCCAGCTCACTTGTTGCTTGTTGTGCTACCAAAAATGTTCAC
Organism: Neoceratodus forsteri; assembly: GCA_016271365.2. Lineage (NCBI taxonomy): Eukaryota > Metazoa > Chordata > Ceratodontiformes > Ceratodontidae > Neoceratodus > Neoceratodus forsteri. The sequence goes on along the minus strand of CM057455.1, from coordinate 282,273,238 downwards.
CTCCCCCCGGCCTTTATTAAATACACCTCCCCCATCCTTCTGTGAGGACACTCCCATCCCCTGGCTGTTACACACACCCCACCGGCCCTCTCTTAAAGAACCACTGGTATGCTAGTCCCTACCAATGCTGTAATTGGATCACAGCCTCCTGGAAGGGCAGCCAGCACCTCTGTGCAAGAGCTAACTGCTCAAATAATCCACATTACCATCTCCTGGGGAAACCCACACTGCCAAGAGTACTGCCACTGATCATCATGGCAGCACTGTGGCTATAACGCCCTTCCCTGCTCAGACTTAGTACCAGGGCTGGCTGGAAAACAGGCACTAGAATGGGACTTGATACCACTCACCAATTTATTAAAGCACAACCAACTCTATTCCTGCTGGTAACTCATATTATGATGTGCCCAATCCCTCATACTGCCTCCAACCAGCAAGACCGCAGTTACAGTAATGAGTACACCAGCTCTGTGGGAGACCAGCAGTGATGCACAACTGAACGACAGACCATCTTGACCCCTTGACAGGAACCCTAGTCCTCCCCCCCCGGCTCACTGTCCCAATATTATGTCTGTACCCAGGGTTATTTAGCATTCTGGCACCCCACCCACCTACACAAGACTCGACTCACAGAGGGCAAGGATGACTCACCTATTCCCTAAAATATCAAGGAAGCTCATCCTGATCCTACTACTTATCTCAGAAAACATTCACCCCAACCCTGGCCCTATGTTTACCAACACTCAGGCCCAGCCACCCATGGAGAAGTTAAGGATTGTATCTTTAAATATCGTCAGTCTCCTAGCAAAGTTTACAGAGTTTGAAGCCTGGGTGGCACTTGTGCAGCCTAATGTTATCACGCTGACCGAGACTTGGCTCACGCCCAGAACAGCCGACTCGGTAGTCTCCCCTCACTGGGTATAACCTGTACAGACTCGATTGCACTGTAAAGAAAGGGGGTGGATGCTTAATCTACACTCGCGACCAGTTTTACTATCGCGCTGCGACATCCGCTGCACTGACATCCATGACAGCCGCAATACCGAGTGTCGGCATTGCACTGTCGGAGATGTCCCCCAACCCCCCATGTGGGGGGCTCCACCCGCCCCCACACCCCCTGGACTCTAGGGATACAACTCCAAGTTAGAGTTGTCTCCGGGGAGGGGGTGATACATCAGGCGAGGCAGTCCTGGTGCCAGCAGAGACCATCACAGCAACGCGAGGATATCATCCGATTCCTGTTGCTGTGATGGTCTTCACACTCATGAGTTCGCTGTATCATTGGCATACCCCCACGACCACCTTCAGTGCCACAAAGTCCAGCTGGATGTTAGCAGCAATGACTGTGAATGCCTTGCAGTAAAAATCCTCTTGGACAAGGGGCAGAAAGGGCTCATTGTCATGACGGTGTACATTACGCCAGGATGCCTGCAAATGGGACTAAACGAATTTGCCAGCCTCTATACCCAGGCCAGTCAGAATAAAGGAAACTATTGTGCTTGGAGACTTTAACTCTCACTGGCTAGCCAGCTCCAGTTCCCCCCACAGGGACCTGATAACTGGACTATACCTGACGCAGGTGGTCCAGAGTTGCACAAGAACTAACTATAGAAAGGGAATGAGTACCTTGCTCGACTGGGTACTGACCTCCCATCCTGAAAGACTTAGTAATGTCCAGGTGCTCCCGGATGAACTGAGTGACCACTCCCCTGTACAGTGCAAATGGTCTTCCAAGCTGCCTAAACTACCATCAAGGATGGTGAGGAACAGAATCATCAGAAACTGCTCCATGGCAAATTTCAAGAAACACCTGGCTAGCACTGACTGGAGCATCCTGGATACCTGCCCCTCTGTCGATGCAGCCCTCCAGTTCTTCCTCAGTCATTTCAGCTCAGCTGCAGACATGTGCGCTCCTTATCACAGGAAGATGATAAAAGGAAAGCGCATGGACTGGATTACCCCCCCCCCAAATCCTTGGCATAATGAGGGAACGTGATCTCCTCTGGCACCAAGCGAAGGCATCAGGGATGGTCGAGAATGTCCAAAACTATAAGGCCGCTAGAAAAAGGTGCACACGGGCAATACGGCAAGCCAAGGCATCCCATCACAGAAATGAGCAGTCCCAGTGTCTGAAAGATGGCAAAAAATTCTGGACTTCCATCAAGAACCTCCTAGGGACGAGTGACAGGACCTTCCTGGCCATTCTCCATCACGATGACAAAGTCATACTTGATGAAGTGGCCATTGCCAATATTTTCAACGAGGTCATTACAGACTACAGCACAGTCTTCCCACCCAAACCAACTGCTCGTGGGTGTGAAACACCAACCTCTGGACCCTTACCCCACCATCCTAGCACCAGCCCAAAATTCTGCTTCCAGCAGGTGACCACCAGGGAGACCTCTAAATACCTCACAAGGGTGCTGGGCAAAACAAGGATGGGAGGGGATGGGATTGATATGAAGCTTATCTCAGTCGCTCTTCCTGAAGTAGTCATACCGATCACCAAGCCTTTTAATATGTCACTTCGGTTGTCAGCCTTCCCATCTACCTGGAAAACTGCCCTGGTCACTCCTGTACTAAAAAGAGAGGAACGTTCGCTGATGTCCAATTGCAGGCCCATCTCCATCCTGTTTCCTCTCTCCAAAGTGCTGGAAAAAATCATTGCTGATCAGTTCACTGCTGACTTACATAAATACAATCTCCTCAGTCAGCAACATGGATTCCGCCAGTGGCACAGTACTAACTTAGCCCTCATTGAGTTCACTGGCTGTGTTCACGAGGCACTTGACCAGGGACATTTAGTTGGGGCAGTCTTTATTGACTTATTCAAGGCATTTGACCTTGTGGATCACCAGCTGCTACTCCACAGGCTAACCTGCCTTGGGCTGTCCTCTGATACGGTGGGGTGGTTCTCCAGCTACCTGTCTGGGTGCTCACAACAGGTAAAGATTAATGGTGCCATATCTGAGGCTAGGAAAGTCACAATAGGCATCCCACAAGGGTCCATGCTTGTTCCACTCCCGTTTAGCTTCTTTGTAAACAACCTCCCAGTTGCATGCCCTTCTGCCAGAGTTGTGCTTTACACAGACAACATGGTTTTATTCCTTCAAGGCTCCTGCCAAGACATGTTGACTAGGAACCTGCAGCACAACTTTGGCCTGCTACAGGGTTGGTTTAACACCAGTCTCCTAGTACTGAGTAGCAAAAAGACAAAGACAGTGCTTTTTTACTGGCCACCAGAAGAAAAGATCCACCACACCTTTTATAATCACACACAACCCGGACTCCCCTCTTGAACAGGTCCGCTTATTCCATTATCTGGGGATTACTGTTGATGAGTCCCTTTCCTTTGATGAGCATATAAGTAATATCACAACGGCTGCAGGCAGGAAACGGGGGGCACTTTATAGACTATGCTTTTGCCTCACCCCTGAAGCCAGGCTTCAGGCAGTCAGTGGCACAATCCTGCCTATCTTGGATTATGGAAATGTGGTGCATGGCTCAGCCATGGACACCAACCATCACAAAGTCCACATGATCCTCTACAAAGCCTGCAGATTCGTCCTGGATACTGATTGCCTCGCACATACTTATGAGCTCTACATAAGGACAAAGTGACACCCAATCCAGGATAGAATAAAGCTGTAGACCTGCCTTCTAGGGAAGAAGGCTCTCCTAGGACTTGCATCTGCCTCCCTGCAGGCTTTATTCAGACCTGCCCTAGGTGAGCATTTCACTAGAAGTGTCACCAGACAAGCATTAGCTGTACCCTTCAGGAGAACAGCTCTGGGGAGGCATGCCTTCGTGGTAATGGCACCTACCTGGTTAAATGAGCTCCCCAATTCTATCACCAATCTACAATGCCTAGGGAATTTCAAATCCACACTCCGGAAAACCATCTCTCCTCCATACCTTTACCACTCACTAAAAGAATCCTTCCTGGAAAAATCCATGTAACGGGGTTGGGGTATTCGCATGTTTGCCTAGGGGCGCCACATACCCTAAGGCCGGCCCGGGACGTGTTAAACTTACCCAGGGCAGGGCTCGGGGAACATTCTGGTAGGAGCAAGCAACTCAGTTCAATGTTTTTCATTTAATGTAATGGACATCCAACGGTACAGGGCTTTCCCAAACCAGTTCTGCAGTGAAATGCCAGTAATGGTAATATGAGCCTATGTCCTGGCCTGGTGTAGAATTAAATAACACTCAGCCTTCTGTCCTAGGGGTAAGAGTGGTGTTGTAGAGGATTTTAGTCCTAGGAACGCTGTCATTTGCAATTCAGCCCCCCTTGTCTTCATTTTAATAAGTAACACATAAAATGATTTGAAACTTGACTCACATTTTCAATATGCACCTACAGACTGACATCGGCAACTTATTGGCGAAAATTCCTTTGGAAATGTAGATGTAGTTTTTTTCTGTTTGCCTGACATAGTCACTAAATGCATGGGGCTACTTCGGGGCCATGTTGAAGGAGCTGTGGTCAGCTACTAGCGAACCAGACCCACATTTTCTGGGACTGCCCTTGCTTACAGCCCTTCTGGCAAGCAGTTGTTCATGAATTTGAAGAAGTCTTTGACTGACCTGGGGAGAGTACTCCCTCTCTTTTCATGTTACGTATTCCCCAGGAGGGCAGCTCTCTAAGCAGTGCCAACTTAAAACTCCACCTAGTTTTGATCCTAGCAGCAAGGAAATCTATCCCAGGATTTGGCATACTGAATGCGTCCCGACCTTTCGTTAGAACTGTATCCCTAGAGTGACTGGCCTACACTTCAGCAGGTAAATTTACCCTATTTGACACAAGATGGTGCAAATGGGTGCTCCTTCAGGTAAATACCCAGACTTTGTGCTATGAGGTTGGGCCCCCCGTTGTAACAAAGAAAAAAGTACAGCGAAGACCATTACAGCGACAAATTAAATGTAGTCACTGTAGTGATCCCGCTGTACACCGGCACCGGTTTTGCCCCTGGTCCAATCAGCTCTGCCTCGGAGTTGATTATACAAATATCGGGGGGTGCGGGGCACAGTCCCCTGAAAAAAACAGTGTTTTTCCGATGAGCGAAACTTCAGCTGTTGAAGTTTCGCCCGTTGATGTCGGCAACTTCGACAACTTTGTTGTCAAAGCGCTGACATGGAACCCTGATTATTTACAGCAGGATCTCTATACTGTTTTCCGTTACCTTCCTTTTCTGTGGCCAGCCTAGCAGACAGCAAGTGACTATTCTAGTTGCAATCCCTAAGGGCTCTCCTCATGCTCAGTTCCTACATTAGTCTTTTCAGATCACCTTTCTACAATCATACTAGAAGCTTTAAGATGTTTAAGCAGTTTCTCAAGCAGTGAAATCAATTCAACTAACAAATTATTTTCTTGATCTTGTTTGCTATAACCAAATGTAGCTTCTGTGGTAAACATATTAACGCTCATAAACTCTAGGCCTGGAAGTAGAAATGGGAGGGGAAAAGGATATACAGTTCTTCAAACCATGAAAACTCTTAATTATGAATTTTATATCACAAGTTATCTACTAGTAAGTCTTGTGTATATGATAATGAGCTAGAATGTATTGTATTCCTACTTTTTTATTTTTTTTTATTAATAATTATGCTTGCTTCTTATTCTGTCTGTACTGGAAAACCTGTTAAAAACTAATTATCAAAAAAAAACACACACTCATTAAATGATAAAAAGAACTCTACCTGCAGTCAAGATGGACTGTAGCAGATACACCTTCTTCCTCTGAGGCCCAGCTGACCAGAACAAAGTACCAGCCTGCCTCTGACTAAATTCTTCCCACATTCCAGGTACTGTTGCTGAGGAAGCTGAAGGACCCCTGTAGCTGTCCGGATAACAGTGCTCACTAGCCTACTCTAGCTACCCAGTCTTCCTCTTTTCTTCAATGAGTTTATCACCCTTACTCCTCTTAGTCTCCAGAGACACTAAAGCTGACTTTAGGCAGCCACTCTGCTAGTGATTTCAGACCACACCTATGCTGCCCCAAAGTCCTGCCGACTCTGGCCTCTGTCTACACTGCCCCCCTCTGCGCCAATGCAAGTTGCGCTGAGGGGCAGTGCAGGAGACAGATGCCATCATCTGGAGCTGGATGGAGTCCTGCTTAGATGTCCAGATGGCTGCTTTAGCCACTCGCTCCGGAATGTGTCCCCATTCCTGCACCTGCTCAGGGAGCGGATGAGAGGACAAACTATCATGCTATGATAACTGTTCACATGGCTTCCTTTGCACCACCGCAACCGCCTTCGGTGTCCTTGTGCAAGGCAGTGGTACTCCATTCCCCTCTTGCCACCCTTGCATCACCATAATTGTGACTAAGGGGAGACATGTGCCTATAATCATGATATTCATAAAGTGCCGTAAAACCTATAGTGGTCATTCATTCATTCATTCATTCGTAGAAAACCCTGCTTTGAATGTAATTAGTAGCCTTATTTGCTCATCTTCTGTTTCTTTCAAAGGATTTTTACAATGAATTGAGGTTAGTTAACTTTATGGTAATATCAGTAGTTTATTGCCGATTACTTTTTGTTCTGGGCCCAGTGTGAACCCCAGAGTTCTGAAATAGCCAAAGTTCACTGGTCACCGTGTTGCCGATGACCCTGATGGAGGGATAACATTATTTTCTACATGTAATTATCTGATCGCTGCAGCTTTTGGTACTAATGACTGCCTGAGGCAGTGTCAGTTACTTGGCTAGAGCACAGATGTGGGAACCAGCAGACCTGGTTTACGATCCCAGCACAGCTCTCTACATGAACCTAAGCCACTCACTTAAACCTCTCTGTGGTTCAGTCCCTCTGTAATAACAATGGGTAAATGCAGGCCTTCACCAGTTTGTTAAAAAAAAAAAAAAAAGTAATATTGCTGTGGTATTTTACAAGACTGCCCTTATTTAGTTTAAATCATATATGTCCTGAAGAATAGAGTAGAACTCTCAAAAGCTAGTCCTGAAATAGGATTTTTTTATTAGTTCAACGACAGCCATTACCTGCAGTTTGTTATTGTTTTTTTGAAGCCATATCTAACAAACCACTGTCATTCTGTATTTTATGGAACTGACAGCCTCCTTCACTCACTGTCCCCTTGTGGTGGCTCCCAGGATTCTGTGTTTGGTCCTGTTTTGTTTACCACCATGTCGTTGGGTGACATGCTTTTATATCATTGGCTGGGCTATCCACCTCTGTGCTGGTGCTGATCTCCAAATGTCTTATTCCCTGGGGCATGCACACTGCAGCTGCTTGATGGAGATCTAAACACTAGCTTATTTACTGGCATTGATGTGGATGGCTGGCTATAATTCTGCCCAGAACCATGACAAAACCCTTCCCCATTCATTATTTTAGAGCAGTGGGCCACCACCCTATATACTTTTTACCACCTCCTTTTTTTTAATATCACCCAAATTAAAAAAAACAACAAAACCTCATCCGTACTGGCTTGTTTACCACCACCCTGTAATTAATCACTATCCCTGTTTTTATAGCAGCGCTTTATATCGTTTAAAAGCCACATATGAGATGTTTACCACATAAAGGAGGCACATAAAATGATGTGTCTCTGGTTCCCACCACAACCATTGCTCAGTACTTGCAGGCAGTGGGAGACCCTGAAACCAAAAACATTTTTTTTGTGTGGGAAACTACTAGTTTTGTCAGATGTGTCCTTTGGCACCAGGCAGAAGCTAGCTAGCACCCCCACCTTCTCGAACCTTGATGGCACCCCACCAAAGGATGTCGGTTCAGTTAAAGGTGACAAGAAATAATTTTTTCAAAGATAACTGCCCTCCCTTTTTTCTTTTCATGCCAGTTATGTATTATGATATGCTTTGACCAGTTTTTGATAAATAAATAAACAAACTAGAATTGGGATGCCCTCGGATCTGCTTAGTTTTCCACTCTACTCAGCAGCCACTGCCCTTTTATTTCACAGTTCTAAGGCATTCCATGACATCAGTTACATCATTCCATGTTATTTATCTGAATGGCTGAGAACAGTGTTGTTGGTGTCATTGAATGTTCAGGCAGTAGGAAAACAGAGAGCAACAGGTCGGGAAAATAGAGCAGACTAGGTGGATCAGGAGGTCCTTATCTGCTGACAGATTCTCTGACCCACATATTCAGACAAGATCGCAGCGCACCCTGGATGTGCTCGCATCTCCATACTTGCGCGGGCCATCGGGGTGTGGCCATGTTTAAAGGTCACCGATGTGCCCCACACCACCGCGCACAATAGTGTGATTTGCCAATGCAAATGAGAGATCCTTCCTGCATATGCCGTGCATCACAATATTCGACCCCCGCGCCCCGGCGAAGGCATAAGATAAGTTTTCTGAACCTACTTTAACTATGTCTGGGGTAGGTTGGTGCCTCGCGTGTAGTCTAGAGCCGGGGCACAGTCCTCCTCCCCAGCTCCAATCACAGTTTAAATATAATTAAACACTGCTCCCCTTTTCCATTGTGAAGTGTTCCCCTTCCCCAGCCTTGATCACAGTGTAAGTAGAAATACGTCACTGCTCCCCCTTTCCATAATGTAGTGTACCCCCTCCCCAGACCCGAGCACAGGTTAAATATAATTAAACACCACTCCTCATTTCGATAGTGTATTGTCCCCCTCCCAGCCCCAAGCACAATTTAAATATAATTAAACACCACTTCCCTTTTCCATAGTGTAGTGTCCCCCCTCCCCAGCCCTGATCTCAGTGTGGTCAACCAATGGGCTTGTAGTACATACTGTACTGCGTTCCTGTACAGTTCAGTTGGCGGCTGGCCAGTGCAGTGTGAGGTGGGCTGTGCCAGTCGCTGGCCCCTGTCAGGTTGGGGCGGGCAGGGTGGTGGGTCACTGGCTAACAGGGTGGGGGCCACTTGACTACCAGGGAAAGGGGTGCGTTATTGTTTTTTTTTCTGAGCACTGAGATTGGGGCTGGGGAGGGGGGGACATTACACTGTGGAAAAGGGGAGCGGTGTTTAAAGTGGGTCCAAGACAGAGGCAGGAAACTACAGACCTGTCAGGCTGACCTCCTTGGTAGGGAAAGTGATGGAGTCACTTCTGAAGGAAAGAATAGTCGAGTACCTAGAGGCCAGTGGAGCACAGGACCCAAGGCAGCATGGGTTCACAGCGGGAAGGTCATGTCAGACGAATCTAATAGATTTCTTTGACTGGGTGACCAAAGTAGTAGACCAGGAGGGGCTGTGGGACATGGCCTACCTAGACTTTAGCAAGGCATTTGACACAGTCCCAACACAAAGATTAATAGTCAAATTAACCAGCCTGGGAGTGGGACCCAGGGTGGTAGCCTGGGTAAAACATTGGCTGGACAACAGGACACAGAAGGTAATTGTAAATGGAGTCCATTCTGAAGAAAGGGGGTTACTAGTGGGGTACCGCAGAGTTCAGTATTGGGTCCAGTCCTTTTTAATGTCTTCATCAGTGACATTGCAGAGGGACTGGAAGGAAAAGTATGCCTTTTTGCAGATGACACAAAAATCTGCAACAGGGTTGATACACAAGGAGGCGTGGAAAGGATGAGAAGGGACTTGGCAAGGTTGGAGGAATGGTCAGAAGTATGGCAGCTAGGATTCAATGCAAATAAGTGCAAAATAATGCACCTGGGAAACAAGAACCCAGGGGAAGAATACACAATGGGTGGGGAGGTAGTAACAACAACAAAAAAGGAAAGGGACCTAGGGGTAATCCTATCAGATGACCTTAAGGTTAGCAAGCAACGTGAGAAGGCAGTAGGGAGGGCTGGGGGTATACTGGGATGTATAGGGAGGCATCAGCAGCAGAAAACAGGAAGTTGTTATCCCTCTGTACAGACAGTTGGTGAGACCCCATCTGGAGTACTGTGTCCAGTTCTGGAGACCCCATCTCCGCAAGGACATAGACAGGATAGAGGCAGTCCAGAGGAGGGCAACTAAAATGGTGCAGGGTCTGCAAGAGAAGTCGTATGAGGAGAGACTAAAGGAGCTTAATATGTATACCCTTGAGGAAAGAAGGGGGGGGACATGATAGAAACTTTTAAGTACCTCAGTGGAATCAACAAAGTCCAAGAGGGTAGCATTTTTCAGAAAAAGAGACTTGCAAGAACAAGGGGACACAATTTAAAGATAGAAGGAGGGCGGGTCAGGGGCAATGTGAGGAAGTATTATTTCACAGAGAGGGTAGTGGATGCATGGAACAGCCTTCCTGAGGAGGTTGTGGGGTCTAAAACTGTGGGAGAATTCAAGAATGCATGGGACAGACATAAGGCTATTCTTGTGGGGGGTAGGAAGAATAGGCTGTTGGTTAACTAGGATCTGTGGCCTATCCTGTACGTAGGGAAATGGGCGGACTAGATGGGCCTAGCGGTCCTTATCTGCCGTCAAAGTCTATGTTTCTATGTTAATTATTTAAACTGTGCCCAGGGCTGGGGGGGACACTACACTATGGAAAAGGGGAGCGGTGATGTATTTTTACTCAAACTGTGCTTTGGACTGGTGAGAGGGGACACTACACTAAGGGAAAGGGGAGCAGTGATATATTTTTACTTAAACTGTGCTCAGGGCTGGGGGGGCACTACACTATGGAAAAGGGTATCAGTGACCTATTTTTACTTACAACGATGCTCAGGGCTGGGGGGGGACACTACACTATGGAAAAGGGGAGCAGTGATGTATTTTTACTTAAGCTGTGCTGGGGCTGGGGGAGACACTACACTATGGAAAAGGGGAGCAGTGATGTATTTTTACTTAAGCTGTGCTGGGGGCTGGGGGAGACACTACACTATGGAAAAGGGGAGCAATGATGTATTTTTACTAAAGCTGTGCTCAGGGCTGGGGAGGGGAACACTACACTATGGAAAAGGGGAGTAGTGATGTATTTTTACTTAAACTGTGCTCAGGGCTGGGGAGACACTACACTGTGGACCAGATCAAGGTAAAATTATGGCTCAAGATGGGGTGGGGGGGTTCAAGCGGAGCCTTTGTATCTTAGTGACGTTCTCTGACGTTTTTGAGCAATAATACACCGTTGCTCTTAGTCTCTCAGAGAGACTGCTAGCGTTTATTATAAATGCTGTCCACTATTAGCGGAACCGGAGACCCTCTTTTAGAGGTCATCCGGACTAACACCTAGGAAGCTACTTTCTTTTTTTTTGTTCCTCTCCCTCCTGTTGGAGGACTTCAGCGAAAGCTGTTTTAAACCTTTGAAAAAATTTTTTAGAATGTCGAATTCAAAGGTTTTTGATGTTGGTAGATGTTATTGTTATTGTGTTAGTTATACTAGTAGTACTAGGAAAGTCATCAGATTCATTTACAAACCTGCACAAAAGCTTGGAATGGTGAGGATATGGAAGGGTGTTCTTAGAAAGACTGAAGGGTTAGGCAGCACTCTGTATCAAGAACTACCAAATTGCAAGCCCCTAAAGTGAAACTGCTATCCCTGAACATTAACGGCCTAAGCTCCCCAATTAAACGCTCAAGGGTGCTAACATACTTGAGAAGGGCTAAATCCGAACTAGTATATCTCCAGGAAACCAATTTGAATTATAAGGAACATGAAAAACTTGCCAAGCTGAGCAGGGGGCAAGTTTTTTACTCTTCTAGCAAACAGGGTAAACGTAGAGGCGTAGCTATAATAGTCTCACCACATACCTCATTCAGATTGGAATCTGTGTGGGCAGATTCGGAAGGCAGGCTGATTATAGTGAAGGGCGCAATTAATGATAAGCCAGTCACCCTAGCTAATATATATATCCCCCCCCGCCCCCGGGCTTGTCTCTCCCCCAGCTAAGATTCCTGCTAGACAGGATAGTGCAAGAAAATAGGGGAACACTAATGTTGGCCGGGGACTTTAATCTGACTGTAGATCCCACCATAGATAGCTCAAATCCGAGACCCCCCAAGCAATTGGCTATGCAGAAATTCTTCTGTAAATTCATTGCAGAGGTGAGATGGTGTGATGTCTAGAGAAAGTTGCACCCCCACACAAAAACTATACATTTTACTCTGCCGTACACCGCACCTATTCATGTACAGATCCTATATACATGAAAGTGGAGAATCTAGGAGCCTTGCAAGACATGCAACTCGGGGATATTTCTGTCTCCGACCATGCCCCTTTGATCTCCACCTGGGATATGTGTCTTCAACTGAAGAACACACGATGGAGGCTGAACCCATTTTATCTGCGCCTTAAACACTTCCAGGGGTTTCTTACAGACAAAATAGCTGAGATCAAAAGTCACCACCCCGCACGCAGAACCGTCCCCGGCAGTACATTGGGATACTATCAAAACAGTACTGCAAGGCCACATCATAAAATACACAGCAGAACTGAGTAAGCAGCGAAAAGCACAAAGGACCAGACTGGAGGAGTTGCTCCATTTTCTACAAATGGCCCACAAACAGGGTGACACATCACCACTGCCTCAGCTGCAACAAACTAAGCTACAATTAGACCGCCTGGTACAAACACAAACAGAAATTGCCTTGACCTTTTTAAAACAGAGGTACTGTGAGGTAGGCCCTCAAGCTACCAGGCTCTTAGCCTATCAGATCCGAAAACAAAGAAAGGTGGCTACAATTACCTCTGTTCGCTATCCAAATGGAGGTCAATCATTAACCAAAACACAAGACATAGCAGATGCTTTTGCAGCATATTACTCCACTTTATACACCCCCGAGTATACCCCAGCCCTACAACAAATAAAGAACTACTTACAAAGAATCACACTACCACACCTAACGGAGTCTCAGAAGGAAACCCTTACTACCCCGATTACTGAGAGCGAGGTAATCAATACCACTGCCAGAGCTAAATTGCAGAAATCACCGGGACCTGACGGGGATGGCTCCGAGTTTTACAAAGTGGCCAAGACACAAATAACCCCTACTCTCTTAAAACTATTTAACTCAATACTGGAGGGTGACCCCCCTCCTCCATCATGATCCTATGCAACCATTTCGGTAATACCCAAAGCAGATAAGAACACACAATTCTGTGAGTCATACAGACCCATATCGGTACTTAATCAAGACTATAAAATGTTTATGAGTATACTAGCACACAGAATGGACCAGTTTCTCCCTCTAATAATCCACAAGGACCAAACGGGTTTTGTGAAATCTCGTACCACTACAGATAACATAAAGCGGACTCTCCATCTGGTGCATCAAATGAATAAATCTGAGATCCCTTCGGTCCTGGTGAGTTTAGATGCCGGAAGGGCATTTGACAGGGTCGCATGGGCATTTCTATATTTAACACTACAAAAATGTGGCTTTCCCCTGTTCCTTATTAAGGTACTCCAGAACATATATGCTGCCCCACAAGCATGTGTGAAACTGGATGGGCACCACTCTAATTATTTTCACCTGCAAAGAGGGACCAGACAGGGATGCCCATTGTCCCCACTTCTATTTTCGGTGTTCATCGAATCACTAGCACAACAAATCTGTTAATCCCAACACATAGAAAGAATCACTATAGGAAAGACGGAACACCGCATAGCATTTTATGTAGATGACATTTTACTTTACCTCCAGAACCCTGAAAAATTCCTTCGAGCAGCAAACAAATCTTGGACAGCTTTGGTCAAGTAGCAGGATATAGACTAAATTTAAAACTGAAAGCCTTACCTTGCACTACACCCCCTCTTCCTGCATCCAAACCATTATCCCTGGTAAATGGAACTTACAAAAACTGAAATATTTAGGTATTCAGCTAACACACACCCCTACAAACAGCTATAAGCACAATCACTCACTGTTCATGGCACAATTACGAGCAGACCTAAACTCTTGGGCAACATTGCCCTTAAATATTACAAGGAGGATAGACCTAATCAGAATGGTGGTACTTCCAAGGGCACTGTATGTATTCCAAAACATTCTTATTTCTATCCCACTGAAAACTTTTCGAGAGTGGGATCAACTAATTTCCAAATTTATATGGGCAAACAGAAGGCCTTGTGTCCGCCTTAAAATCTTAACTCTTCCTTGTCAGGAGGGAGGGCTGGCACTCCCAGACCTGCGACTCTATCAGCAGGCTACGACCCTGCCACAAGTAATGGCTCGGCAAAATAAGACCTCTAACCCACACTGGTTGGAGATGGAGAGAGACCTGATAGGTGACCACGCCTATTTTCAAATATTATACGACTCGGCACCAAATCCAGAGGTGAGTCAGCTTTCAAACCCATGGCTTACATTCCAACTTAAAAACTGGCAAACTATCAGGAAAGACCAACGCTTGACCACCTTTCAAACCCTTATATGCCCAGCTGGCCCAGTGGCGCTGAGGGCTGAGGCGCTGGACGCCTAACCTCGTACCACGCCGGCGACCCTTGTTCGGGAACGGCGGCGGTCGCCGGGTCGGCCGGGAGGAGGCGATGGAGCGCCTGACGGCTGCCTCCTTCTCCAGGAGGGGCACCTGCAAGCTCCCCATCATACACCGCCACCTGGGGTGCTCAGGTGGAAGGTGCAGTGACAGAGATAGCAGTGGAAGGGACAGGCAGACATCTGCAGAGGGCGGAGCAGGAGGCATGTCTCATCGTGTCTCCTCGCTCCTAGGCCCTCATTGCATGCAGACGTCTGGGGCTGAACATAGGAAAACACCCCCTGTCACTCCTAGGTGATGGCTCCTCGTTGCAGGCACCCATGATTCATCGGGGCAGACTCCACTGCACAGGACACACTGCAGGGAAAATAGCTGTTGGGGAGGGCTAGGGGGGAACCCCTCCTCACCCCACACCGGGGGGTTAACCGGGCATCAAGGGTCAAGGGCAGTGTGACCGAGTACTGTAGGGGCAGACTCCGAGGTTGAGGTGTGTCTGTATGAGGAAGCCTGATTGAGTGGAGAGAAGATGATGGATTTTGAAGCTGGGAGAGAGCTGGTTTAAAATATATACCACAGGTGATGTCACAGGGAAACATCTGGTCATTTTCAGAGATTCAAAGAAAACTCCCCCAGCCACACCGAGACTTCTACCGATATCTGCAGCTTTGGCACTATATTGAAAATCTTCCGAAAGGGCTCCGGATACCTGAGCAGTACCCATAATTGGTTCATGGCCAAATTCAACTAAACAATACCCTACAACAGGACCACCTAGCATCATCATTATACTACCGCCTATTGAACTCCCAGGGAGAAGCCCAAACCGATGGGATACGCCAGCAGTGGAGTTAGGAAAGTGGGTACATGGTGACTCTGGAGACCTGGCATTGAGCCTGTGGCTATGTTGCACGGGTGACAAGCTCGCACCAATGGTGCAAATATGCGTGGAAAAATCTAATAAGGTTCTTTAGAACCCCTCTAATCACCAACCATTATTTTATTTGTATGTGGAGAAAATAAGCCCCCACCAATACAGTGATGTGCTGGCGCGCCTGTGGTGAAACAAGGGCAAACCATACACATATTATGTGGGCATGTCCACACCTTAAACCATTTCTCTTGGCTCTCCAGACACAGCTGCAGAAGATATTTGATCCCCAGCTTCAGTTAACAATGGAGATGTTCCTCTTTTTTAACCTCCCCAAAGCGCTGAGAGGCCCAAACACTACATACCTTCTCCTCCTTCTCATTACAGCGGCAAAGAAGGCCATTACTTAACTATGGTTGACTAACAAGACCCCAACAATACAAAACTGGTGGGACATCACAAGGCAGATATATACTATGGAGAGAATAACGCATAACCTAAATGAACAGGGAGAGAAGTTCATTACAAGATGGACTCAATGGCAGGTATACTACATGTTGAAGGATTGCACCTTCGTTCCCTAGAAGGGTTGATATCACCTAGCAGAGATGGATGCCTCTAATCTGAGGGCGGGGGGAGGAGGGCCATCCACAGATTAGGTACCTGGCTTGTGGAACCTGAGAGATAATGGGATCTCTCCCATCAACAGGTACAAGGGGAACTAAATGAAGAAAAGTGATAGAACTAGAACACCATCGATCAAAGGGCTATATCCCCAAAATCGGAAGAAGCCAGTCGATAGACCACCCTTCCATTGAATAGCCAGAGCAGCAACAGATAAGAAAGAGGGTTAGATTAGTAGACATAATATAAGGAGCATTGAATTAAGGTGGCTGTACGAACTCAACGATATAGAGATAGAGAGTACCATCTTCAAAAATTATCTGTTTCCAAAAGGTTAAGCATTTACATTTTAATACATTAACCTTCCTCTATAAAATGGAGTAAGCAATGTCTAATAAGTATGCCAAAGCTTTTTATCAAACTTCATCTGCTTGTATAAACAAAAAATGAAAAGAATATCAACTAACTGTGATCTGATGACATGTAAGTATATATGTTAGAAAAACATAATAAAAATGAAATTTATAAAAAAAAAAAATGAATTAATGTACAACTAGTTGACATTTTCTAGTGATGTCTCTACCATTGAGAATGACATCAAGAAGGTGGCTTCTGCTGTGTTAAAATGTAAACCTTTTTGATCCATGGCTCACCGGTGCCCGATCCAGTTCCTTGGTGGGGGGGAGGGGGGAAGCACTCCAATACACTGCATTGGTCCTCTTTGGATATTTTCTGGAAGGCTCTACTGGCCACAATTTATTACGACAGTCCTGATTAAATACATAGGCATACAAAAAACATACACTCAGTCGGGAATATGACAGTTCTGAGTGGACCTGTGTAGTTTTTTGTACTGTTCAAGAGCCATGGAGCTTTCTTGTAAATAAATTAACATATTAAAAAACAAGACCGAAGACTCCATGACTGTCCATGGCTGGATTCAGTTGCTGTGAATAAAATAGAGAATAAAGTATGGGTTGGGGTGTGTAACGAGATTTTACACACACCCGAGTTGTGGGATGCTACATAAACCCAGAGGGTGAAGCCCGAGGGGTTTGTGACATCCCACAATGAAAATAATGTAAAATCAGTTGTTCTCACCCTATTTTCCTATTACGTAATTGCTGGGTTTCCCTTTTTTCGCCTCAGCAATTATATAAAATAAAAAGCTTCCGCATCCGCCGTGGTGGCTTCTCAGGTGCCGATTTGAATTGGCATATTTTAAAACATTTTGTTTTTGTCCTGGTTTGTGAGGCTTTGCTGTGTGGGTGGAGAACTTACGCTGAGTTCTTCTGGCGGTGGCGGTGCTGTTTCAGGAGAGATGGAAGCGGTCCTGAGTGGTGGCGCTACTGCGTGAGGATGCACATAGCAAGGGAAATCGTATGCATGTTTGCTGTTATAAACACTCCTTTATAACGGCAGATTATGCCACGGTTTCCCTATGGGAAAAAGGGGAAGCTGGTTATTATTAAATAAATACCCCTGATGCAGTTGCTGGGTTCAAATCCAAACCGTTATTTTTTTTTGGCGCCAATAGTGGGCCCAGTCCCAGAGACCCACGGAGGGAATTACAGTCGGAGTTCTTCTGAATGGCTGTTTTTCAGCTTATTTTCCCCACATACAAATAGAATAATGCCCCAGTTTGGCCGCCTTTTTTTAATAACAGTATGTCCTCCTTACCACAAAAGTCAATGTGCTCCCCACCAGTGCTGGCCGGGGCTCAATACACTTATGCAGTGCAGAAAACATTCAGTGTTTTGTAATGAAATGTTAGCGAATCACTGTGCAGTCATCATGTTACAGGGACTTGCCTAGTGCAGTTATTTAATAAATATATAATTGTCTGCACTGCCCTGTTATGCTCCTTATATTTTTCATGCATGCTATATTTGCTATAAATAACTTTTGTTCAGTGCCATATGCAATGATTGTGTCTATAGACGGCTAAGAAAATATATAACAAAAAAACTGCGCCTTCTGGCTTGTGAGTCCCAGGTTGGAGCCCCTGGGGAGCAATGCCTCATGTAAATGAATGAGGGATGTATGTACTGGTGCAGTGGGGATGCCATCAAGGAGTGGATATGTTGTTTTTTATTTTTACCCGAGTTTCAGGTCAGAACCACGGTGGAACAAAGGTGGCTTCATGTAAAATTAAAAATCAGTTTGGTTTCCTGCAGTGCCGCAGAACAGCCAAAAGCAATGCATCCCAGTTCCCTAGCACAACGAATTAGTGCATAAACACAACTAGCGGCAATTTAGAACCTGAGATTGAGCCACTACTTGACTCTTCCTGTCCTGTTTATTTTATTAGCCCAGTACGAGTTCTGAAATTAAAGATAAAAATGTATGTTATATACTGCCCCTGTAACAAGTCGGAGTCTGTGAATGGCCAGGGTTGCTTCACTTTGAATTAAATATTTTTCCCTTCCAGCCCCAGAGGTTTACAGCCACAAGCTCACAAATCAAGCACACGTCCCTGGCACTATGCGTTTTTTAAATAAATGCAAAAACAAACCAACACTGAACTATGCTTCACATGGTGCCTTGCTTTTAGTTAACATACCGATGTGGCCTGGAGGGTGTAAATAAAGAAATATACTGGAAAATATACCTGTGCTCTGAGAGAGAGAGAGAGAGAGAGAAAGAAATATAAAAAGGAAACTCTACTGCCTGGGCTCTCAGTGGCTCAGTCCATTGATTTTTGTCCCCAGTACCCGGCCTCAAAGTTAAAAAATAAAAAAAGATACAGTGACATCCGGGTGAACCCTGCTACTGGCATGGAAGTTGGGTAAGTACCCAAGACACCCCCCCCCCAGCTTTCTGGTCCTTCCAGACATCCTGTCATAAAATAACACACTGTAGACTTATTTAACGTATTACTGCTTTTTGGGCAAATAGTAAATATATTGCCGGAGACTACCCAATATCTGGAAGTAGCATCCAAGAGCCTCCAAGGGGCAAAGGTGCTTAATCATTAGTCCATAAATAACTGAATCCCGGCTCCCCAAGATGGCACAGTACTTAGCTTTATTTTTTTTTCTTGCTCAGTGCGGTTGCCATATAGGATGACACATGATTTTGTAGCCATTAATAAAATATGTACCAACTGCCCCATAGCAAGTCGGAGACTGGGAATGGCCAGGGCTGCTTCACTTTGAATTCAGATTGTTTTTCTCTCCCACCCAGTGCCAGAGGCTTACGGGCTCACAAATCAAACACAAGTCCCTAGTATTAGCCATTATTTGAATTAATAAATAAATATGTACCAAACTATGACTCACAGGGTGCCTTTTATTAAAAATACCCATGTGGCCTGGTGAGTTTAAATAAATAAATAAATAAATATGTCTGCACCCAAGACAAAGAGAGAGAAGTCCTACTGCCTCAACTCTCAGTGGCTGCATCCCATTGATTTTTCTTCCAGCCAAATAACACTTGTGAAACCAACCTCCACTGTAGCAGGTCAGAGCCCAGGAATGGCCAGGGTGCTTCAGTTTGCAATAATTTTTTTGCCTCCAGTCCAACCCCATAGGCTTACAGGATCACAGTCCCTAGCACTACGCATTTTGTAATAAATAAATAAACAGAACTGTGTATCACAGGGTGCAGTTTCGATAAAACAGAAATCTGCCCAGGAGACTGTAAATAAATAAAGAAATTTACCACCCCGGGGAGAAGCATCTCATCTATAACACCAACAGCCCCCTTGCAGCAGGTTTGGAGCCCGATCACAGCCATGGATGCTGCAGTGTAAATTATTTTTTTCCCCTGCCAATGCCAGTACTGAGCCCCTGCGATCCACGCAGGGGCTTTCACTGGCTATTCAGTATTCCCCGTTGTGACTTCTTTGGCCACAAAAAAATATGATGTGCGAAAAATAATCTCCCCTGATCTTGTCTGTGTAGGCTTTACATTTACACTGTCACTGACCATATTTGTTAATGCAGTTCTGAGAAAGACAGACACATGTGGGCAGACAAAATAAAAACAAAGAAATAAATCCGTTAAACTACAACACCAATAGCCCTTGCATCAGGTCCGGGGCCCGTTCAGAGCCAGGGAGCAACAGGGGCTTTGGTTCAAATCTTAAAACTGTTTGCTTTCCTGTCCTGGTTTACAGCATTTAATAAGTATTTTTTGTCCATAGCACAAAGGCTTACTGTATAAACTGTTCAACCTGACAGAGCAGATTGGCCAAAAATGTCCCCAGCATGGCCGATGCCAGGAAGAAGGGGACCGAGTATTTTAATTTTCGGCTGTTGCAATTTCCTGGAGGCTTCAGTGCATGATCCAGTTCATGGGTGAGGGGGAAGCAACCACTCAGTTACATGATTTAGTTAGTGCTAGGCATACATCCTATGTATTACATAAATAAATTAATAAATGTAAACATGTGCTCTGATTGGTGAAAATAGAAATAATACATAAAAAATACTGCTCCCTCCTTATGAGCCCCTGTTCATTTTATTCAATAAGTCCCAGGTCAGAGCCCCCCGGGAGCAGTGGGGGTTTCTGTGCAAAAGTTAAGAAACGTTTCTTTTCCTGCCAATAGCGTCCACAGCCCCGAGCCCCAGAGAGCACAGTCCTTGGGTTTACAGCATTTAACAGGCAATTTCTATCCGGAGCACTAAGCAGACAATAAAATAAATGAATTAATTAATACAGTGCATATAAAATTGTCCTCCCTAGTCTGGCTACCCAGTTAATGGGTGAATAAAAAAAATACAAAAAAAGCATAACCTCCCCCACAGCTCTGGTCTGCTGAGTGCTCCTGATATTTAATCACTGTGCATGCTTTACAGGGGCGTAAAATGTTAGTCATTATTGCTGTCCATTCTGATTATTTTTAAAATAAAATTAATTAAGGTAGTTAATAAAGCCCTGATTTAAGACACATTTTTACAGATTATATAAATATATATAAATATTGAATATCAGTACCGTCCAACAGCAGGTCTGAGACCACAGGAGCCACCAGACAGATGTGGCAGGACTTTATGTATTTTCAAGCATTATGCCCCGGAGGTCATCATAAATCATAAATTATATATGTATACAAATAATTAATGTAAAAAAAAATTGCTCTCTCTATTTCTCTATCTGTACAAAGATCCTTGAGACTCAGCTCTCCTGTCAGTTTTGCCCTGTTTAGGATAATTTATGACAAAATGTTCGCCGAAATCTGTAAGTGTTTCCATAGTTCCTAGCTGTCCTGCTGACGCTTCACTCCGTATCCTTACCACATCCAGCCACGAACCTAGTTCCTTCCCTCCCTATTTTAATCAAGTCCACTAGTCAGCTGCCATAGTGGCCCTCGGCACCCAAGGCACCACTTCTCCAATATTACTCTCCTCTCACCGTTTAAGCGGAACATATAGACCTCATTAGGGGCCCCTATGCAGCCCAGGACCCTCACCCAAGTATGGTAAACGGTCACTGAGGGCTGAAATGCAAAGAATTGTATCCTCTGATGGAGGCTTGACTAAGAATGACTAAACATACCACCTCGACTTCTGCATACATGGAGTCTGTATATACCACAGCAAAGTTGAGTGATGCATGTATGTTCCTGCAAGAACGCCTGGAATATATATCGTGCACCTACCACTTTTCTGTAAATTTGTTTGTAACTCTTTGCACATGTTGTACTTTGTATTCTCAATCTATGTATGTATAACTGTCTTGGGCAACTGCAAGTCCATCTTGTAAATGAGCTTGCTCAATGATCATCGCCTGGATAAAGATTTGATTTGATTTGATCTGTCTCACTGCCTGTCTTTCCATCTATGTATCTAGCTGTGTATCTCTCCTTTCATGTATATCTACACTACATATGTTGTTATATAGAATAATCCATGTGTCCACCACCCTCTCCATGAAAAAAAACTTCCTTACATCTCCCCTCAACCTGCCAACCTCCATTTTCACATCATCCCCCCTTGTTCTTGTTCTCCTCCTTTATACCATGTCTCCAGATTCCCTCCTCTCCTCCACTGACTACATATTGAGGAAGTTTACTCTCCCCCCTCATATGTTTTCTGGTACAAGCTCTGCACCATCTCTGTTGCCCTTCTCTGGGCCTCCTGCTTTCTGCTCATGATGCTTCTATCTATTTACCCCATCATGCCACCTGCCCTCCTGCAGCCTTGGTACTCTGCTTAGACACCTGTAGACACCGTGTCTGAACTGCTGTTTTGCCATAAAGGCTGCATGATCTGCCCCCCCCCCCCCAATGATTTCAGTTTCCCACCTACAGCAGAACCAATCCCCAAGTAGCTACTGGAGGTAATTAATGGGATGTTATATATTTATTTAAAATCATTCTGCCCAGGAGGTCATCATTTTTATCCAAATAATTACATTCACAAAAATTTCACCAGCATTGATGTTGATGTTTCATGCAAATATATGTGAGTTTCATGCAAGTGCGTATGCGTCTGTGTGTTTGTGTGTGTGCGTGTGTGTGTGTGCACTGTGTTCAAGGCAAAGGAGTATTATTATTTATTAATTTATTTATTTTGATTTTGTTTACCGGGTAAGCCCACTGAGACCAATGGTCCCTTTTTCAGGGGCGACCCAGAGTTGTTATACAAAGCGCACTTAGGGACAGTTATATACAGTAGTTACATTAGTTACATTTGTTACACCATAGTACAATGATAACATTTATAGAAGGGTAGCAGTAGGGTTCACATTCAGACTCATATTATAAACAGTATGTATAGACCTCATACATTATATACAGTATGTACATAAGTTCCGTCAGTGTACAGTGGAAGCAGTAATTAGTAGAGGTAATCAGATTATACATTGGTCCATATTAGTATTTCATGTCAAATCAGAGGGAGAGTTCAGAGCAGTGCAACAGCTGTATTACTTTATAGTGTATATAGTAGAGCAGTGTTCTGTATAGAATCCCATCCCTTTCAAAACGCTGTTGCACCCCAGCACTCCAGCATCCCACTGGCTCTCTTCACAGCCTTGGTACATTGTTTGGCCACCTTTATAGGGCATCAGATATGATTACCTCCAAATCTCTTTCCTGTGTGGCAAACATCAGTTCCCTCGTCATCATGCAATCCTTCCCCTAATATGTATATTCTTAATATTGCTATGCACTCCAATCCTCCAGGAAGGAGCGCTATACAAATAAAGTATCTATCTATCTAATAATATATATGTTAATTTTATGTGGCATTCATGATGACACATTCATTACAGTATAAGCAATATAAGCACTTGTCTCTACTAAGAAAATGTCAAATATGGTGAAAACCAAAAAACAAAGTATAAAATTAAGGGTAAAAGTGTGCCACAGAATTGCCTTGAAATGGGTGTCTAAGCATGGAAGTTCTACGGCAAATAGGGCTTCTCGCAGAACTTTGCTCAAAGTGCTGCAGAAAAATCAGGGCCTTGCCTATTCTAACCCCAGCCTATATCCGAGACGAGGCATTGAACAAAAGTGGCCCCAATACTGAACCTTGAGGGACTCCACTGATTACCTTCCTGGGGGAGGATATTATCCCACCCACCATTACCCTCTGTAAACGCCCCAAAAGTCAATTTTCAACCCAGTTTAGCTCCTGTCCACCAACCCCCATCTCCCCCATTTTTGCTATCAGTCCATTATGAGGTACTGAATCAAACGCCTTGCTGAAATCTAGGTATAGGACATCCACCGGCCTATATCTATCCAAGGCCCCCGTCACCCAATCATAAAAGTCCACAAGGTTGGTCTGACACAATCTTCCCGGGACAAAGCCATACTGTTTATCATCCTGGTGCCCTAACCTTTCCAGCTGCCTCCCAAGCCTCTCCTTGATAAAGCCCTCCATTACTTTGCCCACTACAGACGTTAGACTGACCGGCCTATAGTTCCCCATCTCCTCCCTAGACCCCCCCCTTATGTATAGGCACTACATAAGCCACCCTTCAGTCCTGTGGCAGCCATCCCGTCTGCAGAGAGATGTTAAAGAGTACAGCCAGTGGGGCTGCCAGCACATCCGCCAATTCTTTCATAACCCTTGGATGTAATCCATCCAGTCCCGGCGCCTTATCAGTTTTCAGATTCCGAAGGGCCTCCCTCACCCTATCCACTGTGATTCCTCCCCCCCCAATCCTCTCCCTCATGCAACCTTCCTACACCTTCTTCGTCTGGTCTAGCCTGTGTCCTAGTCTCATGCCATCCTATGGGCTCAGACTGAGACTGACCTCTCGCTTTTTCTGACTCCTCATCTCTCCCATCAGGCTGTAGGGATCCCTTGTCACCCACTGCAGATACTGAGGCAAAGTACTCATTTAGCACCTCTGCCTGTTCTCCTGCTTCCTGAGCCCATCCCCCCACAATCTTAATCCTGTTGATCTGTGTCCTCTTTTTCCTCTCTTATGTATCTGTAGAATCCCTCCCACCAGATATCCCTAGCCAGGTTTTTTTCCATCCCTGCCTTAGCGCCCCTCACCACTCTGGTGACCTTCCTGGCCAATAGTTCATACTCCCCTCATTCCTTATCCCCCCCAGAACATTTGAAACATACATAAGCAGCCTTTTTATCCCTCACCGCCTCCTGCACCTTCCTGGTCCACCAACATGGCTTGCTGGTTCTACCATGCTTATGCCTTATTTTAGTACAGGACCTGGTAGCCTCCTGTACCCCTTCTTTAATGGTCTCCCACAATCTTCCAGCATCCCTATCCAGTCCAACCATGTCCAACCTCTCCCATAGAATCCTACCCATGCCCACAAAGTCTGCTCCCCTGAAATCAACCACTACTGTATGAGTGCGGTTTTCCTCCCCCCAAATACAGCAAGAACCAAACCGTGGCATGGTCTCCACCCGCCAGTGGACTGCACACCTCCAGTCCCCTAGTTTATTCACTGTCCGTTAGCACAACATCCAATATCCGCCCCTCTCTAGTAGGTTCCCCCACCTGCTGGACCAGGAAAGCATCCTGAAAGACTTCCATCAGTCTCTGTTCCCTGGCTACAGAGGATGTCATGGTGTCCCAGTCCACCCCCGGCATATTAAGATCACCCATGACAACCACCCTTCCCTTTCCAAGGTCACATTGAGCCTTGATGTTCTCCACCAACTTATCCTCCAGAGCCTCCTCTATTGCAGGGGGCCTCTATACCACCCCTATCTTCAATTTCTTCCCTCCCCTCGTTTGCAGCATTACCCAGATTGCCTCCACACCCCCTCCAGCCTCCTCCGCTCCACTAACCATTATGTCATTTCTGACTATCAGCGCAACCCTTCCCCCTCCCCCTCTTCTCACTCCCTTATCTTTCCTGAATATCTTGTAGCCCTCTAAGTTTAGGTCCCACTCATTTCTCTTGAGTGGCCCGTGTCTCTGTAATTGCTGCCACATCTGCTGTTCCCTCAGCCAACGTAGCTTGGAGTTCATGCATTTTATTGCTCATACTCCTGGCGTTGATCAGGACTGCCCTCCACCCCAACTTCTCCCTTCTCTCCAGTCCCCTCAACCCTGCGCAATCCCTTTTCTGCCCAGTTTTCCTAGAATTCTTAACATAGTTTCTCCCACTCCTCATGTGCCCTAGATCTGGACCCTCAAACAGCCCCCCGGGGGTCTTTTTATTAATATTAGACCCCCCCGTTACAAGTTTAAACCCCACCTCTCTGCTATAAAACCAGCAAGTTTCAATTTCAAGATTTCTCTCCCTTCCATATTGAGGTGTGACCTATCCCTAATTATACATACAGTGACGTGAAAAAGTATTTGCCCCCTTCCTGATTTTCTCTATTATTGCATATTTGTCACACTGGATGTTTTCAGGTCTTTAGACAAAATGTAATATTAGATAAAGGGAACCTGAATGAACAAATAACACTTTTTTTTTTACTTATTTCATTTATTTAATGAAAACAGTTAACCAACACCAACTGGCACTGTGTGAAAAAGTAATTGCCCCCTTACACTTAATAACTGGTTACGCCACCTTTAGCTGCAATGACTGCAACCAAACGCTTCCTATAATTCAATATCAGTCTTTCACATCACTGTGGAGGAATTTAGCCCACTCTTCCCAGAACTGCTTTAATTCAGTAACATTGGTAGGTTTTCGAGCATGAACTGCTCGTTTCAGGTCCTGCCACAGCATCTCTATTGGGTTTAGGTCTGGACTTTGACTAGGCCACTCCAAAACTTTAATTTTACTTCTTTTCAGCCATTCTGATGTGGACTTGCTTTTGTGTTTTGGATCATTGTCTTGCTGCATGACCCAACTACGCTTCAGCTTCAGCTGACGGACGGATGACCAGACATTCTCCTTAAGAATTTTCTGGTACAGAGCAGAATTCATGGTTCCTTCAATTATGGCAAGTCGTCCAGGTCCTGAGGCAGCAAAGCATCCCCACACCGTCACACTACCACCACCATGTTTGACTGTTGGTATGATGTTCTTACTGTGGAATGCTGTGTTTGCTTTACGCCAGATATAATGGGATCCATGTCATCCAAAAAGTTCCACTTTGGACTCATCTGTCCATAGAACATTTTCCCAAAAGGCTTGTGGATCATCCAGGTGCTTCTTGGCAAATGAGAGACGAGCATTTATGTTCTTGGTTAGCAGTGGTTTCTGCCTTGCTACTCTCCCATGAAGCCCATTTTTGCCCAGTCTCTTTCTGATTGTGGAGTCATGAACACTGACCTTAGCTAAGGCAAGAGAAGCCTGCAGTTCTTTGGATGTTGTTTTAGGATCCTTTGAGACATCCTGGATGATTTTACGCAGTGCCTTTGGAGTAATTTTGGCAGGCCTCCCACTCCTGGGAAGAATCACTACTGTTCCAAGTGTTCTCCATTTGGAGATTATGGCTCTCACTGTGGTTCAGTGGAGTCTCAGAGCCTTAGAAATAGCTTTGTAACCCTTTCCAGACTGATAGCAACAACTTTTTTTCTGATCTTTTCAGGAACTTCCTTTGATCGTCACATAATGTGCTTGTTGAATCTTTGTGCTGGCAACGTGACTCTGATGGTAAGGGTCAAAATAAGTGAGGTTTATATTGAGCAGGGCTGGCTGTGTTCAATCAGCTGACTCTAATTATCCCTTTAATTGGGTTGATTTAACTGGGGGGCAATTACTTTATCACACAGTGCCAGTTGGTGTTGGTTAACATTTTTCATTAAATAAATGAAATAAGTAAAAAAAAAAAAAAAAAAAAGTGTTGTTTGTTCACTCAGGTTCCCTTTATCTAATATTACATTTTGTCTAAAGACCTGAAAATATCCAGTGTGACAAATATGCAATAACAGAGAAAATCAGGAAGGGGGCAAATACTTTTTCACGCCACTGTAGAACAAATCATTAGCATGGAGAGATTAAGCCCGTGCCTCTTTCTGTATCTCACTCAGCTATCCTGGATTGACTTTGTGGAACTTGTGGACAACGAGAGGGGTGGCGTGGCAACCGTTGCTCAGAGGGCTCCCACTAGGACTTGTGTCTGCAGTGCAGGGTTGAGGCACCGGCTTGCTGAATTGAGTCGTGCGGACCTCCCCTGCATAAGCTGTGACGACTGACATCGCTGGAGCAGGAGACTCTGAATCTTGGAGCAAGGGGGATATTTTTCTCGATCGGATGACGAATTTCGGCATCTTCCCCATAGCCTCCCGATCAAGCTGTTGGTGCCAAATTTTGAAAGTGTAGCAACTCGCCCTGATTGGCCACTGGTCCACTGTGACATGCAGCTCTGCTTAGTGAAAAGGCAGAGCAGCGACCAGTGGCCCCCTGGATTGACTTTGTGGAACTTTTGGACGATGAGAGGGGTGGCGTGGTGACCATTGCTCGGAGGGTCCCCCCGCTAGGACTTGTGTCAGCAGTGCAGGGTTGAGGCGCCAGCTCGCTGAATCGAGTCAGGCGGACCTCCCATGCATAATCTGTGAGGACTGCATTGCCACAGCAGGAGATGCTGAATCTTGGAGGAAGGGGGATATTTTTCTTCCCACCCACTCTGTTCCCTCCTCCCCTTAAATGCCCTTAAGCCTCTCCTGCCGGTTTCAGCTGGTCTAATTATGTGAGGTATCTATTGGCAAAGCTCTCTCATCTCTCCTCACTATGACTTCACCTGTACTGGGACTGCATGACTGGGCTGTTCTGCCCTGAACTACTGTACTGTTGGGGGACTTGGTGTGGTCTGTCTAAATTTCACCCTATAATATGCTTTGCTTGTGGTCTCTCCCTTGGTTCTGTGGTACTTGCCCCAGTAGCAAGCTGAAGCGTATAACTGTTACACTGTCCTAATTCTTAGCCTGTTTATCAACCTACTTCTGCTAGTATCCTGTGGTCTGTATTCAGTCTACTGCATGATATTACCTTGTGCTACAGTTATTCTCACCTGGTCTCGGCTTACTATGTCTATCTCCAGGGTGTGTCCTTGAATTATTGTTAGGCTGCAATTCGATGTCTGGTGGGGGGCAACCTGTTGTTACTTGCTCGACTGCCTATTTTTGCTCCTATGATTCTAGCCAGTGTATGTCTTTGCTTATCTGACTAGTGCTGTGTATGCTAGCTTTCCCTACTATATTGCCTAGTGGGGGTAACTACCCTTTCTATCCCGTATCCTGGGTGCTGCCCTGGGACTGGTTATCACAACATATTGGTCCCTAAACCCACCTGGGAGGTTACTGAGCCCTTCCTACTTATTGGCGTCCTTCTCATTGGCCTAGTCCCCTCCCTGTGTTTCCCACTATACTTTACTGACTGCTTCCCGCCCTGGAAGGGCCCCTCGGGTACCCTTGAACAGTCTGAGACATATAACTTCACCTTCTCCAACCTGATAGCTCTGGGCAGTCAGCCCCTCTGGCCTATCAGCTGCCTTGACCTCGGGTGTGTTCTGTACCCCCTCACAGTCACCAAGCACCTCACTCTCAAGCCCTTGGTCTGGGGTAGATGCCGTCCCCTAAGGCATCTCTTCTGGGTTCTGCTGTTGATACTAGTCCTGGCTGGGGACATTGAACTTAACCCAGGCCCCTGTTATCAAGCCTCCTCTCTCCCGGTCGTCTGGTAAAGGACTAAATATAGCTCATCTCAGCATCCGCAGCCTCCTGCCCAATCTGGCTGAGCTTACTGCCTGGGCCTCCCACTACAAGCCCGACATTCTCGGCATCACTGAGTCATGGCTGAAACCTTCAACCCCGATTCTGCCTGCATGCTCCCTGGCTTTGATCATTTCAGGCTTGACCCACCAGGGAGGAAGAGGGGTGGTGGCATTGTGATCTACTTCAGAAGTTATCTAAATCCGGCAGCTGTGTCGCACCAACTGTCCCCGCTGTCTCCTAGTGAGGTACTTCATACTATCCTCTTATTTGGCAACACAAAAAAGTTGCATATCATTTGTCCATACAATCCCCCCGGGGGGGGGTATGCCACGGCTATCCTCCCTCCTTGATACTTTGGGTGCTCGGACTGGGGATAATGATCTGCTTATCATGGGTGATCTTAACCTAAATTGACTTGGAGGTAATACCAAGGTGTAGGAACCTCTGCTTGCTGGCCCCTCCCTGTCTCAGCTCATTCATGAGCCCACCAGGTGGTCCACTGCTGGTGGAAATAGCTCCCTTCTCGATTGGGTCCTGTCTAATAGGCCTGAGAGGATCACCTCCTCAGGAACCCTCCCTGACTCAATCTCTGACCATACCCCCGTGTACTGTGTATGAAGAATCCCCTCCCAGAAAATTCCCCACAAAGTCATCCATGTCAGGGATTTCTCAAAGTTTGACCTGGATTCCTTTCATGAGGACCTGAGGCACATGGACTGGTCTGAGCTGCTAAATGCACCGGACTATCCCACTGCCGTTAGCTACTTCCTCAGTTCCTTCTCTGCACTGCAGGACAGGCATGTACCCCTTATCAGGAGGAGGGTAAGGGAGGGCTGCTACAAAGTGGCTCCATGGAAGCCTTCTTGCCCTTATGCGAACTAGGGATAAATGCTGGGAAAGTTTTAAGGCTACGTTGGACCACGCTATATTTCAGCAGTACAGGATACTCAGAAATGAATGCAAAAGAGCTATCAGGGCTGCCAAGAGTGAATACTGCAAAACTGCTTTACTTAACTCAGCTAAGGACCCTAGGAATTTTTGGAGGAACATCAAAAATATAGTTAGCGGTTCCTCCAATTGTGGGGTCTCTAATATGCTCATTGGTGGTTCCAATTGTAATAACCTCCTAACCACTGCAAATGCATTCAGCTCCCACTTTTCTGATCTGTCTGCGTTCACCTCCCTATTCTGTACTGCAGGATGCAATAGTAGTGTTCTGCTAACTGCCTCTCAATCGCCCCCCACCTCCCATCCGCTATTCCACTTTAGGGCCGTGTCAGCACAGGAGATGCAGAGACTACTCTCTGGTCTCTCTCTCTCTCTCTCTAAGCTAGTGCTGGTCACGATGGCATAGAACCTAGGCTCCTACAGCTTGGTGCCCAGGCCAGGATTAATATGTATGCAAATGACGCCATGACGCCATGCCCAAGGGCCCCAGTGAGAATTCAGCGAGGGGCCCTGCCAGCACCAGATGTTCAACTGTATAGTTTCCGTGCTTTTGTTTTTGTATTCCTCCTCCAGTCCCCCGAGCAGTCCTCCTCCCCTGCTCTGAGTCAGCAACTGCAAGTGAGCTTAGTTTCTCGGCTCTGTCTCTGCAATGAATTGTGAGTGACATGACCACACACCAATCAAAAATGTGTGGCAAAGTCTCGGGAGGTGTGGCTACTGACTTAGAGCGGGAATTGTGTGGCACACTGGTGGCACTCCGTACACGTCTCACTAGGTTCAGGCCTTGGGGCTGTATGTGCCCTGTTAGTCAGCGACTCACCGTTAGACTATTCAGTGACTCATTGTCATCAGTCAGATTCAGTCATTGTTGGTATGAGCTGTAGTGTGTGTGTGGGTCTCCATCACCTGTGATCTGTCGCAGTCTTGCATCTCAGTCCAATCGGTCCTCCTTGCTCCCTGTTATAGTGTCGGGACTCTCGTGTGCATGTATCATATGTCAACATAGTGCCTCTCTTGCTTTGGGCCTGCTGCGGGTGAGGCAGTGAAGGGAAAGACACAGGCTGGTGACTATTTGACAAACTGAGGGGGCCGAGGTATGTAGAAGTAAAAAATGACAAGAAAAAAGAAAGAATTTAATTTAGAGTCCCATTCCAGCACTTCTGTGACATTCTGTAGGCGTCAGTCCGAGTTCTTCTTCCCTTTGTACATATTTAAGAAATACAAAATCACACATGCTCCCACAATGCAAAGCATCATGGGCTGCATATGTAAATCACCACAGAATATTGCTCACTTCACATCATATTGTGTTCTGACTGGCTGCAATCTAAGGCTGTAACTATAGATTTATCCAACAATTACTATTTATGTAGGACTGACAGCAATTTCAAAGGGAGGGTTTCTGTAGAGTGTGATTTTTTTTTTTTAATATACAGGGCAACATTCATGGTTGGGAGACAATGTCATAAATTATATTGCTCTCAGTCTTACATTTCTGTTTAACCATTTTACCAGTGTATGAATGCATACCCCTTTCAACATACATGACTCTTGACCCTCATCCAAAACAACTTACGGGAGTTTAGAAATCACGTTGTTTGGTGGTGGGGGTGGGACACTAACAACTGTGTAAGCATGGATTAGTTCCAGTGCATGCACATGTCATTATGCAGCATTCACGTGATGGAAAATCACGCCTCATTTATCTGTAGGTTGCTTGCACTATTTTAATTGTGTACCCACCAAAGATGCTTGTGCTGCACGTTGAATTCTCCCTACGCATAAATAACCCTGCCTTTTCTTGGTGCTGTCAGTGTTCTACCTCTGTTGACTGACACTCATATTTATGTAACAGTTGCAGCATGTCCTCTGTCTGACTTGCAGTTGCACCTTGTATTTTATTGTTGTCCTGCATTCAGTAAAACATAGCATGATGCAATATATATATAGCTTGCCCCAGTGGTTGCGAGGGTGGCGGATCTCTTGCCTTCCCCCGAGTCAACAAAGAAATCTCCCCAGCTTTCCCTGGTGGTCGCGAGGGCGGCGGATCTCTTGCCCTCCCCCGAGCTGACAAAGAACTCTCCCCAGCTTGCCCCGGTGGTCACGAGGGCGGCGGATTTCTTGCCCTCCTCCAAGCCAACAAAGAAATCTCCCCAGGTACGGCTGAGAACGGGACAAGGTGGTGTTGCTGTGTGATCGGACTTTTGGCACCTTTTTTAAACAAAAGACCATCACTGATTTTCTATCGCAGAGCCCAACTGATAGTTTTTGTACAAAGAAATTTCAGCAGTACTGTGTAGGGTTTCTCTGGAAAGCTGAGGGCTTGCCCTGGTGATCGCAAGGCCGGCGGATCTCTTGCCCTCCTCTGAGCCAACAAAGAAATCTCCCCAGCTTGCCCCGGTGGTCGTGAGGGCGGTGGATCTCTTGCCTTCCCCCGAGCCAAGAAAGAAATCTGCCCAGGTATGGCTAAGAACGGGACAAGGCGGTGTTGCTGTGTGATCAGACTTTTGCCGCCTTTTTCAAACAAAAGACAATCCCTGATTTTCTATTGGCAGAGCCCAACTGATAGTTTTTGTACAAAGGAATTTCAAGAGTACTGTGCAGGGTTTCTCTAGAAAGCTGGGGGGTAATTAAATACATTAATTGCAGCTTTAACTTAGTTTGCTTTACCAAGAATTTCAATAGTTCTGTGCAGGGTTTTACTGGAAAGCTGGGGGATACTTTGATACGTTAATACATTAAGCTGTAGCTTTAAGGTAGTTTGCTTTACCACGAACTTCAACAGTAATGTTCAGGGTTTTTCCAAAAACCTGGGGGCTACTTTAGGACATAAATGCAGCTTTTTCCTATTGTATGTGCTCTCAGCTGTAATCGAACTGTGGACTGCAGATACGTGTTCACCAGAGAGACTAAATTGGTAGCTGGAATACTTTTATTTACTCCCACTTCTACAGCAGCAGGTCCTAGTGTGCAAACCTGCTAAGCCCATAATTCGGACCCTGGTGCCTCAGTTAAATTCGGAAGCCCGTAATTCGGACCCTGGTGCCTCAGTTAAATTTGGTTTAAACAGTGTTTAATGTGGAGCCCCTCTCTCTCCCTACCTTATTTAATGCTGAACATTTGTCTCTCCTCAGCTTGCCCCGGTGGTCGCGAGGGTGGCGGATCTCTTGCCCTCCCCCGAGCCAACAAAGAAATTTACTTCTGCTGTGTGATCGGAGCCCCACCGGTGCTCTGCGCCGGCTGCCCCACCACCACCCTTGGTGAGCTTTCACCTATATAGGCGGCATCACGTATGGGTGCAGAACCAATCAGCCCACTTTGGCATCTGCAGATTATACTCCCTCCACAGTAGTGGCCGCTCTTGCAGCTGCTGCTGCCAAATAAATCAAGTCCATCATGTCACCTCTTTCTCTTGTGTTATTCTGCCTACTCATACCCACATTATCCACCATACCCCCCCTCCTACCCAGAACAGCAACAGCAGCCATGCTCCCTAATTCTGGACACTACAAATTCTACACAGCCCTCTCAAGCAACCTCCACCATTAGGCAGCTCTTCCCATATTATATGCACTATGGTATACTTGGAGCTGCCATCCTCCCTCCCTCCTTTCATGTGGGGCTGCTAGTCCTAAACATCTCCCCTCTAATCTACTCCTCGCAAAGCCCACTTACACCTCAGCAACCCCCCACCCGCCGCAAGGCCCAATGGGCTATAAAACAACTATTGCCTCTACTTCTCCTTCTAGCCGGGGATGTAGAGCGCAACCCTGGTCCACCCCCCTCCCATAATGGCCACCTTTCTCCATCCATGCCCCACTTACCAAAGGGTCTCGAAATAGCTCATCTAAATATATGCAGCATCCTTAACAAATTCACGGCACTTCAACCTAACGTCCTTTCTCTGTGCCCCGATATCCTAATCATTACTAAAACCTGGCTGAAGCTCCATAACCTGGATGCAGAATTCTCAATCCCTGGCTACTCCCTCATTCGGCAGGACCGCCGTGGCAAAATGAGGGGTGGGAGCACTGCCATGTTCATCTCCCCCAGGCTACAGTTTACCCCAATCAGGCTCTCTGTAACCATGCAAGCTATAGACTCTTTGCTCATTAAAATCTCTCTCCCTCACACAAATCCCCTGTACGTAGCAGGGTCCTGTTGCTCCCTGAATACCCAGCTGTCAGACGTCTTGGACCACTTGTGCATTCTAAAGTCCCTCGCCTCTGGTGGAGAACTGCTCATACTTGGTGATTTCAACCAGAACAGGCTCTCCAATACTAGCTCCAAAACACGTATCCAAGTAAATGCCTTAAACCTATCCCAGCAAATAACAGAACCCACTCGCCTGAACCACAAATCAAACAAACAGACACTATTGGACTGGGCTCTGACCTCATACCCCCATCGTATTTCCGACGCCGTCTTCTTCCGGACTCTCTCGGCGATCACCACATGATTTATATGGTACAGAAAATTTGCAAACCTAAGGCACCTCCACCCCATTCTCTGCTCACCAGGTCCTATAAATCCCTGAATCCGACAGAGCTCCTAAATGACTTACACAATGTTGATTGGTCTTTATCACACACGCTCCCAATATTGACGTTGCCCTTGAATTTTTCTCGTCAAGATTCCTGGCTATCTGGGATCACCATGCACCACTTAGAAGATCCAGAGCAAGGGGTGCCCACTTGCCCTGGGTGACCGCTGATGTCATTGATCGTTTTCGAATTAGGGACCGCCCCTGGAAAGCCTACAAGGCATCTGGTTCCCAAATGGCTTTCCAACACTGTCGGTCACTGCAGAATGCCTGCACAAGGCTTATCCATCAGGCCAGATCAAGCTATTTTAAGGCATCCCTCAACACCAACTTCAATCACCCAACAAAGTTTTGGAAGTCAGTTAAATCCCTCTTGTCCCCACCGGTCCAACCCCCTACACCAGCCCCTAATGTTGCAGAAAACACTGTCACTGCCCCGAGTATGGTGGCCACTGAGTTAAACTCCCACTTCACAAACTGTACATCCACCCTCCTGTCCTCGCCTCCGCCCCACCCCCTACAGCCATCCACTTCAACCCCAGCTACACCACCACCCCCATCCTCAAATTTCTCATTTCACTTAGTAACACCCTCAGAGATATTAAAAGCCCTAGGGCTCCTCAACCCAGCCAAAGGTAAGTGCCCTTCGGGTCTTGATGCCAAAATACTCCTTGTAGCTGCCCCGGCCATTGCCAGACCATTGGCTGCTCGCTTTAACCTCTCCTTCATGCATGGCTCACTACCATCTTCTTGGAAACATGCTACAGTAATCCCCTTATATAAAGGCAGAGACCCCTCCTCCCCGGGAAACTACCACCCTATCTTCCTTCTCCCCATCCTAGCCAAATTGCAGGAGTGCCTTGTCCTCTCCCAGCTCTCCGCATATCTCGACTCAAACTCTTTCTTCACTCCATACCAGGCTGGTTTCAGGAAATTGCACTCCACCACAACCTGTCTGCTAAGACTCACTGACGCCATCCTCTCGGGTACGGATAATGGGGAAATCACCTCAGCCATTGTCATCGACCTTGCTAAGGCCTTCGACACAGTCTCCCACACCCTGCTACTGTCCAAGCTCTCCCTAGCCGGCCTCTCAGACTCGGCCACCAGTTGGTTCAATTCATACCTGGCAAGCAGGTCCTAATCGGTCCGAATTAGCTCCTCCACCTCCTCCCCCCCTCCCTGTCACTACAGGGGTCCCACAAGGCTCTGTCCTTGGCCCAATACTGTTCTCCATCTTCCTGAACGATCTGCCCCTGGCCTGCCCACATACTTCTATTCACTTGTATGCAGACAATACAGTACTGTATGCCTCAGGCTCATCCCCCTTCTGAAGTAGCAACCAGGCTTCAACAGGACTTTGAGAATGTCCAACTTTGGTTTCATTCAAATCAACTCTTTCTTAATCCTAAGAAAACCGTCTCCCTCACATTCGGCACGAGGGCTAAACTCTCTAGACTACCATCCCCCTTATCTTCCACACCCTTGATGGCTCCCCTCTGGAGGCTTGTAAGTCCTTCAGATACCTTGGGGTCTGGCTTGACCAGCATCTAGATTTTTCGGAGCATATCGATTCTATCCACAAGACACTGCACCCCATGCTGGGTGCTCTATACCGCTACAAAAGTTGCATTCCCCTGCAAACGCGCTCAGAAATTGTCAAAAAAATTATCCTCCCAATACTGGACTATGGGGACGTGGGCTACATTGCAGCTCCCAAGTCCTCCCTAGCCAGACTCGATCCTCTTTTCCACTCCTTCTGTCACTTCGCCCTAGATTGCCCCCCCCCACAACCCATCACTGCATCCTTTATCGGTCCTTAGACCTCCCTTCCCTCCATGATTGGAGACTGTCACATTGTGTTAGGACCACAGCCAAATTTTGGGCACAGTCCCTCCCCCCTACCTTGCAGCAACCCTAGCAGCCCTCCCGCCACCAGCCTACTTGCTCAGGAACACTGATTCCCGGCTACTCCACATCCCACACATGTCAACCACCTCTGGCCAGGCTGCCTTTAAATACCGTATGCCAAAGATTTGGAACTCCTTGCCAGCCATCATTAGATACGCCCCCAGCCCACTCCACCTAAACCCCCTCCTAAAGATGCACTTCTCTACTACTTGTTCGTGCAAATAGAAACATAGAAACATAGACTTTGACGGCAGATAAGGACCGCCTGGCCCACCCAGTTTGCCCATTTTCCTACCTAATGGATAAGCTGCAGGTCCTAGTTAACTAGCAGCCTACTTCTTCCTACCCCCACCCCCTAGAATTGCCTTATGACTGTCCCATGCATGCTTGAATTCCACCACTATTTTTGACTCCACAATCTCCTCTGGAAGGCCGCTCCATGCATCCACAACCCTCTCTGTGAAAAAATACTTCCTTAAATTACCTCTGAGCCGCCTCTATCTTCAAAATTGTGCCCCTTGTTCTGCACACCTTTTAGAAAGATGCTACCTCTTGGACTTTGTTGATTCCTTTGAGGTACTTGAAAGTTTCTGTCATGTCCCCTGTCCCTCCTTTCCTCGAGGCTATACATATTAAGCTCCTTAAGTCTCTTTCATATGTCTTCGGTGCAGACCCTGCACCATTTTAGTGCCCTCCTCTGGACAGCTTCCATCCTGTCTATGTCTTTGCAGAGATTGGGTCTCCAGAACTGCACACAGTACTCCAGATGGGGTCTCACCAGCTGTCTGTACAGAGGATAATAACTTCTGTTTTCTACTGGTGATGCCTCTCCCTATGCATCCCAGTATCCCCCCAGCCCTCCTTGCTGCCCTCTCGCATTGCTTGCCCACCTGTACAGCACACCTTTACAGCACACAAGCTTGTCCTTAATCTAAATAAAACCCAGGCCATGCTCTTTGGGTCCCTGGCCAAGTTAAAGGCCTCTAATGCCCCCCAGTGCATCAATGGAATTGATGGCTCACCTGTCTTGGTCACTGATACCATCAAATACCTGGGGGTGACACTTGACCCCCAGCTTGACGTTGGTCGTCACATCCAGAATGTATGCAGGGAAGCCAGTTGGAAGCTGGGTCTTGCCTACAGAGCAAAGAACAACCTTACATCTGCTGCTCATCGTGCACTGGCCAGTGGTGTATTTCTTTCGACTCTCTCCTATGGGCTCCCCCTGTACATGCATACCTCCAAAGCTCACCTCGCTCGGTGGCAGGTAGCCTATAACAATATTTGTCATTTTGCACTTGCTGCACCCCCTCTCACCCATCACCGTGACCTGTACAGTAAGCTTGGTTGGCTCTCCCCACTCAACTGCATGAGTTTTGTCCTGGGCAGTTTCACGGGTAAAGTGCTCAGAACTGGCACCCCCTAGGGTCTGGCAGAGCTCCTTGTACCTGCCTCCTCTTCTTACTCCCTCCGGTCCTTGGGCTCTGCTGTCCTCAAGATCCCTGCCACTCGAACGCTAATGGAGGATAGGGATTTTGCTGTTTGTGCTTCCAGAGTCTGGAACTCTTTTCCCTCTCTGGTTCGTGCCTCACCGTCTCACTCCAGCCTTTGGTGCTCCCTTTGGACCTACCTGAGGTGCTCCTCTGCATGTGGCTGTCCCAATCGCCTTAACTGATCTAAGCCCCTGTACTGGACTGTTAAGTACCTGCAGTTATGACGGCCCTTGCGTGGGCCCTGAGGGTTGGACCATGCTCAGGGGAAGGAAATGGACAAGGAAATGATAGAAAGTATACTTAGAATGGCAGAAAAAGGGGAGATATTGCTGATGGGTGATCTGAATATGCCAGATGTTAACTGGAGTGCAGTTGCAGCAGCCACTTCTAAGATTGGGGTTATTCTAGATGCCCTACAGGGGGCATGCCTTAGACAACTAGTATTGGAGCCCACTTGAGAGGGAGCAATCTTAGACCTGGTTCTCTCAAATGGAGATGAAGAGAGGATCACAGATGTAGAAGTGGGTAGCCATCTGGGAACTAGCGACCATCGAACATTATGGTTCACAATAAACACAGCTATAGAGTCAAGCCATACAAAGACAAAGGTACTGGATTTTAGGAGGGCTGACTTTGTCAAAATGGGTGAGTGCCTAAGGAATGCACTAGCAAATGGGCAGGAAGGAGGGGTGGAAGAACAATGGGGAATAATAAAAACTGCCATCACAGAGGTATCAAGCCTTTGTGTAAAGCAAATAAACAAAACAAAACGAGGTAAGAAACCACTATGGTTCTCAAAGGAAGTGGCAGTGAAGGTTCAAGAGAAAAAGAAAGCATTCAGGAAGTACAAGGAATCACAGAAGGAACAGGACAGAGAACTGTATCAGTTAAAACAAAAGGAAGCTGGAAAGGCAGTCAGAACAGCAAGGCCCAAACCAAGGAAAGATAGCCAACTCAGTTAAGAAGGGGATAAAACCTTTATAGGTACATCAGGGAGCCGAAGGAAGACCAAGGGAGGGATAGTGAGGCTTAATAAAGGGAGGGAGGGTGGGCAGAGGGTGACTGTGAAAAGGCAGAGATACTAAACAAATATTTTTGCTCAGTATTTACAAAGGAAGAGGGGGAGGTACTTAAAACAAACAGTAGAAACACTCTGGATACAGAAGTTGATACCAGCCCATTTACAGAAGAAAGGGTTCTGAAAGAACTCTTAAAACTGAAGGTGGACAAAGCAATGGGGCCTGATGGGATTCATCCCAGAATTCTAAAAGAACTAAGGGTAAAACTAGTGACACCACTGACTACCCTCTTTAACAAATCATGGGAGGATGGGGTGGTACCCGAGGACTGGAGGAGGGCAGATGTGATTCCCCTTCACAAAAGTGGGAGCAAGGCAGAAGCAGGAAACTACAGACCTGTTAGTTTAACCTCAGTGGTAGGGAAAATGATGGAATCACTTCTGAAGGAAAGAATTGTTAAATATCTAGAGGCCAGAGGGGCACAGGACCCAAGGCAGCATGGATTCACAGCGGGAAGGTCATGCCAGACAAATCTGATAGATTTCTTTGACTGGGTGACCAAAGTAGTTGATCAGGGAGGGGCTGTGGACATGGCCTACCTAGACTTTAGCAAGGCATTTGACACAGTCCCACACAAAAGATTAATATAAAGTTAGCCAGCCTGGGAGTGGGTCCCAAGATGACAGCCTGGGTAAAGAATTGGCTGGAGAATAGGACACAGAGAGTAATAGTAAATGGAGTCCACTCTGAAAAAAGGGGGGTTAGTAGTGGGGTACCGCAGGGTTCAGTATTAGGACCAGTCCTCTTCAATGTCTTTATAAGTGACATTGCAGAGGGACTGGAAGGAAAAGTATGTCTCTTTGCAGATGACACAAAGATCTGCAACAGAGTTGATGCATAAGGTGGAGTGGAAAGGATGAGAAGGGACTTGGCAAGGTTAGAGGAATGGTCAAATGTATGGTAGCTTAGATTCAGTGCTAAGAAGTGCAAGGTAATGCACCTGGGAAACAAAAACCCAGGGGAAGAGTACACAATGGGGGGTGAGATACTAACAACAACAAAAATGGAAAGGGACTTGGGGGTAGTCATATCAGATGACCTAAAGGTGGGCAAGCAATGTGAGAGGGCAGCAAGGAGGGCTGGGGGGATATAGGGATGCATAGGGAGAGGCATCACCAGTAGAAAATAGGAAGTTATTATCCCTCTGAACAGACAGCTAGTGAGACCCCATCTGGAGTACTGCGTGCAGTTCTGGAGACCCAATCTCTGCAAAGACATGGACAGGATGGAAGCTGTCCAGAGGAGGGCAACTAAAATGGTGCAGGGTATGCACTGGAAGACATATGAAGAGAGACTTAAGGGCTTAATATGTATAGCCTCGAGGAAAGGAGGGAGAGGGGGATGATAGAAACTTTCAAGTACCTCAAGGGAATCAACAAAGTCCAAGAGGGTAGCATCTTTCAAAAAAAGAGGTGTGCAAAAACAAGGGGGCACAATTTGAAGATAGAAGGGGGGCGGCTCAGAGGCAATTTAAGGAAGTATTTTTTCACAGAGAGGGTGGTGGATGTATGGAACGGCCTTCCAGAGGAGGTTGTGGAGTCACAAACAGTGGTGGAATTCAAGCATGCATGGGACAGTCATAAGGCAAATCTTCCTGGACATAAGTCTCCACCACTCATTCACACTAGTGGGATTAGCACCGGAGGCACTAGGACCCATCGGGAGCAAACTTTTTGCTGGAGGGTCGGCGCGAGAGACGGCGCCGCGAGACACGGCGCGAAGCAGCGGCTCGAGCGGTAATGACTATCTCATGCGACGACCTCCAACCGCCTCAGTTCCTTTTTTCCCGCTGTCGAGTGCGCTTCAGTGACGACATCGCTCGCCTGTCGGGAGTCAAACTTCAAACTAGCGCATAGTTTTCAGTTTGTTTTTTTGTGCCATTATCACGATAGTAGTATCGCTTAATTTTATTCTATTTTCGTTAAATTTTTCTAATATTTTAAATTTAACTTACTTGAAGAAGTCTCGGCCTAC
The DNA here is from genome assembly GCA_016271365.2 of Neoceratodus forsteri. Lineage (NCBI taxonomy): Eukaryota > Metazoa > Chordata > Ceratodontiformes > Ceratodontidae > Neoceratodus > Neoceratodus forsteri. Next base: position 282,232,413 of record CM057455.1, on the reverse strand, counting down.
TGGACGGAGTCGACCATGAGCAGGTCAGGTGATGGTAGGGAGACTTGGATGAAAGCTGTTCAGTCAGCGGGCTGGGTCGGTCAGCCTCCTTCTCCTCAGCGGGGTTCCGACTACGGTCAGTCCGATGCTCTGGGATGGGCGGTCTCGCTGGCATAAAATAAACGGTCGATTCTCTGCACCGCTCGCCTCGAGCTCTTCTTCGCCCACAGGTCAAAAAAGAGAAGGCATCACCGAGGTCGCCTTCGTATGTCTCGCTGCCGACGGTCGGTTATCGCGCTAGTTGCCGGTCTCTTCGGAGTCGCCAACTTCCGAAATCGCTGCCCCGACATCGGAGCCCCTCCTCGCTTATAGGTAGGGCCCAGATGAGCAGTTTCATCAGTGGGCCGCCTATGGGAGCGGCTGGGCCGAGGTTGGTTCTTCTGCCTGGCTCGGTTACCTCGAGCCTCGGCTCCTCCGCGATCAGGTAGGGCGGTTGACCTTCCTAGTCGCGCGCGCCTTCTTCTGCCAGCGACTCTGCCAGGTGTTCCCCCCTCACATGGCTGCGGCGCAGGGCCACACGATGCCCTTATCTCTGTTTTTTCATTCTCTAGCTTTCCAGGTTCCTGGGGCTTTTCGGCGCCCCGTAGGGTCTGTTGGCTTGTCGGGCGCTGCTGTGCCGCTGGGTCTTGCGGGCGCCATTGGCAGCGCCCGTCTTGGTCTCGCTGGCGCCGCCAGCGGTGTTGTCGGATAGGGCGGCGCGCTTTCGCTGTGCCGATTGCGGCGACGTCCGTGGCGCCATTTGCGCATCGCCCACGCGCCGCTTATGGCGCTGTCCTCGCTGAGCCGCCCGCGCGGCGCTGGGGCGCTATGCCGCTATAGGGTTCAAGGCCTCGGTGCCGCTCTTCAGCCTGCTTTGCTGCCTCGGCACCGGGGCCCTCGGGACTCTCCTTGTTTTCTGCTATTTCCTCCTCTCTAATTTCACTCCTTTCCTGTCCAAACAGTCCATCCTGGACCATCAGGAGATATTGTTGAGCCTGACCCAGATCTTCGGTTGGGTGATGAAGTGGAGGAAACAAGATCTTTCTTTGCTACAGAGCCTGTGGTCGAGGACCTGTCCTTAAGTCTCTGTTGAAGAACCTGAGATCCACTCTTTTCTCCAGACTACAGACATCGATCCTGGGAAGATATTAAGACTCCAGTATCTTCATGCTTCGGAGATCCCTACGGATTTGACTCCTCCGATCCAGCCTTCCTTCGAGACGCTGTCTCGAATGGTATGGAATAATCCTGCTCTTATTCCCTCAGTGGCTAAATCCATTGATAAGAAGTATTCAGCTCCCAAGGATTGTCCCATTTGGGCATCCCAAGCCTTTGCAGATCCTATTGTAGTCCTGGCAGAGAATGACAAGGTCGTTCTTCCTCAAACTACTACAGCTCAACCTATTAACAAAGAGTCTCGTAAGATTGATACATTAGGTAAGAGAGTCTTTGCTGCTCCACTCTAAGTATGCGACAGCAGCTATCAAGGCTATTTTTCTCAGTATGAGTATATCCTGTGGCACTCTATGAAAAGAATGGTTGAAGCTCTTCCAGATTCGGACTCCAAGTCAGAGCTTCTTCTGACCGTTATTAGAGGTATTGAGTCCAATAACCAACAGGTCAAAGCCGCCATGGGCGCTTGACACTGCTTCGCTCAGCAGCCGCGAGGTTGGTACTCGGCGCCATTCCTGGCTGCGTACTTCGGCTTCACGAATGATGCTCAGCAGCAGGTAATGGCGCTGCCTTTGATGGCTCCTTTCTTTTGGCCCTCAGGTGGAGCAAGCCTTAGAGGCCACTCAGAAGACTAGATCGGCCATTAAATTGGCCAGACCTCCGCCTGTCCTCTCGGGGCATGTGAACAGACGCCAGTTTCATAGTTGTCAGTCCTTTCGAGGCAGAGGCAGGGAAGCTTCCATAAAGCCAACCTGCCCAACCTCAAAAGAAGACGAGCAGAGCGCAGGGCCTAAAGCCCCAGCGCCACCTATGAGTTGTTGGCCCAAGTTCCATCCACTCTGCCCGAGGTGGAACTTCTCCTCCGGTGGAGGTCATCTGACGTACTTCTACAACCAGTGAAGTCCATAACTTCAGACAAATGGGTCCTTCGGATAATTCGCGAGGGTTATTCTCTCAATTTCTTGGAAACCCCCCCGAATTGTCCTCCCAGATGACAACCCAGGTTGTCGGCCTCTCAGTCAGACCTCCTCACCGCGGAGATCCAGGGCCTTCTGAACAACAGGGCAATAGAACTGGTGCCCCCCATCTGCGAAACACAGGGTTCTACTCCCATTACTTTCTGGTTCCAAAGAAATCTGGGGGGATGCGCCCCATTCTAGACCTCAGAAAGTTAAACAAATTCCTCCCCAGGGAGAAATTCAAAATGATTTCCCTAGGTACCCTGTTACCCTTGCTGTATCAGCACGACTGGCTGGCCTCTCTGGATATGCAGGATGCTTACCAGCATATCCCCGTCCACCCGACCCACTGCAAGTTCCTCAGGTTTGTAGCTTTGGGTCAGCATTATCAGTTCAGAGTCCTGCCCTTTGGGCTATCCTCGGCGCCGCGAGTTTTTACAAAGTGTTGTGCAGTTCTCGCGGCGCATCTCAGGAAAGTCGGACTCCGAGTGTTTCCCTACCTGGACGATTGGCTTCTAGCAAGCCCTTCGGCCAAGGGACTTTGGAAGCCGTGCAAACGACTTCTGGTCTTCTCACGTCCATGGGAGTTCTGCTGAATTTGAAAAAATCTCAACTGCAGCCCTCCCAGAGGCTCCTTTTCATAGGGACGCTTCTAGACACCTCTTCCGCGAAGGTTTTCCTTCCAGAGGACAGAAGACTCGACATCCTTCGGATGGCCCGTTACATCGGGGAGAACCAATCGGTTACAGCTCTCTCGATGCAACGCATGTTGGGTCTCATGGCGTCCTCGGTCTTCACTGTACCCCTGGCCCGCTGCACATGAGAACCACCCAATGGATGCTCTCCACTCAGTGGTCTCCGACCTCTCACCCCCAGTCTTATCCCATCAAGGTGACGGAGCCCTTCGAAGGTCTCTCACCTGGTGGTCTCAAGAGAGCAATCTCCTGGAAGGATTCCCCTTTGCTCCCCCGGATCATCAGATCTCCATCACCACAGACGCATCGCTAATAGGATGGGGAGCTCACTGTCTCTCCCTCCACACTCAAGGTGTATGGACTCAGTTCGAAACTCATCTCCACATAAATGTCCTGGAGATGAGAGCGGTCCTCTATGCAATCTGAGCTCTGAAGGATGTCCTTTGTCACAAGAACATTCTCCTTCAAACGGACAACAAAGCTGTGATGTATTACATCAACAAGCAAGGCGGTGCTCATTCTTATCCCCTTTGCAGGGAAGCAGTGAGGGTGTGGGAGTGGTGCTTGGAGCACAAGTCTCTGATTCAAGCGGTTTATCTGCCAGGTATACAAAACGACCTAGCAGATCACCTCAGCAGAACAGAGGCAGACCCTCTCGAGTGGTCTCTCGATCCAGCTGTAGCTCGGTCCCTGTTCAAAGAGTGGGGGACTCCAGACCTGGACCTTTTTGCATCCCCACTCAACGCAAAACTGCCTCTCTTCTGCTCCAGAAATCCAGGGCCTGGCATTTTCTGTCAGGATGCGTTCAGGCTGCGGTGGACAAAACGCTTTCTTTACGCCTTTCCACCGCTTTCTCTAATCCAGAGAGTACTCCTCAAGTTCGAGTCTCAGGGGACCAAGATGATTCTCATTGCTCCCTCCTGGCCTCGGCAACTATGGTTTCCTCTACTCAACAGTATGTTGGCAGCCTCTCCGAGACCACTTCCCTTGCAAATCAATCTTTTGACTCAGGGTTCGTTGGTCCATCCCAACCTGAAATCACTTCATCTTCATGCTTGGCTCCTGAAGAGATAGAAGTGAATCGGTTCAACGTCTCTCGTAGAGTCTCAGACATCCTTCTGGCTGCTCGGAAGCCAGCCACCCGAAAAACGTACGCTTCCAAATGGAAACGTTTTTCTCTCTGGTGTGCAAAGTCCTCTTGGAATCCCTTTTTCTGTCCTCCTGACAAGGTTCTGGAGTATCTTTTGGACCTATCAAACTTAGGTCTTCAGTACTCCACAGTTAAAGTTCACCTTAGTGCCATCTCAGCGTTCCATGAGCCGGTTTCTTCCTTGACTCTGGCTCAGTTACCTATGGTGAAGAGATTTCTTAAGGGGATTCTTCATACCAGACCCCCTGTTAAGTGTCCAGTTGCAGCCTGGGACATTAACCTGGTGCTGGACATGCTCACTCGGAAGCCTTTCGAACCCTAGCTACCTGTGAGCTAAAATTTCTTACCTGGAAGACTGCCTTCCTGGTGGCCATTACCTCAGCCCGCAGGGTCTCTGAGATACATGCCCTGGTTACGGACCCTCCATATACTGTATTCCATAAAGACAAGGTAGTTCTCCATTACTCATCCTAAATTTCTTCCCAAGGTTGTGTCAGAATTCCATCTAAACCAACCTCTGGTACTTCCCGCTACTTGCTAATTTCCAAAATGAAGGGAACGAGCTCTTCATTCCTTGGATGTTAAGAGAGCCTTGGTTCTATTTAGATAGAACCAAGGATGTTCGCAAGACTCAGCAACTGTTTGTTTCTTTCAGCGACACCGGCTGGGTCAACCTGTCGCTATCAGATGCATCTCATCATGGTTGAGTGGCATGCCTTGACATTGCTATTCCATGGCTCCAGTTAAATTAGAAGGTAGAGTGTCGCTCACTCTACTAGGGCGGTCATGGCATCCTAGCGGAAGTGCATAATGTTCCAATTGCAGATATAACGCGCCGCCACCTGGAGCTCAGTGCATACGCCGTTAAGCACTATGCACTGGATGTTCATGCCGGGCGACATTCGCATTCGGCAGAACTATCCTTAATGGGCTTCTATCTTGGACGCGTGAGCTCTGGCTCTCCTGCCGCCCTTTGGGGATTATCAGCTTGGTACTCTCCCACTAGTGTGAATGAGTGGTGGAGACTTATGTCCAGGAAGATATGAAAATTACGTACCTACCGTAATTCTTGATCTTCTTGGACGAGTCTCCACCACTCATTCACACGCCCACCCTCCATCCCCCGAGCTCACCGCTGTGTTGGTCTTCACTCCCTCAAATCTTTAGGCCGTGAGGACTTCTTTGCTGACCCTTCTTACACGGGTCGTACGGACTATCTTATGTCCGTTTTTTAATGTTAGGTTTACTCTTTACGTTAGTTGCGCTGCACCTCCTTGGTAAAAAAGGTGCTAGAGGCGGTTGGAGGTGTCGCCACATAGTCATTACCGCTTTGAGCCGCTGTTTTCGCGTTGTCTCACACCACCCTCCAGCAAAAGTTTGCTCCGATGGGTCCTAGTGCCTCCGCGCTAATCCCACTAGTGTGAATGAGTGGTGGAGACTCGTCCAAGAAGATCAAGAATTACGGTAGGTACGTAATTTTCATTTCTAGGGGTTGGGGGTAGGAAGAAGTAGGCTGCTGGTTAACTAGGATCTGCAGCTTATCCATCAGGTAGGGAAATGGGCAGACTGGGTGGGCCAAGCGGTCCTTATCTGCCATCAAATTCTATGTTTCTATGCTGGCTTAGGATGCTGCTTTGTTTTATAATGTGTTATTTCTCTCTGCCCAAGTCGGAGTTCTGCCTGATGTACTGTTTTGGTGGGTCTGCTATTGCACTGATATGTAATTCTCCTAAGCCTCTGGGCGGTGACCTTTGTCTGATGCACTCTTCTTCTTTAGCTTTTTCTAAGTATGTTATCTCCTACCCAATTATGTGTTATTACTTGACTGCTTGTTTTAATGTTCATCTGACTCTACTTGATCCTGTGCAATGTATGTATAGTATTCTTATTGTTCCTGTGTGGACTTGTCTGTTACTGTACTCTCCTGGGTCGTACCTGAAAATAGGCAATTGTTTGTCTAGTGTACTTACCTGGTCAACAAAAGTTAATAAATAAATCCTAAGTAAATAAATTGTAAAAATAAATAAATATCGTCATTGTTTTATTTATATAAAGGTGCCCTTCCAAAGCTCAGGGCCAAATATGAATAACATGACCTACAGTAGGTAGCAGAAATCCTGCCGGTTTTCTTGCCCGAACTACGGTCTGTGTAGAATGCAGTAGCCAGACTTATCGCTTATACTAAGGAAACATAAACACATTACTCCTGTTCTAATCCAGTAATTTAGCATTCAGTTAGAGAATGGCTAGCTTACATAATGCTCTGCATGGTCACGTTCCCCCTATGCTGTGAATTTGTTACAGTGGGGTCAGTCAATCTTACTGATTCCTATATCGTCAAGATATACTTGTCCTTGGGTGACCTGGTATTTTATTTAGGTCTGTACTTTCTCACTTAATCTCTCCATTCTGCAGTCACTAAGGAAATTTGCCTTCATTCATTTTTATTTAGATCGGCTCTTCAAACATGTTTTGTGTTCAGGCAGGCTTCTAATTTGTTTTGTGCATGTTCTGTATTTGAATTGGTTACTCACTGATGACCGTAAAGTGCTGTGAGGTGACTTTCCTTGAAAGTCGCTGTATAAATATTGTAGTGTTGTTATTATTTTATGAAGTGGGAGCAGGAACTTGGCTGTGAAATCTCCTTGGAGAGCAAGCATGATCTGTGTGTTAGTGTACACACACAGTCTCTGACAGAACGAGGCAGGGGCTTATTTAAGCTGGAGAACTGCTGTTTATACCAGAAAAAGGTGATGAAAACAGCTATGAAGACTCTGATAGGTGCTGGAGAAAAAAATGCTCATTTCAACAATTCCAGTTCAGTCCCAGCTTAGGTAGCCGGTGTCTGGAACCATCCAATGGAACCTTAAAGGAGAACTGCATTGAGCCTATAAGTTAATTTTTTCCCAATAGAAGTTGTTTTTTGAGTCCTGGCTAACAATCTCTTATTTATTCATGTATACAAGTCTTTTAGTAAACTCAGTGGGTGTTTCTGCTTTATAGTCTGAGAGTAAGTGGCAGTTTAGAACTGTGAGACACGGTTTATGTTCCTCTCAGCCACAGAGTTCTATAGTAGAACATGGATGCATTATGTCAACAATAGAGGAGTAGAACATGGACACAAACTACATTATAAAGTTCTAAATACCAGCTGCATGCAAATCAGAAACACCCACGCAGATAACTAAAATGTCTGGCTAGCTAGAGCAATAACAGAATTTGAAGAAGTATTTGTAAAACAATCGGCGCAGTTCTCCTTTAACTGCGCCACATGCACTGCCCCATGCTTTGCACCTGGCTCCGCCCAACGGGCACATCTTTCTTTGTCTGTAGAACAGATCTGTCATCTTGGTTCCCACCAAAAGGGGCGTAGCTAGTTATTTCTTCCGAAATCCTGCCAAGTTACAGTTTGATTTTATGAGTCATTTACTCAGGCTGGCCCAGCTAAGACGTAACATCTTGTTTCCAGGTAGGTCCTGCGCCTGCCCATTTCTGCAGCTAGGTGGATTGGAGAGGTTAAGTGACTTGCTCAAGGTCACACTGTCAGTATTTGGCTCTTGTGGAGTTTTGAACAGCCTACTAGTACAGATCATGGGAAGGTAGTAGTGACACCAGGAAGCTGTCTCCCTACTCATACAGGTTGGGCCATGGTGAATTTTTCTTTCTTGTATGACAACGTCTGGAGCTAAATATGTACACATTGGAAGAGAGAAGGGACCGGGGGGACATGATAGAGGTCTTCAGGTACATGAAGGGGGTAAATAGGGGAGGAGCAGTCAGGGTGCTCCGAAGGAAGGAGGGGGGCAACTAGAGGGCATGGGTGGAAGCTGAGGGAGGGAGATTCAGGGGAGAAAGAAGGAGGTGCTACTTCACTGAGAGGGTGGTAGAGCCATGGAATGCGCTGCCCAGGGGGGCTGGTGGAGGCAGAGACTGTGGAGGGGGTTCAAGAGGGGGTGGGATAGATACAGGGGAAGGGTTCTGGAAGCAACATCCAGTTCAGCAAGATTATCCGGGACTGGGAAGGGAGAAGCCAGAGAGGGAGAGGGGGGCAGCAAGGTCAGCTCCCAATGGTGGGGGCTGACCAAACGAGCAGACACGAATGACCGTTAGGCATATTCTGCTGGCATTTTAGCATGTAAATATGGCTGTAAGTGGGCCAGAAATGTCATGTGCTATTTCCCTAATCTTGGTTTATGTTATGCTTGCCTCAAATTTGTATAATAGTATGTAACCTTATTTTGTTTTATTTTTGTATCTGGAATTATGTATACACATTTTACTCCCTTCCCCCCTCCCCCCAGGACATATCTGGAAACAAACTATTATGGCTCAGTATGTCTTTCCTGGTGAAACTTTTTCAAATAAATAAACATACTAAGTTGAGAAGACCATTTTCCTGATGCACCGACAGGCTTAAATACTTGAGGCTCACTATCCCGAAATGGTTAAACTAGACTTTCACTCTCTCTCCTTGTGCTGGTCACAGGGCTCAGGTGTTGCAGGGATCTTCCCTCCCAGGCTTCCATAGAAGCAGGAAGTAGACTTTTAGCTTTAGTACAGGGGACACGTGGATTGTGCCAGTCTTCTTCCTGCCTTCGCAAAAGCAGGCAGCTTGAGCACAGGACTGTCACTCTGTGACAGAGACACAGGATTCTTTTTTTGTTATTTTGCCTTCCAACTCTACAGACTAGTGCCTTGAGGACTGGCCACCGTCTGCTAGCCTAGGGAGCCCTCCTTGATCAGACCTCCCTGTACTGAACTGGCTGCCTTACTGCCACGCCAGCAGAGGCTCAACAGATGGAGCCACGTTGCATGATCTGGTACTCCAACCCTAGGGAGCCCTCCTTGATCAGACTGCCCTGCACTGAACTGGCTGCCTTACTGCCACGCCAGCAGGGGCTCAACAGATGGAGCCACGTTGCATGGTCTGGTACTCCAACCCTAGGGAGCCCTCCTTGATCAGACCTCCCTGCACTGAGCTGGCTGCCTAATGCCATACCAGCAAGGGCTCACCAAATGGAGCCTTGTATGGTCTGGTACTCCAAGCCTAGGGAGCCCTCCTTGATCAGACCTCCCTGCACTGAGCTGGCTGCCTTACTGCCACACCAGCAGGGGCTCAACAGATGGAGCCACGTTGCATGATCTGGTACTCCAAGCCTAGGGAGCCCTCCTTGATCAGACCTCCCTGCACTGAGTTGGCTGTCTTACTGCCATGCCAGCAGGGGCTCAACAAATGGAACCGTGTTGCATGGTCTGGTTCTCCAAGCCTAGGGAGCCCTCCTTGATCTGACCTCCCTGCACTGAGCTGGCTGTCTTACTGCCACGCCAGCAGGGGCTCACCAGATGGAGCCACGTTGCATGGTCTGGTACTCCAAGCCTAGGGAGCCCTCCTTGATCAGACCTCCCTGCACTGAGTTGGCTGTCTTACTGCCACACCAGCAGGGGCTCCGTACAATTCCTAATGACAGTCCCATACTGTTATTACATTACATGGGACAGAAACATTTCCCACTTTGTCTGGTCCAGACAGAAACTCTTGTGTGAAAAACAGACTTCTGCAACTTCCAAATATCTGTGAGGGTTGTGTTGCCCCTCCTGAAGTATATGCAGCCCACCTTTTGTATGGCACTGCTCAGGTATAACCCCTCTTATCAAACTGTCTGGAAGGCTTTGGAACGGTTGTATATGAGAAAAGTCAGTCTATGCAATACAGTGCCACATAGTAGTGAAAGCCATGGGTAACTTGTGACTACCCCCACCCACAAGGTGAGTGATGCAGCCAGGTAGAACGATGGGATGGCTTGGTCTTTAGGCCCTCGGTTGAATAGCGATTGGATTTACGTGGTGTTGCAAGGGTTCTGTGTGGCACGATGTCTCCATCTATGGGGATCCTTTTAACATTTACGCTGCCAGGTTGCTGCCCAATAGGAAAATATAGTGTTGCCACCCACAGTGACAGGAGACTTGATACCTTGTAACAATACCCCACAAACTAGTAACATTGCACAATAATAATACATGAAGCAATGATAAGTGGTGAGACAGTAAATGCAAACAAATAAAGAAAAGTTTCATTTTGGGGAACAGGAACAGAAACATAGAAACCCTAGAAAATGGTGGTGGAAGAAGACCAAATTGTCCAGTCCATTCTGCCCACCCTGCGTAAAAACCCTACGTAGGCCCTAGTGACCATCCCCCCCCCTTTCCTCTGCCCTCTTCCCACTTATGATAGCCATGTGCCTGTCGCACTCAACCTTGAAACCTCCAACTATTTTGGCCTTCACCATCTCTTCAGGCAATCTTTTCCACTTCTCCACCACTCTTTGGGTGAAAGAATGTTTGCTGACATTCCTTCTGAATCTTCTTTCTGTCAGTTTCAGTTACTTCCACTGCACAGCATTATTTGTACTCAAGATGAATATGCCCCACCCAATCTCCCTCCTACTCTCCCGGGTATACATGTCGACATCTTGCAACCTCTCCGTGTATGACTTTTCCCCCCATCCTGAACCATTTTAGTTGTCCTTTGTTGCACCGCTTCCACCCTCTCACTGTCCTTTTCAGGTCTGGACTCCAGAATCCTTACTCAGGTCTGGATTCCAGAACCTTGTGCAGTACTTCAGGTGCGGACTCATCAAAGATCCGTATAGGAACTCGGGAACAGGGATCTGGAAGGGAAATAGATAAGGCAGGATAAGGGAAAATAATATGCAGGAAACATGTTCATATCCCACCACCCTCTGAACATGCTGTGCCCCTTTGACCCCAGCAGTCCATCCTGCTGGTTCACCGGTTATCCCAAAGTCCTTATGGGTGCTCCTACAGTCTGTGTGTATGCACACAATGTCTAGCAGAGCTGCAGGCCTGAATAAAGCTGTGGTGTGGTACTGATTAATACATAGGTACATAGAATTTGATGGCAGAAAAATACCCAGTGGTCTGTTTAGTTTGATGATGGAGTTAAAGACGGATATGAGTGCAAATAAGAGTCTAGGAATGCAGATAATCAAAATGTGCAAGTAGTATGCTTTAAGTAGCCTCTTATGGATATATTCCAGCACTGTCCTTGGGCACTTCTTAAATTGCACAGGCTTGCCTAGTGCTATCTAACTAATCCCTTCTACAAAATCACAGGACACGGCCCTGTCCAGTACTCATAAATACCGAGATGCAGCCGTGCAGCAGTTTGTTTATTTATTTATAGTGAGTGGTGGAATGCGATTGTGCATGAAGAGCCATACACTGTAAAAGGTTGTTCTCTGGGGAGTGATGTAGACACTAATGCAGAATGACTTTTCATTCTGCATTAGTATCTATGTCACAATACAAGCGACCCCAGCAGCGCTTGCCATTTGTCAGTGGTGGGTGAAGAGTCGCACATGTGAGCTGGCCAACACTTAGTTTTTGGTGAAGTGCGGGCGGCAGAGCGGAGAGACTGGGTGCCAAAAACCAAAAAAATAAGCAGTTCTAGGCTTTTGTACACCATACCCTGTATAGAATTGTGTATGGTAGCCCCGATACACAACAACGCCCTTATGACTTCTCGTGGTTACTGTGATGTCAGAGGGACCTCTCGAGCTTCACTGTTGAGGGCCTTAACATCATAGTAACTACTTGGTGTAAGAATAGCGTTGTTGTGTATGGACCACCATACACTATCCTATTTATTTGTTGACCGGATAAGTACACTGGTCGACTGAACCTTTTTCAGGAGTGACCCTGGTCTAGGTTGGCAAAGAAAAGAATGGAGATGAGAGAAACATTGTTATAAACAACCATCGTGGGATGTTTTCCACCTGGATTCAGTAGCAGGCTTGGTTAAAGGTGCGGTGAACCCAGCAAACCTCTGGTGGTGAAGGGTGCAGGCCATAATGAATCTAGTAAAACGTCTGGTTGGTTCTCTTCTGCCCTTGAAGAGGACTCCTGTTCACCCTCCCTGCAGCAGGCAGTCACACAGGGCTTTTGTTTCGGGTCCTCTAAGGGCACAGCATTGGTTGAACTGGTGGGAACCTGGGGAACTCAGTTCCTGGAGTGAAATTCAAAGTCTGACTCGGTTCCAGAAGCAGAATGGGAAAGGACAGCTTCTGTGTAAAATGTATTCCCAAAACAGCCTAAAACTGACTGCATAAAGTGTACAATTACAACATATAATGATGGACTGTGTCCCCCTAAACTTCTATCAAGTATGTTGGATCCTACAACAAAGGTGATGGGTTCATTAGAATGTTTTCCATTACCAACACTGCCCTGCAGCAGGGTTCTCTGAGCAAAGTAGACTAATTTTTCTCACAGAAGTGGAGTTTAAACAAGACAGCCATTGCTCCAAGAACTGAAATTCAGTGCAGGCACTTGTCAGGCTCCGAATCTGTTTTTCTGATTCTCAGTCAGGGAACTCTGGCTGTACTGAATCCAAAGGCTGAGCTGAAGAAAGCACGTCTGTCTCTTTAGATCAAGCAGATCTCTCTCACTGAATGAGCTGACTGGTCTCTCTGCAGGTGTCCCACTTCTCCAAGCTTCTGTGTCTCTTGGCTGATCAGGTTTTAAGGGGGCAAAGGAATCTTCCAGTTGGCTGGCTGGCTGATTCGGATTTGTGCTCTTTCTGTGCATTGCCCTCACTTCCCAGCAACCTTCAGTTACGCTTCAGGTCGCTTACTCTTTATGAATAGCTGTTGCCATCGGCAGTTGTGTCCTGAAGCTTTGAGAGCCTCCACACTTGACCCATACAGCACGGGCAAAGTATTAATCCCTAACCCCTTCCCACACTCCTGTGGTACCAGAGGAACTCAGATGGTGGCACCCATACCCATAAGGGCATTTTTATTATTTTTAAAACTCTCCATACCTTGCCACAGCTTCTGGCCATTGTCGTGTTGTTAACTGGCACCCACAACAAAAATATCCAGCTGCGGATGGTGTCTGACCCTCTACCTCTCTAAGGGTACACAGGGATACTGGGTTTCTGAGTTCCCCACTGCTCTGCTTCTTGGTGGCACAATCTCAGGCACACTCCCTGGAGGTTTCTATTTCAAAACTTAGTCCCTTGTCACGGACAGCAAGCCTGGTTCTGATCCTGCAGTAGTAGTTTGCAGCCACAATAATGAGGTGCGCCTCAGACTGGAATAATGAAAGGGAACCCCTGTCTGCTGTCCTGTCCCCCAATGCATCGTACGGGACTGGAAGTGAAGTTTCTGCAGCTGGTGCCGCAAAGAAGAGATGAGGAAGAGGATCGCTTTCAGGCAGGAAACTCCAGGTAAGCCCTCATTTAAGAGGGGGGCTACAAACAGGCAGAAGCAATATAGCCACCTAGTGGTGATCCATGGGATAGCAAACATGAAAATCAAAGGCACTCTCTTATGTCTCAACTAGAGGGAATTTTACTTATAGATAAATGGTAAGAGCAGCTGCCTTCAATACTCAGGTTCCCAGGTTTGATTCCCAAACAAGGGCTAGAAGTGCATCTGCCTAAATAGAGGGAGCAGACATAGTAGCAGTTATGTGATGTCATCAAGCATTGCAAACATTGTCCTTTCATTGGCTAGAACACCAGAACTGTGATACACAGGAAATTGCTCTAGCAAGTGGTATTTCATGACTATGTAATATCAGGCAGTATTTCATCATGAAAGAAAACTCCCAATGCCAGTGGGGTAAAGTTGTTACAAACATGAGGCTTCTAAAACTTTTATTCTTTTAGTAGATAAAAAATGAAATTACTGCCGGTGCGGGCCTGGTGGCTAGGCAGTAGTACTACTGTTTGCTGGGCTGCCTACCCAGGTACGTAGATGAGCTTGGAAAAGCAGGGGTCAGCGGTGGAGAGGAAGATTGAGTGTCCCAGTGGGCAGTCTCCTCCTCTGGCAAGGAAGAGCAGCAGACTCCACTCTGTCTCTATTCTCCTACTGCCACTTGGAGATCCTAGAGTGACAGTGCAGTTGGCAGTCCCTTAGAGGGTGGGGGGGCATTACCTGATGCTGTGTACATGCACAAACATTTGCATGCCCTAAACGTCCTTGCCGGCGACATCATGAGGGAGGACCTGGATAGAAAATGGAGAAAAAAACACCTAGCCCCAGTAGGGGGCTTTTGAAGGGGGAGGTCATGCCAAACAAACCACATAGACTTTTTCAACACAGCAACCCAGGTGGTAGATAGAGGTCAATCTGTGGATCCTGTACTTGGCCTTCGACTTGGTCCCACATGGGAGACTGATGAAAAGCTGAGAAGCCTGGGAATGGAGGACAACTTATTTATTTATTTAATTAAAAAGTATTACATACAAAAATATATAAAACATAGTAACTAGATATGGAACTGGTTAGGAGATGGGTATCAGATAGTAGTGATGAACAGGAGACTCTCAGGAGTCAGAAAGGAGACAAGCGGTTTGCCTCAGGCATAGGTCCCTGGACTGTTACTCTTCATTGTATTCATCTATGATGTAAGCATGGGAATTCAGGGTAAGATCAGCGTATTCGCAGATGACATGAAGTTATGCGGTGGAGTCAACACAGACAAGGGAAGCCGGGTGCTAAGCAGCAATCCGGAAAAACTGGATAAGTTGTCTGGGATCTGGCAACTTGAAACTGAAAGCAGAGAACTGAATCGGGGTATCGTTTGTAGAGGGTGCAATTAAAACAGAGGTAAGGAAGTGCTTCTTCATGGAGAGGGTGGTTAACAGTTGGAACAGAATGCTGAACACGCTGGTCTGATCCAAGACTGTCTAGGGGTTTAAGGTGGGACAGGACAGGTACAGCGGAATAGTGACTGTGGACCCGGGAAGCGAGGAGGAGGAGGACAATGTTAAGGGAGAGGCTGAGCTTGCATATGGGGGCTTGAGTTAAGACACTCAGCGATAGGCTACAGTGTGTTTAGGTACTACAGTGCAGACTTGATGGGCTCACAAGTGTTCTTCTGTCTGCAGAATTTCTGTGTCTGTTTTCCAGCATTAGGTGGAAGCAGCTGCAAGGATGTTCTCTTCTTAGAGAGAGAGAGACACCCTGGGACATCTGGCACTTGGAGGAGCTCTAATCCGATGTCTTTGAGGGTTAAATGGAGGAAATACATGGTTCCCAGGGAATGGATGTCTGCATTCACTCCCCAAGTCTGATAGAGGTCATCTACAAAGAGGCTAAACAACAAAGGACCAAGGATGGATCCTTGAGGGGCTCCGAAGTTGAGGGGGCTAAGGGGAGAGAATCCATTGCTGACTTTTTCCATTTATGATCTGTTTACCAGATAGGTTCCCATCTAGGCCAGAGTATTCTGGGTTGATCCTTGCAAATGCAATTTGTTTAGGTTGTGGTCCACGGTGTTAAAGGCCATTTAAAGATCAATAAACATTGCGCCACTGTGGAGGCTGGGTCATTTGTTACTTTTCAGAGGGCACTACAGATGGTAGTGAATATGTTGTGGAGGAGTAAGTGATCTAGCAGTTGTTTGTGTAGTATCTTTTCAAGGAGTTTGCTTAGTACAGGCAAGGCTAGATGTGTTATTAGTTGCTGGGATTCGAATGATAGCCAGATTTGAGTAGTGGGGGTGTGACAGTGGCACCTTTCCAGTCATTTGTGATCTGTCGTGTATGGAAAGAGAGATTGAAGAGAGTCTTGATAGTTTCAGGATCCTAGGCTCAGTGCCATTATAGACATTATGGGGGGAGCTGGATGTCACTGTCCACCTGGAGCCTAATGATGTGTGAGGGGATGGGGATGGGATGGGATTGTCCAGTGAGAGTTCAGGGACCTGGG
This sequence comes from Neoceratodus forsteri, assembly GCA_016271365.2. Lineage (NCBI taxonomy): Eukaryota > Metazoa > Chordata > Ceratodontiformes > Ceratodontidae > Neoceratodus > Neoceratodus forsteri. The sequence goes on along the minus strand of CM057455.1, from coordinate 282,216,677 downwards.
GTGGGATTTAAGGCAAGTAGCGTGCACGGTGGCACTCACCCAGGTGCTACCTATATATGGTCGCTGGGAAGATAGGGTACTCCGCACCAGGAGCTTCAATTTGTGGTTGAAGGAACGGTGCAGGGGGGAGGGGTTTGGCTTCATTGGGAACTGGGGACCAACCTGGAGGAATGTGGGTCTGTACATAAGTGATGGTTTGCATCCATCTGGGAGGAGAACCACAGTCCTCAGTGGATGGTTTAAGTGTCACTTTGATGAATGTTTAAACTAACTGAGGGAGGTGGCAGAAAGACAGAAGGAGGCATAAACTGTCCCCTCACAGACTGAAGCAGTAGGAAGGGAGGAAACTCCCAAGGGAGCAGGTTAAATGAAGCAGCAGAGGAGTAGAAGACAAGGGGGACAGGAGCAAAGGTTGTATAAAGAGAGGGGGAAATGGTGTGGGGCACAAAGGAGAGAAGGGGGGTTGCAGGCAGAGTGGGGGCAAGGTATGGAAGGCCATGTGTGCAAATGCAGGAAGTCTTGGAAATAAAATTCCAGACCTGGAAACCATCATAGCGGAGGCAGACTGGGATCTTGTGTCCATTACAGAGTCATGGTGCACAGGGAGCCATGACTGGGACATAGCCATACAAGGCTACAGTCAGTCTAGAAAGGAGAGGAAGGATGGAGGAGTTGTGCTGTATGTGAGGGAGGGTATCGAAGAGATGGAAATGCAAGGGAGCCAGGGGGAAAAGAGGGGTTGGAGATGCTGTGGGGTCACCCTGGAGACAGGAGCCAAAGCCAGCTGTTTGCACTGGGGTGATATACAGACCTTCAACATAGGAGGAAGAGCTGGATAAAGCACTGTGGGAAGCCATCAGCATGATGACAGAAAAGGGGGAAGTACTCTGGTGGGAGACTTTAGTCTGCCAGATGTAGATTGGAGCCTTCCAGCCACGGCCTCGACTAGAACAGAGGTATAATAAACTCCCTGCAGGGGGTGTTTCTCAGGCAGCTAACCAGAGAGCTCACCCATGATGGTGCACTGCTAGACCTGGTGCTCACAAACAGGGACAGTATTGCAGACGTCGAGGTGGGATGCTGCCTGGGAACTAGCAATCACAGTACAGTGTGGTGGTGTAACATAAGGATGGTGGCAGAGGCAAACCACACAAGGACGAGGGTCCTGGACGTCAGGAGAGCAGATTATTTAAAAAAAAAAAAAAAAAAAAGGCCAAATGCCTCAGAAATGATCTGGCAGTGGGGATTGCCTGGATTGGGTGGAGGAACAGTGGGCCAAATTAAGGGATGGCACAGTGTAGACAACAAACCTCTGTGGGAAAAAAGTGAGCAAACACAGGAGGAAGACTAGACTGCTATGGCTCTTGAGTGAAGTGGCTGCGAAGCTAAAGGCTAAAGGGGTAGCGTTCAGGAGTTACAATGAAACGCAGAGGGAGGTGGATAGGGTGGTGTAACAGGAAAAGCAGAGAGAAACAGGGAAGATGGTGAAGGGTGAAAAGGCACAAACTGAGGAAAAGATGGCCAAAAGATTAACTGAAGGGGACAAGACCTTTTGTAGATACATAAGCAAAAAGAGGAAGACAAGTAGAGGGATTGTGCGGTTAGGAAGGGCAGGGGGAGACTGTGTAGAGGGGGATCCGGAAAAAGCAGATATCCTGAACAGATACTTTTTGTCAGTTTTCACGGGGAGGGGGCGGGGATGGACCACATAAAAGCAGCAGGAACACTAAGGGGAGTCCATTGAACAAAGGAAAGAGTCAGAGATGGTAGAGGTCACACCTTTCAATTAGCCAGGAAGCAATATAACTTTGTAAGTCAGAAATTTCTTTATCCACAGAATAATAAATCCCTGGAACAAACTACCACTACATGTCATAATTAGTAAAACAAAGGTAGAATTCAAAAGAAAACTTGATCATTTAATCTTAGCTGGATATAATCTTGCTTACATAGATACATAGACAGTGTCAGCAGATAAGGGCCTATGGCCCACCCAGTCTGCCCATTTGAGCTTGTAAGTTCAGTTTGTTTTCCTAGAAGTCTGTTTCCCCTTACCCCTGACCTCTAGAATTCCTTTATGTCTATCCCATGCATTCTTAAATCCCGTGATTGTTTCAGCCCCCACCACTTCCTCTGGCAGGGTGTTCCACTTGTCCACCACCTGCTCTGTGAAGAAATTTTTTCACGCTTCCTCTGAATCGTCCCTCCCTCCAACTTCATCCCATGCCTCTAGTCCTGGAACATCTTTTCGCTTAAAAATAGTGTTTTCCTGCACCCTGTTCCTCCCTGTGAGATAATTGTATGTCTCTATCATATCCCCTCTCTCCCTCCTCCAGGGAGTACATGTTCAGTTCCTTCAACCTGTCTTCATAGGACTTGTGATGCAATCCATGCACTATCTTTGTTGCCCTCCTCTGAACCTTCTCTACCCTGTCTATGTCCTTACGTAGGTATGGTCTCCAGAACTGTACACTGTACTCCAGGTGGGGCCTCACTAGTGTCTTGTATAGCGGAATTATGACCTCCCTTTCCTGCTGGTGATGCCCCTGCCTATACATCCCAGCATCTTATTTGCTTTACCTGCTGCCTTGTCACACTGTTTCCTACCTTGAGATCATCAGAGATGACAACCCCAAGATCCCTTTCCTGCTTGGTGCATGCCATATCCTCACCCCCAACTGATATATTGTGCCAGGGTTTTTGTGCCCCATATGCATTATCTTGCACTTCTTTGCATTGAATTTCAACTGCCAAACCCATGACCATTCTTCAAGTTTCTGCAGGTCGCTTCTCATTCTGTCTACACCCTCTGGTGTGTCTACTCTGTTACAGAGCTTTGTGTCATTAGCTAACAGTGAAATTCTGCCTTCTAGATCCTGCAAGAATGTCACTGATGAAGATGTTGAATAGGACCGGTCCCAGCACTGATCCCTGTGGTACCCACTGGTCACTCTTCCCTCTGTGGAGTGACAGCCATTTACCACCACCCTCTGTGTCCTGCCACCCAGCCAGTTACCTACCCACCACACTACTGTCCTGCCCACACCCATATTCCCCAGTTTGTGTAATAGTCTTCTATGTGGCACAGTGTCAAAGGCCTTGCTGAAGTCCAAATAGGCCATGTCCACTGCCCTCCCCTGATCCACCTCCCTAGTCACCCAGTCAAAAAATTCAACGAGGTTGGTCTGACATGACCTCCCCTTGGTGAAACCATGCTGCCTTGGGTTCTGCAGTCCATTGACAACCAGATGTTCCACCAATCTCTCCTTCAGTAGTGCTTCCATGATCTTCCCCACTACCGAGGTGAGGCTGACTGGTCTGTAGTTCCCTGCTTCCTCTTTGTTCCCACTTTTGTGTAAGGGGACTACATCTGCTGTCCTCCAGTCTTTGGGTACTTCCCCTGTTTCCAGTGATCGGCTAAACAGGATAGCCAGAGGTTCAGCCACCACCTCTCTTAGTTCTTTAAGGACCTTGGGTGCACCTGCCTGGCCCCATTGCTTTATCAACTCTTATTACTTCCAGTTCCTTCAGGACCCTTTCTCGTGTAAAGGGACTTGTGTCCATTTCTGCACCATTCTCACCCCTTGTACCCCTTCAGACCCATTACCCCTCTTCCTCAGTAAAGACTGAGCAGAAATACCTGTTCAATATGTCAGCTTTACTGTTGTCATCCTCCACACGGCTCCCATCCTCCCGCTCAGTCTCACTATCCCTCCCTTTGTGTTTCTTTTTCACTTATGTAGCTGTAAAGGTTTTGTCCCTTTACCCACTGATTTTGCAATGTGTTCTTCTGTCTGAGCTTTGGCTTCCCTTACCGACCTCCCTGCCTCCCTTTGCTTCTGCTGGTACTTCTCCCTATCCCCTTCTGCCTGTGTCTTTTTGTATTGCCTGAATGCAATCTTTTTGGCTTTCACTTTCTTTGATACCTCTTTGGAAAACCTTAATGGTCTCCTCTTCCTTTTCCTCTTGCTAACCTGCTTAATGCATAATTCTGTTCTTGTAATCCCCATTTTAAATACTGCCCACTGTTCCTCAACCCCTGATTCCTGTCCCCTTCCCCTTAATGCCTCTTTAAGTATCTCCCCATTTTCCCAAAGTCTGCCCCCCTAAAATCCAGGATACGTGTTTTTGTGTGGTTTGGTTCTGCTCTTTCTGTGATTTCAAACCACAATGACTGGTGGTCACTGTTCCCAGGTGCCTCCCACTGTTACCCCCATCACACTGTCCCTGTTTGTGAGCACAAGGTCCAGTATTGCCTTCTGCCGAGTTGGTTCCATGACCAGTTGCTTGAGGAAGGCACCCTGAAGGAGTCCAGGATAAATCTGCTCCTAGTTGATGCTGCTGCTGGGATGCTCCAGTCCACGTCTGGAATATTGAAGTCTCCAACCAGTACTACCTCACCCTTGTCTGCCATCCTTTGGATGGCTAGCATCAGCTCCCTATCTGTTTCTTCCTCCTGGGCTGGTGGTCTATAGACCACACCTGTGCGGATGGCTGGCCCCATTTTCCTTTCCAGCTTAACCCACAGTATCTCTCCCCCATTTTGTTCCTCCTGGATCTCTGTGGCCCTTATGTCATTTTTCATATACAGTGCCACTCCTCCTCCCTTCCTGCCTGCTCTGTCTCTTCTGAATATGTTGTAGCCAGGTATGGCCATCTCCCAGTCATGGTTATCATTACACCAGGTTTCAGTGATGGCCACAATGTCCAGGTCTGACTGTACCATGACAGCCTCCAGATCTTCCATCTTGTTGCTAAGGCTCCTGGCATTTGCACACATGGCTTTCCATGATTTGACCTCCCTAGACTGCTTCACTGTTCTACTCCAGCCCCTTCCTTGGTTGTCATTTATCCCTGGTTCTCCTTTCTGTCTGCCCTTCTGCTGAATTTTGCCCCTTTTCTGCTTATCCACCTCTTGGGCACTAATCTCCATCTTTTGCACACTGCTTTGCAGAGATAGCCACTCCTCTGGTTCACTGGTTCCACTGCTAGCTGTGGGGGGTGAGCAAGTAGGTACCCTCCTTGCTGGCCTGCCACCCCTTTGCTAGTTTAAATGCTTGTCAATATAGCATTTAAACTTATCATTGAGTGCTTGGATTCCCTCAGGATGGATGCAGGCCGTCAGGCTTGAACAAACCTCCATCCCTCCAGGTGGGTCCCCAGTCACCAATGAATCCAAACCCTTCCTCACAGCACCAGTTCTTCAACCATGAGTTAAAGTTCCTGGTGCATGCACTCCTATGCTCTCCCTTGCCTCTCACAGGTAGTACTTCTGAGAAAGTGACGGAAGTAGCTACTTGCTTGAGACCCCTCCCCAGTTTCCTAAACGCCTTATTACACTTCATAAGTGATAAGGAGCATACATGGGCATCACTTGCCTCCTAGCTCTGTAACTGCCTTAGTATGAGAGAACTTGCAAATCTGAAAGTGAATGAGGCTGTGGTACTGGGCAGGGTACACCCAAGGGTGCTTAGGGAAGTGCTTAACATCAGTGGTGGGGAGCAAGGGAGGGGGAGAGAGAGAGGTGATATGATCGAAACATTCAAACACCTTAAGAGCATTAACAAGGAGAAAGAGTCTAACATGTTTCAATATAAGAAAAATAGCAGGACAAGAGGACACAGCATGAGATTAGAGGGAGGCCGTTTAAGGGGTAATGTGAGGAAGTTCTTTTTCACAGAAAGGGTGGTGGATGCATGGAACGGCCTACCTCAGGAAGTGGTGGATGTGAATACAGTGCAGGGCTTCAAACAGGCATGGGATAGGCATAACGGAGCAATACGGATGAGTATGAATAGATAGGCCATTGACAGAGCAAACGCAGATGGCGCATTTATAAGGTAGAAAAATAAATGGACAGACTGGATGAGCCTTGCGGTCCTTATCTGCTGTCAACTTCTATGTTTCTATGTAAGTACTGGCTGCACTGCTGACAGCCCAATTCAACAACTCACTGGAAACAGGAGTGGTTCCAGAGGACTGGAGTAGGGCAGACATAGTCTTGCTTCATAAAAGCGGCAGCAGGGAGGAGGGTTGGCAACTATATGCTGGTCAGTCTAACATCAGTGGTGGGGACGTTAATGGAAACAATTTTAAAAGAAAGGCTAGTGGAGTATCTTGAATCTAACTGATTACAAGACCTGAGGCATCACAGATTCACAGAGGGAGGTCATGTCAAATAAATCTGAATGATTTCTTTGACTGGGTGACCAGAGAAATTTATCAGAGTGGGGTGGTGGACGTGGCCTACTCTGACTTCAGCTAGGCCTTCAGTACCGTGCCACATAGTAGGCTAATAAGGAAACTGAACAATTGTGGGGTGGGACCCAAGGTATCTGGGTGCAGAATTGGTTGATGAATAGGAAAGAGGGTGGTGGCAAATGGCACTTACTCGGGGAGGAAGAGTGACCAGCGGGATACCTCAGGGCTCAGTACTGGGACCAGTCCTCTTCAATGTCTTTATACATGACAGTGCAGAAGAACTGGAAGGGAATGTCTTTATAAGTGACATTACAGAAGGACTGGAAGGGAAAGTATGCCTGTTTGCAGATGACACAAAGCTTCATTAGGGTAGATACAAGCACAAAAACATGAAGCTGGCATGGGGAAATTTAGGAGGGATGTAAGGAAGTTCGTCACTGAAAGTTTGGTGATTGCATGAAATAGTCTTCCAGCAGAGGTGGCAAGGGCGAAAACAGTAGTAGGCTTCAAGCATGTATGGGATCGGCACAAAGGAATCTTGGTAGGAAGCGGGGGCGGGGAGTATCCGGACATCACGCAGGGTCTGCGTTACAGGCGGTTATAGGCAGGGAAACAATGGACATACTGGCTGGACCAAGCAGTCCTTATCTGCCAACAGATTCTGTTTCTATCATGAGGATGCTTACCAGCAGAAATGCAGGCAGGCAGGAAGTGGAGCTCAGCAGGAGTGACCACTGGGAAGCAGGTGAGAAGGCAAATGAATGAATGAATGAATGGAATGACTAGAGCTGGCATGACAACATACCAGCTTCGATCAATTTGCTATACTGGTACTGGTGTCCTGAACCCAGAACACTGCCGCAGGTTGGCAAGAGTCACACTAAGTGTCTCGTGGGATGCTCTTCCCCTTCAGGTGGAGTGAGTGAGTAGCAGTTTTTTTATTTTTTCATTAGTACTTTTTCCTCCACCTTGGGACACTGGCAGGTGGCTCCGGCCCTCCCTCGGAGGGGACTCGTCTCTCTCCAGCAGGCCTCCTCACACCAGTCCCACCCAGCAAATCCCCCAAAAGTTGTCCCCCCATGACAGGGCCAGAGGCGAGGAGCATCGACTTTCCCCCTGCCACCAGAAGCCAACATCTAGATCGCCAGGAGGCCGTGTGGGTGCAGCCTGCCCTCATGGAGCCTGTCAGCTCTGTTTCTCCTCTGGTTTTCTGCCCCAGACCCACACACATGCAATGGGCAAGGAGCCTGTCTATACCTCTGCGCAGGCAGTCTTATGCCCTGTGCGTGGATCTGCCCCTATTCTAAGCACCACGCCTGTGCTGACCGCAACCTCTGCTGTGTGTTAATTTACAGCGCACTGCTTTGTCCCCCCTCCCCCGAAGAAGGAGAGCTGTTGGACACTCGAGCCTTCCTCGCCCTGGCAAACCCCCGAATGACCTGAGTCCATTCCCGAACCCGGGTCACCAGCGTGGCGTGAGGTGTGGCGTCCAGAGCCTCAACCCTCAGTGCCACTGGGACGGCTATGAGTAGCAGTTTTTGCAGTAGCACTGTGCATTGGGATCCAGGGGGCACAGTGCTGAGGAAGAGCTGTGTGATGGTTGGAGGATTTTGGTGGGTGGGAATAAGGGCTCTGCCCAAGGGAGGGTAGGAATCTGTGGAAATGGGACCAACACAGATCATGTCTTGACATCTGCTAAGCACTCTTCCCAGCAGGACATCCCCAGATGTCTGGTCTGCCCCTGGAATATATGCCTCCCTATCTGAATGAGGAGATGGATGCCCACCAGCTGTGAAGTGTCTACATGGAGTGAGTTCAGGAACTGAGGTAGGAGTTGGCAGCAGAAGTTTACCCAGGTGATTAGGCATGCCACGACCCAAGCTGTCAGGAGACTGAAGGAGAATGGTGAGTTTTTAGCTGCCAGCAGTAGAAAAAATGGTTTGGGGAAGATGAAATGACCAAACAGCAATAACAGGTATCACACACTGTGTGATTTCCACCACACTATTGTTAAATGTGAGACTGCCATATAAAGTAGAAACAGAGTCAGCTGCTAAACCACATGCTGAAAGCACGTTTCCTGTGGTTTAGAGACCACGGGGAGAGTAGCGTTTAGATCAGGGTGGTTAGAACTGTGAAAGCTTTTGTTAATTGAATACATTATAAATATAGTGAACTCAGAGAACCAGAACAAGTGTGATGATGTAGCCTGACTTCTTTTTTATTTGGTAAGGGGGTGAACCCTTGAGCACACAGTGCCTTCCATGGTGCCGCAGGATTATCTCCAAGTTAAAAGCAATAGCCACTGCAGCCATCCAGATCAGAGGGGAATCTGCTTAGGGGAAAAGTGCATTTCTTGGGGTACATCAGCTGAAAGCTCCCTCCCACTGTACATGAAAGGACTGCAGGGTAGTGACAGATGCACTGAACAATTACAGGCATATAAACATTTAGTGCTTATGGCATATTTTTATAATCACTAAATGCTGATGTAAGCACTGAAGTCATAATAAAATAGTAAAGATTTTCACCAGGTTTATTTAAAACTATTGTCCATCAAGGGCATCTGAGCGAGCCAAAGCCTTATCCCAGCTAGGACCTGGGAGAGGGGATTACAGTCAGATAATGATACAGACAAGATAACAGTGAGCACAAGCGAAATTAAACTAACATTGGCATTGCTAGTAGAATGTACAGACGGCAACCATGGGAACAGTAGAACAATGGCAAGTAATAATATCCAGGAAAATTAAAATAAATACAATTTGTGGGTAGGGGATATGTATTTTATTTATTCATTATTTTGAAAGTTTTTTCCAGGGAAGACATACTGAGCTAATAACAGCTAGCTTCCAGATATATGGAAGATGTAACAACATCATATATTCAGTGTAGCAGACTTCAAGCTTTTGTTTAAAAAAAAATTAAAAGTTTCAAGCCCTTATGGTTCCAAAGTGATCTGACTTTAAAACATTATCTTTTAAAAGGTGTTTGGAACCATGTAGGCTAGAAACTCAATTTTTTTTTGGGGGGGGGGGGTTGTCCTGCATATCAGCATGATTGGACATATGTGTCCGAAGCTCCACTAAGAACTTGAATTTGTTTTTATTTATTTATTTTTTTATACTTTTTGTCTGTAGGGGGCGCCGACATCTGCCTTGGTCACAGACCTCCAGCTCCCACCTCCCATCATCAGCTCTGTTGCTCCCCACGGCACCGCTGGCTTACCCCCCAGAGGGCGGGGTCACGGCACCCACTCCCTAATATGGGTGCCGCAAATCTAGTATCTAGCGGGGAAGTGAGCCATGGGAGGCTAATCGAAGCTGGAGGTAAGACTTCATAGAGGCGGCCCTGCGGAATTTTCTTCCCCATATGTGCAGGGGCGGGGACGTGCAATGTTGACCAGCATCCGCCCCGCCCATGAGAAGTATACTGCGTCAGTGTGGTGCGGCATCCCCAGCCTCCGCCGGGTTCAGCTGTTGCACCGATCACGATACCACCCTCCCTTTGGAGGAGAGCTGTCCGAGGGACGCTCAATCCTTCTCCCCCCGGCCGGCCCTCCAGCGACCCGAGTCTGTTCCCGAACCCGAGTCACCGGCGTCACAAGCGGAAATCCAATAAGGACATGAATTTAACAGCTTTAGTTGAACTTCGTTCATTAATTGTGACAACTCATTAAAGGTTTATTTACTCCCTACTGTGCTGTTTTGGTGACGGACAGGTGAAAGGGTTCCTTTTGGTCCTGGTGGGGACAGCACCAGATCAAAGGACACTGCAACAAAGAAAGGCCCAGGGGCAGCAGGTGCAGGAGGCAGCCTGTCCATAGCTTGAAAGCCTAGCTTGACTGGTTTGAGTCAAATAATTGAGCAATTATGTAAATCTGTGGCCTATATTAAGTAAAAATCAGACCTTCACTGGTTGTCTGGTCATAACCTGCACCTGCATACTCTGTGACCCTGAGCAATTCACTTCACCTCTCCAGTGCTCCTGTGTCACCCGTATAACAGGTATTTTGCCTAGGGGTCTAACCCAATTACCAGAGAAGTAATACTATTCAAACAGCACTAGGTGATTCCACTGTAGCTGCAAGCCATGGGCAGCAAGCCTCCAATCAGGCAATAAAGAAAAACTTTATTTTGTGGGAGCATGTGGACGTGCTCAAGAACTAGGCTAGGGTGGCGAGTGTGAGGGTGGTCAGAGTCCCAGAGGTGGTGGAGAGAGACTGTGCATACCTCTTCATGTCTAACTGGTTGATGGAGACATTAGGAGCTGACCTAGAGGGAAAGTCATTAGAGGTGAGAAGGCATATAGAGTGCTGCCCCAGAGGGAGCACTGTTAGAGGTGTAGAAAGCCTAGAGAGTGCTACCCTAGTGGGAGAGCCATTAGAGATGCAAGCTTATAGAGTGCTGCCCCAGAGGGAGAGCCGGTAGAGGTATAGAAAGCCTATAGAGTGCTGTCCCCAGAGGTTGAGCTGGTAGAGGTGCAGAAAGCCCATAGAGTACTGCCACAGAGGGAGAGCCAGTAGAGGTGCAGAAAGCCTATACATGCTGCCCCAGAGGGAGCCAGTAGTGGAACAGAAAGCCGGCAGAGGGCTGCCCCAGAAGGAGAGCTGGTAGAAGTGCAGAAAGCCTGTAGAGGGCTTCCCCAGAAGGAGAGCTGGTAGAGGTGCAGTAAGCCCACAGAGCGCTGCCCCAGAGGGAGAGCCAGTAGAGGTGTAGAAAGCCTGTAGAGGGCTGCCCCAGAGGGAGATCCAGTAGAGGTACAGAAAGTCTGTAGAGTGCTGCCCCAGAGGGAGAGCCAGTAGAGGTGCAGAAAGCCTATAGAGGGCAGCCCCAGAGGGAGAACCATTAGAGATGGAGAAAGTTCACAGAGTGCTGCCCCAGAAGGAGACTCAGTAGAGGAGGAGAAAGCCCATAGAGCGCTACCCCCCCAAAGGGAGATCTAGTAGAGGTGCGGAAAGCCCATAGAGTGCTATCCCAGAATTAGAGCTGTTAGAGGTACAGAAGGCCTATAGAGTGCTGCCACAGAGGGAGAGCCAGTAGAGGTACAGAAAGCCCATAAAATGCTGCCCCAGAGGGAGAACTGGTAGAGGTGCAGAAAGCCCATTGAGTGCTGCCGCAGAGGGAGAGCTATTAGAGGTGCAGAAAGCCTAGAGTGCTGCCCCAGAGGGAGAGCCATCAGAGGTGGAGAAAGCCCACAGAGTGCTGCTGCAGAGGGAGAGCTGTTAGAGGTGCAGAAAGCCTAGAGTGCTGCCCCAGAGGGAGGGCCGTTAGAGGTGGAGAAAGCCTAGAGAGTGCAGCCCCATAGGGAGAGCCAGTAGAGGTGTAGAAAGCCCATAGAGTGCTGCTGCAGAGGGAGAGCTGTTAGAGGTGCAGAAAGCCTAGACTGCTTCCCAAGGGGGAGAGCTGTTAGAGGTGCAGAAAGCCCATAGAGTGCTGCCCCAGAGGGAGAACCAGTAGAGGTGCAGAAAGCCCATAGAGTGCTGCCCCAGAGGGAGAACCAGTAGAGGTGCAGAAAGCTTATTGAGTGCTGCCCCAGAGGGAGAGCCAGTAGAGGTGCGGAAAGCCCATAGAGTGCTACTCCATAGGGAGAGCCAGTAGAGGTGCAGAAAGTGTAGATTGCTGCCCCAGAGGGAGAGCCAGTAGAGGTGCAGAAAGCCTATTGAGTGCTGCCCGAGAGGGAGAGCCGGTAGAGGTGCAGAAAGCCCATCGAGTGCTACCCCATAGGGAGAGCCAGTAGAGGTGCAGAAAGTGTAGATTGCTGCCCCAGAGGGAGAGCCAGTAGAGGTGCAGAAAGCCTATTGAGTGCTGCCTGAGAGGGAGAGCTGGTAGAGGTGCAGAAAGCCCATAGAATGCTACCCCAGAGGGAGAGCCTACAGATTGCTGCCCCAGAGGGAGAGCGACTAGAGGTGCAGAAAGCTTGTAGAGTGCTCTTATTCTCTTAATATTTAATTACTTACCAGGATTACAGTATGTAAAAACAAAACCTTAGCATTGGGTACCATGGCTACAAAAAAATTTATTTTGGAAAGATGGAATGCGGAACAAGTGCCAACATTTGAGAAGCAAAGATGATGGAACATCTTTAAAGAAACTCTGGTGCATGAGAGGTTGTGGTGAGACATAATAGAAGAGGAAGATGACATTCTAGGAATGAATTGGCGGGTATTAGAGAACAATTTATCTCCTGTTTTAAAACTAAGCTGAGTTTTGTCTTCTCTTCCCCCGACATTGAATTAGTAATATCATATGATTTGCATGCCAGATGTAATAACCTTATATAATGAGATTGAGCACATGGGTGATTTATATTTATATGGATGCTTGTTTATTTATGTGTATGTATAAATGGAAATACATGACACAAATATGCACTGAGCGATAATAAGTTATTGCTATGTTATACGGTAATAAAAATAATAATATATTACAAAAAATAGGTGCAGAAAGCCCAAAGAGTGGTGTCGCAGAAGGAGAGCCGGTAGAGGTGCAGAAAGCCTGTAGAGGGCTGCCCAGGAGGGAGAGCCGTTAGAGGTGGAGAAAGCCTATACAGTGCTGCCCCAGAGGGAGAGCCAGTAGAGGTGCAGAAAACCTGTAGAGGGCTACCCCAGAGGGAGAGCTGTTAGAGGTGCAGAAAGTCTATAAAGTGCTGTCCCGGAGGGAGAGCCAGTAGAGGTGCAGAAAGCCTACAGAGTGCTGCACCAGAGAGAGAGAACCAGAAGAGGTGCAGAAAGCCTATAGAGTGCTGCCCCAGTGGGAGAGCCAGTAGAGGCGCAGAAAGCCTATAGAGTGCTGCCGCAGAGGGAGAGCCAGTAGAGGTGCAGAAAGCCTATAGAGTGCTGCCGCAGAGGGAGAGCTAGTAGAGGTGCAGAAAGCCTGTAGAGCACTGCCCCAGAGGGAGATCCTATAGAGCTGCAGAAAGGCTGTAGAGGGGTGCCCCAGATGGAGAGCTGGTAGAGGTGCAGAAAGCCTACAGAGTACTGCCCCAGAGGGAGAGCCGTTAGAGGTGCAGAAAGCCTATAGAGTGCTGACCCAGAGGGAGAGCTGGTAGAGGTGCAGAAAGCCTATAGAGTGCGGCCCCAGAGGGAGAGCCGTTAGAGGTGCAGAAAGCCTGTAGAGTGCTGCCCCAGAGGGAGAGCCAGTAGAGGTGCAGAAAGCCTATAGAGTGCTGCCCCAGTGGGAGAACCAGTAGTGGTGCAGAAAGCCTATAGAGTGCTGCCCCAGTGGGAGAGCCAGTAGAGGTGCAGAAAGCCTATAGAGTGCTGCCCCAGAGGGAGAGCCGGTAGAGGTGCAGAAAGCCCACAGAGTACTGCCCCAGAGGGAGAGCCGGTGGAGGTGTAGAAAACCTATAGAATGCTGCCCCAGAGGGAGAGCCAGTAGAGGTGCAGAAAGCCTATAGAGTGCTGCCCCAGTGGGAGAACCAGTAGAGGTGCAGAAAGCCTATAGAGTGCTGCCCCAGTGGGAGAGCTAGTAAAGGTGCAGAGAACCTACAGAGTGATGCCCCAGAGGGAGCACCAGTAGAGGTGCAGAAAACCTGTAGAGGGCTGCCCCAGAGGGAGAGCAGTTTGAGGTGGAGAAGCTTATAGAGTGCTGCCCCAGAGGGAGAACCAGTAGAGGTGCAGAAAACCTGTAGAGGGCTGCCCCAGAGGGAGAGCCATTTGAGGTGGAGAAAGCTTATAGAGTGCTGCCCCGGAGGGAGAGCCAGTAGAGGTGCAGAAAGCCTGCAGAGGGCTGCCCAGAAGGAGAGCTATTAGAGGTGGGGAAAGCTCAAAGAGTGCTGCCTCAGAGGTAGAGCCATTAGAAGTACAGAAAGTCTATAGAGTACTGCCCCAAAGAAATGTGGTTGAAGTACCAGGGTCGTACACAGGTTTAGGAGTTATGACTTAACCATGGGCAAGATGGGTGTTGTAGTTGGCAAAATTAAAAAAAAAAAGTACTTCATTGTTTAAGGAGCTATGGTGAACATATTCCTGTACCTGAGCGATGTGACAAGGGTCACAAATACTTTTTGGGATCAGGGAACAGTTTTGCAAGCGTTGCGTAACAAATACCCTATGCGCTGATTGATTTGGCATTTTTCCTGTAGCTCCAGGGCAATTTTCTCGTGTTGTCCTGTAGATAACCTTATTTCCTATGGAAGCAGACTTGCTCTGTTTTCCCATGTAATCACTGCAAATCTATGGGAACAATTTCCCTGTTAAATGTCTCAATTTTCCTGTGAAATACAGGAATTCCTGCAGATCAGTGAGCCCTGAAATACATTGTCCTGGTGAACGATCTGGAACCACACCAGTATAAGCAGCATATGTGCAATGTTATGCTTGCAAAGCTGTTCCCTGACTCCATAACATTGTTTGTGACCCTTACCACATAGCTTAGGTATGGGAACATGCTCACCTTAGCTTCTTCATCACAGATGTACCTTTTTGTTTTGCCAGCCACAATACCCATCTTGCTCGTGGTTAAGTCATGACCCCTAAAGTTGTGGAGGGAGGGAGGGAGGTAGACGCCAGTCATTTTTTGGTGGAGAGTGTCCTAAAGGGACTGGCTAATCTGAAGCTGAACAAAGCAATGGGGCCAGATGGGGCACATCCAGGGGTATTGAGGGAGCTGAGGGAGGTGCTGGCTGCACTTCTGACAGTCCAGTTTAACAGTTTACTGGAAACAGGTGTGGTTCCGGAGGACTGGGGGAGGAGGGATGTAGTCCCACTTCACAAAAGTGGTAGCTGGGAGGAGGCTGGCAATTATAGGTCAGTTAGTCTGACATCAGTGGTGGGAGAATTAATGGAATCACTGCTGAAGGAAAGGATTATGGAATATCTTTTTTTTTTTGCAAATGTAGTCTTTATTGAAGCTTTTATCATTTTTTTACGGTCACAGTTTACAGTATAGTAATTGATTACTATGACAAGGTTACAGTTCATACAGCAATACAGTATCATTCATCATTTATGCAACTCAGAGTCACTTGAATTCATAATCTTATGACATGGATGTGTCCGATCTTTCATTTCTCTGTATCCTTACTTCCCTGCCCTGAGGCTTTATTCTCCAAACCCTCCTCTCGTTCCCTACTCTAAATCTATTTCTTCTGTTGTGTATCTTGCAGAGTACCCCCAGCACCCCATTGGATTGGAGTGAGTGTTCTACCAAGATGCACCCCTAATTTTTGGGTGTTGGTAATCCACTTTGGTGTAATTAGTCTTAAGCATTTAATAGGGGGTCAGAAGTGCTCGGGAACAAAGTGTGGGTCCTTGGACATGATATATAATATCCATCTTCTCCATTTAATGGAGCAGGCCTCTGCCCTATCATTCAGGCTGCATGTAATCTTCTCAGATCTATATATGTGGTTGACTATCTCTCTCCAATCTGAGATTGAAGGGATCACTGCAGTGAACCAGCATTTAGTAATGGCCTTTTTTGCTGTGAGCAGAAAGATTCCCAACAAATACTGATAGTGGGGTTTACGTAGGTCATGTGGGAGCACATGTAAGATAAAGAACTCCCCAGTTAAGGGGAGTTGGAACCCAAACAGCCCCTCAAATTCCTCCCATAACCCCTGGAGGAATGGCTGCAACCTTTGACAAGACCACAACACGTGGGAATGGTGAGGGTTACTTTCCCCATATTGGCGCCAGCAAACTGCAGCACCTGGGTTATTATAATGTGCAGTTATTATTGGAGTCCGGAAGAATCTTACCAGTATTTGCCATGAAAACAACCTCCATGTATGGGAGAGCAGGTAGTTCTTGCTGAAAAGTGGCATATTGTGCCCCATTGTTGTGGTGTTATTTGGGAACCCAGCTCCCCATTCCACCTCTCCCTTATACATCTATGTTTCCACCTAATGTTTCCGTCAAGGATTTATATAGAATCGAAATGAGATGGACCAACCTCTTGGCTTGTAGCGTTTGCTGGAGAGTCTGAATCATATGTGGGTGTTCCCCAGGAGAACGAACAACCCGAGGGAGAGCCTCATAGTAATGTCGGAGTTGTAGGTATCGGAAAAAGTCTGATTGACGTAATTGGAACTCCCGCCGAAGTGCCCCAAAGTCCTTAAAAAAGTGCCCCTCCAAAAGCTGAGAGAGGTTTGTAAGGCGAGAGTGTCTCCATGTTCGGAATGTATGGTCTTGTAGGGCCGGGAGAAAGTTCTCTAGGAGCTCTATTGGACAAATCAGCACTAGAAAGGGGATGAGCTTAAGTGATCTGCGTGCTGAGTGCCAGGCTTTGATTTGCTGTATAGTCCAGGGGTTCTGAGTCAGTTGCCCCGGTAAAGGAGGGTTTTTATAGATAATAAGTCTTTGGTAATCATGTTGTGAGAGGATACTCACCTCAGTCTCACTCCAGCGGGACTGGAACACTCCGACCAGACGTTGAGTTATAAAGGACATATGTGAAGCCCAATAGTATTGTTTAAGATTTGGGAGTGCAAGACCTCCTTGTGATCTGGGAAGAAAGAGTTTTCAGTTTAATCCTGGGATGTCTGCCTGCCCAAACAAACCCAGAGATAGCTTTGTTCCAGACATGGAATAATTTATTCAGTAGATTAAGTGGGACATTCTGAAATAGATAGAGGGCTCTTGGGAGGATCACCATCCTCACCATGTCAATTCTCTGGATCATATACAGTGGGAGGACGTTCCATCTTCCAAGATACATACTAAAATGCCAGCAGAATAGGCCTAACGGTCTTTCGTGTCTGCTCGTTTGGTCAGCCCCCACCCTGGGTGCTGACCTTGCTGTCCCCCTCGCCTTCTCTGGCTTCTCCCTTCCCAGTTCCGGATATTCTTGCTGCATTGGATTTTGCTTCCAGAACCCTTCCCTGTACCTGTCCCACCCCCTCTTGAACCTCCTCCACTGTCTCTGCCTCCACCAGCCCCCTAGGTAGTGCATTCCATGGCTCCACCACCCTCTCAGTGAAGTAGCACCTCCTCCTTTCTCCCCTGAATCTTCCCCCCTCCAGCTTCCACCCATGCCATCTAGTGGCCCCTTCCTCCTTCCTTCGAAGCACCCTGACTGTTCCTCCCCCATTTACCCTCTTCATGTACCTGAAGACCTCTATCATGTCCCCCTGGTCCTTTCTCTCTTCCAGTGTGTACATATTTAGCTCTCCGAGCCTCTCCTCATAGGTCCTGTCCCCCAAGCCCCAAATCATTTTGGTTGCCCTCCTCTGGATCCTCCCTCGGCGAGGGAGGTGAAGATCCTGCTTCATCTGTGCTGTGAAGGGTTGAAAATTATTATTCAGGGCATCTTTTGCTCTGTGGGAGAGAAAAATAAAAATGTCCAGACATTTCAACTTGGAGAGCCCCCAACGAATGGATATCGTAACTTGAGAGTCTCAGGTGGTGTATAGAAACATAGACTTTGACGGCAGATAAGGACCGCTTGGCCCACCTAGTCTGCCCATTTCCCTACCCACAGGATAGGCCACAGATCCTAGTTAACCAACAGCCTATAATAAAAATATAATAATATATATTATATATTATTTATTTATATATATAATAAAATATATTATATGTATAATAAAAAGTGAGGGTGTCAGTCTTACTGGTGTTAAGCCGGTAGCCTGAATGTGCCCCAAATTCCTCCAGGATTTGGAAGTCCGAGGGTATAGATTGTGTAGGTTCAGTAAGGTATAATAGGACATCGTCCGCATAGAGGGCTATGCGGTGTTCTGTTTCATCTATTTGTACTCCCGAAATCCGGGGTGATAGTCTGATTGCCTGTGCTAGGGGCTCAATAAAGATGGCAAACAAGCCAGGGGACAGGGAGCAACCCTGACGCATTCCCCTATATAGGGGAAAATAATCAGAGTGATGGCTTGATACTTTCACACATGCCTGAGGGGAAGAGTATATTGCCCTGAGTATGGCCACAAAAGCGGCTGGGAACCCCATTGCGTCGAGGGTGGTGAAAAGGAAGGCCACGACACCCGGTCGAATGCCTTCTCAGCATCAAGGCTGAGAAGGACTTCTGGCTGCTTGCATGATTGCATCTCATGTACTAGATGTAAGGCTCTTCGAGTATTGTCTGAGGTGGATCTGGAACTTACAAAGCCTGTCTGATCCAGGTTTATCAGTGTCTGAAGAATCGCATCCACCCTTTGAGCCAAGATGGACATAAAGTATTTATAGTCCATGTTAAGCACTGAGATTGGCCTATAAGAGCCACATTGTAGGGGATCCTTATCTAGTTTAGGTATAAGTGAAATTGTTGCACATGACCAGCTAGGCGGTGGGGCATCTCCTAGGAGGACTTCATTAAAGGTGCACAGCAATAGCTGACAGAGTGACTGCGCTGTGCCCTTGTAGAATTCTGCCCTGTACCCATCTGGGCCCGGAGCCTTCTGTGTTTTAGATCTAGAAATGGCCAGCATCAGTTCCTCGGAGCTGATTGGCATCATCAGGCTGTTCTGCTGGTCCTGATTCAGTTTAGGTAATCTTAGGGCTGACAGGAAGACATTGGTGAGAGTTGGGTCTGACGTGATCTGTGGTATAAAGAGACCTGTAATATTGACAGAAGGCTTGGGTTATATTTTTAAGTCTAGTATGGTGCACTCCAGTGTTTGAGTCTTGTATTGCAGTGATGGTGGACATTTTGTGCTGCTGACGCAGTCGATATGCTAGTAGGCGGGAGGCTCGGGGACCTACCTCTCCATATCTTTGCCGCAGGTATGCCAGGGCTACCTCTGTTTGTTGAATGCATATGTTATCCAAGTCCTTATTAGTCTGTTTAGTCTGGGCCAGGACTGAGTGATCTCCTTGTTGGTGGGCCAATTGTAGTGTCTGCTCTAGTTGCGTTTGTCTTTCCTTACGTTCCCTAGTCAAAGTGGCTTTGTGTTTTATCAAGTGGCCCCTCAGGACTGCCTTCAAGGTATCCCACTGGACTGTTGAAGGAATTTCCTGGGTGGCATTGTCTTGGATAATTTCCGTGATTTTCTCTTCAAGAAAATTTTTAAATTGATCACTCTTCATGTGAGTGGGATTAAATCTCCACCTGGTGTTACGCCTCTCTAGGCCCAGTTTCCATGTGTTTATTATGGTGCATGGTCTGTGTGTGTGCTATTGTGCCCATTGTAGAACTGACTAATGAGTCCTGATTTTCCCTCTGCATGTAACAGTGGTCTATCCTTGTATAGGTCCCATGAACCGCTGAGTAATAGGAGTACCCTCTATCCCTGGGGTGTAGAGATCGCCACACATCGAGCCAACCAACCTCTCTGATGAATTGTTTGAAAAATTTGTGTGGAGCCGGATGTCTGCCATCTGGGATCCTGGTGGTGTCCAAGGAAGGGTTTGGGGCAATGTTAAAGTCCCCCGTGAGTATCAGGGTCCCTCTGGTTAGCTCAATTACTTTATCAAGCAGGAGTCTGATTGTTGGAATGTTTGAGGCCGGTGGGAGGTAGATATTAGCTAGGGTCACCTCTTGCTCCTGCAGGGTCCCCTGGACTGTTACAAAACAACCCTCTGGGTCTGCCCATTCTTTTACTATCCGAAAGGGAGTGTGGCCCGAGATTAATATGGCGACCCCTCTTTTCCAACCACCCGCCAATGCTGAAGAGAAGACCTGTGAGAAACCCTTCCCCTTAAGTTTCTTGTGTTCCGCAGGTGACGTGTGTTTGCTGCATGTACACAATTTCAGCTGTGGATTTCTTCACTAGTGATATAATTCTAGATCTCTTTATCAGGCTACTAAGACCGTTCACATTTAATGAATATACTTCCAAGTGTTTACCTGTCATTTAAAATGTGGAAACATATATAGCACTGTAAACCTTCTGTCGCATGGCTCCTGAATTGTAACCTCTGTCAAATAAAGTAAGCCCGTGTGACTGTTGACTAACTTAGGTTCCCTCTGAAGGGAGCCAACAATTATTCTAAGAAACCTGGTACACCTACAGTGCCTTCAG
Source organism: Neoceratodus forsteri (assembly GCA_016271365.2). Taxonomy (NCBI): domain Eukaryota; kingdom Metazoa; phylum Chordata; order Ceratodontiformes; family Ceratodontidae; genus Neoceratodus; species Neoceratodus forsteri. The sequence continues at coordinate 282,196,562 of CM057455.1, read as the reverse complement.
AAAGTATTCACCCCCCTTGGATTTTGTCACATTTTGTGATGTTGCAAACTCAAATTAAAATACATTTATATGGGATTTTTTTGTCACGTATCTACACAAATTACTCTGTGATGTCAAAGTGGAATGAAACTTCTGGAATTTTTTGTACATGTAATTTAAAATAAAAACCTGAAATGTCTTGATTTGATAAGTATTCACCCCCTTTGCTATGACACTCCAAATTGAGCTCGGGTGCATCCAATTTCCTTGTGAGATCACTCTAAAACTTGAATGGAGTCTACCTGTGGTCAGTTCAAATGGTTGACATGATTTCAGAGGAAATACACCTGTCTGTATAAGGTCCCACTGTTGACAGTGCATGTCAGAGCAGAAACTCTACCATGAAGACCAAGGAGCTGTCCGTAGAACTCCGTGATAGAATTGTGAGGAGGCATAGATCTGGGGAGGGGTATAAAAACATTTCTAGGGTGTTGAAAGTTCCCAGGAGCACAGTCAAGTCCATCATTAGGAAATGGAAAGATTATGGAACCACCCAGACTCTTCCTAGAGCAGGCCGTCCTCCCAAACTGAGCAACCGGGCAAGAATGACCTTGGTCAGGGAAGTGACCAAGAACCCAGTGACCACCCTGACAGAACTACAGAGGTCCATGGTTGAGATGGGAGAACCTGTCCAGAGGACAACAATCTCTGCAGCACTTCACATAGAAACATAGCTTTTGACAGCAGATAAGGACCGCTTGGCCCACCCAGTCTGCCCATTTCCCTACCTAATGGATAAGCTGCAGATCCTAGTTAACCAGCAGCCTACTTCTTCCTACCCCAACCCCCTAGAATTGCCTTATGACTGTCCCATGCATGCTTGAATTCCACCACTGTTTTTGACTCCACAACCTCCTCCGGAAGGCCGCTCCATGCATCCACAACCCTCTGTGAAAAATACTTGTTATCTCTGAGCCACCCCCTTCTAACTTCAAATTATGCCCCTTGTTCTTGCACACCTCTTTTTGAAAGATGCTACCCTCTTGGACTTTGTTGATTCCCTTGAGGTACTTGAAAGTTTCTGTCATATCCCCCCTCTCCCTCCTTTCCTTGAGGCTATACATATTTAGCTCCTTAAGTCTCTCTTCATATGTCTTCCAATGCAGACCCTGCACCATTTTAGTTGCCCTCCTCTGGACAGCTTCCATCCTGTCTGTCTTTATGGAGATTGGGTCTCCAGAACTGCACGTGAGTACTCAGATGGGGTCTCACCAACTGTCTGTACAGAGGATAATAACTTCCTGTTTTCTACTGGTGATGACTCTCCCTATGCATCCCAGTATCCCCTTGTTTTCTGTTGTTTCTTTCCGTTGTTGTTCACTTTAGTTCGATATGATTGAGCTCAGGTCCCTTTTCTGCTTTTTGAAGAACAGCAGAAATTGCCTCTTCATTGTATTTTTCTCGAGTTTACTCCGTGCATTACCTTGCACTTCTTAGCATTGAATCTAAGCGCCATACATTTGACCATTCTCTAACCTTGCCCAGTCCCTCTCATCCTTGGCAAGGTTAGAGGAATGGTCAAATATATGGCAGTTTAGATTCAATGCTAAGAAGTGCAAGGTAATGCACCTGGGAAACAAAAACCCAGGGGAAGAGTACACAATGGGGGGTGAGATACTAACAACAACTAAAATGGAAAGGGACCTGGGGGTAGTCATATCAGATGACCTAAAGGTGGGCAAGCAATGTGAGAGGGCAGCAAGATGTAGCCTCTATGGGAGAGTGGCTAGATGGAAGCCACTCCTGAGTAAAGGTCACAAAATAGCATGCCTGGAGTTTGCAAGAAGGCACGTGGCAGACTGTGAGACCATGTGGCAAAAGATTCTCTGGTCTGATGAAACAAAAATTGAACTCTTTGGCCTGAATGCAAAGCGCTATGCCTGGCACAAACCGAACACAGCTCATCACCCGTGTAACACCATCCCTACCATGAAGCATGGTGGTGGCAGCGTCATGTTATGGGGATGCTTTTCAGAGGCAGGGACTGGGGCACTTGTTAGGATAGAGGGAACAATGAATGGAGCCAAATACAGGCACATTCTTGAGGAGAACCTGCATCAGTCTGCAATAGACCTTGGACTAGGGTGAAGATTTATGTTCCAACAGGACAACGACCCCAAGCATACAACCAAAGCAACACTGGAGTGGCTTCAGAACAAGAAGGTGAATGTCCTTGAGTGGCCCAGCCAAAGCCCAGACTTGAATCCCATTGAGAATCTGTGGAAAGACTTAAAGGTTGCGGTTCACCGACACTCCCTATCCAACTTGACAGAGCTTGAGCAAATCTGCAAGGAAGAATGGGAGAAAATCCCCAAATCCAGATGTGCAAAGCTGATACAGACATACCCAAGAAGACTCAAAGCTGTAATTTCTGCCAAAGACGCTTCTACAAAGTATTGACTCGGGTGAGGTGAATACTTAAGTAAACAAGATATTTCAGTTTTTAATGTTTCATACATTTTTGTTACACAATAAAACTATTTTTGCCCCTTTAAATTGTTGAGTATGCTGTGTGAATCAAGGGGAAAAAATCAATTCAGTGCATTAAAAATTCTGGTAGTAACACAACAAAATGTGACAAAATCCAAGGGGGGTGAATACTTTCAGAAGGCACTGTAAGTAGTGACCTTGGGGGAGAGAAAAAAAAGTAATAACTTTCAACCATTTTCAGGGCCTTTTAAGGCCTATAACTAATAACCTTAGGCTGGGGGAGCCAACCTTCCCAATAGCATGTGTAAAACTAAGTAAGTGATAAACCTTTGAACCAGAATAGGGGGAAATCCCTGAACAAAACTGACTACAAGTGAGTCCTAGGGTCAGGAGAGCTACTAGGACTAGCCTGGTCCAAACAAGGAACAGTAGTACTTCCATCAAGTCGGTCATTGCTCATGACCTAAGAAGGATCTAAGCCTCCTTAAAGTATCCCGGAGTAAGCCGGGTTATCCAGACACTAGTGTGTCAGAAAAGGAAGGGGGAGGGGAAACGGGTTAGCAAGGGGGGTTTGGGACGTCTTCGCGCTCATACACACACCCCTTATTCTTAGATGTAGTTTGGAGAGGTGACTAGTTGTAGGAACCCTGCTGCGGCTGTACGCTTCACATATGGGAGTCACTCCCGATGGGGGGGACTTTAAGCAACCTCAGGTCATCCCTAATACTCAGGCCTGAATACGCTGAGATCAGAGATGCTCACCCCTTCCCACCCATACGCTTTCTTGGTTACTTAGTGTTTAATTACTATTATTGAAGCGTCCCAGTCCTAAAGTATAGGTATCAGTATCCCTGGCCAGAGGGGGAGAACGCCTTCTATTAGTACTCCCACGGCACAGGAATCTCACAAAGAGACAGTTTGCCTATCTTCTGGGCCGGGCACACCACAGACATGGTCAGAGAGGAGCGTTAGTCATATTAACAGTTTGGGGGATTAAGACAACAAACATTATGCTACCTATTGATTAATCTGACAGTGGTTAGGTCAAGAGAAAGAAAATGAAATAAATAATTAGTAAAAAAGAGACTGGGACTTATCTGAATGCAGACTAGCAGAGGTTTTCTTTTCCCTGTGATACTCAGCAGTCCAAGAGGGGCTGCCCACAGAGGCAGATCATGGAGGCCGAGACCCAGTCCTGGATTTCACTGTCCAAGTTGAATGGAGCTCCGTCTGTCAAAGTTTGCGAGGGGCCCTATAACCGGGTCACAGTCATCACTCGATGCAGTCCTCAACGTTGGTTTCCAGAACCGGCTGCCCCTGGGGTGGATTTATTCATTGATTCCTTTTGTGCTCCATTTCGCAGGGTGGTTGCAATTTGTAAGATGGTCTCCTTTCCTTGTCGTCTGCGTTTCTCCTGCTGCCCCTTGCTCCATATCTGTTGTGCTAACTTGGACGCTATTGTGGCTTTCTTGTCATTCTGCCCCAGGTTAACTTCAATATTGCGTTTTTTCAGCTCCAGGATGGCCTCATCTGCTGATTCAAAGGTCTGGGCACCCTGCTCAAAGTGGATCGTCAGCTTTGCTGGGTAGGTGGTTCTGAAGCGTAGGCCTGACTCCTTCAAGGCCCTTAACACTGGAATGTATTGCTTACGGCGCTGCATAATTTCCGGGGCATAATCGTTTAAAAAAAAAAAAAAAAAGCCTGTTAGAGCCATGCATTACAGTCCTTTGTTTCCATGCCATGTGGAGTATTGTCTCCTTCTCTTGGAACTTAAGGAAACAGACCAAAATTGTTCGAGCGGCTCAGGAGGCCTGGCTTTGGAGCCGCGTAGCAATCGCCCCTCTCAGTGTCCATGGAAAGCGGCTCAGGAAAGTGAATCACATATGTAGTAATTGCCTTATGAAACGAAGCATATCATTCCCTTCAGCGCCCTCTGTAACGCTGGAGATGCGAATATTGTTACGCCTATTCCGGCTTTCCACGTCTTCAGCTCGTGCTTGCAGGCCTTGAAAATCTTGATGGAGCTGCAATATAGCACATTCCGTGTCATCCACGTGGCACTCCACGTCTGTGGTCTGCAGCACAAGATCCTCCTGTTGTTTCTCCAGTTTCGTCATATCAGTGCGGATCGCCGAGACTGTGGACCGCATCTCCTTCCTAAAGTCCCTTAATTCATTCAGAACCAGAGACGTCTGCCATTGGATCATGCTCAGAGGAGGTTGCCTTGCTCTGGACCTACCCCCACATGAAGAAACCGAGGCCCTGGAGCCCTCGCTGCCCGAGTCCCCCTCCGACAATTCGGCCGCATCTCTTTCTATTTCTGGGGTCGCGCTGTGTTGGTTGCCTCTCTTCGCCATTCTCGATATCCTCCACTGTTAGATATATGAAATTCCTGATAAAAAGTTACGATTATTGGAGGATTTGCTCTGGGGAATGTGGAGCCGATTGAACTAAGTGGCTGTTACGGTTGTGACGTCACCGGAAGTCAATTATGGAATATCTTGATTCCAGTTGGTTACATGATCCAGAGACAGCAAGGAGTTCAATGGGGGGTCATGTCAAACCAATCTGATTGATACATTTCTTTGACTGGTCACAAAGGAATTAGATCAGGGTGGAGAGGTGGGCGTGGTCTACCTAGATTTCAGTAATGCTTTTGACACTGTTCCACATAGGAGACTAGTAAGCAAGCTGCATAGCTTAGGAGTGGATCCAAAGGTGGTAAACTGGATAAGTAATTGGTTATGGAATAGGCAACAGAGGGTGGTGATAAAACAGAGTTCACTTCGAGGAAGTGAGGGTGACCAACGGTGTGATTCAGAGATCAGTGCTGGGACCAGTACTCCTTCTTTATAAATGACATTGCAGAGGATCTGGAAGGAAAGGTCTGCCTCTTTGTGGCTCAGACGAATGGATGAGCAGAGACTTGAGGAAACTAGAGGTATGGCAGCTGGGTTGCAATGCGAAAAAGTGCAAAATAATGCACTTAGGGCACAGAAACCCAGGGGCAGAGTACTGAATGGAAGGGGTGGTACTGAAGAGTTACAGAAAGGTAGCTCAGGAGTGACCAGTGGTGCCATGACATCCAAACCACAATGCATTCATTCACAGTTCGGCCCTACAGTGCACCATTTTTTTTATTATTTTTTTATTTATTTAGGGATTCGGATCATACCTTTGAGCTTAGAGCTCTTTTACAAAGGTTCCACATCAAACAGTGACAATGACAGCAATAAACAGTTTACATACAATACTCGAATAGTAGGTAGCTAGTATACAGTAAGGATACAATGTCATTCATAGTACCAATGGTGATAGTACAGCGTCAAGAGCATTCAACTAGGGTAAAGGACAGTGTTTATATGTAGCGAAGGAGATAAACAGGTGTGACACCTAGTGTGAGAGTCCAAGGAGGAGTCAAGGTGAGGGGGAGGGGAGACAGGGGGGAGGGCAGCCAGAAGAAGTGGCTTTGTCTAGGAGGTTGGGGAGGTAGTGGTAGTATGTTGGTTTTAAGGTTGATCCAGTGGGAGAAAAGGCACAGGGGGAGAGGAAGACAGAGGGATAGGGCAATAGGGAAGAGTGGGTGTAAAAGGAAGGGAAGGAGAGTGGGTGAGTGGGCATTATGGGTGTTAGAGTCCTAGTGGCAGTCACAAACTGTCCTAGTAAGAAGGTGTTGCCTTAGGCCATTTTTGAATTGACGTAGATGCATTGGGAGTTTAGAATGTGCACTGGGATTTCGTGAGCCATTGGGGGCCTTAAAGCTGAAAGCACGCTGTCCCTGCACAGTTCGACGGAAAGGTGTTGATAGGGCCCCCTCATCCTGCCTCTGGTGGTATAGCTGGTAGCACTTGGTGTTAGGATGCTAGAAATGCATGGGGCGGTTTTACCCATTAGTGCCTTTTTTCCAAGGAGACATGTTTGGAATATAATCCTGTTCTTTAGTGGCAGCCAATTGGTCTCCTTGTATAAGGAGCAGGTGTGGGTATTTCGATCTGCAGCCATTGTGAGCCTACATGCCTTGTTGAGGGCAATGTGAATCCTTTTAGTGCAGTGTCTGTTGCTGCACCATAGACCACCAATCCATAGTCGATGGTAGAAAGGATGGAGCTGAGACTGAGAGACGGAGGGCCTCTGGAGTGAGATACTTTTATGCCTATATAGTACACCAGCTTGGTGTTCACTGCCTTTACCACTGTGTCGATGTGTTGGGTGAAGGTGAGGCAGTCATCAACGGTGACCCCAGGTACTTGAAGGTCTGAACTTGTTCCAGCAGCTCACTGACTTTATTGGAGATGGTGAGGGAGGGAGCTTTTTTGTGCTGTGGGCTGGCTGTGAGCATCACCTTGGTTTTTTGTAGTTTAATAGAAGTTTATGGCTACAGAACCAGTCTTCCAGCTTGTAGAAGGATGCCTTCAGCTGGGAGTGGAGGGCAACTATTGATGAACTGCTGGTGAGAAGCACAGCCATCTGCGAAGTATCAGTTTAGTGTCACAGGCTTCAGGAAGATTATTTAGGAAGAGGTTGAATAGTAAGGGCCCCAGTATTGACTTCTCGGGACCCCTAAAGATACCTCATTGGAGCTAGATACTGTGTGCCCAATTTTTACACGCTGGCTTCTGTGTGTTAGATAGTCCTTGAACCAGCAGACAGCATTGGCTGCAACCCCAGGTTCTGTAGTTGAGTCAGGAGGAGAGAGGATTGACAGTGTCAAGGCTTTGGTGAGGTCTATGAAGACTGACCCCACCAGCTTTCCTTCATCTAGTGCCTTGTGCAAGTAGTCAGTGTAGTCCAGCAAAGCTGTGGAGGTACTATGATTCTGCCTGAAGCCATGTTGTTTTGGACATAACAGGTTGTATTTGTTGAGGTAATCTGTGAGTTGGGTGGCCACAATCTTTTCCAGGGCTTTAGATAAGGGAGAGAGGATGGATATCGGCCTGTAATTGGCGGTGCATGTCATATCACCATTCTTGTGCACCGGCATCACGAGAGCCTGTTTCCAGATCCTGGGGAACTGTGCAAGAGCCAGTAATTTGTTAAATAGTTTTGTAACTGGCACGATGATGACATCCAGTGTTAGGGATAGGAGTTTCATATCGATTCCATCACTCCCCATTCTGGTCTTGCCTAGTATTTTTTTTATGTATTTGTAAGTCTCCTTCACTGACACTTTTTTGAAGTAGAAGACAGGGATTGAGCCCTCTTGAGGCGTGCAGTTGGTTTGTTCCCCAGCAGGGTGCAGGTAGTCAGGGGGTAGCACTCCAGTCAGGTCAGTAAACGCTGTGTTGAGAGAATCTGCGCGTGCTGAGGGTCAGTAATCGTGATGTTGTCAATGTTGAGCGAGTGGGGATCTCTTCTCATCCTTCCCAAGAAGGTTTTGGATGTTATCCCAAAAATTCTTCCCATTGCCCCAAGTTTTTTTAAGCTGCTCCTTGTGGAAGTTGGCTTTTGCTTGGCGGATAAGGTTGGTGCAGTGGTTTCTTGCAGCTCTGTAGCATTGGAAGTTGTGTTTGCTGTGAGAGGACCTGGCTTTTTCCCAGAGATTGTCCCTTTCCTTCATCTGGGCGAGGAGATCCCCTGTGATCCAGCATTTGCAGAAATAAGGCTCCTCACAGGTCGAGTGTGATGAAAAATCACTCTTATTGCACAGAAAAACAACAAAGCCTACAACTACGCCAACAAACTGACATTTCGCACCTATTCAGTTTTTTGAAAGGAGGCCACTCTAAGCATCTTGCACTCTTTTGCTAAACTTTTACAAGCTATTCATTGCAGCCTAGGTGGCTGTGTCCTTCAGCCACATATTAGGTGAAGATAAAAGGGAGCATAGTAAAGGCAACAAACCTTTACGTCAAACAAGTGAGCAGAAACAAGGGGAAAAGGAGACTGCTATGGTCCTTGAAAGAGGTGGCTGGAAAGGGAAACGCTAAAAGGGTAGCATTCAAAATGTATAAGCAGATGCAGAGAGAGGAGGATAGGGAGGTGTATCGGGAAACAGAGGGAAGCAGGAAAAACAGTAAGGAGTGAAAAGGCAAAAACTGAAGAGATAATACTCCAGAAGGTAACAGAAGAGGATAAGACATTTTTTACGTATGTAAGTAAAAAGAGGAAAACCAGGGGTGGGATTGTAAGGCTAAAAGGAACAGGGACTGTGCGGGGAGGGTCAGGAAAAGGTAGACATACTGAACAAATAACTTTTGTTTACTATTCGAGAGGAAGGAGAAGGAGGGGCCACAAAAACATAACAGAAGCTTTGGTGGGAGGGAGGTGGACATTTGTCCTTTTTTGGAGGTGAGAGTCCTGAAGGGACTTGCTAATCTGAAGGTGGGCAAAGCAATGGGGCCACATGGGCTGCATCCAAGGGTATTGAGGGAGCTCAGGGAAATATTCACTCAATCAGTCAAACTCTTTATTTAAGCAGGCGCGCACCATTGAACAAAGCTCATTTTCAAGATGGACCTGGGTGGATACAAGGTCAGGTGTACAATATATATACAATAAAATAAAGGTTCTCAATAAATACAGAATTCAAAGTAAATGACAAAAACAGTAACATAGTTGAACATACAAGCAAGTTAGGAAGCCCAAGCCAGATTAATAGTCGAAGGTTATCAGATTTTAGTGGAAGGTAAACAGATATACCCAGAATGAGTTAGAGCAGTTCCAGCAAGACTTAGGGAATTCAGGGATTTGTGGGGGTACCAGTCACGGCCAGTAGGGGGGAATTGATATAAGGGGTAAGGGTGGAGACCGATGAAGAGGGTAAAAGGGGCACAGGAGCAAGGAGTACGTATTTCAAACAGGAAATAAGAAATAAGTGCAGCCCCTGCTTTAAACGGGAGAGGAAGGCAATCATACCTAGATAACGAATGTTGAAAGTGGATGAGTTATTACTGGCTGCGCATCTACCAGTTCTATTCAATAGTTCACTGGAAACAGGAGTGGTTCCGGAGGACTGAAGGAATTTGGGGGGGTGCTGTACTGCTGGGGTGTTCAATCCTTCGGATGAGAGGTTAATCCGAGGTCCCTTCTGCCCATCCTGATGCTGTCCTGGTGGGTGTCCAGGCGGAAGTAAAAGAACCCAGGGCACTCTTTGGAAAGAGTAAGTGACATTCCCGGGGTCCTGGTCAACACTCCCCTTCCCATAAACCAGATCATGCAATTGTCCAGGCTGTGTATGGGTGTTGATGTGTGATTTGGCCACCACTACACATTCAATCACTTCACTACCAGTCTAGCATTGCTTGTAAAGTGCTTTGGAATACACTGTGTATGAAAAGCGCTATATAAATGCAGATTTTTCTCCTTCTTCTCTCTACACAAAAGTGGTAGCAGGGTGGAGGTTGCCAATTATAGGCCAGTCAGCCTGACATCGGTGGTGGGAAAGTTGATAGAATCACTGCTGAAGGAAAAGATTGTGGAGTATCTTGAATCCAGTGGGTATAAGACCCAAGGCAGCATGGGTTCACAGTGGGGGGGGAGGTCATCTTTGACTGGGTGGCAAAGGATTTAGATTAGGTTGGGGCAGTGGATGTGACCTACCTAGATTTCAGTAAGGCTTTCAACACTGTTTCACACAGGAGACTAGTAAGCAAGCTGGGTAGCTTACGAATGGGTCCAGAGGTGGTAAGCTGGATAAGAAATTGGCTGGGGGGATAGGCAGCAGAGGGTGGTGGTAAATAGAGTTCACTCTGAAGAAGGGAGGGTGACCAGCTGTGTGCCTCAATGATCAGTGCTGGGACCGGTCCTCTTTAATGTCTTAATAAGTGACATTGCAGAGGAGATAGAAGAGGTTTGCCTCCGTGTGGATGACACCAAAATCTGCAGTAGGGTGGACTCTCCAGAGGTTGTGGAAAAGATGAGCAGAGACCTGAGAAAACCAGAGGAATGGTCAGCTGGGTTTCAGTGCAGGAGAGTGCAGAATAATGCATTTACGGCACAGAAACCCAGGGGCGGAATACAAAATTGGTGGAGTGGTATTGACGACCATCAATCAGGAAAGAAACATGGGGGTAATCATATGGGATGACCTAAAGGTGGCCAGGCAGTGTGACAAGGCAGTAGGGAAGGCTAGTGGGATGCTGGGGTGCATAGCAGCAGAAAGAGGGTGGTGCTTTTGCCTCTGCATGGATCGCTGGTAAGACCTTGCCTAGATCACCCTCCCCCACTCTCCATCTCTTCTCCTCCGCTCTGCACTTTATTTAGGTTATAAAAGTGAAACTTTGCTTTTCTAACTGTGGCACTTAGACAAAAGAACTGTTCAGACTTGTTCTGGCTGTGTTTGTCCAATCAGTGTTTATTTTTGCATTGTTATAACCACAATCTTTTTCTCTAAATGTGTCATTGTTTGGTGTATTTGTACCCTTTGTAGCTCACCCAAAACTTGTGACTGTGCCATTTGTCTCTCTTTGTAATGATGTGGAACCTCTGTAAATGAGCCCCTGGCTCAAAGGTATTTCCGAACAACAAATAAATATTTATAAATAAATAGAATACCGTGTCCAGTTCTGGAGACTACATCTGCAGAAGGACATAGAGTGGAGGCGGTCCAGAGGAGGGCAGCTAAAATGGTGCAGGGTCTGCATCAAAGGCCCTGCTAAGAGAAGCTAAAGGACCTCAGTATGTACACCTTGGAAGTGAGGAGGGGGGTGATAAGACAGAGGCTTTGCAGTACCGCGCAGGGATAAATAAGGTACAGGAGGGAAGGATTTTTCAGAAGAAAAGATGCTGAAGAACAAGGGCAAATACTATTAAGCTGGATAGGGGTAGATTGAGGAGAGGTGTGAGGACATACTTCTTCACAGAACGTGGTGGATGCCTGCAACAGCCTTCTAGCGGAGGTGGTGGTGGCGAAAACTGTGGTGGGGTTCAAGAATGCATGGGAGAAGCACAATGGAATCATAGTGGAAAGGAAGAGGGAGAAGGAGAAAGAGCTGTAGATCGGGCACGGTCTGCGATAATAGTGTAGGTAGGGAGAAATAGGCAGACTGGATGGGCCAAGTGGTCCTTATCTGCCATCAAATTCTATGTTTCTGTAGTTCTGGAAGCCATAATTAATACATAAGCAAATAAGTACTGTACCTAACGTAGCCCACCCTTTGGTATACTCTGAAGGTCATAGACAGCATAGAGGCAGTCGGGGGCAACTAAAATGGTGCAGGGTCTGTATCACAAGTCCTATAAGAAGAGATTGAAGGACCTTAATATATACACCCTGGAGGAAAGGAGGGATATGAAAGAAACATTCAGATACCTCACAGGTATAAAAGTTCAAGAGGGAAGCATTTTTAAGGGAAAAAAAATGCTCAGGAACAAGGGGACATGCTATGAAGCTGGAGGAGGGGGAACTCGGGGAAGATGCGAGGAAGTACTACTTCACGGAAAGAGTGGTTAATGCCTGGCACAGCCTTCCAGTGGAGGTGGAGGGGGCAAAAACAGTAACGGGCTTCAAGAATGCATGGACTAGGGCATAGGAGAACCTTAGAGGTAGGGAAAGGGGAAACCAGAGATCAAGTAGGGTCTGTGGTGTTCTAGTAGGTAGGGAAAATGGGCAGACTAGGTGGGCCAAGCAGTCCTTATCTGCTATCAATATCTATGTTTCTATACCTTTGGTATCACTGCTGTTGTATACCCCAGTGGTACAGCAGCCCTGAAACCAGCAATAGAAAAGAGAAAACACATTTTAAATACCTGTAAATTTTTTTCTCCGACTGTTGATTGCAGGTCAGCCCCCCCCACACACACACACAGCTTATGAGTTATCAGCTATTATTGTAGAATCTGATTTGGGTGGATTGTCCAGTTTGGAATCACACTGCTTCTGCTTTGGAACTGACTGGCTGGCACAATCCACAGGTCTGCGGACCTGTGCTCCTGTGTTAAAAGTCTACCTTCTGCCTCTACGGAAACCTGAGAGGGAAGATCCCAGTGGTATGACAGCCATGCAACCAGCAATCAGAGAAAGAAAATTTACAGGTATTTAAATATTGTTTTGTGCTACCACATTTTCATATTTACTAGCTAACTGGGTACCTGCCAGTAAAGTGATTTTTGAGCCTTGGGAAATGATGGGCACTAAAAATATTGCATTGGCTAATGCATTTTGGAACCTGTTAGTCAAACTGACCACCAGCTCAGAAACGGATTTCTCCCACCATGGTGATGACACAGGGCCAAGCTACAGGTCTAGCTCTGTCCTAAAAGGCTGTGCTTGGGGAGTTGTTTATTCAGCTACAGCAAGTCCTTACATAAAATAGTACACATGTCCCAAACGTAGAAGTTTCCTTGACTGTTTCTTAGTACAGTATGTGTATCATAGAAAGCAACTCACAACTAAGCAATATGTGTAGCAGTTTCATTCTTTTTATAATTTTTATTTATAAGTTTTTACCATAAGACAAGTTACAGGAAACTGACATGGTTCCACATGTAAGACGTGACCATAAGCAATATCCTAAGTAGTAAAGAGAGAACACTCATTATCTGTTGTTACACACAGTGGGGGAACAGTAAATGTCCACAGATAAATCTGTAATATCCAAACAATGAGAAACAGAGAGCTTATGCTGCAAGACCATGGCACTAATCCAGAACAGTGAGAGGGCTGGTATTTCCGAGTTAAATTGCTCAGTAGGACCACACATGCCACCCATACAAGGCCTTGAATCCAGAAATGGTAGCAAGTCCGAACAGTTGGACAGTTCCACAGGATCAGATGTCCCACAATGCAGAACAATAGTAAATAACAAATGGAAGGCTAAGCCCAGATTATACAGCAGTCAGAAACGTAATAAGGCAAATAGTACAAGTCAATCTAAATAGCATTCTCATTGCAGGTCGAATGCAGTTCACTCTCTTAGTGCAGCAAAGCAGCCGTGTGAAGCCCCAACAACTCGAATACTAACAGGGCTAATCCTACTGAAAAGACCGCTTATTTAATTTAATACTCGCCCCTGTCGGTCTCATCACACTGACTGGACATTCCAAACTAAGTGAGGCTTCGTGCTGTGGGTAGGCCCCATCATTTGCGTATGTGATGCTCAGTGTGCTCATACCACAGCGCATCAGCCATCTTCTGAAGGGGAAATCAGTCCATCAGACAAAACAAGCCTAAATATAAGAATACACCAAATTTATAAAAGGATGTCATGATGCTTGCCCCCACAGCACCCAATCCCTCCTGGGGATAAATATATTTACCGTCCAGATATGACTGTCTAGTTAAGCAACCTCAGATGGATAGAGTACGTTATAAAATAAAGACAATATTTAGTTAAGGCTTTTATAACCAGTTAGCAGTGTACATCTTACAAGCAGTACAAAAACTTGTATTTTCAGGCAAATTTCAATCTCCAGACTCCCAAGTTTGAGTCACGTTCAGTAGACTGAGCAAAAAAGCTAGCTTCTATTATACCCATTTTGCACCTCCACTAGGTTCGTAAACAGGTATGTGTTCCCCAATAAGGCATGTGATACACCCCGTTCACGGAGGTCATTCTAACAGTGTCAAGTCTTTTTCGCCTCTGCCTAGTGGAAAAACTAACATCAGGGAATATGTAGATAAGAGTTCTATCTGGTAGAAGGTGTGTACCTTTCCTTTTATTGGCAAGAAGTATTTCATTCCTCACGAGTCCCTGTAGTAACCAGCAAGATTGTACGAGGCTGCTCTGTGTTCGTGGTGTAATTCAGTATGTCTTCAGCAGTTTATCAGGAAGAGAAAGTAGTAACATGGTTTGTAAAAAGTCTGAAGAAGATTTAAGGGTATCATTTCCCTCTGAGGCATCCGATATTCCCAGCAGGCGGAGATTTGTAGAACGTGCCTCCGTTTTTGAGATGCTCCAGCCTAAGTCTGAGGAGTTAATTTTTCTTGACTAGTCTGGAGGTAACAGCACTGGATTTACCTGGAGTTGGTGACTGTTTTAAAGTCTGATTGCACAGTGTCCATTTTGGTTTCAGCGGTAAGAACTCTGGAATTGAACGTGTATGTTTTTTTATTTAGATTGCTGACTGCATGTTTAAAGTCCGACTTTAAATAGAAACATAGAAATGTAGAATTTGACAGCAGGTAAGGGCCTCTTGGCCCACCTGGTCTGCCCATTCTCCCTACTTACTGTAATACCTTAGACCCAACTTGATCTCAGCACGGGGTCAGTACCGCGCACGGCAGAATGTCGTGTGACATAATCGCGTTGCACGATTCAATGATAACTTTTTTTCTGTGGGGGGCTATGCACACCAAACCCCCCGTTACGGGGGGCTGCGCCCCCCAGACCCCCCAAAAAGGATTCTAACTCCGAGGGCGGGGGTCCAACACGGAGAGCGCACTGGTCCGGGTTTTGGCGTAATGCCGTGCGCTATTAAGCGTATGACATTATGACCCGGTACTCAGGGTCTCCGGCTTTACCCTCCCTTTTCTAACCACTAAGTTTCCCTTATGCCTATCCCATGCATTCTTGAATTCCATTACTGTTTTTGCCCCTACCACCACCTCTGGGAGGCCATTCCATACATCCACCACCCTTTCTGTGAAGACGTATTTTCTCACGTTTCTCCTTCCAGCTTCATAGCATGACCCCTTTTTCTTGAACATCTTTTTGTCTGAAAAATGCTTCCCTCTTGTACCTTATTTCTACCCGTGAGGTATTTGAAAGTCTCTGTCATATCCCCCCTTTCCTCCAGGATGTACATATTGTGGTCCTTTAGTGTCTCCTCATAGGGCTTTTGGTGCAGACACTGCACCATTTTAGTTGCACTCCTCTGGACCGCCTCAACTCTATGTCCTTCCAGAGATGTGATCTCCAGAACTGGACACAGAACTCTGGCTGAGATCTCATCAATGATTTGTACAGCGATAAAACCACCTCCTTCTTTCAGCTGGTGCTACCCCTTCCTATGCACCCTAGCATCCCACTGGCTCTCCCTACTGCCTTGTTACACTGTTTGGCCACCTTTAGGTCATCAGATATGATTATCCCCAGGTCTCTTTTCTGTTTGATGGTCATCAGTACCACCCCCCCATTCTGTACTCCTCCCTTGGGTTTCTGTGCCCCAAGTGCATGATTTTGCACTTCTTCACATTGAAACTTAGTTGCCACACTTTTGACCACTTCTTAAGCTTTCTTAGATCCCTCTTCATCCCCCACCGCGTGTCTACCCTGTTGCAGATCTTTATGTAATCTCCAAAAAAGGCATACCTTCTCTCCTAACCTCTCTGCAGTGTCGCTAATAGAGACATTAAAGAGGACTGGTCCCAGTACTGATCCTTACGGCACCCCACTGGTCACCCTCCCTTCCTCGGCGTGAACTCTGTTTACCACCACTCTTTGTCACCTATCCCCCAACCAATTTCTTATCCAGTTTATCACCTTTGGACCCACTTCCAGACTGCCCAGCTTGTTTACGAGTCTCCTATGTGGAACGGTGTCGAAGGCCTTACTGAAATCTAGGTAAGCCATGTCCACTGCTCCACCCTGATTTAATTCATTGGTAACCCAATCAAAGAAATCTAGCAGATTTGTTTGACATGACCTCCGCCCCAGTGAATGCATGCTGCCTCGGATTCTGTAAGCCACTGGATTCTATATATTCCATAATCCTTTCCTTCAGTAGTGATTCCATTAATTTCCCCGCCACCAAAGTCAGGCTGACTGGCCTATGGTTGCCAGCCTCCTCCCTGCTACCACTTTTGTGAAGTGAGACTACACCTGCCCTTCTCCAGAACTTCTTCCATCTCCAGTGAGTTGTTGAACAGGACTGTCAGTGGTACAGCCAGCACCTCTCTCAGCTCCTTCAGTATCCTTGGATGTACCCCATCTGGCCCCATTGCCTTGTCCACTCTCAGATTTGTGAGTTCCTTCAGGACTCTGTCCTCTGAAATGGACTGGTGTCCATGTCCCTTCCTTCAGTGCTCCTGTCACTTATCTGTGATCCTCCACCTTCCCCTTGTACTGTGAATACTGAACAAAAATATTTGTTCAGGATGTCTGCTTTTTCTGAGTCCCCCTCCACACACACACACACCCGCCCCTTCCCTCCTTAGCCTTACAATTCCTCCCCTTAGTCTTTCTCCTTTCGCTTATGTACCTGAGAAATGTCTTATTCCCTTTCTTTACTGCCTGGGCTATTTTCTTCTCTGTTTGCACCTTTACACTCCTGACTGCTTTCCCTGCCTCCCTCATTACCTGCAGCAAGGCTGCATTTGTCGGCTCAAAGTCCCTGCTCTACGCTAATGCCACCCTGTCTTTTGATAACTCCCACAGGCGTCTTCCCAGCTTTCCCGACACAGTCTCGTGTTACAGGGTTTGACGAGGCTTTCCCATAGTGCCAGCAAGTCCAAAGCACACCAACGGAAAGAGGAACTCAAGCACTGTAAGACAATGGTAAAAGAAAAGTAAAAGTATTGCCTTAAATTGCTAAAACTTTGGTTTATTCAGCATGTGAAGTGGAGCTCCTGTTGAAGCCTCTTGCTCAGTCAGCTGCTAGCTTCACCCCTCAGTAGTTTTAAATCTGTAACTATTGTGCTGCTTTTTGGAGGGTCTACAATATTGTGTGACAAGTATGGCACAGGTTAAAATTGATGTAAGGGGTCAGAGAGAGAGGTATGGCGCCTACCTGGTGCTATTGTCAGGAGGGATTTGAACAGAATAGGTAGGATCATTAGGGCAGCAGGAAGGGAGACGGATCTGGATGTCCTTGTCCATCTGGGGACTAATGACCTAGCTAGGGATAGGGCTGGGATAGTGCAAGGGGAGTTTAAAAAGCTGGGGAGTTGTCTTAAGCCAAGTAGCACATTCAGTGGCTTTTGCAGAAGAGCTACCTGTCTGTGATGGAGGGCAAGAGAGGGTTCTTTGCACCGATATATTTACCCCTTGGTTGAGGGAGTGGTGTAAAGAGGGAGGATTCAGTTACATTGGAGACTGAGGTACTGTCTGGAAGGATAAAGGTCTGTACAAGAGCGATAGACTACATCCATCTAGTAGGAGGATGGCAGTAATCAGTGGAAGGTTTAAATGTTACGTCAGTGATCATTTAAACTAGCCAGGGGGAGTGAAGGAAGACATATGAACATACGAAAATGCCAGCAGAAGCAGGTTTTAATCTGTATCGAGTCTGCTCGAATGTGCAGCTAGCCCTTCAACTTGCAGCTGCCCCACCCTTCCCACCCTCTTCATCATAACCCCCCTCACCCTGTCCCGACCCTTTAAAAGCCACCCACCATTCTACAGGATTCCACCTCCTCATGCAGCTCATTCCACCTGTCCACCACCCTTTCGGAAAAAATGTCTCCTGATTTCTCTCCTGAATCGTCCCCTCTCCAGTCTCAACTGATGCCCTCTCACATCCCTCCCTCCCTCTTCTAAGCTGGAACATCCCTTCTGTATTAGCCTTATTTATCCCTTTAAAGTATTTAAAGGTTTAAATTATATCCCCCTATCCCTCCTCTCCAGGGAGTACATGTTCAGCTGGCCCAATCTGTCCTTGTAGGACTTTCGCTGCAGTCCCTGGATCACCTTTGTCACCCTACTTTGCACCCCCTCCAACAATTTGATATCCTTCTTCAGGAATGGGCGCCAGTACTGCACGCAGTAATCCAGGTGAGGCCTGACCAGAGACCTGTACAGGGGAAGGATCATCTCCCTACTTCCGGAGGAGATTCCCCTCACTATACACCGTAGCATCCTGTTGGCTTTTACTGCCATCTTCCTGCACTGAGCTGAGTTGTTCATGCTGCCTGTTATAAGCACCCCCAGATTCTTTTCCTCCTTGGTGCTTTCCAGCTCCGCCCCTCCCAGCTGATAGCTCCTCCCTTGGTTTCTAGCCCCGAAGTACAATATCTTGCATTTCTTGGCATTGAACCCCAGCTGCCATGTTTCCGACCACTTCTGTAGTTTGTTCAGGTCCTCCTGCAGCACCTTCCACCCTTCGGAGTTATCTACCACAGCTCCCATCTTCGTATCATCAGCGAACAGACTGATCCTGAGAGTGTCATAGGAAAGGCAAAAACAGCTCCCCCCAAAGGCTAAAAAAAAAAAAAAAGCATCAGAGACAAAGTGGATAAAGAAGGAGGGCAAAAAGAGAAAAAAAATGGAAATGATCAGAATGGTAATAAAATCTGGAAGGCCATGTGTGCAAATGCTAGAAGTCTGGGACGTAAGATTCCAGACCTGGAGGCACTTACGGCAGAGGCCAACCTGGATATAGCGGCCATTCAGGGAAGGGAAAGGGGAAATTGTTTAACCAGGGAAAGGCACACTAAGCTGAAGCTTGTTTCCAGGTGCGACCTGGAAGCACGAGGAAGTAAAGTTACTTGCTCAGGGTCACACAGTATGCAAGTGAGAGTTGATGGGATTCAAACCCAGATCACCAGGTTTGCAGCTCAGTGCTCTTAACTGCTATGCTGTACTGCCTCCTAATACTTACTTAATAATTACTGAGTCATCATGTAATAAAAAAACAACAACTGGGACATGGCCATATCAGTATATAATCTGTTTAGAAAGGGCAGGGTGGGTAAAAAAGGAGGATGTGTGTTGCTTTATGTAAAGGAAAGCATTAAAGCGACAGAGGTACAGGGAAGACAGGAAGAGATAGAGATGGGCCACCTTGGAGAAAGGAAATGGTGCCACCATTCACACTGGTATGATATACAGACCTCCATCACAAGGGCAGGAAGCCATTGGCAAAATGGTAGAAAAGGGAGAAATGCTTCTAGTGGAGGACTTAAACCTGCCAGATGTGGACTGGAGTCTCCCTGCTGCAGCTTCAGCAGAAGTAGGGACATCCTGGACTCTCTACAGGGGGCATTGCTCAGGCAACTAGTCAGCGAACCCACTCGAGATAGGGCTACGCAGGATCTGGTGCTTATAAATGGGAACAATGTGGTAGATATCAGGGTGGGAAGTCATCTGGGGACCAGTGATCACTGTACAGTGTGATTCAGTATAAGGACAGAGGCAGATTCCTAGGGTAAGAGTCTTGGACTTCAGGAGGGCAGATTTTATAAAGATGGGTGAAAACTTAAGGTATGCCGATGGAAGGGTGAAACCCCGTCGGGGAAATCCCCCACAGTGATATTTTCAACAAGATTCAAAAATGTCACTGTGGGGTACCTGCCGCTAAATTTCTCCTTTCACGACTTCCACCCCCTTCATGTTAACTCCAACTGAGCACAGTCTTCAGAAGTGCGCAGCCCCGATAGAAAACCTGATTGATGTCTGACAGGCAAAATTTCCGCCTGTCGACAGTGGGGATGTCTTTATGCCGCACGTTGACAACAATGTTGTCGCGTCAGCATAGATAAACCACATTTAAAGGGTAAACTGGTAGGGAGAGATGACCTAGGTGGAGTGGAGGAACACTAGGAGAAATAAAGAGTGCCATACCGAAGGTTACAAACCTCTGTGTCAGGCAAGTTAGTAAAAGTAAGAGGAAAACAGGCCGCTGTGGTTGTCAAGAGAGGTGGCTGGAAAGGTTAAAGCTAAATGGCTGGCATTTTGAAGATAGAAGGAAACACAGAGGCAGGAGTATAGGGAAGTGTATCCGCAGAAACAGAGAGAGGCAGGAAAATCAGTAAGGAGTACAAAGGCAAACACGGAAGTGCAGACAGCCGAAGAAGTAAAAGAAGGGGGCAAGACGTTTTTTAGGTATACAAGTGCAAAGAAGAGGATCGGGGGAGGAATTGTAAGGTTAAAAAGAGATGGCAGGAGGGACTGCACAGGAGGAGGTCAGGAAAAAGCAGACATACTAAACAAATACTTTGTTCAGTGTTTAAGGAGCAGGTACTCATGTTGAAGTTTTTTTTTTTTTTGCAGGGACTTTTGTACTTGCCTAATAAAGTCTGTAGCCACAACATCTTGTCGTGTCTTTATGTACCAAAATCGAGCTGGTACACAAAGCTTATGGCTGGGGTGAGGAGCGCTAGCTGATAGAGCTGGAGCTGTCCATGGAAAAAAAAAACACGATCACTGAGAGCGTCTGTGTCCGAGTCTGTGTGATGTCAATTAAAGAAAACAGACTTGGGCTCCACAAGCTGACTACTCTGCACATGACCTGAATGAACTGCTCCAAGCACTGGTGCGTTCATGAAGCAGTAGCACGATCAGCTGTTGTGCCTTTGCTGCCCTATCTTATATACTGCAAGTTTGTGCTTTCGGCAGAACTGCTGATCGCTGACAGGGTTTAGGAGCATTGGAAAGCACCTTTTCATATCTGTAGTTGAGGCTCGTTTGTTTGAGAAACCAAGCTACAATTGGATACTGTGTAGTAGAGCTATCCCATTTTAAGTCATGATTTTTCGAATAAGGTTATTTTTTCTCAGGTCAGTTTACAAGCTATGTTGATCAATTATAACATAATGACAGCTCAGTAACGGTGCCACAGTATTCCGGTTGCATGGGTTAATGAAATAGGTATTTATTGGATCTATTTCTTGGGTACAATTGTAGTACTGTGGCACTGTTACTGAGCTGACATGCATGAACAAAAAAAATCAAAAAAGTATCCTTCATACAAAAAGAATTGAAAAAAAACCTAAGTCCAAATTATTTTTTTGTATGACGGGACCCTTTTTTGTGTTTTTTTCATTCACACGAAAAAAGAGGGCTTCATATGAAAAAAGATTTTGGATTTAGTTTTTCTTCCGATTCTTTTTTTCTGTGAAGGGATCTTTTTTCGTATATGGGTTTTTTGTTCATACAAAAAAGGATCTCTTCATAAGAAAAAAGAATTTGAACTTAAGTTTTTTCCCCACATTTTAAATTCAACAAGCCAAAACTCCATCAGTATATGCAGTTACGGGACAATCTATATATGAAAACAAATATCTTAATGAGTACTACAAGAATAACACATAATGCTCCCTCCCAACAATTTAGGGGGATATAAAAAAACACAAAATTGGAAGTTTAACGAGCCATACAGCCAAGGTAATAAACTGCATTTCGGCAGAAATGGAAACTGGGCCCTGCACTTCCACACCGGTACGGATGTATGCATCTACGGAGGGATGGAAGCTCTGAATGGGCCCTGCACTTCCACAGGCAAATGGATATGGCGGGACCTGTGTGAATGAGGATGCAATTACACCATCTCAAAAGTAAGGAAATTAATTGCAAAAACCTTTGTTAATGCACCAGTTAGGGTTAAAGCAACAAAAGCAAGGAAATGTGGCGTTAGGGTTCCCAACCCTAACACCTTATCCCCGCACTACAGGCAGCAACAGGAAAAACCATTATGGTTTCACCTCTCCTGAGTCTTCGCAAATCAGATATGGGGTGTACCTAGGGGTTGTCAGCCCTAACAATTACACCATTCTTATATACTCTACACATCTCAGCTTATTTACTGATGAAATGGGGTGAGCATTAGGGTAGACAACCTCAAGGTACACCCCACGCCTAATTTGCATTGCTGCCTGCAGGGTGGGGGCGGGGTGTTAGGGTTTTGAACCCTAACACCACATTTCCGTACTTTTGTTGCTTTAACCCTATCCGATGCATTAACAAAGTTTTTGCAATTATTATCGTGCTCCTATAGTTAGGGTTGAGTAGCCTGTTTAATGTTAAACCTCAAGTCCTAGGGACATGGATATGTTGTTCATCCACACTTATTGGCAGGTCCCTTGCCGCTTTAAATCTTGCCGGAAGGTCTTCAAGCTGGCTCCTCCCACCCACCCGGGTGGTAAAACTCTCGGCTCCGCCCCATGACGCGAGATCTTCCTTACCGCTTGGAAGCTCAGGTTCCCTCCTTAGCGCTCTGTGTTTTCGACTGGTTCCTGAAAATTTCGGTCTTCGAATTTATTGAAGTGTCCTTTTTGAATCTTCGATCTTTTCTTCTTCGCTATGGCGATGGCTTTTTCGGGCCCGAGAGGCGACGGTTGTTCCTCCAGGAGGGACTCGTGACTCCACGCATGCTTTTTGCCTGGACTTGGATCACGATCCTCAGGCTTGCAATTTTGTTCTGCCCTTTCAGTCAGCTCTCTGAGGACCGCGCGCCCGCTTGGGGCTCGGACATCCGTAGTTTTTCGTCCGGAGATTCCATCAGACTGGCGGGTGTCCGCCGACTGTTTCTCTGCAGTTTGATCCTGCTGAAGGGGCGGCCCCCTCGGGTTGCGGCGCTATCCCACTCTCCTTGGATTCATCTCATGCAGCCTGCTCAGGAGTTTCATCATTCCCTCTCCTCCAAGGGAGAGGGACCCTGGAGCCCTGTCTCGGCCTAAATGGCTGCAGGCGGGTCTTCGCCTGTGGGAGCGGGATCTCTCCTCCCTCATCGGCCGACGCCGACTTCGGTCGAGATTTGCCGCCACTGGCCCACGGTATCCCCGCCAGGTCAGCCGGCCAGGTCCCTGCTGACGCTGTCGAGTCTCGACCCGCCTTTGGGGTCTTCTGTTGCCTTCCTCCTCCTTCGGCGGAGGCTGAGGCTCTGTCTCCCCTTCGGGTCGACAGCCCTCGGTCCTTTCTTCCGAGCCGAGGGAGGAGCGGATGCGTCCCGCTTCTTCTCTGGCCCGCCCTCGGTCCCCCCCGAGGATTTGGGTCTCAGTCTCGGTCAACCTCTCGATCTAGCTGCTCACGCCGATCTCAGCGTTCTCGGTCGAGGCACTGAGTTAAGTGGCTTTGCCGTTCTTCCTCATCCCCCTCCTCGGATGAGGAGTAGTTTTGATGTCATACGTCATGGCGCGAGGAACTTATGTGGCGACAGCAGTTGTTGTCCGGTTTCAGTCGACTCCCATTCATTCTCCGATAGCAGCAGCCGCCGCCGGTCGGGCAGCCATTCGAACGGTCGAGAGCCCTCCAGGGCCGTTGCTCGTCTCGACCCGCTGCCCCTCCGCCTCGACGGGGTTCAGGCCAGGCCATGACCTGTTCTTCAGGTCACTCGTCCCTCACTTCTGCCCGCCCCCAGCAGACTAAGAGTGCTCTGAGCCGCGGCAGCTTTTTGCAGATCCTTCGGAGCCTGAAGCAGGCTCTGCTATGTTTCCTAGCAGGGAGGACCCGGGGTCTTCCCAGGAACATTCAGTAGACGACAGCCCATCGTCTTCAAAGGGTCTGCTTCAGCTCATTTCAGAATTCACTGGGATGCAGCTCGAGCCCATCTCCAATCGGGCACCTTACCCTCTTACGGAGATTCTGGATCGAGGGGGTTCTTCCTCGGAGGCCTTCCCAGTGGCTGAGGCTATCATGGGCCCAGCCTTGGAGCTATGGCGGCGGCCTACTTCCTGCCCTGCGCCTTTGGCCAGGGTGGCTCGGAGGTACCCTGTCCCTGTCGGTTCTCTGTCTGGTTTCTCGAGCACCCCTCGGCTGAAGGGTAGTCACCGACTCCACGCTTCCAATGTTTCGAAACGCTGGGGATGTGGACAGACCCCCCGACAAGGAGTCCAGAAGGAGGGACTACGTCGGGCGCAAGGTTTACGCCGCGTCCTCCCTAGGCCTCCGTCAGGCCAGCTCAGTTGCACTGATGGCACATTTCTCCCACACCCTTTTGGGCTCCCTGGACGAGGTCCTCCCTCATCTCCTGGCCGACCTGCGGACCACGGTTCGGCAGGTGCGGGACCAGGGTAGGGCGGTGGCGAAGCAGCAGCTCCAGACGGCTCTGGATCTAGGCGACTCCTGTGCCAGATCGGTGGCGGCCGCAGTGGCCATGCGCTGCAGGGCGTGGCTGAGGTTATCCTCCTTCTCTTTGGAAACCCAGCACGAGTTGGCGGACATCCCCTTCTTGGGGACTGACCTTTTCGGCCCTGGAGTGGAGGGATACATCCATGGGCCCGAGAAGTCCGATGCCACTCCAGACTCGGTCACTCTGGCCCGGAGGGTCAAGGGCAGCCCAGCCTTGCTGCAGCCCCTTGCCCCTGAGCCCTGAGGCCCCACCGCCCAGCATAAGGGCCAGCAGGCATGCGCGATGCCTGTTGCCAGTCCAGCATCTTCTCCAAAGGGAAGCAGGGAGGCAGGAAACAGAGGCTCTCGGCTCCTTCCCTCTAAGCCTGCTCAGTGACGGGCCAGGGCACTGCCCGGCCCTGTCGCCCCAGCCCGGGTTTCCCTCATGGGGACGGCCCGCACTGCTCTGGAGGTATTTAGGGTGGATCCGTCGCAGGTTGCTTAACGTTTCCCCTTTTTGAGCCGTGTCCATGGGGATCTTGAGTTCACTGCCTCTGTGTCGGGTCGCACTGGCCATGCCTGGCTCTCTAGTTAGAGGTGATCAGGAAGGCTGTGGACCCCCATTCAACCCTGTTCGTGTCCAGGTGTTCCTGGTCTCAAATGGACGGGGGCTCCCACCCATTCTCCCGCACGCCTGGATGGTCTCTCTACTTCAGATATCCCATCCTCAGAACGTGGCGTGTAGCTGTTTCCTGGGTCTCCAGGATGTACCTACTCCTTGTTCCATCCGTTTCTTGGGAGGCTCCACCCCTTCTTGCAGGGGAGCTCCCTACGAGTTCCTAGCCAGGCCCTTCTTTGCTCAGCAGTCTCTGCGCACTGAAGGGTCCGGATGTCACCCCACCCGGAAGGCAGACTGGTCTCCCATTTTCAGGAGCCAAGTGAGAACTCGTACCTTAGCGGTGAAGCTTCTTCGGGACTAAGCTCG
The DNA here is from genome assembly GCA_016271365.2 of Neoceratodus forsteri. Lineage (NCBI taxonomy): Eukaryota > Metazoa > Chordata > Ceratodontiformes > Ceratodontidae > Neoceratodus > Neoceratodus forsteri. Next base: position 282,171,527 of record CM057455.1, on the reverse strand, counting down.
ACTCTTGAGTCCGAGCTCGGCTCCGGGCAGACAGGGCTGAGGTTCTTCCTCCTTTGCCAGTTGGGTTGGCCGGGAAATTATGTCCTGCCAGGACCTCCTGGGCCTCAGGGAGGCCTTCCCTTAGTGGGAGGGGCCAGCCAGAGGTCACAGCGCTGCATCCCTTGGACCAGTTCATGACTAACAGCCCAGGAGTTAAGAGAATGCTCCCTTGGACCGTTCCAACTTCGGCAGGAGAACATCCTGTTAGTTCGTCCTGAGTCGGCGGTCTTCTCCGACCGATGCTTCTCGGATGGGTGGGGTGCCCATCTTGGGGAATACGAGAGGACCAGAGGCAAAGCACTCTGTGAGTCCCGATGTCCTTCCTGCTCGCTGGAGAACAGACGGTCCGCTTAGCCTGCACCGGTCGCTCCGCTTGTACGGGGTCTACAGGTCTAAGTCCAAGTAGGACAACACCAAGACCATGTGCTACCTACTCCGCCAGGTTCGGTCGATCCCCTTGTCTCGGTGCAAGGAGGTTCTCCGCATTGGGTTGTTGCACAGTCAAGGGTTCCCAGCCATTTGATGGCAGGAGCCCCGATCCCTGGCTGCTGCCCTGAGCTGGGCATAGGCTGCGCTCATGAGTGGTCTCCCCTGCGGAGGTAGCACAGGATCTTCTCCTCTTCCTCCGGGAGAATACGAGGCCGAGACTGTTTTTTGCCCGCCCCTCAGCAAGGTCTGCTGCAGGGGATGCCATAGGGGCCTCGGACCCTGGGCCCCTCCGTGCCTTTCCCCCATTTCCCTTGACCTACGGGCAAGGTGAGGAGGGACTTGGCGCAGGTGATGCTGGTAGCCCCAACTGGATTGCCAGTTCTGGTATCCAGCTCTCCTCAGTCTCAGCCCCAGGCTCCCGAGGCGGCCTCCAGTCCGCCCGGTCCTGTCTTCCTTTTCAGGGGAAGGTTATCCATCTGGACCTTCAATCCTTGCACCTGTAGGCCGACCCCTGTGCAGCTAGGGGCCAGGCCTAGGGTCTTCGGCAAGGTCCTCGACCTTCGAGGCGTCCTGCCAAGAAATCGGCCAAGATGCTCGTTCTCTGGGAGAAGTTCTCCTTTTGTTGATGGGATAGGGCCGTGCCCTTCCCCGTCCCTGGGCGAGCATTCCGGACCATCTGCGGTCCATCCTTAAACCAGGGCTTCGGCCAACGACCTCTAGATGCTTCTCCGGGTCTCCCCTGTCTTCCGGGCGCGGGCCGGGAGGCAGTTGGTGGTGTAGAGAAGGTAGTCTGGCACTTCTAAGCCTCGATCACGCCTCCCCTTTTGGGGAGAGTATCCTCGTTTCAGTGGGATCCTTGCTGGTATGGGCTTAGTTCATGAGCAAGCCATCCGAACCTTTTGTACAGGTGCGAGTTTCCCCCACCTGTTGTGGAAGAACACCTTCTTGGGGCCACTCTGCCATCCAGAAGGCGGGGAGAGTTTCAGGCGCTCCTTTAACCTCCCTATCCGGTCTTCCACAGGGACTAGGTTGTCCTGCGCCCCACCCGAAGTCCTTCCG